>OY728130.1:1568910820-1570160820 GCA_963277665.1 Viscum album
AGGAACTCAGAATTATTTTTTGAGAAACATCATTTTAGGAATGCAGTAGAAAATTGGTTATGGGGTAGGTTGTTTTACTTGAAATATTTTTCAATGATTATGTGTTTTAAGTGAAAATGGTTATTAACATGAACTTAAAAATTTACAATGATTGAGAAATATAAATAAATTTGTTTTTATAGAGAGAATTGAATAATGATAATGATTTTACCCTTTGTTAACAATGATATAGATGTATGAAGGTTTAGGGTAGTGATAGTGCCTTGGTTTTAACCATGTCCTGGTGATTGGAGAAATTAATTTTTGTGTCTTATATATTTTTTCCCTCTTAAATAAATTTTTGAATGTTTTTATGTGTAACAAGATCATTGTTTGGAATTATAGGGATTTTATTCCATGATGATGCTTATTTAGATCATGATAGGAGGAGATGGATGTATATGGTCCTCTTATAGTTAAACATGAGTATCCAATATTTCCCTGTGAGGAAGTTGAAGAGTGGATCCAAGAGAATATTTAATGGTTTATATAATTCATTGAAGGGGTCCTAGAGAAGCATTTGAAATGCATGTGTGATCTGATAAGGGATTTACATTTAAAACCCCTTCTGACATTCTCTAATCAAGGTGGACCTAAGGTAGAAGAGTTCTAAATTGAATTCATATATATTATAATTGACCATTAGGAAACTTCTAATGAGTAAAAGGGTCATGTTGTATGATTATATGTAATGTGGTCAAGATAAAAATAGGTGGGACATGCAGACTCATAATGGATAGAAAGAGGATATTGAGTTGATGGGCTTCGAGGAGATGTTCTTGGAGAAAATTTTATACATAGACAAACTGATAAGAGAGATAAGATGAGTTTATTTCGTTGATTAAGGGAATTATTTCCATGATGGTATATCAGGGATTGTTTAATGTTTTTAAGTGATTTATTCAAGCACTGGAAGGGGGGAGACTATTACTTAATAGTGGTTCTAAGATGTTATTATGTTTTAAATTAAGTACTAGTCTAATATATTCAGGATGAATATGTTTTTAGAAGAGGGGAATCAAACTATCATATCAAAAGGGAACATGACGGAGGCATCCAAAGCAAGACATGTGGTTCCAGCTAAATGGTTAGAAGGTAAAAATTTCTAAATAATAAAGAATCTCTATGAAAACATTATACATAGATATATGAATTTGAGTACCTGGAAAGAGGTTTTGGTTACATAGTATCTTTCTTGAATGATCTATCACCAGTGTAGTTGGGTATGACATTTTATTAAACATTTTCACCAACCAAAGAAAAAGTACCAATCTTGAAAAAATATGGGAAATATATAGAGGATATGCAATAACCCATTGATATGATTTTTATAGAGTAGATATTGAGTGCTAGAGTATTGGAATGAAATCTTCTACAACTTATCAGTCTTGTGGATGGTGTTCTACTAGTCGTGGCAGTGGAGGGAATGTATGTGGAGCTTCTTCAAAGGAGATATTATATCAACAGTGTGATGATTGTTAGAGGACTCAGAATAAATCATATGGGAGAGTTTCATGACATTTATATTCCATTATACCATCACTTATGGATAGAGAGTTATGTTTATCGATATTAAGAGGTACCATTCGTTTATATTCCATGATAACTATTTCCATATTTGATACTCATGACTCTCATTTGATTATTTTTTTCCAATATGAAAATAGTGTGAGCTTGGTATTGGAGTTTATAAGTGATGTAATGGAAATAGATACAACTTTGGGAGTAGGTTCGTGAGATATCTACTTTTGAAAACGCTGTTCTCTTGAGGTTGTGTAGTATTATTTTCGTATGGAACATTAAATCCTTAATATGAAGGGATATGATCTAATTATGGTTTTGTAAAGGTTAGTATAGATATGAGCTGACATCGACTATAACCAAAAGAGAGTGACTTTTACATCTCATGATGGTGGAAAATATATTCATCATCGGGAGTGGGATATTAAGGTTTTCCATGATGGGATAGTTTATTTGAAACTGAGGGATCTTACCACCTAGGTTTATAATCTTTTTCTAGATGATGGGGGTAAAAAGTTGGGTGTCCTTCCACTCATAGTGTACTGATTATTGGATACATTTCTAGATTACTTCATAGGTATTCCAACTGAAATATATGTAGAGTCTTCTACATAGATCATTCTTATAGTTTTTTTGAACATTATCCACATTATTGAATAGAATAAAAGGTGTATAAAGAGTTAAATAATTAATCAGTAGATCATACGAAAAAAGAGTGTATCTATCTATGTATGTCATCTTAGGGTTCCCCAGTATTGTTTGGTAAGAAGGATGATTGAACTATATGATTATGTGTGTATTATCGAACAGTGAACCAAATGTCTATAATGAATCCATACCCTCTTCAATATATCAACGATCTGTTTGACTAGTTTATAGAAACTTGTGTTTTCTCTAATATTAACTAATTATTAGTGTATCATCAGTTGAGAGATCGATATTAATATATACTGAGGACATAATTCTAATTTATTTTTGAAATATATGAGTTTGTTGTGATGTTGTTCGAGATGAAGATTTCACCAACAAATTTTATCGACATGATCAGTAGAATCTTCCAACTATACTTGGATTAGTTTGTTGTAGTATTTTTGGAAGTTATATGGATGTACCCCAAGAAATGTTAAGATCATTCCCAATATCTTACCATTTTACAGAGTACAATCATAGATAAACACTTATAGACCAATCTATCTAAGTGTATATTTCCAAATAATCTAGTAAACATCTTGTGTCATATCATCTTAGAAGATGGTTTGATAGTGCACCTAAAGAAGGGTAAGGTATTGGAATATTGGTATTAACCCAAAAAAATTTCAATATTCGTAGCATTCATGGGAAAACAATATATAATCAGAGGTTTATTCAGGAAATTTCATGTTTGGAAGAACATCTCTTGTGATTGACCAAAACAGGATTAATGATTCAATGCATTGTGGAATGTGAGAATTCTCTATAGGAGTAGAAGACCCATTTTATGATGTCACCAATATTGATCCTACCCTAGCCAGATGAGGATTATACTATGTTATATGAAGCTTCTGGGATCGAACAAGGAAAATTTGTTATGAAGGTAGATTGATTTGAAAAGTATGGGTCTCTTTAGTTGAGGAAACATGAATGGAACTACCGAAGGCATGACCTTATGTTATCAGAAGTTGTTTTTTATTTAATGTGTTGGAAAAATTATCTTCTTGATGAATTGTTTATACTATATACTGATCACTAGAACCTAATGTATAGCTCTTCAGAGTGAAACCTAAATCTTCAGTAGTGGAGATGATTTGAGTATATGAATTTTTTATTACTTGATCAAGCCTATATTCCTAGGAAGGGAAAAAGTGTTTCTGAGTCTTTGAGCCAAAAAAATAATACTCAAGTAGTTTAGTAGTCTAATGTTGAGTGGAAAATGACTACATTACTTTCTGTGATTCATGTTTTGGTTTATGAGAGTTAGGAGTAGATGACTATCATATTTGTTTTGGTAGATTCAACACTTTTGACACGGGTTAATTAGAATGATGTAATCAATTTTATGAATCGATTTATTTTTTATTATGATAATGTATGGGGTGATGATGCGCGTGTTGAGTTCCTCGAAATGGGCGGTTCATCTTTGACTGAGCAAAATATACAATGACCTATGATGATAGTTTTTGTGGCTAAGAATAAAAAAATAGATAGTAGGTTTGTTTAAGTGATTCTAGACATATTAGAAGGTGAAGGATGAGAATCGAGGTCATGGAGGTTTACTATAGAAGATTCACACACCAAAATAGAAGTGAAAAAATGTCACTACATAATATTTTTGAAATTCTCCTATGGATACCTCAAAATAGTGATTCTATTTGTGTTATTATTGAATATTTGAAATGGATAGAACATGTTTTTCATATATGGTAGGATATTCATAGTGGATTAGTTACAAGACATGTATATTAGAGGGATAGTCATTCATCATGGATTTCCATAGAGTATTGCTTCATAAGTTTACTCACAGTTTACATCACACATTAGACAGGGTATTAATAAGGATGTAGGTATATAGGTTTTACTATATATGGCCTTCCATCCATAGAGATATGAGATGTCAGAACACATTATATAGGGGTGTGAGGACATTCATTATGAATGTGTCCTAGACATGGGTGGGTCTTGGGAGAATAACCTTGATTTAGTGGAGTTATCCTATAATAATAGTTATCAAGAAACTATTCAAGTGGTACCATATGAGGATCATTATTTTAGACCATGTAGATCACCTTTATGCTGGATGTAGTTATGTAGGTCAGAAATATTTAAATATAATCCTGGGTATGATACATCAGACAAGTTTCAGATGACTGAGAAGCATATGGATATGGGTCGGAGTAGCTAGAAGAATTATACAGATCGATGTGGACTAACTGTAGTGTATATAGAGGGATAATGAATATTCATTCAGTGTCTCATAGAATTGGTGAGCATTGGATATGGAGACACGTAAGTATGACAACCATGATTGTTGGAATTTTTGAGGGTATAGATATAATCAGGACAGTGGCATACCAACTTGATATTCCATATAAATACAGTGTTTTGAATGAAGTCTCTCATGTGTCACAACAGCTATGGTAACACCTAGAGCCTTCTAATTTGATCTCGTTGTATGATGTTGATATATTGACTAAATTTTCTATTGAGGAGAATCCTCTACATATAATAGGATTAATTTCAAAATTGTAATGTGGAAATTTCAAGATGATAGATCTTGTATTATTGTTAAATGGGATAGTTCTAGAGTTAATATGGGAGGTTGAAGAATATATCTAGGCATAGTGGCCATATTTTTTTACATGGAATCTTACAAATAATTGGTATAACAAATTGGGTAATATTTGTTATAATGTGGTTAAATTTTATGATACTGAGCTTTTCTGTAGATTTATCTAGTTGTTTATAGGAAATATTTTTTTAGTGTTGAGTAATATTGTTTTTTCTTATACCCTAGGGTGATTTTGGGTGAAAATTGATTATTTTTTAATTAATATGGAATGTGGATGGTTGGCACAAGGGTTACTCAATCCATGCGGCCTAGACCAACAAACCATGTGAACCCAAACAAATGGGAATCACACATATGGGGCATGGTTTTTCATACCATGTTCAATATTAGGAGGAACCATGCACCACCCCTGTAATAGGTTCATGTATAATGAAAAGGGTTTTTAAAACATGTTCACATGTCCAACAAACATTGTGTGGGTTTTCAATTTACCTAAAAATTTGTTTTAAAACTACCTTAACCCCCATATTAACACAGAATCAACCCCAAATTAGGAATAAATTTCTGTCATTTATTAAGTCTCATTGACAAATTGTTAAGGCATAAAAAATTTATTATTCATGATTATATGTCTAGATTGACGAAATTCACCTCTCCAAATAAGTGGATCTTATCCAGTGCGGTTTCCTCCCTCTTTATCGTGTTTCTCTCATCCATTAGAGATAATCTTTTTCGATTTTTTCATTTATCTAGATCATGGTTTTATTATATATAATCCATTTAAATCATGGATTATGAATTGAATCAATATTTAATTCTTCCTCATGATCTATGTTATCCTTCTCGAATAAGGGGTATCCATTGGAAAGCGTTCATCATCAATATTGAGGTAGGATATCTATTAATAAAATCATAAATTAATTATTTTAAATAATTTTGAATAATTCTATAATTTCTGATGGATTGTTAGAAACCAGGATCCTAAAATTTTAATTAATTAATATATTTAATTATGTAATTATTCGATTATGGAATTGGGTTTATTGATATTTTTATGATTTGAATAATTAATTTTGGATTTAATTTTGTGATATTGGGATTGAGAAATTAATAAGTAATTATTTCATTAATTATGGTATATTCTATTGAGGATTGATTAATTTATTGTTGAATTAATTAATGTAGATTATTTTTGTTAATGTAATTGAACAAGATTGATTAAATAAGAGAAATGATATGATTAATTAATTATTGAATTAATTAATTGAATGATATGAATATATAATTGTTATGTAGGGTTTATTACTTTTCTAATTAATTAATGTTATATTTTTCTACATGTGATATATGTGATTGTCTGATATACAAGTGTGTTTCATAAACTTATGATCTAAATAACCAAATGTGATTGATTGATAAATGAGCGTGGGACATGGAATGACACTCTAAATAACCATGAGGTCATGGAAATGATGTTCTAGAACCAAAATCAAATTGGAAACTTTTATGAGATAAGGAATGACGCACCAAATACAAATGAGGTATGACACAGTGACTGATGGTCTAAATACTCAAGGTATTATATACATGACGATCTACGTGAAAAATGTTGGCATTAGATTATGGTTCTAATTTTCCATAATATTAAATGAAATGAAATGGATAATAAAATAAAATTTATAATAATGAAATGTGAATTAAATATCTGAGATTTTTCTGAAACCAACATGGGGGGAATGAGTTATGTTGGTCTGAGTGTCCTTTGGAACCTAATGGTTTATAAGATCAAAAAAATTATTATAAAATTTATGTATACTTTTCACTTTATTTCATGTAATTTATTCTTTATACAACTACATAAAGTTTTATTAAATGTATTAGTTTTTTACACCAATGGTGGTGGAATACTGAGTTGTACTAACTTCTTACTCATGTTGCGAGATCGATACCCAAATACATTACACGGTTACCTGACAGTTTAAGTGAAAGGTCACGTTGTTTGATGAAATATTTTGGATAGATCATAGATGAGAGAACACACAATGGTGTTGCGGCTAGTTTCTATGTTGTCATTGTCGTTAATTTTGAGTTTTCATTTTGAATCTGGACACATAATACAACATTGTATATCTAATATTCTGTTTTGATATTTTATTTCCACTTTTGTCTTATGGGGGTAGTGTTTTGGTTTATTTATTAGTTATATATTTGATTATTCATTATTCTTTCTCTTATTGTTGTTACTATGATAAAGAGGATATAGTCTCCCCATGATCTATATTGGACCCTCACAGCTACTAATTAGCCTCTGGAATACATGGATACACAACGGAGGTCATGTGGTAGTCCGGCACATTGCACCGTTGTGTGGAACTAGGGTGGGGACATTACACAACCTAAATAACACTGTATTTCACTAGAATTATTTATGAAATAGTGCCCAAAAACAGGTCTTGCAGCACAACTATATTGACACTCCCACAAGATATGATTTTTAATTTCACAAACCTTATATGAACCCGCATAAATGATTTATTATGATTATGACTATGTATAGACTATGAAAAAGATATTCTATCACAATATTATGAATAATGAGTCATGATTTAGAAATTCTATTAGCACTTTTTATCAATTATTTATATCCCCATTATAATTATCATGTCATAAAATTTGATTTATAGTTTTAGTCAATGTATAGAACAAGAAGGAATCATGTTAACATAGAATCTAATGGAAATGTCATTAACTATGAACAAGAAAATTCAGTGATGACTTGAGAAAAAGATATTGTGATCATCTTAATTTGAAATCATTATATATGATAAAAATTATGATATTCATTGATATTCCATACATACATAACAATAGGAAGATGAAAATATTTTAATGTTCATGTGGATATTAATATAGGTAAATGAAGACATGGATTCCTTCATGAAAATAATGTGGGAAGAGAAACATGAAGGAATATATCAAATATAAATGTAATTTTTGAGGTAAAAAGGGTCATGAATTGAAATATTTTTTTTTATTTCAATGTAATATTTATGGAAAACATATTAATTAATGTAATGCATCATCCCAACTAAAGTTCCATGCGCTAGATCCTTGATCCAGTGGCTCAAATGACCTTAGGCATGCCTATCCATACGTAATAGGATGTTGAATAACAGCAAGGATCTAATATCAATCACGGGGAGAGTATACATTCTTTATTTGAGTAATTCCTTATAATAAAAAAATTTAAAACAACCAAATAATACAACCATAAACAAAATGATTCCAATATCCCGTGATGAACAAAGAGGAAAATACAATAACAAACCTACGTAGTAGATATATCATGAAAATGATCATGAAATGTGTATTGACCCGTAAATTTGAAGGAAAATATTTTTCATAAATTATTTGGAATTTTATGAGTACACAGTTTCGGACGACACCTGCTTCTGATGCCCGGTGTGCCCAGAATAATTTTCTGAAGTTCAGCTCGGGTACGTTCATTGAAATAATGAGCAAGTTATTTTATCTTTTGAAGCAATGCTTAGAATTGAAATCTGAGGGAACTGATAAACTCACATCGCCAATTTTTTCTTAAGTAGAACTTTACCACAGTTGTGTTTTATGTGGGTTGAAAGTAAATTTTCAGGGTTTAATCATAAACTAATTAAAATTGTGTGGTACTCGATTTTATTTGTGGGTTGGTAATTTCCTCTCATGTGTGGATATTTGTGAGGAGGGTCCCACAGAAGCCCTAACCTTAAACTCCCCATTCATTCCCTTCTGTTTCCTTTTACAACTTCTCATTTAATGGTAGAGCCTTCCCACCACCCTCTTCCCATTAAATGTGCCAAATATTTTAATTAATGTCAGTGATAAGTTATTGAGACCTCTTTTGAATTAATGAATTACATAACAATTCTATTAATTGGAGGGCCTCTTATTTTCTTTTTGTTGGAAAATCACTTTTGAGAAAAGATTATGGTGATTAATGGAGCGGTGAACCTTCATCGATGAAGAACACCCTCATTGAAGAACAAAAAGAACTTCTTCCTCGGACTCACCTCGACTTCAAGGAGCCAACATCGCCAGAGACAACAACCCTTCCTTCATAGTTGATGGAACAACATCGTTCTTCCGTGATGCCCATCTACCGCGACGCACATCTTCCACAGATCAATGACGTATGAGAACATCTTTGAGGTAGGGGGAATTTTTAATATTTCATATACGTGTTTTATACTCTCGAACATGGCGTTTAAATTGTTGGGTGATGATTAGAACCACTAATGCGGTGGTTATAGACTAACAAATATGTATGGACCCACTGCTATTTTTTTCTTGAGGCGCAGGGTGTTTGGATACGATGAAATGGTACCACAACAGCGATTTGGGGCCTTCATAGTGGAGTTCGGATCCCAAGACGACCACAGGCGCAAACAGAATCAAAAAAGGACAACCGTAATGACTCTGGTGGCCCATGGAAGACCTTGGCAGTGTGGGTCACCTGGAGGTGGCGGGGCCTCGGTGCGCCGCCAGCAGGAGCCCGCTGCGGCGGCAAGCATCGGATCTTGTGGCCGCATGGGATCTGGGGAGACCAGCAGCACCAGCCTGGCACCGCTTTCACGTAACAAGGGTCCGCACCCCCCCCCCCCCGCTCGGCCAGCTGGCCAAGCTAGCATACCCCACCTGGCCGGGCTGGGGTGGGTCAGGTGGACCTGGCCAGGCTGCGCCCTACGGGGCCGACCCTGACCCAAGTCGGGTCGCCCGGTTCGGGCCGACCCAGGGTGGGTTGGGTCGGGTCGGATCGGGCCCAGACCCCCCACTTCAGACTGTCTTTCAATCTTTTCCCATAACATGAGCTACAGAACTCTGATCGATGCACCATCAGCTGCGTTGGAATATTTGGATCAAAATATTCATTTTGGAATATTTCACTCAATGTTTCGACGATGTTTGGTTATGAGTGGGTTGGTTCGAAGCCGAAACCAATCGGGCCCTTGGGGTGGAAACACTTATAACTTAAGGACCAGACGACTGATTGACATTCCGTCAACTACTTTGAAAACCTTTTGTTAAGATGGTTCTTTTGGAATGAAAAACGTGAGGTTTGGACACAAATTGGGTATGGTCAGGTTGGTTTTGTCTTAAAACCCAACTGGGCCCCTCGAACGGAAACACCAATAACTCTCAGACCGAGTGTCTGATTGACGTACCGTCTGCCGCGTTGGGTTTATTTTGATGAGACAGAACTTTGGGATACATAAACTCTGTACTTTGTGATAGTTTATGTATCGAACCCCTTGTTCGATGAGCATACCCTCCCAGAATCGAGCGTGATGTGTGCGGGAGCCCTAGAGTTGGATGCGACTGCAACGACTACTGTACTGGAATCTGTCATGGGTTCGACAGCGACGACTTCCGTACTGGAATCCTCTATGAGTTCGACAACGATGACTAATGTTCTTGTATCCTGTGTGGGTCCGGTAGTATTTACCTCTATATTTGTATCATGTGTGGGTCTAATATAGTATATGTTCATGTAACCTGTGTCGGTTCGACAGATTAGCTGGACTTGTATCCTGTGTGGTTCCGACTTCATAGATGAATCAATGACTACATCTGATCATCTCTATCGCTATACAAAAGATGTATACTTGTGTGATCTGAGTCTTTCCTTTCAATCATTATCATATATGTGATTGAATTATTTCCAGTGTGAATTGGGTTGTACTTGGGCTCGGGAGCCGGAGCCGAACTTTGATTGATAACTTAGGTATATGTATGGGAATATACCTAAGTAGGGTTGGTTGATACTTCGTGATTGTATATTTCCTTTGAGATTTATCCTTGTGGATTTTGGGAGACCTTTGGGGGTCTTGGGGTCCCTATTGAGTTTTTTATACTCACCCTTGAATGGCCTATGCCTGCACTACGCTGTGTTGGTTGTAGACGATGGACAACACTGATCGAGGTAGAGGCTTGTAGAGCAGGATGGTACCTAGAGGTTGACCACATGGTGAGACATTCACGGAGCAGACGGTCAGACCAGAGGTGCTATGGAGGCCATCTGTACCCACCCCTTAGGTGGGATTCCCGGAGGATGACTCAGCGGTCGCCGCTTTACTTTACTGCTGTTGTACATTCTCTTTTTAGTTGTACTGTACTTTCAGTTGGGTTTGTATACGGGCCCATTTAATTTTCCGCACATACTTTTGTACTCAGTTTTACTTAGTTCTTACTTCACATGGTTACTTTGTTGTGTTTATTACTTATGTAATGGCAATGAATTCCATTTTTATTGAGATTTACGCCTTTGGTGCTAGTCTCCATCCCCTGACCTATGGAAGGCTGGCTTGGGGTAGTCACGGCACGAGCCCCAAGGAAGGGTCGTGACAAATTGGTATCATAGGAGTCGTTTCTACTGCATAACTCAGTACTCTGATCTTTTCTTTCTGTGAAACAATACTGTTAAGAATATTGAGTGTGGTTTTCAGTCTAGGGAGTCCAGTGTTGGTGTGGTCGCTGACATATCCATGCACCAGGACCCTAACCCCTGATTTTTGACTCAGTGCATGAAAACACTGATTATGTGTGTGTTTCCTTTGAATAGTTTTATTTGTGATTACTTTGTGTCATCTCACCAGGTATACTGTTTGACTATGGGGCACCTATTTCTTTTCAGGATGGCCCCACGAAAGCAGCCAGCCATGGTTCCTAGTTACGTGCGAGATGGCAGCCCACCGAGCGATGAGGTCTTGGTGCAAGGCCCCTTAACAGCGGGGGCACCAGCGGTACCACTACCCACTAAGCCACCGATGCTACCAGCCCCCGCAGTGGAGAGTACATGCCTCCTGAGCACGTTGCACGAGTTTCAGCGACTGAGGCCTCCCATGTTCCGTGGAGAGGCGGACCCTCACACAGTTGAGGATTGGCTGGAGGCTATTGTCAGAGTCTTCAGATTGGTAGGAAAACCATATGACCTTGTGGTGATCCTTTTAGTGAGTCTACGGCATGCAGTAACAGGTAGATGGTGGAGCCTGATTCTCTAGGTGCACGATGAGGCATCTCTGCTTTGGGAAGTCTTTGAGAGTCTCTTCCGCTCGGAGTTTGTTCCCGCCACCCTTCGTGCTGTGCGGATCCAGGAGTGGCTTCATCTGCGGCAGGGTAGCATGATAGTAGCTCAGTACGTAGTGAGGATTACAAACCTCTAATGCTACTCCATGGATATGGTATGGGACCCGTTCTTCAGGGCCCAAACCTTCGAGCAGGGACTGAGGAATGAGATCGGGGATTCGATGATTCCCCTCAACATTCAGACGCAGGCAGGGGTGTTGGAGCGAGCCCTTTTAGTGGATAGATTTCTCGCTATGCAGCCACCACCAGCGAGACCCACCATACGGTGACACGTAGCAGAGTCTTCTACAGCCTGCAGTAGACAGATGTCGCAGGGGTCCAGGCGGACCAGGCCTTCAGGTGGGCGACCTCAGGATACCTGTTCGGTTGTGAGGGGCAGACAAAACCGAGCTAGCCATATAAGGAGCAGATAATTCTATGCATGTGGATAGGAGGGCCACATGGCTCATGACTGCCCAACCCTCCATGAGGATGAGAAGCAGATAGTGGAGGTACCTCCCAGGCAGAGATAGATATTCGACCGTGGCGGTCTGTAGGGAGCAGGCGGATGAGGCAGAGGAGGTGGTCGAGCTGCGGGTGGTGGACTATGTTTTGAGGCTCTACCACCACCACCCTCAGGAGGTCCACCCCGACTAGAGGGAGTTGGTGGGAAGTGGTAGGCTCAGCTCTAGGCAGCGGAGTCTTACGACCACGACGCACATGAGATGATGTAAGATACTATCTGTGTCTACTCAACCTTTGATGTAGTTCTTATAGACATAGGTGCGAGTCCTTCTTTTATTGTCGATTCCCTTGTTCGGAGCTCAGATATTCCTACAGAGCCATTGGATCGATCATTATGACTAGAGACTCTAACAGGAGAAGACTCGACAATCAAGCACTGGTGCCGGTAGTGTGATCTTACTCTAGGAGGTGAGAGCTTCGGCTGGGATCTTCTTGAAGAAGCGTCGAGGTCTTTTGACGTCATCTTGGGTATGGACTTGTTATCTATAGTTCATGCCCAGATTGACTATATTATGCGCAATGTGTGGTGTGTCCTAATGGATGAGACCAGGTTCACATTCACCGGCGAGAAGGGAGCCTTTGCATCACAGGATGGTCTTACACAGAGGAGAGGGTAGCCAATCACACATCAGCTGGCTAGTCTCATCTTCAGAGTAGTTGATGTGCGTATTTTGAGTTTTTCTATTGTGGTGGATCAGAATACAGATGTTTTCCCTGATGACTTTCTACGACTAGCTCCTCACAAAGAGGTATATTTTTACATAGACGTGTACCCCAGGACCACACCGATATCTACTCCAGCAAATCTGATGGCTCCCGCCGAGCTTCGTGAGCTGAGGGTACAGCTAGGGGACTTACATGGAAAAGAATTCATCCGACCTAGTGTTTCACCCTAGGCTTCTCCAATTTTGTTCTCCAAGAAGGTGGATGGGAGCTTACGACTATGTGTCGACTACCGTCACCTGAATTAGGTGACCATAAGGAACAAGTACCTACTTCCAATAATTGATGATCTCTTCGATCAGCTCAAGGGAGAAAGATGGTTCTTGAAGATAGACCTCAGTTCCGGCTATCATCAGCTCAGAGTTCAAGATGAGGATGTGCAGAAGACAACCTTCAGGTGTTGGTATGGACACTACGAGTTCTTGGATATGCCCTTCAGCGTGGCCAATGCATGAGCAGTGATCATGAGTCTCATGAACATGATCTTCTAGCCTTACCTCGATCAGTTTGTCATAGTCTTCATTATGAGATACTGATTTACTCAACTATAGAGGAGGAGCATGCCTACCACTTTCGGGTTGTACTGGATACACTCGAAGAGAACCAACTTTATGGTAATCTCTCGAAGATCCAATTTTGGGTTCAAGAGGTTCAATTCATGGGGAACATCATCTCAGGGGTGGGAGTTTCTGTGGATCTTGAGATGATCGAGGCAGTACTTTCTTTGGAGAAACCCAGGAGCGTGACAGAACTATAGAGTTTCCTAGGTCTGGTTGGGTACTATTAGAGATTTGTGCGAGACTTCTCCAGAGATGCATCACTGCTTACCGCTTTTATAAAGAAGTGGAAACACATCGTGTGGTCATATATATGTTAGCAAAGCTTTCAGGAGCTGATGCAGAGATTGAACAGTGATCCCATCTTGAGGCTACTGGAGGAGGGAGTAGGGTATGTAGTTTACTGCGACACATCAGGGAATGGACTCGGGTGTGTCCTGATGCAGGAGCGAGCAGTTATCGATTATGGTTCAAGGCAGATGAGGCAGCACGAGCAGAACTGTGCTACCCATTACCTGGAGTTAGCAGATGTGGACATCGCCCTTAAGATGTGGTGGCACTATCCAATGGGAAAGCGATTTACAGTCTACTCTGAACACCAGAGTCAAAAGTACATTTTCTCGCAGAAGGACCTGAACATGAGATAATAGCGATGGCTCAAGTTCCTCTAGGACTATGTCTTTGAGATAGTCTATACACATTGGAAGGGGAACGTTGTGGCTGATTCTCTCAGCATGAGATCAGGAATTCAGCTACTTGGAGAGGCGACGAAGCTGTTAGCCACTTGTAGGTATCCTTAATGGATAGAGATAGGGCAACCTTTCTATATTCCCTCACAGTCACTCCTCCACTACTTCAGTGGGTCAGAGAGGCACAACGTGAGGATGTTGACTGTGAGGCGCAGCGTGCTCAGATATCCTCAGGGCTGTCACCCAATGGATTTTTTGAAGGCGGGGAGCATGTCATCCTCGTCATTGGACGTACCATGGTACCAGTTGTACTTCAAGAGGAGGTGTTGAGGGAGTTCATCACTTCCCCACTAGCGGTACATACGGAAGTGGAGAAGATGTATCAGGACCTCAGATGACGGAACTGGTGGCCAGGTATGAAGAAGGTTGTAGTGGAGTTCGTTTCGCGATGCCTCACTTTTCAGCAAGTGAAGGCGGAGCACCAGGTACTAGTAGGCTTGGTACATACCTTAGAGGTTCCGGAGTGGAAGTGGGATAGGATATCCATGGATTTCGTGACGGGGCTTCCATGTACATCTAGAGGACACGACTCCATCTGGGTGATCGTAGACAGACTCATCATGTTGGCCCACTTCCTACCGATCCGGGAACAGGGCTTGGTAGAGAGCTTGGGATGCCTCTACGTTCAGGAGATCATACAGCTTCACGGTGTTCCATCGATTATCGTCTCCGATAGAGATGCTCTTTTTACTTCTCTGCATTGGAAGGGTTGGTAGGAGGCATTTGGGAAGCAACTACGCCTGAGAACTTCCATTCATCCTCAGACGGATGGCCAGATGGAGAGGACCATCTAGAATCTCGAGGACATGCTCCGTGCTTGTGTCCTTGACTTTGGTCACATTTGGGAGGATCATTTTCCCTTGGTGGGGTTTGCATACAACAATAGTTACCACTCCGCCATCGGGATGGCACCACATGAGGAACTATAAGACCGACCATACAGATCACCTCTGTGCTCGACTGACCCAGGGCAGTCAGCACTTCTAGGAACAGAGATGGTGCATGATATGACGGAGAAGGTGCAGATCATCCAAGAGTGGATGAAGACTGCACAGAGCAGATAGATGTCCTATTCTGATAGGAGAAGGAGACCACTGGAGTTCGATGATGGACACCATGTTTTCTTACAGGTCTCACCTCGATGAGGACTACAGATATTTGGCTGGGGCGGCCAGTTATCTCCATGATTCATCAAACCATTATAGGTCCTCAGCAGAGTAGGAGAGGTGGATTACTGCCTGGCCCTTCCACGTTAGTTGCATCGGGTGCATGACATCTTCCATGTATCTCAAATGAAGAGATACGTGCATGACCCAACCCACATCATCGACCACAGGGAGGTGGAAATCGACGACGGGGTGACATTCTCAGAGGTTTAGGTGGAGATTGGGGATTGAATGGAGAGGGTACTTTGTGGATGGTCGATTCCTCTTGTGCGCATTCACTGGCAGCACGGGAACCATCACGAGAGCAAATGGGAGCAGGAGGCTACAATAGGTGCACAATACCCCCTTCTGCTTCCCTAGTGTATGTTGTAGCTTTACGGGGACGTAAAGCCCTGAGGTGAGAGTAATGTAATGGCTCGTAAATTTCATGGAAATATTTTTTCATAAATTATTTGGAATTTTATGAGTACATAGTTTCTGACGGCACCTGATTCTGAGGCCTGGTGTGCCTGAAATAATTTTCTGAAGTTTATCTTGGGTATGTTCAGTGAACGAACGAGCGGGTTTTTTCTATCTTTTGAAGCGGTGCTCGGAATTGAAATATGAGGGCACTAATGAACTCACAGTGCCAATTTTTTCTTAAGGGGACCTTTACCACAGTTTCATTTTATGCGGGTCGAATGTAAATTTGGGGGGTTTAATATTAAACTAAATAAAATTGTGTGGTACACGATTTTATTTGTGGGTTTTTAATTTTCTTCCACGTGTGGATAACTGTGAGGTGGGTCCCACAAGATCCCCAACATTCAACTACCCATTCATTCCCTGCTATTTCCTTTAACAAATCCTCATTTAATGGTGGAGCCTTCCTACCTCCCTCTTCCCATTAAATGTTCCAAATCTTTTAATTAATGTCAACGTTAATTAATTGAGACCTCTTTTGAATTAATTAATTTCATAACAATTTTTTTTACTGGAGAGCCTATTATATTATTTTTTTTGGAAAATCACTTTTGAGAAGGAGAGACTCTTATTTTATTTAGGTTAGAAAATCACTTTTGAGAAAAGAATCTGGTGTTTAAAGGAGAGTTGAACCTTCATCGGCGAAGAACATCCCCGACGAAGAATGCGAAGAACTTCTTCCTCAGATGCACCTAGACATCAAGGAGCCTATGTCACTTACGACAGCGACCCTTCCTCCATCATTGACGGAACGACACCGTTCTTCCGTGACGCCCATCTACCGCGATGCTCACCTTCCACGGATCGAATACGTACAACAACAACTCTGAGGTATGGGGAATTTTTTATATTTCATATACGTGTTTTATACTCTTGAACATGGCGTTTAAATTGTAGGGTGATGATTTGAACCAATAACGTTATGGGTACGGACTGAAAAACAAGCCCTGAACCCACCGTTATTTTGTTCTTTATGTGTGGGGTGTTTGGTAATGATGAAACGGGACCACAACGATGATTTGGGGCCTTCGTAGTGAAGTTCGGATCCTGAGACGATCGCATGCTCAGACAGAATCTAAAGCAGACCGCCAAAATGACTCCAATGGCCCACGGAAGACCCCAGTGGCGCCGACTGCCGGCACCGGCCAGCGGCCTGGAGGCGGCGACGCCCCGGGGTGCTGCCAGCAGGAGCCCGCCGGGGTACTGGCCGCATCAGCGAGAAGTGGTTCCCATGGCCGCGGGGGATCCTAGGATACCAGCGGCACCAGCATGGCACTGTGTTTGCGGAATAGCCCCCCCCCCCCCCCCCCGCCCGGCAAGCTGGCTGAGCCAACACCCCCCCCCCCCCCGAACAGGCCAGGTTGGGTCATGCAGACCTGGCCGCGTCGACCAGGATGGGCCATTCCATCCCGGACAGACCCTGACCAGGGTCGGGTCGCGCCAGTTAGGGCTCACCTAGGGTGGGTGGGGCCGGGTCGGACCGGGCCCAGACCCCCCACTTCGGACCGTCTTTTTGTCTTTTTCCCAAAACATGAGCAACGGACCTCCGATCAATGCAGGGTCAGCTGTGTTGGAATCCTCAGATCGAAACTGTTGTTTCGGTATATTACACTTGTGGTTTCGGTGATGTTTGGTTTCGACAGGTTGGTTCGAACCCGAAACCAACCAGGCCCTTAGAGCGGAAACACTTATAACATAAGGACCGGATGTATGATTGACGTGTCATCAACTACGTTGAATACCTTATGATGAGACGGTTCTTTTGGAATGCTCCACATGAGGTTGGGACATAGCTAGAGTATGTTTGTGTTGGTTTTAGCTTAAAAACCAACCTGTCCACTGGAACGGAAAATCCAATAACTGTCAGACAGGGCGTCTGATTGACGCACCATCTATCACGTTGGATTTATTTTGACAAGACAGAAAATTGGGATACATCAACCCTAGGCTTTGTGACAATTGATGTATAAAACCCCTTGATTGAGGAGTGGACCCTCCCAGAATCGAGCGTGCTGTGTTTGGGAACCCTAAAGCTGGCTACGACTACAACGATTACTGTTCTGGAATCCTCTGTGGGTTCGACAGCTATGACTACCGTACTGGAATCCTCCATGGGTTTGATTATGATGACTACTATTATTGAATATTGTGTGGGTCCGGTAGTATTGAACTTTTTACTTGTATCCTGTGTGGGTCCGGCAGAGTAGCTAGTCTTCTATCCTGTGTTGGTCCGACAGCCTAGCTGGACTTGTATCATGTGTGGGTCCGACATCTTAGATGAATCAATGACTACATGTGATCATCTCTATCTCTATAGGAATGATGTATACTTATGTGATATGAGTCTTCAATTTCAATCATTATCATGGATGTGATTGACTTCTACCTTTTGTGGACTGGGTTGTACTAGGGTTCAGGAGCCAGTACTGAACTATGATTGAGAACGTAGGTATATGTATGGTAATATACCTATGTAGAGTTGGTTGATACATTGTGATTGTATCATTCCTTTTTGGTTTATCCTTGTGAATGTTGGGAGACCTTCGGGGGTCTCAGGGTCCCTATTGAGTATCGTATACTCACCCCTGCATGAGCTTTTCTCGCACTATATTGTGTTTGTTGTAGACGACAGACAACACTGATCGAGGTAGAGATTTGTTGAGCTGGATGGTACCCGGAGGTGGACCACTTGGTGAGACATTCATGAAGCCGATGGTCGGACCAGAGGTGTTGTGGAGGCCATCTATACCCACCCTTCAGGTGTGATTCCTGGAGGACGACTCTGTGGTTGCCTCTTTACTTTACTACTGTTGTACTTTCCCTTTTTAGATGTACTATACTTTCAGTTAGTTTTGTATACGGGCCCATTTAATTTTCAACAATTACTTTTGTACTCAGTTTTACTTAGTTCTTACTTCACTTGCATACTCTATTGTGTTGTTTACATGTATAACGTCAATGCCTTCCCTTTTTATTAGGATTTACACCTTTGGAGCTAGTCTACAGCCTCTAGCTTATGGAAGGTGGGCTTGGGGTAGTCACAGCACGGGCCCCTAGGATGGGTCGTGACAAAACGTATCAATATGAAAAACCAAATATAAATTAAGATGATGAAAACTAAAAAGAGGGTCCTAAATCATGTTTATTTCCCTCATCCATTCTTTATTGTAAATCAGCCTTCTATCATACAAACCATTCATTAAACCTATCTCACAACAATGAAATTCAATTGGGTACTGGTCTGGAATCATGAATAGGGAGTGAGTAAATTTTTTTATGTATCCACCAATAATGATTAAATAAATATATTGTCTGTATAGTTCTTATAGTTTTATAATAAATAATTTTTATCATATAAATTTACAATTAACACTTTTTTATTCATTATAATAACTACAAAAACCCAAGGGTTCTCGAGGAAACCCAAAAAATAAAACCAACTTCGGCCCCTATTGGAGTCTTAACACTATAATATATTCAATGTAAAATTACATATAACAAATAGGATTTCATTATCAAATTCTTATCAATTCATTACCATGGTCAATTATTACACAAGCCCAATGCCGATTTCTGGCGTGTTGAGAATTTTGTCTAGCACCTATAGGGTATCTGGAGCATTAGACCCTATTTAACACCTAATTGTTTTTTGAAGCATTAGTATATATCCTATAAAATAAAATTCACATGCATGGAAATAGATATCTTGATATTTTGATGGTCAATCCTCATCCCACACTCATAAATCAATCAATCACACATTGGTATTTAGAGTATGAATCTATGTCCCACACATGTTTAATAATCAATCACATATATTAATTGTATCATAATATAACATATGTCCCAATATCACAACCCTCGTGATAAATTAGCATTAGTCATGTTGTCAAATTTCATTATCACAAACAATCATAAACTAATTAATCCAAATGAAACAACACCATTATTTTAAAAATTGACCAATTAATTATTTCAACAATTAATTACTCCAAATAAATAAATTCTAATGTTAAATTAAATAATCCACTAATTCATTAATCCAATTTCACAAACCTAAAAATTCAATAATTCATTCATAAATTCATTAATTCAATTTCAAAAGCTCAATAACACATTAATTAATCCAATAATGGATTAATTCAATTACACTAATTTACCATTCACCAATTCCATTAATTAATTCGACAATTAACTAGTCCATTTAAACAATACATATATCTTATAAATTTAAAAAAAATAAACTAACCTAATTAAAACAAATTTAAATATCACAATCCCATTAATTCACCGTCTCCACATCCCTATCATTCAATTAATTCCATAATCCCTAAATAAATCTATTCAAAAAATTACTAATCTCAATTTAATAATTTAAATGGATAAATGTTCAATAGAAATTATAAAATTATATAAGAGTAATTGAAATATTGAATATTTTATATGAATAATATACAACCTAACTCGAAATTAATGATGAATTCTTGATAATAAAAATCCTTAATTTTCACTAAATATTTGTATTCATAATGAAGAGAAAGATATTGATTAAACTCCATGATCCATGATCAATTGAAACAATATCCATCAAAACTAGATCCAGATATTAGACTAACAAGGGAAACATCATTTCAAATAAATAGTGAAGAATGAGAGAGAGAGGGACACCCACAAAAAACCAATCATCATGGCTTTCACATACTGATAGTGGTGCATATCTTCTATACGGACATCAAAACCAGAAGAATGGTGGTTTGGAGCCTAGTGATTCATCCAGGAGAATCCAAATAAGGACATATAATGTTTATGGTAAAAAAGGTTGGTTTTGGGATTAATACAGGGTTTTATGAATTTTTATAAAAATATTTGTCAATTAAAACTATGTGCCGGGTGAACAGTTTTCCAAACCATGAATTTTTATTGTGATCCTCATCTCAGGGGTGCATTTTTTCTTATAAAATTGCACACATTTTGACAATAATTTCTCCATCAATGGAAATCCCCCTGTTTGGACTTTTCACAATATTTGGGTTTGTGAACACAATTTGAGATAATAGTGTGCCAACCATACAGAACCACTCCTCATTTTAAAAACATCAAATTTTTACCCATACACACCCATGGGAAACCGAAATAAAAAATACTCAAAATAAATAGAAAGAGTACATATAAAAAAGTCTATAAATCCTCATTAAAAGTCAGGATCTTATAATATCACTTCCTTATAGCAGATTGACCACGAAATGTACTCCTGAGAATCTCTATGATTATGAATATAAAAGTTAGAACAACTGAGCCTTCATATCTAGTCCTCTCTCACATGCTTCATCCTAAACATAGACATGATTCCAAAATACAAGAACTAACATCATTTTCTTTTCCTCTAACACGATTTCATTATGATCAAACATGTGTATCATATTATTCTCGAAGTATCCATCTCTTTTATGCTCATCATTATCCCCATATATCACATAACAAGGATCATGTTGATACCATCGAAGTTTTGAAACATGAAAAACATCATTTATAACACTATATATCTAGGGAATATCCAATCGTTATACCACTAACCCCATTATTTGTACAACCTCAAACGGTCCCAAATTCATATCCTACAATTTTACCTATCTATATATATCATGTAGTGGCCCATTTTATGAGTCACCTTAAATAATATATGATCACCCTCTATATACTATAGTTGTCATCAACTTCTAAAAGCTTCATAATTCTCACTTATTCGATCCAGAACCATATGATACAAAATTAACTAATCCTTATCTGAAATCTATTTCTTGAGGCTCAGTCCTTACACCATCCTCCATTCATTATAGGGGTGATATCCTTGGCCTACCATAAAAATACTCATATGGTAAAATCCGTATAGTTTCTTGATTACATTCATTATAGGAATACTACTAATGTTCTAGGTGTTTCCCTGATGAACCACAAAGGTATAAAACATATTCTTTTTTAATATCCTCAAGAAGATTTATTGTATTATTTGATTGTTATATGTCTATGTGTGGAATTACATACACAAAATAATATTTATACTAAGAGCCTTCGATAAACCATCCCAAAAGAAAAAAAGAAAAGAGAGAACCATGTTCTGAATTTATACTACGTGGAACCCTTGCTGATGTAATATCTCATAAACAAATTATTCTCCCAACAAATCAACTGAGAAACTGTAACATATTTTTATTAAATGAGATACTTGGTTAAACGGCCCATATTAACAACGATAACATTTTTATTGCGATGAACCCTCAAAAGACCCACTACAAATACATAATAAAACCATACCATATCCGTTCCAAAATGGTAATAGACTATAATAAACCACCAAATCATTCATTCTCCACCTATCATCATAGGAACCAATACATTTTGGTCATACCTAGATGTACCACAAATGTTGAGGCATCAAATTCATGCATCATCTCCTCCTGCATGCTCATAGGTAAATAAACATGATTCACAAGATAGATTGTCACATCCTCATCTATTGTCCAATATTAAGTTGACTTAAGATATTTATGTCATCCCATCATGGTCAAAATTTTTAGATCCTCAAACTATATGTCTTTGACCCATTTCAAAATTGTAGACTCAAATGAATATAATAATATATTTTTCTACTCCTAGATCTCTAGAACCCCAATAATAATATCATCCAGTAAAGTAATCATCTTCCACTCAGCACTAGACTCCTGAATAGCCTGATTCATAGTTTTCCTCATTAAATCATCATCAAAACTATTTCCCTTTCTATCATTATATCCTAGAGAAATGTCCAATGGAGACATATACTCATCCCAAATCTAATTACAGATTGTTAAATTAATGTTTGAAAATATATACTTTGAAATCTTTTCATTAGTATACATATTAATCCACTAACACCACATATAATGTCTCCAACACATCAAAACATATTCCACTACAGCTAATTCAAGTTCTTGTATAGGGTAGTTCAATTTATGTGGTCTCAACTATCAAGAACCATATATAAAAAAATGGTGTACCTACTTCCGCAATACTCCAAGACCAATTCCATAATCATCAAAAAACACCATGTAGTCCACACTGAGTTAGAGTATGATGAATATTTATGTATTAGTCATACTATTCTTCAGTTCCTAGAAAGAATTATCACATGATACAGACCATTCCAATGTTTTTCATTTTTGGTTCAATATTGGATGTGTTGCTTCTAAATGGTAAAATTACTAGATGAACCTCAGATTAAATCATTCTAACCCCATAATTATATGGATATAAAAAATGTTCTTCGACCACCCCTATGAAACAACTACATGATCCTTCTCTAGGTCTACTTGTAGACCGTCCACTGAGATTATTTGAACCATGATATTTACTTGATCAATACAAAACCAACATTAGGATAGCTTGTATTATTGATGATTTTATATGAATGTACTCTGAACAATGTCAAGATCTTGGAAATGATCGTCATGATTCATAGAGTACATAAATATGTCAACCAAAAATACAAAAACATGCTGATCCAAGAAATGAATGCATCATTCAGTCAAACAAGGACATAAATATTATTGGTTCATTCTCTAACCCAAATGAAATCACAAAATACTCATATATCCGTATATAATTCTTCATGTAGTCCATGGAATATCAGAAGGTCCGAATCTCAACCGATGATACAATGATCACAAGTCAACCATTGAAAAGACACAAGATCCCCTAAACCATTCCAAAAGGTCATCAATTCACTAATGAGGATACCAATTCTTCTCTATCATCCAGTTCAACCTCCGGTTGTCAAAACACAAGAATCGAGCCCCGTATGTTTTCATAGAAAAAATAGGTAAACCCCAATGTGATGTACTAGGACCAATAAAACCCCATATCCATCAGCTCTTCCAGTTGATACAGAAGATCCTAAAGCTATCATGGTTCCATTATATATAGTGGAATAAAAACTTGCTCATCCCCCGACATGAGTTCAATATAAAACTATATATTTCTCTTAGATGGTAGAATAGATGAATTTTTTGGCAAAAAATCTGGAAATAATTACACTATGGGTGGAAACATATGATTATTTTCACTACTTCTATCTAGTTATAGTCTAGAAAACCGGTTATTGTGCTCCCTTGACTACTTATAAACTTACTCAAAATGACCTGCACGGATATCGCACTCTCCATGGTAAACATATTTTTCACCATTAAGAGATGTTAAAAATCACCATCTATAATTAAAAAATCTATATGGTGTCGATATACTACAAAAAAATCCATACACAAAATTTTGTAAAACCCAATCTTTTCATCGATATAAAGATCCCAGATAAAGCAATACTTATCATCATTAAGAAAACACCCCTGTAAAAACATATGTCTCTTAATGATACTCCCAATGGTGTATCTATCATTATAAACACACTCATTAAATCCTGCACCAGGGATAAATAATTCACATGTTTTGGAGAAATAAAATAATAAGAGGAATTGGTATCAAATAAGACACTATCAAGTGTAGAAACAATAAGAATAATACCTCTTTCAATCGATATTCTAACCACAATATCCAAAAGGGTAGGCTGAACATAATGAAACTACCTCACCTTTCTCCCTAGTGATGCATTATGACACCCCTAAGCTACACCAATCTATCGATACATGCAATTTATCAAATATTCTCTTCATCCATGACCTAAACCATAACATCTCGTTTTCGAGAAAATTTTAGAATAGTGTAGTGTAGAAGTTCCCCTTCCCATTACAAGGTTATTACTAACTCCTCTATCATACCCCATATGATGTGGGTTTATCAAAGGCTAATATAGTTGACCAAGCCTTCTACATGCTTGACACTATCATTTCTTGTACATAATGTTTATGAATGTGGTCCTACCTAAATAAATTGTGGGAAGAAACTTGGTATAAACCGGTGTAACTCACACGTCTTTCAATCCACATGAATTTCCACTACTCTCACAAATATTATAATAATGAAAATTAATACTCTTAGAAGTCAAAACATGAGATCATCGAGTAAAAATCAAATATATTTCACTAGATTTATACTTCAGGTTCAACATCGATATGAGATCCTGATTCACCATTTCTGAAAACTTCTTCATCTTGATAATATTCACCGTGTAATTAATTTGATGTTTAATTTAATCTTGAAAATGGTTTTCTAAAATATCAAAATCTCCTTCCCACACTCAAAAAAAGAATTGTGAACATGAATTACATCCAAAAAATTTCAGAGTGGACATGCTCTACTGAGTCGTCCTTAAGAACTCGTATACTCTTTCATTCTAGAGCATCTAAATTTAAAATCATTACAAGAACATATCCTTAATATCATTATACTATATAGTTTTAATTATTCCATATTGACTCTGGATGTCCGACCAATGGTTAAATTCACCATGTAACATGTAAACATATTAATTGACCCTCTTCTCTATAGGAGTCTCCTAGTGGAATGTACCATCTTGATAGTCTCAATCCAAAACATTTCTACCTCATTTCCCCCCACTCTATTAAATGTTTTAGGGTGATAAAACTAGATTTCTTGTGTTAGTTTAGACATAATTATTACAACCCTACCAGGGTCCCCATCTATAAAATTTATGAAATGAGTAATTTTATCCCAAAACTACTCTCTAACTTGCTCACCTGGTAGTAATGGTGCCTTAGGTACCGCCACTAGAGGATCATCCAATGACATTTCCACATTTCTTCCTCTAAAAAAGATTACTCATTGGGGAATATCTTTAAAATACCAATCACACGTCTGAAGACACATTTCACAACTGTAACACATTTATGTAATAGAGTTCATAATAAATTAATGAAAAATAGTTTTTATAACCTCATAACATGGTCAAAACGGAGGTGCTTTCAATACATTTATCCATAAAATTTCTAGTTCATTTTTAAAAACTGTAAACACATTCTCAATGTCCATGAATCCTATTATACACTTATATCATCAAATATTTTAACATTTTATAGCATTTTATATAGTATTAAGCACTTATTATTTCAATTTTTTAAGAAGGGAAACCATTTAATGTTTAAAAACCATTCCTGAATTATATTTTTGGGGAATGAATAAAATTATTTATGTCACAAAAATAATCCAGGGATATGAGAATGATGATTTCATACACTATTATAGTTCCATACCAGGGTTGGAGTCAAATCTCAGATGATCCCAGAGGTCAATAACCACATCACACATCAAGTGGATCACTGTAATCGGTCAGACCTCCCTGATCCATTACTCTGTAAAAATATTGTGTTTTGTTTGTTTAGGGATGGAATATTAACATATGATTTTTATAAAAATAAAGTTATTCTAAATAATATTTGTGATGGTGATTTCTAATGGTAGCTCTTATAATGGTGGGTCATGTACTGGTTGGTCACAGTGATGAGTCCGGACCGATGACTCCGAACAGTGACTTTCACTAGTGAGTCGCTAATGTTAGCTTGTCCAATTGTGCATCATCCACTGATAGGCCATCCCAACAGTGAGCCGCATTGGTTACTCATAGACAATTACTCTCATCAGTGACTCATAATTCTTACTCACTGTTGGAGAGTCACGTTGTTGACTCTAAATAGTGGCTCTCTAAATGGTGAGCCACCGAATGGTGACTCACCAAAGTTATATCATCACCAGTATCTCTCACAAGTGACTTGTAAAATGGAGATTCATCCACATATGGCCCACGAAATGTTGAATTATGATGGTTAATCCCTCAACGATGAGTCACATCCCACTATTTTTCAAAACATCCGGGTTCTCCTCAATTTTCATGATTCACCACTTTGACAATTTATTTGACATAAATTGGATTTAAAACCATTCTTAAGTTTTTTAGAAGCCATTTCAAAGGATATTTATTAGATATTTTATTTAATTACACTCATGATGCATTATGTAAGTCAAAATTGGTGGTCACGATCCATTTTTAACGGAGAGTTGAAAAATATTTCATGCCCCTTGAGTCTCAAATAATGTACTTAAAATCCAGAAACCATTCATTCACTATTTTTTTCTTTTTTATCTTGATGCATGGGTTTCCTAGTCCCTTATTCCCTAAGTTTCTATGGGTTTATGTTTAACCCTAGGATATCCTTTCCGTAGAGCATAGCGTACCCCCTGTTGGAAATAAGGAGGATGTGCCAATCATCTATCTCTCAAGGCAGGGATCCTTTTTCCCCTTTTATTTGTGTATTATATGTGGTGGTTGTATGAATTGTTCCCATGTGAAGGAAATTAAATCCAAATTTAATAAATATAATTGAACCATCTTTGAACCAATAATCTATGGTTGGGGAAATAGTGATATGAATTAGTTTAATTTTTTATTAATATTGTGATCAATATGTGCTATATTCCTATTAAAAATCATGTTCGTTGGTGGCTTTTGATTGTGAAAATGGGACTACTAGTGAGGGATTTTTTATTATTTGTTAAATGGATGTATATATGCAATTAGTTAATTATGTATATTCTGTTAAATAAATGGATGCACTTAGATCGAACTTATTTTGTGATAACCCCTAAATTATAAATGTGTAATTAATAAAATAGTATTTTCTAAATACGAATATAAAATTCACCGTTTGTTTTGGATATGTGTTGTGTGTGGTTTTTTTTCTGTATTTATCCTTGTGTGGTTGTGTGAATCTGGGGTTCATAGAATGAATGTATGGTGGGTTGGTATGGGTGGTGTAATGGAATCCCAGGTAGAGATATTAACTAATAGTTGAATTGATGGGTAGTGTTAGATCAGTGGGTATGTAGGCTTGTGTAGTTCTATGTTTATGTTACTTGGTGTGATGGGTGTGGTGTCGTTATACATCGAGACTATATGTATTAGTTGAGATGATATGTGCTACATGTATTTCCTTTGTGATGGGTTTTTTTATGGAGGGGATGGATTGGGAAGAATGGAATTGATGAATGATTATGGAAGTGGTTGGTATGGAAGTTAAAAGGCATGAAAATATGAATTGAGTTTCTTTATTGTGGTTATATTTTTCCTATTCATGGTTCAGGTTGTGGTTCTTATTCTAAGCAGTGGTAGGTACTTTTTTAGGTAGGGATGGAACAAATAAATGGTTTAATTAATAATTAGTTATAATTATTAAATTATTTGGTTGGGGGTATGATTGAGTTGTGTATTTTTGTTGATAGATATCATTTATCAACATCCAAAGTGACTACTTCTGGTGATAATAAATGCATTTATAGATACTAGTAGATTTGGAAATATTATAATATGGTTGACTTTTTGATCAAGAAACCATATTTTGGGCTGGAGTGTTTGATAATATATATACATACTTTTATTTTACATGTTATTTCTATACAAACTACACACTAGTTTTTCCCTTTGTTCTGAACACCCCCATTGTCACCATGAAGGGTTTATTTCCCCAACCTCCTAGTAAGAGGATTGTTGGATGGCCATGTTCTCTTCCCAGCTCCCCTTTCCAGGATATTATTACCCATGATTCTTGTAACAAGTAGTGGTTTGGGAGGACTAGGTGTGTGTGGGAAAGTGCGTTTTTCTTGATGTTTCATCGATATTAGATGTGACGAGTTTTGTGGCATAGGTGTCTATGGGTGTGACATGTTTGTGAGGCCAAAGTGTGTGTGGGAGAGATGTGATGTAATTCATTTTCCTACGATGTGGGGATAACTATGTATCCTAGGTCTATGGTGGTAGGATGTGATGTGGTACATTAAGTACAGGTGGGAGGGCCATGACATTTTTTCTAAAGGTGTGAGAGTGGCTAATCAGTGGGAAATTGGTGTAAGGTACCCTATTATCACTATTATTAATATATTACTTTACAAAACTAGTGTTACATGGTTTGTGTGCCATGGTGAGGTAGGGATGTCTAGTATACCTTTTTAGGCATTGTTGGTTCTTATATTTTCTCAATGGATAATTAGTATTCTTCTATCACTTGTGCATGAGAGACATTGGTCTTCCTACAAAGTACACTAGAATGCTCTCCCTACATTATCGAAACTAATTTTTTGTTTCCATTAGGATTTAGGGGGACCATATTGGGAATAACAAGATGGGACATTGGGAATTTTTTTTATAACTATATAAGATTACATTTGGGTTTTTAATTTGGATATTTTCATTTTATTTGTAAAAATTTTACTTTAAACATGCAAGATGGATAATTTTAGGTATTTTTAATATAGTGAATGGAGTTGTTTTGGTATGAACCATCTTATCTCCTGATATTGTTTTCTTATTAAAACAGCAACTCTTCCTATTTGTTGAGATTCTATACCCTTGGTGACAGTCTCCACCCTAGGGCCTACTGGAGGCGAATCTCTGAGGTCATGATCTCTCTTCCTTAATTTCTAGCTCAGGAGGTGCATCTTTGGAGGTCGGAGGACATGAAAGAATGGTACCAGAAGTTATGGTTTAGAGATAGGATGTAGTATGGTGTTAGGAATACTGTAGATTTCAAGGTTTTTTAGGGAAAAAGTGTTCGGTTGTATTGATGTGTTTCCTAAGCTATGGAATAGCATATATGACATAGGATTTAAGGTCCTATGTGATCCGATGCAAGGATTCTAAGTTTACTGAATGATTGGGTGAGGCTACATAGTTTTTAGGGTAGAGACCCTTGGAATGTTATAATAATAATAATGACATATTTTCTTGTTTTAATGGGGAATTCAGGGTAATTGAAAAATTAATAATGAGTAAAATTAATCTTAAATAAAATTCGATACAAATCGGGCTTAGGAAATCATTTATTAACTTCAGTTTATGGAACACGGTCATCGTCTTCATGTAGTGTAGGAAGTGGAGGTTCAACAGTATAATCCAGTTGAACAATGGAGGGTTGACCCATTGGTGGAGGATATCCAGTGGTAGAAAGAATTACATGCTTTCTAGTGACAAAATCTGGGGAAGAACAAGGGCATCGTTTCATTCATAGATATAGAGTATTGGATTTAAGATCTTGTGATCACATTTAGTTTGATTATGGGATCTACATATTATAGTATTACCTTTGTGGTGATCTAGATACAAGGATATGCACATTAATGTTGGGTTCTTTACTAAGGGGAGAGGAAAGCTGATGAAGTTCTATGGGTCGATTTTGAGAAGAAGTTCAGATAAAATTTTCTTTCATAGAACATGAAGTCTAAGAAGTGGCATAAGATACTCTTCCTCTAGTAGGGGTGTATGTTGGTACATGATCTCATGAAAAAATTAATGTATCTCTTTTACTCTACTCTAGATCTTTTTTGAGATTAGGATTCTCATGTGATATTCCTAGAGGAGGAACTTCTTCATTCCCTCTAGTACAGGGTAACTCCTTTACCTTACCGAGGCACTTAGAGGTTTAGAAGAAGGTAGAGGTAGCTGAGAGGATTAACTCATGATAAGGTCTTCTGCTAGAGTATAGTCAACTTAGTTCTTCAAAGGGAACATTTACCATTAGTTGATCTAAGGTGCTAGGGCCTTTGAGGGTCTGACCGGTGGGATGGGGACCTCAGTAATTTCGATTTCGACCATCTACTCCTCATTCCTATCATGTAGTCTGTGGTTGTTGGGTTTTATCTATAGAGTCTATGGTCATATTCATAGTCAGTTCCCAATGGCCATTTGAGCGTAATATGTGAAGGTGGGTGGGCCCATTATCCGCCTCAACAGTAATTTCCAGTAGGGCAGTTTCAGCAGTAGGGACAGCAGTATTAGGCTCCACCGAGGGGAGAAAAAGCATGTAGAGGCCGACCATAGAATATTAATTAGGTACATAGGCCTAGTAATTATCATGGATACGGTCTAAATTAGGGGGGTAGAGGAGGTGGGCATGAAAATTAGCATGCCATAGATGTAGCAGTTCCAGCAAGGTTTGAGATTATTCGAGGTACGATCAGTTTGATAAGTACTCTTTCTTGCTCTTTGATAGATCTAGAAGATTCTCAATCCATTCTTGCACCCATTATAGCACATTATCTATGAAAAGATATAGAGAGGATTCCCACTCCCTCCGTGTTATGTATTCCAGTCAGAGGTCAGACCAGATTACATTATGTGTGATAAGGATGTAAGATGTTTGTGGGACCACACCAATCCCATGGTGATTGTTTACTACTATAGATTCTATCATATGATGTAATACATGGAATCAAATAGTTTTTTCTTTATGAATTCTGATATCAACAACTTCTATAAGAGATTTATGTTTTCATATGTAGATGTTTAATTTGTGACCTTCGTCCATGAGTGGATCTGCCAGGTGGGTAGTTTGTATGTGGGGCCTCTTATTTCCTTATTAGACAATATTTCATTAGATGTAGAAGATGGTAAAGACCTCAGTGTTTTTTGTTGAGTTCCTTGATGATTTTTTCTAATGAGCTTGTAACTCTACCCCCTCAGCGTGATGTTTTTTTCAGTATATACATACATTCTTATTCCTCTATAATTTGAATGGATCCTTATTGGACAACAACTTAGAGTTGTTGGAGTTGAGGAATCAGATAGATGATATGATTCAGAATGGATTTATCTAGCCTAGTTTGTCACCGGGGTGGTCTTGTTTGGGAAGAAGGTTGATGGTGGTCTATGGTTGTGCATAGCCTACCATAGACATAATCAGGTAATAGTGAATAACCATTAAACTATCCTATGTATAGAAGGTCTTTTCGACTAGTTGAGGGGAGAGAGATGTGTCTCTAAGAACAATTTGTGGTGTGGCTATAACTAGATGAGGGTGAATGATGGTGATATCTGATGAATAAGTTTTGGTGCAGTTATGGACATATTTAATTTTCAGTTATGTCATTCAATAATAGGAATACACCAAACATGTTCATGGGGCACATGAACTCCATTTTTCAATAGTTTCTAGAACATTTCATCATTGTATTCATTGATGAAATGTATATCTACTCAATTTCATAGTAGGAGAATACCACGAATCTCAAGATTGTTTTTCTAGTTCTATGATGCCACTAGATCTATGAGATTATTTCATAGTGTATGTTCTAAATAGGAGAGGTACATTTACTTGGACATGTGGTGTGTCAACATGGTATAGTAGTTGAACTGTCGAAAGATGAGGTAGTTGTTTCATGGGTTGAACCTAAATATGATATAGAGGTTTGTATTAGCTCTAGTATGGTTGGCTATTATCAGAGGTCTATACCTAATTTATCTTAGGTTATAGCCTAGTTGACATATCTGACCTGAAAAAATGAGCATGTTGTGAGGAGTGAGAGGTGTCAGGAAGTGTTTGGCTATATAAAGGGGATGTTGGTAACTATTCTAGTACTCCAATGCTTCAATTTCTAGTGGAAGGGGTGATGTTTGGGTGTTTTGTGATGCTTCCCATATGGGTTTGTGATTCATGTTGAGGCAATAGCCGAGATTGATGACTTATGGGTCTAGAAGTTATGTCCACATGAACAAAACTATGATACTCATTATCTAGAGCTAGTGGTGGTTGTGTTCACGCTGAAGTTGTGGTGAAATTACCTTATTTGGGAGTGATTTGTGGTCTTCAAAGATAACAATAGCATGAGTTATATATTTTCTCATTGAGATCTGAACATGTGAAGGTGGAGATGGATGGAGTTTCTCCCGGACTAATAATTCTAAATTTATTAAACCTCTAGAATGGGAAATTTCATAGCTGATGATTTTACTAGGATGTTTCAAAATTAGGTAGTTTGGGAATATTCTGACCCTTGGAAGGTGATGGTGGAGTTGGAATCCTTTTCAATTAGATGCAAGACAGGATGGAAGTAGTGGCTACTAATTTTAGATGATGGTGTAGTCTTATCGAATATAATATGTGGAGGATACATAGTTGGTAGACTCTAATGGACATGTTCTGTGAAATCATGTTCATCATGGAGATGATCTAGATATATTTTTAGAGGAATGATAGAATCAGACATTGTTCGGTGGAAAGCTATTTGTTCTTGTGGTGAAGTGTTGGGGAGGTGTCTGTGAGATTAATATGTTACCATTAGTATGGAACAGATGATTTTAAAAGATGTATTGTTGTTTGATTATGTAGTTTCGGAGCCACAAGATGAAGTAGGAAGTCAAAGAGTTTGTGGTTAGGTTCGTACTATGTCAGTAGGTGAAGGATGAGAACCATGTTCCAAGGGGATTGTTTTAGTCCATAGATGTCCCTGAATTGATGTTGGGTGAAATCTCAATGTATTTTATCACATGATTATGTTGGGATCAAGGATGTTGTAATGAAATCTTGGTAGTGGTCAATCAGATGTCCAAATCATCTCACTTCTTATCGATCAAGGAGTTCAGCGTAATCGATGCCTTTTCCAAGCGGTACATGGATGAGTCGGTGTATCTTTATGGAGTTTCGAAACCCATTATCATAGATTTGGATACACATTTTACCTCATTTGTATGGAGAGGACTAAAGAAAAGTTTTTAAACTCTGTTACCACATAGAAATTCATTCCATCCTCAGACAGATGGGATGATATAACGAACTATCTAGACATTGGAGTAAATATTGTTTGCATAATCCTTTTAATTTGGTGGATCTGGGTATCAAATATTCCTTTGGTAGTGTGTTTTTACAATAATATCATTAAATATTCCATTATAAGAGATCCATTTGAATATTAGTATGGAAGAACATGTTTATTTCCTTTATGTTGGATAGAGGTTGGGAAGACAGCTGTTCCTGGTCCCTAGGTAGTTTAGAGAACAACAATGATAGTTCAGGATGTCTATGAGAGGATTAATGTTTAAAATGACTGGTGAAGTCGTATGTCAATCGTAGGAGGAGGCTCTTGGAGTTCGAGTGAGGGGACAATTATTCTCAATGGATTCCCCAAGATATGGGGAGAAGATTTTTGGCATAGGGACCAATCATTCAATGAGTTTCATGAGGCCCTTTGAAAAATGGAGAAGAGTAGCTGAAGTGATGTACCCATTGGTATTACCACCATATTTAGAGAGGATAGATGTCATATTTCATGTCTCTTAGCATCGTTGGTATATTTAGGATGACTACCATGTCATTGACTGGGGAGAGTTAAATGTCGAAGAAGATAGGAATTTCGTGGAGTGGCAAGTAGTGATCCAGGATCTTCAGGATAAGGCGGTAAAAATATGGATTGTTCCCTTTGGTTCATGTGTTATGGAGGGATAGTGGCCGAGAAGGATGTACTAGGGAATGGGAGATTTAGATGAATGCCCACAACCTTGAGTTTTTCGTAGTTTTTCTTGGTTTGGTTTCCCTCTATAATAAAATTCTTGAACAATGTTTTTTATCAGATGAGTCATTTCCTTATTCCGTGATCTATGATAATGTCCTTCCATTAGAATGGGGGAGACCAGATTCATAATTGATAGGTATAAATTAATATGGGATTAATCATATGCGGGTGAGTTAATGCCACCAAGATTAGATTGTGTATTGACATGGAGGAAGGAATTCTCTAATACAAATGTCCAGACTGTGTGTCATTTCAATCTTGTGTGGTTTGTCTATTGGAAAGCTGGGGTATTAGTTTTAGAGGAGGTCTTCTTGGATGTTGATTTAATACTCTAGCTATTGAACAACACATGGGGGTTTCTCAAAGAACATTTTTATGTTTAGTACTTATCAGTTCTTCATGCATAGTGGGAACCTTGGGAGGTATCTTACATGGTGGTTGTTTGTTCCCCTATTTTCCTACCGGGTTGGGTTTAGATTGTTGAGGATGATAATATTTTCATAGGTATCTGATTTAATGGCCCAAACCTCCCAATTCCATTAAATTATGAATGTATAGTGTTTAAGGTGTTATGGGAGGCAACAATGACTCAAGAGAATGCCAAAATTCCAATTTTCTAATGGTGAGTTGCAAAGGTGTTTAGTATATCATCTAATGGAAGGTCATCCATTAGTAGGTCGTAACCATGAGTAAGGATTGGTGAATAAGAATAGTGATTCACATTAGTGATTCACAATAGTGATTCACTAAGTGTATATTTTCTGACAGTGGGTCTTGCCCCGGTAGGTCATCCCGATGGGGAGTTTTGTGGGTGAATCGTTAATGATGAGCCACATCAGTTGAACAAAATGGTGACTTGCTGATGGTGAGTCACATCTGTGAATCAAAATAGTGACTCACCAAATAGTGACTCTCTAAATAGTGACTCAATGAAAGGTGACTCACCGAACATGGACTCCCCATCCATATCTCACCACTAGTAGCTTGAAACCCTTACTCATCTAGTAATGAGTCCTTCATCAATGACTAACCCACCAGTGAATCACACCATTGTCTCACCCAAAAGTGAGTCACTTCCAACATTTTTAAAAATTTTTGGGTTCTTTTAGTTTTTCTAGGTTTTCACTTTTAACATTTTATTTGAACTAAATTGGGTTTAGAATGATTTTTATATATTTATGAAGCTGTTTCAAAGGTTATATATTATATATTTAGTTTTCAAAATCTCGAGATGCATTAAGTTAGTCACGATGCATGGTCAATATACAATTTTCATGGGGATCTAAAAATGGATTCATATCCCTTGAGTCTCAAATATAATCCTTCAATGTTGAACACCATTACATAGTTCTGACATTTTCTATTGTCTTGAAACCTAGGAAGACCATAATCCTTATTCCCTGAGGAGTTGTTTGTCTGTGTTGCAACCATGGATCATGTTTCCCTAGAGCCTTCTGCACCCACTGTTTGGTGCGCTGAGTATGTGATGATCATCTGTTTATCAAGGCAGGGATCCCTTCGTCCCTTTTATTTGAGTATCATGCGAAGAGGGTGTATAAATTTTCCCATGTGAATGCAGTTGAATCAAAATTTAATAATTATAATGTAATTATCTTTAAACCAGAAAAATGGGGCTAGGAGTATGGGTCACATGATTAGGTTTCATTTTTTTCGATATTGATATTTACAAAGACTATATTCCTAATGAAAATCATGGTTATTGGTGGTATTTATTTGTGCCCATAGGATTAATTGTGACATATTATTTTTCATCATGTGTCGAATATATGTATATTTGAAATTTTTTAGCAACATATATTCGGTTAAATAAAAGTATTCCACAGGATCAAACATTTTCTGTGATAACCCATGAATTTTCAAAGTGTAATTAAAAAATAAGTGTTTTATAAATTTGAATACTCCATTCCATGTTTGGTGTGGTTGTGTGTTGTGTTCTATATGTGTTTCTGTTTTGTCTTTTTCCATGTGTGGTTGTGAGGTATTGTGTATGAGAGAATGTTTGTAAGGTCGGGTGGTATGAGTAGTTTAATGGAATCTCAGGTTGAGATATTGAGTTATTTTGGAATGTATGGGTAGTGGTTGATCAGATAGGATGCAGGTTTGGTTAGTGATATGTTTATGTTATTTGGTATGATGGGTGTGATGTCATTATACAGTGGGACTATCAGGTTTGGTTGTGATGAGAAGTGTTTCTGGGTTTGGATCAGTATTGGGAGTTTTATTTTTTAGAGGATTTATTGGGCGGAATTAATTTGATGAATGATGATGGCATTTGATGGTATGAGTGTTAAACAGAGTAGAAACATGATGTTATTTTCTTTAATATGGTTTTTTTGTTCCTTGATGTGGTTTATATTGTTTGGATTGTTGCATACTATGGTTTGTATTTTACAGAGTAGGGATTGAATGAATAAGTGGAATCCTTAATAAAGAAGGATAATTGGTTAAATATGTTTTTCGGGTGTATGTTTGAGTTGTGGCTTATTTTGGATAGCCTTTATTTATAAATATCTGATGTGACTATTGATTGTGTTAATAAATGAATTTAAATGTAGCATCAGGGATTTAAGTATCATATGGTGCTGGATTGTTTTCTTGAGGACCCATAGGTTTTCCTGGAGTGTTTGATACTGTTTATACATACATGTATTTTCCTTGGGATTTCAATACAAAATCCACACATGTTTATCAATATGTGCTGAACACACCCATTGTCACGGGAAGGGTGTCATCCAAAACCTCCTGATTGAAGGATTCATGCGTGGACACAAACCCTTCTGTACACCCTCATCCAGGTGATTATAAGCCAATATTCTTTGGGAAGGTAGTGTTTTGTGAGGCCTAGGTGTGTGTGGGTGATTTTTGTAATCCTAGTTTTCTACAGGATGATATGTGATTATTTATGTGGCCCAGGTGTATGTGGGAGGAGCGTAGTTGTGAGGCTCAGGTGTGTGGGAGAGATATGATGAGCTTCATTTTCCCATGATGAGGGACTAGTTGAGAGGCCCGGGTGTGTGTGGGTGGGTTTTGATGTGGTACATTCCGAAGAGGTGGAAGGACCAATATGTGTGTTGTTAGGGTGTGATAGGGGTTAATTATTAGGAAATTGGGGTTAGTTAACCTATCATTGATGGGACTACTATATTACATTACATGACATGCATTACATGGTGAGAGTTATTTGGTGAGGTGGGGATAGCTTGGAATCCTTGCTAGGTATTATTGGTTCTTCTTTTTTCTCATAAGAGAATTTGTATGATTCACCCACTTATGCATGAGAGACTTTGGTTTTCCAACTGATTGTAAATGTATGTTCACCCTATGTTACAAAACATCATTTAGGTTTCCAGGAGGATTATGGGGACCAAGCTTTGTATTAATAGCACATACATTGGGGAAGTTGTTGAATTAATGCTTAACTTTACTTTTGGGTGTTTATTTGGGATCTTATCCTTGTACATGTATAATATTTAATTTAAACACGCATGTCAGATGAATTTGTATTATTTTATATAGAGATTGGAGTTTTTTTGGGTGTACCATTTTATCTCTATATGAATTTTAATTATATAAAATAGTAATGCCACCAATTTCATGAAAGTATATATCCCTAGTGCTGGTCACCAACGCGGGGCCTACTAGAGGCAGGAATCAGGAGGATTATCTATCTTCCTTCATTGCTACCTCTAGATGGTAATCTTTAGCAGGCGAGGTCATGAAAATCTCTCAAAGTTAAATAAAATCCAAAATTAAAAGAAAACACCAATAAAAACAATCTAATCCTAAGTACATTGGATCTACACCTTAATTTGTATAGTTAATTCCATGTACGAGCTCTTAACCACAAACTGTCTCTTATTTGTCTCAAGTATACATCTACCAAATATTAATAAAAATAAAAATAAAAGAAAATAAAAATGTTCCCCTATACCACTTTGTAATGTCATGAAATTGGCCCCACACATTAGGGCCCAAAGATTGTGGGTAAGAAATCCTTTGGCCTTCAACCCCACAAACCATAGGCCACTGACTAGTAGCAGGGGTCCAATATCGATCCTGGTAACACTATACACTATTTATCAAAGTAATACAATATTATAAGTAAATTAAAAAAACCAAATAATATCATCATTAACATAATGATGCCAATATCACATGATTACCAATACGAAAAATTAAATACCATAAATAAACTATAGATATGTGATGCCAATGTAGGTTTTAAGAGTCAACATAAAAAACCCAAAATAAATAAAGAATTTGCAAACTCTCCAGAGGGTCTCATACCACATCTAGTTCCCTCATACATGCACCATCCCAACATAGCCGTCTAGAATGGGGCCCTTTCCTTTAACATGTTTAGAAACCATGAAATCTATTAGGGTACCGATCATGTAGCCTAAGTATTTTGTCAGTACAACTTAGTATTCCACATCAAATTGTTTCTAAAACAATATAAAATAATATATTGAATTTATTTTCCTTAATTAAAAATTATATTTAACATTTAAAAGTTATCAAATTGATTATTTATTAATTTAACTACATTGAAATTAGGGTTCCCTAGCACACCCTTACCAAAATACCTACATTGGCCCTTTCCAGGTTATGAACCATACCATATATTCAATTCAAAATTAATTATAGTATATTTTCTTTCATTATACTTTTCAACATTATTTATTACCCAATCCAATTAAAACACTATTCCAATCCCTATCATATGGATAGATTATGTTATGTTTTTCATCTTGTGGGTATTTTGAGAATCAATATCTTACCCACACCTAACAAGTATTAGTAGAGTCATTCCCTATCACATACAATAATATTCACATGCATGAACTTGGAAATATATATATATATATGGAGCATATGTCATTCTCCCACACTCATACATAAATAAATATCACAAGGGTATTTGGATCGTCAATCCATGTCCCATACTCATTTATCAATCAATCACATATATCACATGTATCACACTATCACATGTATTAGTATATCACTTAACTGTAGATTAATCAATATTTATACTATTTTCTCATTTCACCCTCAAATCCGTCCTCAAATAAATTGTAAATTAATTAACCCAATCCCATCAATTGAATAATCACAATAATTGACCACTTATTTAATTCAATAATTAATTAATCAATTTCATTAAATTATAATGTTTCATTAATGAATCCACCGATTAATTGTTCAAATTTCAAAATCATATAAATTGATTAATTAGTTCAATTACTATTTAATTCAAATCTACATTATCTAAAATCAATTAATTAATTGATTACTAAATTAATTCAATTACACTAATTGATCAACCAGAAGATACATTAATTTTTTAAGAAATTATTTAATATAATTAAACAATGTAAATTCACCATTAATAAATTTTAAAATTTATTATTCCAACTCAAGAATTATTCAATTTCACAAAACCATTAATTTTCTATTCTAGGACCCCAACATTCAATCAAATCCAAAATCCCTAAATTAATTAATTCAATGTATTAATTAATTTAATGTATGAAAATTAATTTATAAGTGTTCAATAACAAATATAAAATTACATACATGTAATCTAAATCAAGATTATGTTATTTCTTTTATTGACCACCTACCTCAAAATCTATGACGAATTATTTCCAACAGAAATCCCCAATTTGATCGAAATAACTGAAATCATAATGAATAATGAGATCTGTATTAAAAACCTAGATCCAATATCAAATGAAAAACTATCCATCAAATCAAGATCTAGATCTAATCATGATAAGGGAAAACACCCCTTATAATAATGGGAGTAGAATGTTAGAGATACTTGTAACCAATATAGATGTGATCCACATACTGAGAGTGTTGCATATCTTCAATCTGAGCTTTGATTTAAGAATAATAGAAATTTTTTTCTCAAGTATTCTATATGGGAGCCTCCAAAAATGAGAGAAAATTTTTAGTGTTGACCAAGGGATGATTAGAGAATAATATGGGGGTTTAGTAAATTCAATACCGAATTTTTCACCTAATTAAAATTACAGGTATGTTATTCTAGGTAGGGGAACTATGTTTTAATTATGGAAAGGTTCTGATTGATATATTTCAAATGTTGATTAAATGGTGTTTAGTTTGGACAAAGAGATGATTCATTTAGATAAATATAATTGGATACTATATATGAATAAGAATAGAAAAATTATTTTTTGAATATGTAGATCGTGATATCATTGATGGAGTTTACAATATTATTATCTATATGGAATATATTTAATATTTTCTCCTTTTTAGGGAATAAAGAATAATTATCATTTTCATTATGATTCTTTGTCAGTACAAGTTGATATCATTTTTGAAGACAATACATGATGAATGTATTGCAATGTTAGGTGTGTAGAAATTGAGATATACTTTATAATATACTGATGAATAATGTTATGTATATTTTGAGAAACATTGTCACCTGAATTCTCATTTTCTATATTTTAACTAATTAAAATGTTCATAATGTTAATAATTAATGAACTGGTTAATGTTTAAAATTGAATTTGGGTTTATAGATTAATGTGTTACCTATCAATACGAGGATTTATTCATATTTGATGAAATTTCATGAAAATATTGTTTTTGGAAAATTGGTAATGATAGATAGAAAGTATTTTCACTACTTTATGGATTGTATGATCTATGAAATGTGTATTTTAGTTCATCAGGAATAAAAAAATTCAATCATGAATATAAATTTTGAGGAATAATGGATTAAATATAAATTGATCAAAGCACAACAAAAGGATCAACATATGCATATGAAATATAAAATTATAAGAGGAGGGACATGAAACAAAAATATTATCCTAGTAACTTCGTTTATTATGATCCAATGGTTTTTTCTCATCACATATCTATGGTTTTTATCACAATAAATTTAATTTGATCATTTATTTTATTACTATCAAGGACCTTGATCACTCTCTATAATTATTTGATCTTTTTTTACATGCCCAAATATTCAGTTTCCATCATTGTTCACCTATTTGGAAATATAGATTCACTACTAAAAATAGTCCATTAACAGTACATAAAATGGCCTTTATCATCGCTAGAGAAGAACTAATAAGAAGTTTTACATTTAATGTATTTTATGTTTATCAGTTCTATAAAACTAATAAATAAGTAATTTTTATTAGATAAAAAGTTTACTAATAAATCGATCCTTTAAGATTTCTTTGGGAAGCATTGATAAATATACCTTTCATTAGAACTTTTATTTTTCATAGATAAAGTGAAAAATTATTAGAATTTTTGAAAGTACTGATAAAATATTAATTTACCAGTTCATTGAAATGTGATGATAATGGATGAATATATCAACACTTTTAAAATAATTAATAATGTACACATTTTTTAACACTATCAAAATTGATGATATAGGGTCATGCTGGAGTGTGCTGTAACAACACACCACAACACCAAAAAACCTCCAAATATAATCCTAATAGTGTGAAAATATATAATTTAAATGAAATTAAATTTACAACACAAATTCAAGAATAAAAACAATATATTCTATTCATTTTAAACATTATTCTATACAATTACATAAGTACAAATTACAAAATATATTAAAAACATAAATGTTACTTTTCCATTTTATTTTTACCTCGACTCATGTTGTGCTCGAAAAAATCCCCACTTGTTGAGAAAAAGAAGACACCTGTATAAGAAATCAATTCATATGCTTGTAATAATATAGATAAATAAATTAATAGAAAGTGTCAATTTTAGTATTAACATACGTTCATACCTGGAACATTTTGTATCATATTGCTTTGTGGTTTATTCTTACACGTAACTCCATTTATGATTCATTTTAATGAATTATCATTTTGAAAATAAAATATAACTGTTTAAGTTGAATAACCCTGGGAAGAACCTATCGGTTGCGTGAGTGACACTTTTTGAACTAAAATTTCAATTTAAAACTAATAATAGACACTTTGAGTAATACTAGGAATATCATTTAATATATTGTGGATTGGATTATTACTAAAAGTCAAGAATAAATTATGGATAATTTTTATAAAGTATCAAAACAATTTGAATGTGTTTTCTCATATTTGAGTTGGTCAGTTTTTCATTGTAATAAAATTGATATCAATTATACATAAAAAATTACATGGAGCCATACCAGTCACAATGTGTGTCATATTAAGATGAATATCATTAATACAGATCTCAAATTACATAATGATTATTTTCCTAATGTATCAAATCAATTTTAATGTGTTTGATTGATTTTCAAAAGGCCATTTTTATATATTACTAAAATCGATTTAAATTTTAAATAAGAAGACACATATGTAGTCATAATGGTCACACCTTGAATTAGATTGAGGTGAAGATATTTCCAATATTTCTCAAATTACATATGGGTCATGTCTCTAAGCTATAAAATTAATCACAATTTGATAACATGGTTTTGAGTACGTCATATATATTATTTACTAAAATGTCATCTTATATTGGAAACACATATTTTAACTCATAATGATAACATATTGTTAGAGTTCAACATGAGATAGATTTCTACAGAACAAAAATGACTTATTAATCATTTTCCATAATTATCAAGAAAATATGAGCATATTTTTTTAGTTTTGAGTTGGTGACTTTTTTTGAACTATAATGTCAATTATAAACTAATATCAGACACATTGAGTCATAATGGGAGAATAATGTATCAGAGTGAGGTGAGGATGATTCATACACATGAAAAAAATTAATTTTGGATCATTTTTGTAATGTTTCAAAACAATATGAATGTTTTTTACAGGATTTAGTAGGTCAGTTTTCCATTTTACTAAAATTGATGTCAATTTTAAATAAAAAGACCCACATAAAGTCGTACTTGTGACACCATGCATCATATTGAGATGTACCTGATTACTATATACATTAATTTAATTATGGATTGTTATCCTGAATAATTAGAACATTTTGAATGTGTTAGGTCATTTTTCAGTAGTCCACTTGACCACATTAAAAAAATTGATGTCAATTTTTAATAAAAAGATGCACTTGAAGTCACACGGGTCACACAGTGCATAATATTCAGGTGTGTTCAATTCATACTGGTCTAAATCTTCATATGTATATTTTTCATAAATTATCAAAACAATATGAATGTGTTTAATTGGTTTTTACCATGTGAGTTTTCTATTTTTCAAAAATTGCTGTCAATTTTAAAAAAAATGATGCACATTGAGTCATACCAGACACACCATGCATTAGATTGAGGTGATTATGATTCATACTTATCTAAAATGGCTTATACATCATTTTCCTAATGTATCATCAAAATATGAATGTGTTTTCACAGTTTTGGTTATGTCACTTACCTTTTTTACTAAAAAGTCATTTCAAACTCAAAACATACACTTTGAATCATATCGATGACAGAATGTATTAGTATCATGGGAGGCCAATTAATACACATTAGTAATGACATATTAATGGGTTTCAAATAATATTATGAAAATACAATCTAGTTTGATTGGATTTTTGTGAGTTATGGTTTTTGGAAAAAATGTTTATTTTAAACATAAAACAAAAACATTGAGTCATAATGGGAACATCGTATTCTAATTGATTCAAAGTTTATTCCTAAATGTCAATAATGATATGTAGATCATTTACGTAAGGTTTCAATGGAATATTAATGAAATTTATCAGTTTTGAGTATATCAATTTTCTATTTTACAAAAATTGATATCATTTTTAAATAATTGTATGCACTTGAGGACATACCGATCACCCCGTGCATTGGATTTAGGTTAGGCAAATTCTTACACATCTCAAATGAATTATGGAAAATTTTCTTAATGTATAAAAACAATCTTAACATGTTTGATCATTTTTGGAGAATGTCACTTCTCTTTTTTCTAAATTGAAACATTAAATTGGAATCATGAATTTTGATGAATACCGATGAAATTGTGTACCCACTTGATTTTAGATTGATTCCTACATGTCAAAAATAACTTATGCATAGTTTTCCTAAATTATCATGAAAATAATTCTGCAAGGTCAGTTTTTAGTGAGTGAATGTTTTTCATCTAAAAAGTGAATTTTCTATTGATAAAGGGATATTATAGTATAACCGGTCAGATTGTGTATCAAATGGAGGTTTAGATGACTCATACACATAAAAATGAAATGTGTATCATCTTTATGATGTATCAAAACAATACAAATGTGATTTTTCAGTTATAGGGTAGGTCAGTGGATAGTTAAAATAAAATATAAATAAATTTTAAATTAATAGAAGTGAAAGAGGTCTTTCTAGTAACATCATTCACTATATCGTGGTATGGAAAATTACAACACATATCTAATGAAATTTTTATAATTTTCCTAAAGTTTCAAAATAGTCTGAATGTGTTTCTACGGTCTTGGGTTCTTCAGTTGTCTTTTTTACATGAATGTAATTTTAAACTGGATACACAAACACTGAATGATACAAATCACATAATTTTTTTGGTTTTCTTGGGTCTTATTCCGATAATTACAATACTTATTATGAATATTTTTCATAAATTATAATGAAAATACTTGCTTTTTAGATCATTTCTTAGTGGGGGATAGCTAAAGTGTCAATTTTAAACCGATATTTGATCATTGAGTCATACCAGGCTCATCGTGTATCATATTGATGAGATGATGATTCCTAAATATATAAAACAACATATGAATCATTATCCTTAATCATTATAAGAATCTGAATGTGTTTTATTAGTTTTGAGTTGGTCAGTTTTCCATTGTTCTTAAATTGATTTCAATTCTGAATAAAAAGATTCACTTGAGGTCATACTAGTCAAATAATGCATCAGATTAAGGTGTGACCACTTCATACAAATTTAAAATGATATATGGATCATTTTTATAATGTATCATAACATTCAAAATGACCTTTCTTAGTTTTGAGTACGTCACATTTCTTTTTTTTAGTAAAATGTCATTTTAAACTAAAAAATTGTACATTGACTCATACTGATCACATCATGTATGTGATTGACATGAGACTAATTATTATATAAAAAATGAAATATATTTTTTTCCAATATTATCGTGAATGTCCAAGTGTGTTTAATTGGATATAATTAATTGATTTTTTTTGTCAAAAATGATAAATTTAAACTCTTAATTGACACATAAGTCATACCGGGCACACGATATTTATATTGAGGTGAAGAGGATTCATTTATCTCAAAAAAGAAATATTTTTATATTTTTTATTTTATCAAAACAATTCTAATTCCTTTTCTTTATTCTTAGTAGCTCTATTGTCTTTTATCAAAAATTGATGTCAATTTTAAATAAAAAGATTCCCTTGAAGTCATACCATTCATAAAATTCATCATACTGAGGTTCTCTCAATTATTACACATCTCATATATCATAAGGATTGTTTTACTAAAGTATATAAAGAATCAAAATTCATTTACTCTATTTTGTAGTATGTAACTTGTTTTTTATACTATATTTTTTATTTTAAACTATATGCAAGAAATTTGACTCATACTGATCACATCGTGTGTTGGTTTGATATAAGACAAATTCATCTATGACAAAAATTTCTTGGGAATTGATTTCCTAAATTATCATGAAAATTCATAAATGATTTCATTTTTATTAGTGACTATAATTTTTATAAACTAAACTTTCAATTTTAAACCAATAATAGACACATTGAGTGATAACTGTCACACCATGAATTTAATTTATGTATTTTGTATTACTACACATCCCAACTGACTTATGTATCGTTTCCCAAAAGTACCAATACAATGAGAACATTTTTTCTCATCATTTACTATGAAAGAGGTATTTTTTTAATAAGGGTAATGTCAATTTTAAATAAAAAACACTTGGAGTCATAACAGAACACCATGTGTTAGATTGAGCTAAGACTTATTCCTACAAATTATATAGTCTCATGAAAACAATAACATCTAAGTTTTCTAATTTTATATTATATTTTTATGTTGAACTATCAACAATTCATATGTATTGACTTGATGTTCTTATCATAAATACCTTTCTTATTACCAAAAGCTATAAGACAATAGAAGATCATGAGCCCATTATAACATAAAAATTATCCATAGTAAGAACATGATATCCCTTTAATCTTTAGAATTTAATGAATAGAAAAGATTTTTCATATAACATCAATGAATCAATATGCATCATTTGCAGTTTGAAAAAAAAAGAAAAAGAAAATTGAAAAGTTGTCAAAATTAGATGAAAGATACATATTATATATTTTGTGCGTTTTTAAAACTGGTTGAAAGAAAAACTAATGCTTCTAAAAATATATATGATAAAACTAAATAATTATTTGTTAAAAATGCGGAGGAAAATAACAAAAAATTAGTAGATAAACTGATGTAAAAATAAATTAAATATTTAGTCAGAATTCAAATTTTTGTGTTGGTTATATGCATTATTTACGCATTCACTAATTTTAAATATATCAGTTGTAGAATAGAAGTCCAATCACTCATAGACATGAGAAGCTTTAATTATACCTCCCAACTCAAACAAAACAATCCACATGTATAGGAGAACAAATATTATTTGATTTATACAATAAATAAAAAAATATCAATCAAAAATACAAATCAATTCATTAATTATATAGATAATTACACTATAGTTTAAACATTTTTTACCACAGTTATGTGATGACGGAAAAACATGAATGATGATACAAAAGACAAATTGATCTCACCAAATAATCAATCAATGAGTGAAAATGATGAATTTAAAATAAGATAACATTGATTGAATCTTTGATTCATCTATGAGAATGTTTTGATATACTATTTGGTTCATAAAATATTAATTTTTTATAAAATATAAATAAATAAACATTTGATATTCATTATCAATGGTGAATGTTATATAAAATTCTAATAAGGGAAACTCAACATTTTATTGTTTCAAATAATTTTAGTATACTTTGAAAAAAAATGGTTAATTGAATTTAAGAAAATAAATACTCCAGTAATGTAGGTGGTATCCAGTGAATTCATATAGCAGTTATTGTTATAAAAAATTTCATCCACATCAACTCTTCTTTAGAACAGTTATAATTTCATTTTGTTGTTTGGTAGTAAACTATCATCTCTTATGCACATGAAAAAATGTTTCTTAAATATTCAAATTAGTTGTTATCCATTTGATATATACTACTTAGTGTAGAAAAAGAAATATAAATGAGATTGGACATGAGTCCCATGAATCAAATTGGAATAATAACTATTCATTCGATGAAACTAATGATGATGATAGTCATAATCAATTGTTTTATCTAAATGGGATAATGTATCCAATTTCATAGAATTACATGTATGGTATTCATTGATTCCTATTGGTGGAACCTAAATGAAATGTTAAAGAATGATCTGTTTATTGATGGTTACACATAAAACAAACATTGTTTTTATTATATTTGTAATGAATGAAATGAAGTGATTTTTAATAAGTATTAATGAGTTGGTTATCATTTCAAAGATATCTATATTTTTAACAAATGTATAGTTAACTATTGAACATTTGTTTAATTTGAGGTCGATAAAAATATATGTTAATTTTAAATGAAATAGGAAATGGATTTGTGGTAGTGAAAAATTGATCATATTAGTTATTGAGACAATTCAATTCTGACATAAAAATAGTGGGTTGTGGCATTTTTTGATGAAAAGGTAAAATTGAATGATGTTTTTACTAATTAAAATAGTGAGATTGATAATAATTAATATAATGATGAATCATCAGAGAAAATAAATTTTGAATTTAATAGAATAGAGGGATCAGATGGTGTTTAGGTAAACACAATATCAGACATCGATGTTGAGGAAAATGAACAGATATCATCCGAAGAAATAAAATCATGGAATGATTAAGTCAATGAATTAAACATCATTGATTATTAGATAGTTTTTGTAAACACTAAATCGAGTATGAATCTACAAAAAGACACATTTTTTCCCTACGTACAACCTAAATCATTTAAAGGTGTTAACAAGGATGTTAATTGGATCAAATCTATGCATGTAAAGCTTGAAATGGATATGAACAATGCGACATTGGAAATTGATCCATGGTTGGAAGAAAAAAATGTCATCAGAACCATGTGGGAGTTTAGTAATAAACAAATTGACTATAGAGAAGTGGATCAAAATAAAAAATAGCTATTATCGAAGGGGAACTCCTAGATCAATGAAAATTTTATTTATGATAAATTTACTCTTATAGCCAGATTTGAAACTATTTTAATTTTCTTGTATATTTAAATGAAAATAAATTTTAAATTGTTCCAAATGGATATCAAATAAATGTTCCTCAATCATGTTCTTAAATGGGGGTGGGGGGGGGGGGGGGTAATTAAGACACCAAATGGGTTTATTTTGGTTTAAATTGAGTGAAATGTGTGATCGTAATATAATACATTATTTAAGATAAAAATATAACCGAGGACCTGGAATATAAAGTTTGATAAATACAAAAAAAAATTTGTTTTAAGCCAGGAAGAGTTGATAGTATCCTTTAATTGAAAAAGGATAATTATCCAAGGTTATTGGTACTCATATATGTTGAAGACATAATATTTAATGATTATAAAAAGAACAAAAAAATTTCTTTTTAGATTATATGAGGTATGATATATTTATTTCCATGAATGTTTAAAAATTTTATTTTGTTTATAGGCTAATAAAAGAAAATCGTAGCACATTAATTTCTCAAAAAAAATATTAAAAAAGGGTATTTATGTGTTTTAAAATAGAAAATTCCAAACCAATGATAACAGTGACTGCTAAATGAATTAATATTTCAAAATTTGATGATGGAAAATAGGCAGATTCCATTATATATATCTATTGGCATCCTATTGTACCTCATAACAATGTGAACAAATATTTGGTTTGATATATTTCACTTTTCGTTGTAACATTGTAGTACCAAGGAGAGTAACATGATATTGGGAAACACAATAATTCAATATTTCTAAAAAATAATTAATTTTGGGTTGTTTTATTAAATGATAGTTAAACTATAGTTGATGGGACTCACAAATGTGGGATGAAAAGGTTCAATGGATAATTAAGGGAATGTAGAGATATAGAAAACCCCATATTTCATTTGAGCCTTGTTTTCTTTCAAACCTTGAATCACTATATCTTTGGATTCTATCATTGGATTAGTTGGACCTTGATTATATTCAAGTTAAATCTTGTATTTGACATATTGGAGCATGGAATGTTTCTAGATTGGTGTCAAGGCTTTAGATATCTTGAAATGGGTTTTGATGGTTAGGGTTTTTAAAATTGGTTGAGACACTTTTATCAGCGCTCCCAAAAAAGAATTGAGGATAACACAATTTGTCCGTGCTTAGTTAGAAGGCACTAATGAAATGATTCTTTAACAACACTAAAAATTGTTAATAAAATATGTATTTATTAGCTCTAAGACATTAGTGATGATGAAGATTGATTTTATCTGATCATTTTTAGCACTGACAAATATCTATTATTATCAATGATAAAATAATGATGATAAATACTTATAATAGTTTTTTTAAATAATAGTTTTAAAAAAAATTAATTATTATATATAATTATAATACGTATAATAATACTTTTTATAAAATAATAATTTTATAATTGTTTGAATATATGGTTATTAATTTATATTAATAAAAATACTTTTCTAAAAAATATAATTTTTTTCAATATATATATATATATAATTTCATGTATATATTTAAAAATTATACATAAATATAAAAATAGTAAATTAATTATTTAGTGAAATAAATTTATTATAATTTTTTTTTTAATAAATATAATTATTTATTTATTATAAGGACCTGACCTTAAAACATTACATAATATTGAATTAAAAGAGTAATTCACATTGAGGATATTTTCGACATTAGAGTTTGAGAGAATTAGGCCATAACTATTAAATAACATCTTGAATATTATATATAGACACTACTACTCATTATTCGTTTTTTTCCTTAAATAAAAACACTTAAAAAGAAACATGTATACTTCCATGTTTTAGATAGCTTGACTTTTCCTGGATCCCGTCCTTGACCCTATTCATCTTTAAGTCCAGTGGAAAACATTTCAAAAACTTGGGATGAGCATAAAAAGCTCATTAAGTGTTATAAAATTTGGAAGGAAAACATTAACCCATCAATTAATACAAATCAATGAAATAGTACTTTTCAATCATAACGTACCTTAAGAAATCATAAGATTTAGGAATAACACACAGAAATAATAATTTATAAAGGTTACTTATGGAATCCATATCAAACATACATTGGAGTTATCACATATATGTAGGGAGTTACCCTTGTAATACTCATCACAGTATATTCCCTAAATCTCTTAGGAGAAACATCATGTTAACCACCGTCTAGTTACCCAATGCCCTGGAGAGCTATCTTGGGATCACCCAACCTAGTTTTATCACGGAACTACCCATATAATTAATGAATTCCCAATAACCATAACATAATCATAACACATAACAAAATTATAAAGGCAATATAACATTTCCACATTCCAATATATCAAATCAAGATATTGAAATAAACAATGCTTTATCAAATCATTTTCGAAACCAATTTAAAATAGATTTTTGAATCAAAGTGTCCCATACCACTTTGACGCTTTTAAATGAATTATCATTTGAAAAAATTAATGTTAATATAAATAAGTAATAGAATCCACTTTAAAAACATGGACATTAATGAGAAATTTTTAGAAGAATAAATCTTTAAAACATTTAAAATGATATTTTAGTTAAAATGTTTTTTAACAACAGAAGTGTTGCTTGAATACAAATAAATGAGCAATAAAATTTAGTATGAGCGTTATAATATCATGAGGATAAATGGATTCAAGATATAATATGTCAAAGGATAGTATATACACTATATAAGAGTGAATTGGTGCATAACAACAAAGAAGTCTCAGTGGAAATGTAAATTGAGATGAAATCCCGTATAAATATGTTATCCGTAAGTTAAGGTTAAATAAAAAACATAATTATTTGATACAAGAATAAATAAACCCAATATAATTGGATATAAAGTATAAAACAAACATAGGTCGTTCACACATATTCACAGGATGACATATTCAAGAAGTACTAGTTGAATCCAAAGAATCAAAATTTTGTTAAGAATTTCCCTTGTAAAAATTCAATAGCCTAACGACATCACATTAAAATTAATAAAATGAGTTGATGAGATAAAAATGGTATCTCATTACTAGGACATAAATTTTACATCAATAAGGATATAGAAGAACACATCCCAATCTAATAAGATTTAAATTAAATGACATAACCAAAAGAAGGCCTTTAAAATGAGGAGGGTGAAAGGTTCCCCTATAGATTGGGTAAAATAAGAAAGATACATCACATTAAAGAATGATCATTAAATGAAGATGTAAATACTCATAAATGAAACTATATTATACAAATCATACCATCATGGTCTATATATACACCACACTAAGGGAAATAGTGGCAAATATAGCATGAATCTCACGGGAATAAAAAGTTAGATGAAACCCTTTACCATGTTGTAATTAACTGAGTCGTATGATAAAAAGTTAATATACACCCAATGAATCACAGAATTACATGAATATAATGAGAATAATTATAATAAATATCAGATGGAAGTACACAATACACCACATGCAATGAATAGGTGGTGAATAATGGGAATCTCACAGAGTTAAATGCGAGAGAAGAAAATCCCATACCTCGTGTCCGACATGACTTGTTTGTTCTTTGTTCCTTATAAAAAATAAACTAAAGTTAATTTATACTTGATTAAGAACCTTTTTTATGTTTATTATTATTTTTATATCCTTTATTACCATTTTATATATAATATTCCATCATTTAAGTTAATAATGGTCGTTTTGTCGATATTTGGTACTTGAGTCAAAACTAGACTTCTTATAATTAAAAGTTGGTCACATAGTAAAAAATTCATTATATATAGAATTCCATAATGATTTATATATCATATATATCATATATATCAAGTATATAAATGTATCTATAATAGTACATAACATTTGGGGGTTAGAAATGATATGCATCATTCATGGAGACGGTAAGTCGTACGTACGCATGAACGCTATTTTCATTTATATTTCTTATTTTAATTCAATTAAAACACAATTATATATAGTAATATTATAATTACAGTATATTATCACACATCATATCATTAAATCCATCCTTTATAAGTCCAACATATGGCATTAATGAGTCTTATCACTTTGAGGGGGCGGTAGACTGCACTTTCTAAAATGAAATTATCACGTTTACCCTAAATAGAAACCATAAAGATAGCATATAAGTGTAAAATATATAATCATAAAGAGAAAAACATAATATGTATCATATATAAATATATTTTCATATTACTAGCCACCATGATAGGTGATAAGAGATAATCGAACAATCATCGTCTCATGAGGCGTTAATTTTCTATCCACAGAAACAGTATGTGTTTAACCCATTAGATGGAGGTGTGTTTTAGTGTAGTTATAATACATCTTATAAAAACATCCAACTATATTTAGGATATTTTTTTTGTTATAAAATTATGTAATAAATAGAGTTTAGTGGTTGGATAAGTAAAATAAATAAAAAGAAGTTAAGAGAAACTGTTACCTTTTATTTGGGTAACTTCTTTTGGTTTGAACCAAAATAAATTCTTGAAGTGGATTCTACCTAAGGTAAGGCATCTAGTAGGAGTATAGGTATGTATGAAGCTTAATTGGTAGGAGTTTGGATGATACAAAAGGCTTTATAGGTGTGTGTAATTGCTTATAAGTCAGGGCTTTTCATAAGTAGGGGGATGGGCTCTTTAGGAAAGTGTGATAATATTATTTTTTATATAATGCTATTCATTTTCTAAAGGTCCAAAAATCATTAGTGTCAATGATAAGATGACTCATGGTCGAAATAAAATCATAAAATAAGAATTGGACATGTTTTGGATTTTATTTTCATATTTATAATCTTATCTATTTAAATGATTTATTAATGATGTAAACATTGCATCATTATTGTGTCATGAATAATTTAATTTATTCGATATCAAAAAATTATAAAAAAATACCATGATTTTGTAAATATTTTAATCTATCCAATTAATATTTATAGTCAAAACTATAACTAATATAACTCCATATAAAAAATAATTTACTAAATTTTTTTTGTTTAACTCATTTTTACCTTTACATTAAACTAATTAATCTAAACTGCCATTATCACTCCTAGGTGGCTCAAAGGGGTCCCAAAATAAACCCAAAGATTTCAATAGTCGTAAAAGACTCAACCAATAAGGTTTGGACATGTTTTTAAGGTAATTTTGAATTATTACAATATTCTTTTTACCTTGATTTACCCTATTTACCTTTAACTGCGGTAAATAAAAGTCAAAAGTCACTATTCACCAAAAATTAATTTCATCTTATTGAACCAAATTTTACTTACTAATAAAAACCATGTATGTCGTATTTTCCAAATTCAATTCATATAAGTGGTAAAATACTATTTAAATGAAAATGTTAGTTTTTTTAACTAATACTAAGTGGTTTCACTATTCATAAAAAAATTGAAATTTTTTCAAAATAATACAAAAAATTATGCCTATGCTATATTTGATATTCCGAATTAAAAAATGATGTATATTTTAAAAAATTATCATCATATAAGTGGAATTAATTAATTTAAAATTAATTCCATTTTTTAGAACAAATATCATTTTTTAAGAAACGATAACTACCAAAATATTGATACTTGTTTATTTCCACTTTCAAGGTGAAATCAATTTCAATGACCAATGTTGGATTAAATGGTAAAAATATATTCAAATTAAACTTTAAAACCAATTAAATATATATTATATCTATTTAAATAAATTAGATTAAAATGTAGTTTTGAATTAAAATACAATATTTTCACTCTTCGTTAAAAAAATGAACATTGTTAGAAAAATTCAAAAAATTACAGAAAGTAAATTTTTCTGTCCCCATTATAAATAAGGATTTTATTCGGTCAAAAAAATATATTAATATGACAAAAACAAGATTAAAAGAGGTTTTTCCCTTAAAATTCGTAAATCGACCTTTTAATGTAAATTAGGCTTAAAATTAGATTCATTCACATTTTAAGACAAACATTTTATTGGATAAATGTAAATAAATTTAAAAAACACGTATAATAATATTGTAGTTAGTATTGTTCATTCCCACCAATACAATGGCTAGGATTTAACTTCCATTTTAAAAAATAATATTATATTATTAGTGTGGAACGTAAGATTTCAATGAAATCGGTTGTTGCCTATCAGGTACGCTATCGAACATAGCATCCACATTAATGTAAAATTAAAATTTAATTCACAAATATTAATAAATATGAAAAGTGTATTATTCCTTATTTATATGGGATGTTACATACTTCCCCCCTTCTGGGAATTGCATCCTCGCAATTTTAAAACTAGGCTTGGAATCTTCATTAAAAGTCCCACATCAGAAAAGAGTCAGTAATACTATCACTTTAAGAGAATGAAATAAAAGTAAAATGGTCACCCGAGATAACCCACACTAGGATTCCATGTAGGAAAATATGGATATATAAGATAAAACAAATGGTCATGTTCTGATGGAGAGTAATAGAAAACATGATTAGGAGAAAGATAACCACTAGAAAATCAAAAATTTATGATGTGTTAAAAAGTCTTTGATTACCTAGTAGGAAACGTAAACCAACAATGTTTTGGTTTTACATTTCTTTTCATAATTTGGAAGAATTAATTTACTACATAGAATAATAACATAAGGAAATATACTTACCTTCATGTTGATTTTCATCCTTTAATAAGTTTCTACCAAAAACTAATCTTTTCTCCTAATATAGAGCATTAAATAAAACATGGTCACAACAAAATCACATGAATCATCTTCTATAGTATCACATAATCCCCAAAAGAAGAACTATATATTACCCTTGTTCTTAGACATTAACTTAAACCAAAATGGATAGTGCACGATCAGATAATTCCCAAAAAGTATAATCTTTTACAAAAATAAAATCTAATCTTTATCTAAAAAATTTGTAAAAAAATACCCAATGTTCAACCAATATTATTCAATAAACATCTATCCATAAAATTATTCAAAATTAATCTAAACTAATATTGAATCCCAAATCTCAAAAGGATTTAATTACATAGTCTTCCAAGATAAATCTTATCATTTATCTCCAAATATCATCAGTTACTCATAAAATCTCATATTGAAAAGTTATTAACCTAATTACATATTTTCCATGATAGGTTAATTATTTTCATAAATAAACCAAATCATCATTTTTCCATGATAAAAACATAGATTCTCCCAAACTAAAATTTCTACCATTATTCCAAATTTGAAATCCCATATTATTCTATCTTCCATAGGCATATAGTGTTTCCACAAAGGAGAGAACGTCTTCTACAACAACCTTTATCACTTAATCACTAAATCATTTTTCTATTCTAATTATATTCATTTGATAAAACATAAGATCCAAGAATCAACATATTCTAGTTCTATAAAAAAATTTACTAAAATAATAAGTCATACTAACCAGGGACATTAAGTAAGATAGTGGTAGGAAATGCACCCTTATCGCCCATCGATTGTGGGTTAGATTCATGCAGACTTACCAGATGCGATAGGTTGTTACCCATCCATTAGGTTGACCTTTTTATAAACCTCAAAAATAACTCTAACAAGTTTTAACCTCAATGGTTTCCTAATACCTATCATTTTAATCCAAATTCATTATGATCTCGACATATTAATTTTTGAGGTCTTATTTCACCACCATATGATAAAATAAAATTATCCCCAAAATGAAGAACATTATTCCTTGATCATGGTGTCCATTTGGTTTCATCATTATCTTGTTCACGTAGGTAGAAGGTCCATGCATTGTAACAATGATTTAGAGATCCTTCAAAATCATTTTCTTCCACCATCTTAATACACCTTGTACAATATCGGTCATATGGGTGTTAAAGGAAAAACAATTTTGGAAAATAATCATGTATGACATATAATTTCAAAAAATCTGATAAAAAATTATTTCTATAAAATAGTCAAACCTAATCTGAGTTAAAACCTTCAATTAATGGTCCATTTAAATTACCATTGGTATGTGCTGAGAGACTATATTGCAAAATAAAATATAAATAGGTTGGGAAAGGGTCTCCTTCTTGACCACCATTTTTAAATCATAAATTTTTTCAAAATCCTGTGATAAGGAACAATATTTGAAAATTACTTGATAATATTTACTTCTCTTAAAAATATGAGAATATTATAAAAATATTATTTTTCCAAATACAACCCATGATCCACGATGATAACGAGGTATAGTGGAGGTGTTTGATATCTCAAAGAACTACTTTCAATTGAGTTTTATGCTAGAAAAAGATTCAGAATCATCCGAACATTACTTTGCAATAATTATTTCAAGAATAACAATAGGAAGAGATAGGAATTCAATTTAAGATCCTCCTCCTTCCCTTTGTAACTGACATTACATGATCGGAAAAAGTTATAAAATATGGATTTAACTGAATTAATAGACATAGGGAGTAACCATGTGTCTAATGAAAACTTGTAATCTCTAAAGTTGTCTAAACCGACCTCTGATACCAACTATAAGGACGCATCCTTAAAACATTACATAATATTGAATTAAATGAATAATTCACATTGAGGATCTTTTCAGGTTTAGAGTTTGAGATAATTAGGACATAACTATTACATAACAACATGAATATTACATTTAGACACTACTACTTTGTATCAATTTTTTTCATAAAATAAAAACTCTTAAAAAGAAACATGTCTAGTTCCATGATTTAGTGAGCAAAGATTTTCCTTGATCCGATCATTGACCCTATTCATCTTTAAATCCTTTGGAAAAAATTTCAAAAACATGGGATGAGCATAAAAAGCTCAGTAAGGGTTATAAAATATGGAAAGGAATCATTATCCCATCAATAAATACAAATCAATGAAACCATAATTTTTAATCATAACATACCTTACGAAATCATACGATTTATGAATAACACACACAAATCCTAAATCATAAAGTTTACTTATGGAAGCCATATCAAACATACATTTTATCTATCACATCTATGCTAGGAGTTACACTTGGAATACCCATCACAGTATATTCCATAAATCTCTTAGGAGAAACATCACGTTTACCTCCGTCATGTTACCCAATGCATTGGAAAGATATCTTGGGCTCACTCGCCCTAGGTTTATCACGCTACCACCTGTATACATAAAAAATGCCGAATAACCATAACATAATCATAACACCCAACACAAGTAAAAGGAAAGTTAACATTTCCACATTCCAAGATATCAAAACAAGATATTGAAATAAAAAATACATTATTAAATCATTTTGAAAACTATTTAAAAAGAGATTTTTGAATCAAAGTGTCCCATACCACATTGAATATTTTAAATGAATTATCATTTGAAAAAAATTAATGTCCATAAAAATAAATCCTAAACCCCATTTTTATAATATGGACATTAATGAGAAATATTTATAATAATAAATCTTTAAAACATTTAAGATGATAGTTTAGTTAAAAAAAATTTACACAAAAAGAGTTATTTTTAAATACAAATAAATGAGTAATAACATTTAATATAACATTATAAAATCATGAGAATAAAGGTATTCATTATATAATATGTCAAAGGAAATTATATACACCATGTAAGAGTGAATTGGTGCATAACAACAATGAAGTCTCCGTGGAAATGTAAATTGAGATGGAATCCCTTATAAAGATGGTATGCGTAAATTAAGGATAATTCAAACACATAATTATGTGTAAAAAGAATAAATACACCCAATATATGTGAAAATTATTAGAAAAACAATTATAGGTATTTCACACATATTCATAGGATGACATATTCATGAAGTACAAGTTGATCCCAAAGAACAGAAATTTGGTTTTGAAGTTCCCTTGTAAAAATTCGACAGCCTAACAACGTCACATTAAAATTCATAAAATGAGTTGATGATATAAAAAGGATATCTCATCACTTGGAAATAAAGTTCACATAAAAAAGAATATTTATGAACATATCCCAACATAATAATATGTAAATTAAAAGACATAACAAAAAGAAGTCTTTTAAAAAGAGGAGGGTGAAAAGTTCCCTTACAGATTGGGTAACATAAGAAAGATACACCACATGAAAGAAGGATCATAAAATGAAGATTTAAATACTCATAAATTATTTTATATTACATAAATAGTACCATCATGGACAGTACATACACCACACAAAAGGAAATAGTGTCAAATATAGCATGAATCTCACAGGAATAAAAAGTTAAATGAAACCCTTTACCACATTGTAATCAACTAAGTCATATGACCTAAAGTTAATATCCACAAAATGAATCATAGAATAACATGAATTTAATTAGAATAATTAGAATATATATCAAATTTTAGTGCACAATACACCACATGCAATGAATAAGTGGTGAACAATGGAAATCTCAGGGAATTAGAAGTGAGATAAGAAAATATCTTACCTCATGTGCGACATGAATTGTTTGTTCCTTGTTATTCCTGAATAATAATCTAAAGTTAACTTCTACTTTCTTAAAAACTTTTTCCAAGTTTATTAATATTTTTATATAACTTATTACCATGTTATAGATATTATGGAATCATTTATGTTTATAATGGTTAATTTGTCAATATTTGGTACTTAAGTCTAAAATAGACTTCTTATAATAACTAGTTGTTCAAATAGTCACAAGTTCTTTATATAAAGAATGATATTCATGATTTTGATATCATATATATCATATATATCTAGTATATAAAGGTATTTATAATAGTACATAACATTTGGAGGTAATAAATGAAATGCAGTGTTCATGGAGATGGTAATCCGTACGTACGCATGAACACTAATTTCATTTCTATTTCTTATTTCAATGGAATAAAAACAAAATTATACCTAGTTATATTATAATTACATTATAATATCATATATAATATCATTAAATCCATCCTTTATAAGTTCCACATATGGAATTATTGAGACATATCACATTGAGGGGGCGGTAGTCCACACTTCCTCAAACGAAATTATCACATTTACCGATTATAGAACCAATAAAGGTAGGATATAAATTTAAAATAAATAATCATAAGGAAAACATAAACATAATATATATAATATATAAATATAGTGTCATCTTAATGGCCACCATGATAGGCGGTAAGAGATAATCGAACAATCATCGTCTCGTGACGCGTTAGTTTTCAATCTACAGAAACAGTATGCTCTTCACCCATTAGATGGAGGTGTGTGTAAGTGTTGTTCTAATAATACTTTTAAAAACATCCTAGTATATTTATGATTATATTTTTGTTATAAAATAATGGAATAAAATTATTTTAGGGGTTGGAGAAGTAAAATAAAATAAAAGAGGATAAGAGAAACTGTTACCTTTAATTTGGGTAACATCCTTTGGTTTGAACCAAAAGGACTTTTTGAAGTGCATTATGACTAAGTTAAAGCTTGTAAGAGAAGGAGAGGGATGTAGGGAGCTTAATTGTGTAGATTTAGGATGATTTTAAATGCTTCAGAGGTGTGTATAATTGGTTAGAAGTGATGGATTTTTATATGGGGGAGGAGGGGCTCTTTAGAAAAGTGTGATAATATTATTTTATTATATAATGATATTCGGTTTTTAAAGGTCCAAAAATAATTATAGTCTAAGATAAGAATAATCATGGTCGAAATAATGTCATCCAATAAGAATTGGAAATGTTTTGGATGTTATTTTAATATTTATAATCTTATTTATTTAAATGATTTATTAATGAGCTAAACAAAGCATCATTATTGTGTCATAAATAATTCAATTTATTCAATAGATAAAAATTATAAAAAAAATATCATGATATAGAAAATCATTTTATATTTCCAATGAATTTTTATAGTCAAAAATATTACTTATATAACCCCATATAGATATTGATTTACGAAAAGTTTTTTGTTTTTGTCATTTTTGCCTTCACATTAAATTAATTAATCTAAAGTGTCATTATCACTCCCATGTGGCTCAATGGGGTCCCAAAATCGACCCAAAGATAAGAAATGTCATAAATAACTCAAAAAATAAGGTTTGGACAAGTGTTAAGGTAAATTTTAATTATTAAAATATTCTTTTTACCTTGAATTACCCTATTTACCTTTAACCGCGGTAAATAAAAGTCAAAAGTTACTATTCATCAAAATTTATTTTCATCTTATAGAACAAAATTTTAATTACTAATAAAAACCATGTATGCTGGATTTTTTATATTAAATTCACAGAAGTGGTAAAATTTTATTTAAATGATAAATTCGGTTTTTTTAACTACTACTAAGTGGTTTCATTATTCATCAATAATTGATGTTTTTCAAAAAACAAATACCAAAAAATCAGCCAAAGTGATATTTTATATTCCAAATTCAAAAATGATGTATATATTGTTAAATTGAAAACATATAAGTGGAATTAATAAATTTAAAATTAATTCTTGCTTTTAAACCAAATAGTGGGTTTTTAGGAAACAATAACTATCAAAAGATTGACATTTGTTTATGTCCACATTCAAAGTGAAATTAATTCCAATGAAAAAAATTGGATTTAATGGTAAAAAATATATTCTAATTTAACTTTAAAACCCAGTAAAAAGATAATCTATCCATATAAATAAATTATATTGTAACACAGTTTTGAATTAAAATACAATATTTTAACTATTCATTGAAAATGAACTTGTTCAAAAAGATTTCAAAAATTACACAATGTAAATTTTGATGTCCCCAATTTAAATAAAGATTTTATTCGATCAAATAGAATTTATTAAAGAGACCAAAACTAGATTTAATGAGGGTTTTCCATTAAAAGGTGTAAATCGACCTATTAATGTTAGTTATTCATAAAATTTGATCCATTCACATTTTAATCCTCTAAATTTTTTATTGGATAAATGTAAATAAATTTATGAAACATGTATAATCAAATTTTAGTTAGTTTTTTTCATTCATGCCAATAAAATGGCTATGATTTAACTTCATTTAAACTAATAATATTATTATATTAGTGTGCAACGTAAGATTTCAATGAAACCAGTTGTTGCATATTAGGAACTCTATCAAACATAGTGTCCCCATTAATGTGAAATTAATATTTAATTAAAAAATATTAATAAATATGAGAAGTGTATTACTCCTTATTCATTAACAATATTAATGAATATTTAATCTTAGGTGCGTGTATGTTAAAAATGAGTAAAACTGAATAATTAAAAATGTGTATATATTAAAAATATTGAATAATTGTAAAATATTTTTTAAATAAAAATAAATCATTAAAAATGTCGATATATATTGAAATAATTCTTAATAAATATTAAAAATATTAAAACCTAGTAAATATAAATAAATAAATATATATATAATAATTGAAATTGGGTAATTTCCAAACAAATTTTCTAAATGTATATAATAATAAATTAATTACACATATGTGAAATAGATATAATATGTTTAATATATGTTAAATTGAAACTTCAAACAACATTCAATTATGTACACTAATTGATTCAATTAGTATGTACTTTTAATTCATTATAATTTTTAATTCTAAATAATTATTCACTAAATAAATTACTATTTATTGTTGAGAAAAAATATTTCATATTAGACAAATTATATTTATATAAAATCATATATATCAATATATTTAACATATTCTAGTTTTTACAATATTAATAATTATGTTATTAAACAAATGTTTAATTTTTTTTCATAATTTAATTATTTCTAATTTTTAATTCTTTATATTTCATTTTACATATCTATATATTTAATATATATCATTTATTAGTATTTAAAAGTTATATAAAAAGTAATTAATATATTTATTTACAGTAAAAATATTATATTAAATATTTTTAATACTTTTTAAATAAATTCATTTTTATTTTTTATTTATTTAATTATTTCATTGTATTTGGACATTTAATAGATCTAAAAAACACGGATAAAATATTCCTTTATTGGTGCTAAAAAAAGCACCAATAGGAGTTCAATTTAGTAGTATGAAAAATAAAGTGCTTATAAATGGAAACCATTGTCGGTGCTATAAAAATGTGCAAATAATTTGAACCTTTATCAACGCTATATTATAGAGTAGGTATAAACCAGTGCTCTTAAATGCCGATTTTCTAGCAGTAATTTGAGTTACGTTGGGTAGCTATTTTGTTTCAGAATTTCTATATTTAAAATATATTTTTGTAATAATTTTTATATTATGGGTTTCTATTAAAGGGAAATGTATGTATTAAATTTTGGATGACCCAGATCAATATCAATGGAGAAATTCATTTTTAGTTTGTATAATTTTATATCCTGAGTTTTCATGACTTATTTATTTTGAAAAAATTAAATTTCATTGAAGGATTGAACTGAAAGCTACACCAAGTTAGTCATTCCATATAGGAAACCCCACGAGAATATTTCTATACATGAATCTCTGTGGTTCTCCTGAGTCATTGACATTACCATGTTGCTTCAACAGATATCATTACATGCAAGACTAATTTTTTACTTTCTACAATGTCCAACAAATATTTTTCATTCCAATGATAGTTATCAACTAGAAATTGAAATGCGTGAGATGAAATGGAATAAAAATATTGGTAAAATATATAATTCTTTGGCATCCAATTATTTTAAACTGAATATAAAAAAATTTTAAAAATAAAATTATATGTTATTTAAAAAAACTCTAGGTGCACACGTGTGGTCTATATTAATAAATGAACCAAAAATATTTCTGTCAACTGATATAAATGTAATTTATATATTATATATTAAATAAATTTTTTAATAAGAATCTTATTTTTTCTAGATAATAGTTAATAATTCATCATATTTCATTTTTAATCACTTTATTGTTATAAAAAATAGTTTCCTCAGCATTTTATGAAGCTTTAATTTTAATATTAAAAATTTCCAATTTTATAACATCGGTTTTATTAATAGAAATAATTCATGAATGTGAAATATTAAACTGTAATTTTGGATACGTTTTTTATTTTTCGGGGAAGTATTATTTTTTTATGAATAATGAAAATAATTGAATTTTAGTTGGAAACACACGTTGTGTTTAAATAATTGATAAAGGTAACTGATACTTATGAATTGTTTTTAAGTCACTATAGTTAAAATATAATTCTTTTAATACAGTAATGTTCATTACAATCTGTTTATTTTTTGAATTGATTATAATGTCTTTGTAAATGGTTGATGTTTTTCTCTTTAAAATCCCCTTTTCTCAACCCATCTGTGGGATTAAATTTAAAATATTTTCTTGCACTTTTTTATGTTGAATTTCTAAAAATAGAGTCCACATTTGAAAAAATAAAATAAAAATTATAATTTTTAATAAGGCTATCGAAATTTTTTACAAAATCTATTTTTGAATGTGGTTAAAACTAGTTATTGTGATTAATGTAAATATAAGAATACTTAGTGGATAAACATAGAATATATTGTTTATAAATAATCCAAAACATGAGATAAAAACATTTTATTGATATATTTAAAACATAACCATTGTATTATCTATATTTTTCCACTATTGTTGCCACTTTTTATTTTTGAAATGGGGGTGGAATTTATTCTTTCTAAAAAATAAAATAATGCCACTCACCTACCTTACAAATTACCACCCATGATACCCCTCTCATAACAACTTCAAACCAGATTATTCATCCAATTAATACCCAAATTAATATTCATCTTCAATACACTAATATTATAATCCTTAATTATGTCAGTAATATGACTGAGGAATACCTTTGGGGGAATCAAAAGGAGCTACCTGAAGAAGAGGTGATGTTTATCAATGTTTTTTTTGTATTTGTTCATCCAAAAAACAGATTAATTATTTTTTATATTAATTATTAAATAAAATAATTATCATATTTATAATTATATGTTTTTGGGATATTTTTTTTACTTACAACCACACACACTACCATCAAAAGGGTTATAAAATCGTCGTTTCTGTGTATAGTGGACTACCACCTTGTGAATAGATGTCTTTAGTTTTTCAATTACATACTTTCAAGGAAAGGTATAATGACGTAAATAATATAAATATATATACAAAATATATTATTTTATGATGTCTTTAGTATTTTTAATTATTATATTATTCATATCATAATTCCTTATTTTTTGGGAATATGATAGCATTATTATTGTGTAAGTCAAAGTACAACCTCTAAAAGTGATATAATACATTCATGATTTATATGGAAAGTATTAAGGATATATATTATAAAAATATATAGTAAAAATATATTGATAATATTTATATATATCATATAATTTTTTTCATTCAATATTACATGAAAATAAAGACATCTTTCATGTGTACAAAGAGAGTACCATCAATATAAATAGTGTATTTCATTGCAGATAACAAAATATAATGTGTTCCACTAAATAAATTTATAAAATTAATATATTCGATATTTATATCAAGATTAACATCCTAGAAATGATGAAATCATAATCAATGTATTTGAACAAGAAATAATAATTCAAAACTTATATGAAAAACAAAGTTCTTTTTACTTGAAACATAACATTAACAATGGATTTTTAATAAATATATAATATAATATCATAAGAAAATAATATATGGTAGGATATATATGAATATTGTTCTGTTAGAACTATATAAAATAATAATAATTATTACAAAGGATGATTGAATGAGTATAAAGGAATTCAATACTTAGGTAATAGATTTCAATCTCACATTTTAGTTTTATTAGACACGTGTTGTATTAACCATGTCCTTCTTCTTTGTGGTACAGATAATTCCCATGATTTTATATTATAATTATTCTATTTAATTAAATTAGTATTTTTCTATCCATTTTAGGATCTCTATTTCTGGGGGTTTATGGTTCAAAATTTAGCAAATCTGCTAAAGTATTTGTTTCTGAATTTGTTCTATTTGGGACATTTGTTATGGTATTCACCTATATTATTTAATTATTTTTATATACAGACTGTTTGACATATATTATCATAAATTATCTAACATCATTATATTTTATTTTATATTTTATCTTTTTATTACATGGGTCATATGATTTAAATCTCCCAAATTCATAACTATTTCTTTTGAAATGCCATTATTTATCAGGAATGTTTATGATTAAGTCTCAAATATTGAAATATCATGACCAACTACACAATAATTCTCATGAAATTTAATATCCTTGTGATATTTTCTAAAATTGTTACCAATTATTTTCTGTTGTTATCTTAGGATTCCTAATATAAATTTTCACCCATGTTTTTGCATTTTATAGAATGGTTTTATATAGAATATCCATTCAAGTTTCTAATCAAGGCTCATTTGAATTCTACTAACAACGTAGATGGAATATAGGTTTTTATGTATATGTCATGGATGTAATTATCCACCATCATGAAAATTCATTCATTCTGAAACCATTTATATGTTTTGAATAATATTTTCTAAATAACTGGGTTTCTTAAATATTTTTGAATATTTGTATTTTTGAATAATTTAATTTGAATACTATTTTGGGTTTTTGAAGGTTATTTTCCAAGAAAAGGTTTTTCCCAAGGTTTTACAATATAAAAATAATCATCTGATTATGAATGTATATTTTCCACTGTTACATTTTATATGGATTTTTAAATCATAATTTATGTGTGTTTCAATGTGGTTTCCAAATAAAAGGATTTTCAAAAATCTTTTTGTGATAAAAAGTGATATTCAAAGAATGTTTGCTATACTTGAAAAAAATTCTAGGTGACCTTTCAAAATAATCATCCAACTAAATGTCATATTTTGATAAGGTTTAATCTTTACCATGGATTTGTTCTAATGAAACCATTCTTATTATCTATTTGAATGGATTATTCTTAAGAATAAAATATTTTTATGAAATGTGTTTCTATTGCAATAGATATTCCATGATATCATTATTTTGAACCCATATAAATTTCATGGGTTGTTCTATGATACAATTATTATCAAAACATCTTTATTATCCAAAGGTTATCATATGGTGGAATTATTATTAGACCCATTTAATTTCATGGGTTATAATATGAAGAATTTTTTTGATCTTATGGGACACATATGTATGATTTAAATATGTGGAATGAGGTACCTATGTATCCCTCTAATGAATTGGGTAATAATGGATAACTCTCGAGTATATATGTTATTTGTGAAAAATATTACATGTACATAGTACATTGTGTGAACCTTATTTTGTGTTCAAAATTTTCTCTATGAACCTAATTTCAGATTCACAATGATATGCATGATCGAGATTACATGTTCACAATCTTATGCAGGAACCTGTTTACAAGTTTAAAATGGTATGCGTTAACCTGATAACATGTTAATAATGTTAGACATGGTCCTATATTTCCTATCAATAATTATAAGTATGTACCTAGTTGTATGTCCACATGTTTTTACGAGGTCCATATTTCATGTCATTAACCTTATGAGTGAACATGTTTTTTATACATGTTCCCAATGTTATAAGATGATTTTTATGCCACAAATATGTGTCTTATTCTATTTTTATGATCCCATTTAACATTTTATTTTATTTTCGTTTGATTCGTGTCTTATTTAATTATAATCATTATTATAGAACATTGGATTATGATCATTGATATGAAGGGTGTGATTTTCAAATGTCAGCAGGAGTTGTCATAATTTGATGCCCTAGATATGTTTCATGTCTCCTTTGTTTACCCATAATGAATATATGTGGTCACCATTTAATATGTTATCATTCCAAAGTTAATGCATAATGATTTTATATAGGTTATTTCTATGAGGGGTATTAAATGTGAAGAACGTTATTGTATGAATTGATGATCATTCACTAGATTGGAACATTTCTTTCCTCATATCCAAATACACTAAACTATTATGATTCATGGGAATGTGTTTTTGTAATTTTATGAGTATTCTTATAATCAGATGTAATATCAATTAATGACAAGCCTTCTTCTCTATAAAACTCCTCTATATCTTTATCTACGCCATTATCAATCCAAAATGTAATATAAATAGATAATTTTTATTATTTTAATATACCATAGAAGCCAATTTCATGACTTAATAAACCATTAAAAAGAATCTTATCACATAAAAATTTCCACCAACCTAAAACAAAAAAAATTTATGGAAATATTGTTTCCCTAAAATTGGTTTTCTAAAAACTAAATATAAAATTAATGTGAAACCCACTAATTATTTAGTTTTCATATCCACCTGAGTGATGAATAATTGACATAGGATGGTATAATCTCTCCATCTTCCAAAAACAATACTATTAAACTTATATATATTCCAAAATACAGGATATTGATTACTTATATTTCCCAATAAAAAAACTTCAAATGATCCTAAAATAATTATTCCATATAAATTTACCATTGAACTCTTCAGTGAAACCACAATGATACACATTATGATTATTTTATCATATAATTAAATGTAATAAAATCATACTTCCTTTAAAGGATCATAGTATATGAATCCGAAAACCTAAAAAATGAAATCTCTAATTTCATAGGATGACAGGGGACATATTTATATAAGAATAAAAAAATAATATATATTCCTAAATAATAAAGTTTTTATTTTATCTCATAATATTACATTGTAAATTTTGGGATTATCATCAGACAACTATGTCAAACTAACTAATTATTTTATTCATCTCTACAGACAATATCATTTATCGTTGAAGGAAACCACCCAAAAATAACATTTAATGATAAACTTAATGAACATAAACCCCCTATTTCTAATCTAGGGAAACCTCACAAACATGGTTCTTAGCTAAATCATTTTATGGGAAATTAAATTTTCTTTATTGATTATTTTAATTAGTTATTTAATTTTTAATATATTTATTTTATACTATATATGTCTTTTAAAACCAATAGTATATAACCCTTTGTTGTGCACTGTGTTACATTTGTGGTCAATAAGGTGTCAAGGATTGAATGGATGAAAATGAGTGTCAATATGTGAATGAAAAAGGAAGTGATGGTGATGGTGATGTTGTCAATAAGGTGTCAAGGATTGAATGGATGACAAGGGGTGCCAATATGTTAATGACAAAGGAAGTGATGGGGATGGTGATGATGGGAGAATGTCCATGGTACTAAGAATCATGTCAGTGAAGAGAATCACTAAGTGTTATAACAGGTAATGGTTGAAACATTCTTCATATAAATTAGTTGATTGTAGAGATAGTCTTAAGTTCATAGAACTTGTATCAAGAAGATACAATGTCACTACATTATTACAAGTCCATGCATTGTCTTCAAAATGCAGGAGAAGATTATGAAGTGCCATTCACATCACTAGGTGGATGAAGTGAAGGAGATCCATCGATCTTACTAGGTGGATGAAGTTATGATGACCAATCCACAACTACTAAGTGGATGAAGTGGTTTAAAGAAGACCATGCACTATCTCTTAGTGCATGATGATTTGAAGATGATCCAACCTCATCTCTGATTGGATGATTTAATAACATTGAAGATATATTTGATTCAAGAGCAACAGTTGAAGAAGAACCTTCGAGAATTCCCTCCAAAAGTAGAGAATAAATGTTGAAGAGGAGATGAAGAATTATAATGAAGAAGAGGAGGTTAAGAAGAGGATAATGGCATTAAGAAGAGTTATTCCTACTTGGTTATTAAACCAAGTATACAAGGTGGAGCTTATGAAAAAAAATTTCCATCTATTGGGCCATCCATAGGTCCTCAACCCATGGAACATGTGGGACTAGGTCACCATGCCCATGGGGAAACCGAAGGGGCCATCCCAATAGCGGTAGGGTTGTGTGTAAGACCGATCCACCTGGAGGTGAACACCGCACAGCGTGTGCCCCAAGGGCGCACCCGTGAAGGAGCATAGTGGGCACTAGAGTGTGCCCGATGGAGTATAGGGGGCGCTAGAGCGCGCCCGTAGGAGAACTGGTGGAGGGCGGAACTAGAGGGGGGAGAGGAGAATTAGGAGCTGATGTTGGGAGGAGATGTTTTCTAAACCGTGCAAGAACCGCTGCGCGTTTTGATGTGGGACAATTTTTCAAAACGAGGAGGAAATCCTGGCCTCTCATCTGATCGCGCGTCTGATCGCTGCCGTCCATCTCATCCGTGGTGCTGCGTTATAATCCCAGCCATCCATGATCATTAAACATGGATCCAATGGTTGTGGCATCGTCTACTACCTCTTGTCGAGCCGAGGACTCCCTGCGATGCCTCCTGCGGACCAGAGGATCCCGAGTGATGTAGTTGGAGCTCTCGACCACCTCTGATGAAGCTGTTGCCACCAGTGTGTTTGTATCCTCTTCACGAATACATGCATGCGTTAAAAGTCACATACATGCAACCAGATAAAGAATTACAACTCGGCCAATGAAAATGGAGTCGTAGAGGCCACGTGGAACCGTGCGAGATTCGTGCACGAGAATCGACCATACGATCGTGAATTCGCACAGCAGGAACGAAAGATCCCGTGGTTGAAAAAGAAAAAGGAACCAACCGAGATATGCGGCATAACATGAATGCTGGTTGAATGTTTTTAAAGAACTGAATATCTCGGTTATTCAAAGGAATAAATCTTGGACGATTCATGGAAGGATCTTGAACATCCTCTGCCTGTAAGAGGAGGAGCCAATTCCTTGAAGGAATCTGTTGATCACTTGAGAAAAACAGAAGTCCAACGAAGCTCTGAGCAATGCGAAGAAAATCTCCGCAGAAAACCTTCACGGAAGAACATCCTGGAGCCACTCGAGGCATTGAGAGTTCTTTTCGTGAAACCCCTGTGTGAAAGAATAATGGAGGAGGCCACCCTGCGTGCTCCCATGTGTGATAGGGAAGAGGCCGAGCTTTGCGCGCCCGCTGCCCGCAACACTTGCACGGTAAAAAGTTCGCCGCAACCCGTGTGCCCTCTATTCTCATGAACTCGTGTGTTAGGAGGAATCCACCAAACCATCTGTACGGTAGGAGGGATCTTCCGAACCTGCGTGGCAGAAGGAGTTGCCGTAACTCCCACGCGGAAGAAGCCACTCCCGCACCCTGCGCGGTTGAAGGTAGGAGTTGGCCACATCCATGCGCGCCCTCTTTTAAAGTGGTGCTGAAGTGGAAGCCCACACTCACCTAGGATTATGTGGGTGTTCAAGGGTTGAATAAGCAAGGCCGTGTGTCCAAAGCAGAGAGGAAGCCCACAACATATCTTGGTTGTGTGTGTGCAGGTGGAGGAAGGTCACACCATCTTTGAGTGTGTGTGTGCAAAGAAACAAGAAGTCTTAAGCCATAGTGTGTGCCCAAGTGAAGGAGGCCATACCTCTTCTATTTGACCATGTAAAGCAAGAAGATTCATGCATGTCCATGCATGTATGAATAAGTGAACAATTGGGTGAACACCTTGAGAAGAAAGAGAGAAGGAGAAATTCAAACTAAAGAACAACACACAATTTGGTGTGTGTGAGAACGAATAATGTAGTGTGACTAAAATTATAAGGTTTGTGTGCTAAAAGAGATTACACCCTTTAAGGGTTCATCATACCAAGAAGAAAAGGGTAGATAATTCTTGAATGCATGCACAAGCACACATATACAATGTTTAAATCAGGGTGTGTGCATTTGAGAAGTCCAAGAACAAAGTTTCTTGAAGATAATTGAGATTCCATGCAAGTCATGCATGAAGATTGAGACACAATGAAATCAGTGCATGAAGATTCAGAGATACCATACACTCAGTACATGAAGTTAAATTAAAAAGAGATTGAAGCTAGACTGAAGTAAAAGACATCATTCATCTGAGTTTTCAGTAGTTGATAAGACCAAGAATATTGAGTGGGAGTACTCAGTGCAAGAACATATTTGCCCATCAAGATTCTTGATGATAGAGGCCGGGTCATATTTAGAATAAGGAGATAAATCCCGAGAAAATCAGAGGAGTCATGGTCACCACATTTGATCAGAAGAAGTGAGCAAGGCCAACAGACCTTACTCAATGCTGTTGAAGACTCTTGAAGAGATTAAAGAAGAAGAGCTAGTCGTGTGACTCGAGGATCCAGGAGAAGACCCCCTGTGAGACTTAGGGTGGAGAAGTCTTCAGTGGAAGCTGAAGCAGGCCTGTGGGACTCTGGTAACAATGTTGGATGTAGTATAATGAACCTCATGTGGGACTCAGGAGATATACAGTGTGGCTCTATTTCGACCATTGTAATTACTAACCGAATTATAGTGGAGAAACCATGTTGGGGCGTTTAACCAACACGGCATGAACGTAGAACTTTAGAATAGAACCTTGTAAATCCTTGTGTCATGTGCCTTTACATTTACTTAATCACTCAAGGAATGGCTGAGAGATACAAGAAGAGTGGATTGAGGCCTTAACAAGACATAAGGGTTTAATTGATAATGAATCAATTAGTAAAAAGTTAAAAAGGATCACTGATTCACCCCCTCCCCCTCTCAGTGATCACACTGATCTGGGCACTTCAATTGGTATCAGAGGGATGTTGCCTCAAAAAGATCTAACAGAGTCTTTATGAAGTGCAGATTTGAGGAAATGGGTGAACACCCTCAAATGGAGATATCTGGCAAGACTCAAAATAATAGAAAGAATAAACCAACCAAGAAGATGAAGAATAAGGTTGCTACTAATATAGAAACACCTTCTATTGAAGGTAATGTGCATTTCAAAACAGATGAAAATTCCTTTTATCACTCTTCTAATGAAGCCTTCTCTAGCTGTGATGTTGATGGATCAATCAATGATCTTCTAAATGAACTCAAATATCTTCAAAAGATAGTCCCCAGGGTAGTGGAAATGTGTATTGCTACAAATATCCATGATCTTCAAGAAGAAAAATTACTACTAGAAGAAGAATCCAATTATATGGAAGATCAATTTCCAAAAAGGATTGGCATAACCAACACTCTCACAAAGCTGGTGAAGGCTAAATATGAAACCATTTCCCTTTACAGTGAAAGAATAGATGATGTCACTGAAGAACTACAAAGAAGCATTTGTGAGAAAGAATTCGTTGAAATAATGTTCACAGAAGTTTTCCATGCACTGGAATAGAGGTGTAGAGATTCAATGGCTATCACAGATTCTTAACTAGAATAAAAAGTAAAAAAGATAAAGGATCTTGAAAACTCATTGCATGAAATGAAGAAGGTACATGAAGACCAGATGAAACAACTTAAAGATAATTGGGAAGGAAGGATATGATTTTTTGAGGATGAGAATCTCTCTGTCAACATGAAATTCTTAGAACTAGAGGTGATATTGAAAAATCAGCAATTACCCCAAGCCAAAACCTCCCAATCAGCTAGATTTAGCAATGTTTCCACTCAATTGTGCATTGAGAAGGATGATTCCAAAAAAAGGACATCCTCTAATGAAAGGGAAACATCTACCAAGAAGAAGGTACCATCCATCCCATCTTGTAATAATGATTCCAAATGTGTTTCCCCAAAAAGTGAAGGATGGAAGAATAACTCTAAACAAGTATGGATGAAGAATATTAAGAAAGAGAGCTCTCCTGAAAAAACACAGCAATTCAAGAGAAAGACCTAACAATCAGAAGAAGTCAAGAAGACAAGATTTTTAGGTCAATGTTGGTGCTGCAACATGTATGGGACTTTGCAATGGATTGTTGGTACAATCCCCTAATTGAAAAAGAATAAAGGAAGCCCATGCCAAGGGGTAGAAAGCCAAGGAAGAAGAACCAACATCCATATGTACAGAAACATCTATTTATTGTAAATAGATTTGGAATGTTTCACAACATCTGGGATGAATGAAAAAGTGGACACAATAATGATACATACCAATCTCCAAATGTATCTAAAGCTGAAGAGAAGAGAAGATCACAGAACCTAGATAAGAAAGAAGAAGTATCCATGGGAAGAAAACAGAATATAGTTGAAAATTCACCCAAGAAGATTCTACAAAAGAAAGAGAAGTCCATGGATTTCAAATCCAAGAAGGGTGATGCATCCAGAAGGACCACCGAGAAAAAATGCATCTACTTTGGAAAGAAGGGTCATATCATGGATCTTTGTAAACAAGCCATGGAACTAAATAGAAGAAAACCACACTCAACAGGACAATCAATCCAGAAGCATAAGAGGGAATTTATTGAAAATAAGTTGGATAAGAAAGGTAACTTAAAAGCATCAAAGGAACCATGTGGAACATCCAAATCTGATGCCTCACTTCCAAATGACATATTAATCATCTGGCCAGAAGATTTGGAAATTATGAGAAAGGAATAAAATTCACATGCCAAAGCTAATGCAAAAGGAAATTAAATTATTTCACATGAAGATAAAGTTTTTTGTGTGAGGTTCAATAAAGATGGTCATATTAGTAATAAATGCAAGACACTCATTCCAGCTCAAAAAGAATTCTTCTAGAGAATGAAGATTACACCAGGAGATTCTAGTGCTTATAAGGAACTAAGAAAGGGATGAGGCACACAAAAAGAATGTTAAGTGGTGTTAAGATCCACACCAGCACAAAAATTTGTTGAAGATAAAATGTGAAAGTGTGAAGAATGGAGAAAGTGGAACATCTCGGTTTAGAGAATCTTCTCAACCTTGTTGTTCAAACTGATAAACCAAGGAGGTTCCATCTTATTCCCTAATCACTGGTATATACATGTGCTTACATTTTAGGGAATTGAAGATGGTGATCAATCTCAAATTGAGAATGGTATGAACATAATGGAGTGCACCCCTTGACGAGGAGCCAATCTGTAGAAGATGATATTTTGAGATTCATATCATCTTGTTAAAAATGAAGGTATTCCAATCGTACTTTAATCCATTGTTTCTTGATTGTATTTAACATTTCAATTGAGGGGGACTGTTTGATTGAAGACAAATTGATGAGAGGCGGAGCATTATCTTTTCACCTAAACTTTCTAATGAGTTTTGTGAAGTATGTGCAGGATTTAGCAATTCATTGATATATCTGAAAAGATTCAACCCCTTGAAGCCTAAGCATGATCTCACATGTATAGTGAATTGTGGACAACATTTAATTCCTTGTCTACATCACTCTTTTTTTCTACACCGGGTTAGCCCATGTAGACTTAGAGATGATTTACTAAAGGCTCTTTGCTAAAGTGATCATGTGACATCATACCTCTTTTATAGATTTTCAAGAAGATTCTATTCAAAGGGAGGAAGAAATATTTTGAAGAGAACCACACCACACCTTTTCATATGGTTTCCAATAAGGGGGAGAAAATCTTAGCACACATATTGACCCATTCATATGTGCTCTAGTGATATTGACAACAAATACAAAGGGGGAGATTGTTGTGCACGGTGTTGCATTTGTTGTCAATACGGTGTCAATGATTGAATGGACAAAAATGAGTGTCAATATGTGAATGACAAAGGAAGTGATGGTGATGGTGATGTTGTCAATATGGTGTCAATAATTGAATGGATGACAAGGAGTATCAAAATGTGAATGACAAAGGAAGTTATGGTGATGGGGATGATTGGAGAATGACCATGGTACTAAGAAGCATGTCACTTAGGAGAATCTCTAAGTGGCATTGGAGGTAATGGTTGAAACATTATCCATATAAATTAGACTATTGTAGAGTTGATTATAAGTTCAAATAACTTGAATCAATAAGATACAATGTCACAACATTGTTAGGAGTCCATGCATTGTCTTCAAAATGCATGAGTAGATAAATAAGTGCCATTCACATCACTAGGTGGATGAAGTGAAAGAGATCCATTCATCTTACTAAGTGGATGAAGTTAAGATGAACCATCCACAAATACTAAGTGGATGAAATGTTTTTAAGAAGACCATGCACTATATCTTTGTGCATGAAGATTTGAAGATGATCCAACCTCATCTCTGATTGTATCATTGAAGAACATTGAAGAAATATTTGATTCAAGAGCAACGGTTGAAGAATTACCTTCAGGAATTACCTCCTAAAGAAGAGAATAAATGTTGATGAGGATATGAGGAATTATAATGAAGAATAGGAGGTGTAGAAGAGGAGAATGGCATGATAAAGACTTATTCCTACTTGGTTATTTAACAAAGTATACAAGGTGGAGCGTATGAAAAAAATATGCCAACTATGGGGCCATCCTTAGGGCCTCAACCCAAGGCACATGTGGGACTAGGTCACCATGCCCATGGGGAAACTGCTGGGGCCAGCCCAATAGCGGTTGAGCCGTGTGTAAGTCTGAGCCATGCGAAGGTCAATCCCACGCAGTGTGGGTGCCAAGGGTGCGCCCGTGAAGGAGCATAGTGGGATCTCGAGCGTGCCCGGGGGAGCATAGTGGGCGCTAGAGTGTGGCCATAGGAGAACCAGTGAAGGGCAGAACCAGAAGGGGGAGAGGAGAATTATGAGCCGATGTTGGGAGGATCTGTTTGTTAAACCACGCAAGAACCGCGGTGCGTTTCGATGTGGGGAGAGTTTTTAAAACGCGGAGGAAATCCTGGCCGCTCATCCGATCGCGCGTCTGATTGCTGTCGTCCATCTAATCCGCAGCACTGTGTTATAATACCAGCCATCCATGATCATTAAACGCGGATCAAACAGCTGTGGCATCGTCTCCTACCTCTCGTTGTGCCAAGGACTCCCCGCGATGCCTCCAGTGAACCAGAGGCACCCGAGTGATGCAGATGGAGCTATCAGCCACCTCTGATGAAGCTATTGCCTCCAGTGTGTTCGTATCCTCTTCACGAACACATGCATGCGTTAAAAGTCGCATTCATGCAAAGAGATAATGAATTCGAACTCGGATGAGGCAAATGGAGTTTCCGAGGCCATGTGGAACCGTGCGAGATTCATGCATGAGAATCGGCAATACGATCTTGAATCTGCACACCATGAACAAAAAGATCCTGTGGTTGAAAAAGAAAAAGGAAACACTCGAGATATGCAGCATATCTTGTATGTGGGTTGAACGTTTTTAAAGAAATGAATATCTTGGTTATTCAAATAAATAAATCTCGGACGATTAATGGACAGATCTTGAACATCCTCTTCCTATAATAGGAGGATATGATTCCTTGAAGGAAGCTGCTGATCACTTGAGAAAAACAGAAGTCCCGCGAAGCTCTGAGCAATGCAAAGAAAAGCTCCATGCACAACCTATTTGGTAGAACATCCCAGAGCCACCCGAGGCTTTGAGAGTTCCTTTCGTGCATCCGCTGCATGAAAGAATAAAGTAGGAGGCCACACTGCCTGCTCCCCTACGCGATAGAGAAGAAGCTGTGCCTTGCACGCCCGCTGCCCGCAACACTTGTGTGGTAGCAAGTTGGTCGCACCCCGCACGCCCTTTGTGCCTGTGAACTCATGCGACAGGAGGAAGCCACTGCGCCACATGCAAGGTAAGAGGGAACTTCGGCACCTGCGCGGCAGAAGGAGTTGTCGCAGCACCCACGGGGTAGAAGCCAATCCCGCACCTTGCGCGGTTGAAGACAGGAGATGGCCGCATCCTTGAACCCCCTCTTTTGAAGTGGTGCTGAAGTGGAATCCCACACTCACTTGGGTTTATGTGTGTGTTCACGGGTTGAAGAAGGAAGGCTGTGTGTGAAAAGTGGAGAGGAAGCCTTCAACATATCTTGGTTTTGTGTGTGAATGTGGAGGAAGGTCACACCATCTTTGAGTGTCTGTGTTCAAAGAAACAAGAAGGCCGAAGCCTTAGTGTGTGCACAAGTGAAGGATGCCATACATCCTGTGTGTTCCCAAGTGAAGGAAAAAGATACATGCATGTCCATGAATGTTTGAATAAGTGAACATGTGGGTGAACACCTTGAGAAGAAAGAGAGAAAGGGAAATTCACACTAAATAACAACACACAATTTGTTTTGTGTGAGAAAGAATAAATGAGTGTGACTGAAATTAGAAGGTGTGTGTGCTAAAATAGATTACACCCTTTAAGGGTTTATCACACCAAGAAGAAAACGGGAGAGCATGCTGGAATGCATGAACATGCACTTGTAAACAATGTTTAAATTAGGGCGTGTGCATTTGAGAAGTCCAAGAATAATGGTTCTTGAAGATATTTGAGATTCCATGCATGTAATGCATGAAGATTGACAAGCTATGAAATCGGTGCATGTGGATTCATAGATACCATGCACTCAGTGCATGAATTTGAATAAAAGAGTGACTGAAGGAAGGAAGAAGTTAAAGACATCATTCATTTGAGTTTTTAGTAGTTGAGAAGACCAAGAAGATTGAGTGGGCATTCTCGGTGCAAGAACATATTTTCCCATCCAGATTCTTGAAGATAGAGGCCGGGTAATCTTTAGAAGAAGGAGATAAAGCTCAAGAAAAGAATAGGATTCTTGGTCACAAAATTTGATCTGAAGAAGTGAGCAAGGCCAAGAGACCTTACTCAAGGATGATGTAGACTCTTGAAGATCTTAATGAAGAAGAGCTACTCATGTGACTCGAGAAGCTAGGAGAAGACCCCATTGTGAGACTTAGGGTGGAGAAGTCTTCAGTGGATGCTGAAGCAGGCCAGTGGGACTCTGGTAACACTGTGGGATGTAGTATAAAGAACCTCTTGTGGGACCCAAGAGAGATACAGTGTGACTCTGTATCGACCATTTTAATTACAAACCGAATTATAGTAGAGAAACCATGTTGGGGCGTTTAACCAACATGGCAAGGATGTAGGACTTTGGAGCTGAACCATGTAAATCCTTGTGTCTTATGCCTTTACATTTACTGCATCACTCGAGAAAAGGATGAGAGATACAAGAAGAGTGGATCGAGGCCTTAACAAGACATAGAGGTTTAATTGATAAAGAATCAATTAGTGAAAAGTTAAAAAAGATCATTCATTCACCCCCTCCCCCTCTCAGTAATCACATTGATCCGGGCACTTCACACTTTATGACACAATGACAATTGATATTGAATGATTTTGTCTCCAATGTTATGAAGTGGTTTTGAACAATATTATTAAATAATGTTTAGAACCACATAATAACTATTATAGATCAATAATTAAAATTATATTTGTGGTATAAAATTCAGAAATATTATTTCTATATATTTTTTATCGAAGAGAAGCTTGTGAATATAATTTTTCAGATAAAACCATTACAAAATTTGGGCTGGATTCTTCATAGAAGTGGATCCCAAATATGTTTTTAAATATAAATGAAAGAATTATAATTTAATATTTATAACCTTGACATTTCTCCCAAAAGACTTAATTATAGTTACTGTAGTTGTTGATTTACCGTTCATTTATATTTAAACACTTTAATATTCCAATATTTTTTCATAACTACCTTAACACATTAGTAATTACCATCACACAATTTATGCCTTCTTATTTTACTTTACTTTTATAATGTTTTTATTGTATCATGGTTTTTTTAAAACCTTCCTTGTTGGTTATACCTCTTCGTACAATTTTAAGAATGTTAATTAGGTTAAAATAAATTTGAATTTTATTAATATCAACTAATCTCATTCAAGTGTTCGAGAAACTTCTCAGGACGGGACGTGTGCCCTAGTAAATATCAAGAAAGACATATTTTTCTAAAATAATTTGATTTTTTCCAAAATCATTTTTTTAAAATCCTAAAACATTTTAGTCAATGTGAAACAGATAAAATAATGATAATATTGATACAAAATTACTATTAAAACAAACATACATGATATCTATAGGAGAAAACGGTGAAATGGAGTATATGAGCGATAATATCCCTCTCAGTAATACCTAAATCTTGTAACAATACATTGTTCTGATCAACATGAAGGGTCACATAACTAGGGATCATAAACATTCAAAAATTTCAAGAAACAAATAATCATATAGAAAATCCCCAAGATATATAAACTATAAGATTGAAATCCTATAAATCTAACTGATGCCATCATTTAATGGAATGCCTATTGGGGACTATCATTCCTTAATTTGGATATTTCATAACATTGTTTAGTAAATTTAAAATCATTCTTTAACTAAATATAAAATAACCCTTCTTTTATTACCAACTTAAATAAGATTTATTACATAAAATTTTCACTTGATACAACATGGAAGATCGAGAGGTATAGTGTATTTGGTGCTTAGGATCATTACATAACAACATAAAACATGAAATAGAATATCTTTATTAAAAAAATCATTTAACTAACCAATATATTCCATCATACATAGCATTGAATGGGATAACCTAATGACAAGCATAAGAAAAGGATCTTCTATAATGACCAATAAGGGAATAAAAATAGAATAACTTGAGAATTACAATACATGTTATACAATAGGAATATCAATAGATCAGAAGAGAAAAATTAACATAAAATCTTGCTAAATAATGATAATCATAACATGGAAATGTGGCAACAACACATAACATGGAATTATCATGAGCTAAGGATCATTGCACATGGAGCATGATTAAACCCTCATTGAACATTAAGAATGAGTAAACCCTCATTTCACTTTAATTATAATGAGTCAACACTCATTTCACATGACATTTCATGATACAATTATTTTCCAAATATTTTGGAGTGCTATTAGGGCACACCCTTGATGGAGACATGGGTATGGAATTCACTGCACAATGATCATGGCTTGGAAAAACGCTATGCAAATTCGGCTGCATAACGACATGAGATAAAGATTTATGAAAATGTCTAATGAGAGTGAAATGGGTGTCTTATCATATGTACATGAAATTTACAGTAAGGGGGTCATATATATACATTTCCCAACAAACTTAATGGAATTTAGACGTACAATACAAAATAATCACATGGATGTAAAAGAGCAGAGAGAAATCCCTCACGAAATTTCAGCATGGTAACGAGTGTACATGTGAGGAATTAATGAAAGTAAAAGGGGAATAATATATTCTAAAAATAAAGAGAAAAATATGGGTGAGGTGAAAAGTCATACACAAACATTTGTAATTAAAAACAGAAGGGCATAATAACTTATAGATAACTGGACAAAATGAGAAAGGATGAAATCCCTTACTTGGAAATGAGATTCCAAAGGCTTGGGAGAGGCCTGAGAGAGGCTTCATGGGAGCTTGGGGAACCTTTTAAGGAATATAAAGAGAGGAGGTCAAGGGTTGGTCGAACTCAAATGGCTTTGAGTGTAAATAAAGTGGGAGCTTTGATGGTTTTATATAAGAAAGGAGATAGAATTCATTATTATTTAGGTTTCAGACACCAAACATTAAACTCATCAAAACCTGAAACCAGACCATGGATTATGCCCATGGTTTTTTCCAAAGAGGAGTGGAAAAAATATTTTATAAGGCGAATGGTCAGATATTTTATAATATTAGGGTTTCTTTTGTGGAGGTACGTCAGATATTTTATAATATTAGGGTTTCTTTTGTGGAGGTACGTCACACTCTCATGGAATACAATTTAAAAAGACAAAATGTTTTATAAGCATTAAATTGTCCAGTAAAGCTTTTTAAAATATATCAAGAAAACCAAAAATAACATTATATAAATGGTAAAACATATATTGGCCGAACATAGTGTTTGTATTATTTTAATACATCACTATTTGGGTCATTTGGTTGTCAAAAGACACATTTTAGATTTAAACGATATTTAATTTTTACCCAAAAATTCGACTATCTCAGAAAATTGTGAAAAATTCACCATTGGATAATTTAGACATCCTGAATTCAAAAATAGAAATCATTTTTTCTAAATTATTTTTAAATATGTGAGTTTTTTAATTTTAAAATAAAAACCGACATTTATAAAAAATTCATGGGTTTTAACAAAAAACCGCTTTCAAAACATAATAAAAATTTCAATTGCATTAGTAAAATTATAAAATAATTTATATTTAAAAAAATTATTTTAATAATAATAATTAATTAAAATATTATTTTATTCAAAAATCCATTAATTAATCAATATATATTTTTTGGTTAAATATTAACTAAAAAAATATTGGTCCTTTAAAAACGATTCAAAAAGTAACAATAATAAAATGAATGCACATTATTTATACAATAATAACGTACATAATCATAGTGATATGGTATCATTACATAACCCCTTATAACACCCACATGAGACCGAAGGGTAAGGTGTGCGATGGTGATAGACTCTTGGGTGGCTCGGATGTCATCTCTCTGGTGGTAATCTCTATTAACATCCACTTCACCCGTAGTCGGTTCCACACAATTTTAATGTGTTCAAGGTCGGCTTGGGCTTGGTCATGATCAAAGCCTAATGAGGCCACCTCCTTTCAATGCTCTGACAAATGAGCTTCGTACGAGGAAAGTCTATAGGATGATGCCATCTCTTCCTTTGTGTAAGTAAATTAGATTTGTTAAATCCCTATATTTATACTAATAATGAGATCTCAGTTCAGTGGCTATATTAGAAATGATCATAATTCTTAAAGGTATTTTGAAATCAAGAAACATAAAACTAATAAAGATCACATTTTATATAACCATAATATGACATTTAATTACATCAAGAGGAATTTCCATTAATGAAAGTTCGGGGGGTAACCGTCATCCCCCCTAAGAAATTTCACCCTTGAAGATTCCTTTTTCTGCACTAAATAATATGTGGGTAACACAGCATCATCACTTCCTCTGATTCCCACATCGCTTCATTAAATATGTGGTTTTTCCACAACACCTTAACAAGGGGAATTATCTTATTTCATTGAACTTTTTCTCTATGATCTAAGATCTTCACTGGTTGCTCCTTATAAGAAAGATCATCCTCTAACTATATTACCTATGAAGAGAGTATATGTGAAGGGTCTAGTATGTAAATTGTTAAGAGGGAGACATGAAAGACATCATGTACTTTGGCCATGGTTGGTGGAAGTTCTAGTTGATAGGCCACAGTGCCGACACGATCATGAGTCTCGAAGGGGTCGGTGTACCAAGGACATAACATCCCTGTATTTCCAAACATCAGGAATTCTTTCCATAAGAAAATTTATATAAATACCATGTCTCCAACACTAAACTTGTGGTATCATCGATAGTTATCTGCATAACTCTGATATCGACTCTGGTCTTCCTTGATGTGCTGCTGAATGGTTTTCACCTTCTCCACCATTTCATCGACCATTTCTGGTCCTACTAGCTTAAACTCGTAGACTTCATCCAAACACACAGATGTTCTCCACCTTTTCCCATAAAGGTCTTCATATGGTTCCATTTGGATACTCGAGTAGAAACTGTTATTGTAGGATAATTCAACTAGTCAAAAATGTTGGTCCCACCATCCGTTAAAGTCCATAGAATATGATCATAACATATCCTCCAGTTTCTAAATAGTTCGCTCAGATTGTCCATCGGTTTGATGATGATAGGCCGTACTGCAGTTCTGTTCAGTATCCAGAGCATGTTGAAGACTCTTTCAAAACATAGAGATGAATCTTGATTATCGATCAGATACAATAGATAATGATACTTCTTGCATCCTTATCAGTTCCCCATTATATATTCATTCTGGTTTATGCAGTGAGAAATCCTCTTCAATTGGAATAAAGTGTCTAGACAATGTAAAACGATCCTCAATAACTCATAGTGTATTGTTGCCTTTGTATGTCTTCGGAAGACCTGTGACAAAGTCCATGGTGTTGTTCACCCATTTTCATTCTGGTATGGGTAATGGTTGAATCATACCCTTAGACATTTGTCTCTCAGACTTCACTTGGCGACACATGAGGTATTTTTATATAAATTTAGAGATGTCTTTATTCATATTATCCCACCACAAATGATCTCTGAGATCTCAATACATCATTTTGTTTCCTAGGTGAATAGAGAAATCTGAACTGTGTGCATCATCCCAAAGTTCCTTCTTCATCACTGAACTTGATGGAACTCTAGTCTTTCCCATATCGTACAATTCCTTCTTCATTAACATTGAAATCTTAGGATTTCGCATTTCTGATATCATCCACTTAATTCTGAATTCCCACATCATCGTTTTCAGCATCCTTTAACCTTTAAATAAGAGATTGTTGAGCAATCATTTGTGAAAGAATCGATAATATTCACTTCTTTATGATTCTCATTTCCATCTTTATCTAGTGTTAAAATATAGGACCCTTATCAATTATCATCAATGAAAGAATTGCATGGTCCTTTTTATATAGAGCAACATCCACCATGTTTAGTTTCCCATGGTGGTAACAAATTGAGAATACATAATCTATGATCTGATCTACCCATCGTCGTTGGTTCATGATCAACTCATTCTGTGTGAGTATATACTTGAGGCTTTTGTGGTCCTTATATATTTCGCACTTCTCCCCATAGAGATAATGCCACCAAAATTTTAAAGTGAATATCATCACAGCCAACACCACATCTTGTGAGGGATAATTCTGCTCAAGAACATTCAATTTCCTTGAACCATATGCAATGACATTGTCATTTTTCCTCAACACACATCCCAATTCCTTCTTCGAAGCATCATTGAATATCACAAAAATTTCTCCACCTGTGGGTAAAGTGAGCATGGGCATTGTGATAATAATACTTTTTAACTCCATGAATCTTTAATTACATTCAACTAGAAAACACACTTGATGTACTTTTCATAGATCATATCATTTTCCAAGGTCTCTAGTACAGTTCATAGATGCTCCTCATGTTCCTCCTATGTTTTGGAGTATATCAGAATATCATCTATAAAGACTACTAGAAATTTGTCAAGGTAATCCCTATCGACTATATTCATCATATCCATGAAGATTTATGGAGAATTAGTGAGTATGAAAGGCATTACTATGAATTCATAGTGCTCGTATCTTGTACGAAAAGAATTAATGGGGTTATATTCCTTTTTCACCCATACTTGATAATATCCCGACCACATATCCACCTTGGAGAAGTATTTTTATCCACACAACCGATCGATCAGGTCATAAATTCGTGGGATAGGATACTTGTTCTTTATCTTGGTTTTTTAATTCTCCCAATAATCGATGCAACAACACATTGAACCATCCTTCTTCTTGAGAAAAAAAGACTGGTGCAACCCATGGTGAAGCACTTGTGCATATAAATCCTTTATCCATATTCTCTTTTAGTTAATTTTTCAGCTCCTCAAGCTCCAAAATAGCCATTCTATATGGAGTCTTTGATATGGGAAACGCCTAAAGAATAAGATCAACTATGAATTCAAAAACTATTCTAGGAGGATGACCAGGAAATTTCATGGGAAACACTTCAGTGAGTTCCCTTACAATATGAATGTCTTCAAGGATGGTTTCCTCCTTAGACTCGATGATCTGATCCAATTACGTGTGGTCATATGAAAGTAATATCCATTCTTTAGATTATTTAGGAAAAAAAGATTAATCTTCTTCCTTTCTCTGATATAGAATGGGTGGTCGATTCTCCACCAAGAGAGTGACTTCCCACTAATAGAAATTTTTATTAAATATATATAAGGAAATCTAATCCATGCCAAGAATTGCATAAAATTCCACTAGAGGGAGTATGATGAAGATCTCCAGGAAATTTAATCCAAAAATTATGACAGGGGAGGAGTTATATTCATGGGATTGAATGATTTCCCAATTTTTTGTACACACCAACATCTTTACTTCTATGATTTTTTGTGGTGCTAGGATTGTTCTACTACACTTTTTGGATATTAAAGAATGTATAAAACCTGAATCAAAAATTACGTTTGATATTATTTAATGAATAACTAGTGTACCTATCACAACATCATTGTCGGGGATCAGATTGGTAGTAGTGATAGATAAATTTCTCCTTTGCTGTCTTGGAGGTTGTTGATTTCCTCTGAAAACCATTGTCTTAGGGAACTGACTAGAAAAATTCCCTGGTTAATTGTAGTTGTAGAATTGATCAACGCGTTTAGGTGAGAACGGAGTGTTCCTCTCCTCTGTTGCAACCGTGGTGTTTTCTTGTCGGTAATTACCAGCTAGGTTCACATCTCTTCCACACAAAAAGCATTTCCTCGCCCCCTTCAGAAAATTTATAGGGTGATTCTTTCCACACCATTGGCTTGTGGGGTGTTGGATCTCCTTAGCACCATTGGATTTATACATCAGACTAGTAGCATTGAAGTCCACATTTATCTTTTTATCCCCATGATACCCCTAAGATTCTTCTATCTCCATTTCCACCTTGAGGTAACATCATACAATTTCTTATATCTGTCAAAGTCATTGATCACCAGCACTTTCCATAGGCTTGGTTTTAGACCACCCAACAAGCAGTTAACCTTTCATTCAGTGTAAATGAAAAAGATGAAAGAATTTCACGAATGACATGTTATGTTTTTCTCATATGCTCTGACAAATTCACCATCTTTTTTCATGAGGTCAAGGAAGATCCTATCGATTTTAAGTCAAAGGGTTCCCGAAAAATATTTATCGAAAAAAATCTTCTAGAAATCCTTCCATTCCCACACCTCAATCTCCTCCCTAGGATTTATATTTTTGACCAATGTACATTATTGATCAGATTCACCCTCCATATGATAAGTAGCTAGATGAACCAACTCTAGTTCAGAACATTGAATAAAGGAGAATATAATTTCAATGGAGTTGATTCATTTTTGGGCGATAGAGGGATCAGATGATCCATTAAATGGAGGAGGCCTTTGTCTCATGAAGCACTCGATAGCAACTTTTTATTTGGGGGGGGGGGGGTTGAACGTTATTCTTAACCCATGTTTCTATTAAAATCTAGAGTTATTGGAGAGAGAAGCATGAAAAATTCTTGATTCCTGCTATCATTTGTTTGGGCATCTCTTTAGCATAATCATCAAATTGATCTTCACATCGGTTGTTATTCTGAGTCCTCCTTTTACCGAGAATTGGTTAGAATAAAAGGAATTTTAGGGGTAACACATAAAGGGTAATCCAAGGAAACAACCGATGAATTATAAATAAATTTTATTTTCATAACTTCTGAATCCATAGGCTTCAATCTTTGTTATTCATGATCAGTATTCTAACATATATTCTTTGTGGAATTTTTTTGTTCCCTTAATAATGGTTCATACTAATGTTGTGAATTTACCAAAATATATCCCTCGAGAGTGTTGTATGAAAGTGTGCTGTAAGGCCCGTTGTCGTTTAATAGGATACCCCGAGTCAAGCCCAAAACTCTTTGTTAGGGGTTTCACCGCCAGGTACATCTATGCTAGAGCCACCTCTACTTGCTTGTATCTAGACTGGGAAGTATTTCCATAATAACCCACTTACCCAATACTCACCAAAACATAGGGATATTTTAATTATGCATATCCTTATCCATAAGTCTTTCACTATAGTTTTCTAATCGTATTCCAACAAATAACAAAACCTATCCCTTGATACCTACTATAACAACCCTGCTTTTATTACAAACATAATCATTATTTATTACATAAACTCTTCACATGATACAAAATGGAATATAAAGTGGTCTAGTGTATTTGGGGATTAGGATCATTACATAACAGCTTAAAAAATGAAATACAACATCTTTATAGAAAACTTCCTTCACATGACTAGTATATTTCCTCGTACTTATCATTTCATGGGATAACCCGAGGACATGAATAAGAAAAGGGTGAGCTATAAAGCCCAATAAGGGATTAAATAGGGAATAAAATTAGGAATACAATAAATTTAAGATAATAAGCATATAAATGGAGCACAATATAAATATCAACATAAATTCATGCTAAATCATGATAATCATAACATGGAAATGTGGCAACAACACTGAACATGGAATTAGCATGTTCCAATGCTCATTCCACATGGAACATGAGTAAACCCCCATTGAACATGAAGCATGATTAAACCCTCATTGCACTTAAATTATCATGAGTCAACACAAATTTCAATTGACATAGCATTCAACTATACTTTACCCAATGCATTGGAGCACTATCAAGGGGCACCATTCTTAAACATTTCATTTCATGCATAAGTGTGCCACATGGATCATATAACATGGAATCGGTCAAAATCATAAGTTATTTAAATATTAAATAATTTTTAATAAATAAATGAATTTACCATTAAATAGGTATATGTGTATAAAGGTTAATATCCTTGATAGAGACATGTGAATGGTATTCACTGCACAGTGATCTTGGCATGGAAAAACACGATGCAATTTCAGCAGCATAACGACGTGACATAAAGATTCTTGAAAATGGTTGATGAGTGAGAAATGGGTGGAAAATAATTTTTACATGAAATGGAATGTAATGGGGTCATATATATACATTTACCAACAAATGTAATGGAATTTAGATGCATAATACAAAAGAATTACTTTGATGTAAAAGAGGAGAGAGAAAGACCACACAAAATTTCGAAATGGTAACTGGTGTACATGGGAGTCATTAATGGGAGAAAAAGGTGTCAATCATCATACAAACATAAATTGGGATGTGTGAGGGAGGTGTGAAATCAAACCCCAACTTTTTTAATTGAAAAAAGGTCATTACAACGTAATGACAATTGGACAAAAATGAGAACGGAAGAAATCACTTACTTGGAAGTGTGATCCCAATGGCTTGGGAGAGGCTTGAGAGGGGATTTTTGGGAGATTGGGAAACCTTGAAAAGATTATAGAGAGAGGATATCAAGGGTTTGTTGAACTATTAATGCTTTCAGTGAAGAAAAACATGGAGCATGGGTGTGATTATATAGGACTGGAGAGGGAATTCATTATTATTTTGGTTTGGGACACCCAACATTAAACCAATAAAAACCACAAACCAGCCCATGGTTTTTGCCCATGGATTGTTTCCAAAAGAGAGTGGAAAAAAATTATATATCAAAAGGCCGAAATTATTAAAATAATAGGGTTTCTTATGTGTAGGTGAGTCACGCTCTCAAGGAAAACAATTTAAAAAGACAAAATGTTTTATAAGCCTTGAAGGGTCTACTATAGTATTGTAAAATAAATCAACCAATCCCAAAATCACATTATTTTAATGGTAAAACATATATTGGATGAAAAAAAATGTTTATAGTATTTTACTACATCACTATTTGGTCATTATTATGTCATAAGACACATTATATATTAAAACGGTACTTAATTTTTACCCAAAAATTAAACTATCTCAGAAAATTATGAACAATTTACTGTTGGATAATTTTAACATCCAGATGAAGAAATTAATATTCATTTTATATATATAATTTTCTAAATATGTGAATTTTTACTTTTAAAATAGATACCGTCATTTATCGAAAATTCATTGGTTTTGATAAAAACAGCTTTCAATCCTTAATAAAAATTACAATTGCATTCATGAAATTTTACGGTCATGTAAATTTAATTAAAATTAAATAAATAATAATAAAATATTATTAAAATATTATTTAATTCAAATATCCATTAATTCATCAAAATAGATTTGTTTGTTACATATTAACTAAAATTAATATTTGTACTTTTATAACTATTTACAATGTAACAATAATAAAGTGAAACAACATTATTTATAAAAAAATAATGTACATAGTAATAATGCAAGGGTATCGTTACATAAGCCCTTATAACACCCGCATAAGACTGAATGGTAAGGTGTGTATTGGTGACAGGCTCTTGGGGTGGTTCAGATAACATCGCTTGGGTGGTAATCTCTATTAACATCCACTTCTCTCGTTGTCGGTTCTTCTCATGCTTTGCGTGATCAAGCTCAGCTTGGGCTTGGTTAAGAGGGAAGCTCAATGAAGCCTCCACCTTTTCAAGCTTTGACAAATGGGATTTGTATGGGGCTAGTATACTGGATGAGGCCATCGTTTTATTTGTATGAGTAAATTGGATTTGTTAGAGCCCTGTATTTATACTAATAATGTGGTCACTATTCAACAGCTACATTAGTAACAGAAACAATTGATAACATCATCTTAAAATCCAAAAACATAAAACAAATGATGTTCACATTTTATATAACCATAATAATACATTTAATTAGATCAAGTGGAATATACATTAATTAATGTTTGCGTTGTTACAAAATAAAATAAAATAACTTTTTTTCTTACTTTAAAAATGATATTATAGGATGTAGTTTTTATATTTAGATAAAAATATCTATAAAATATTGGAAATATTTCATGTAACATAGGTCATAAAATTCTACTTTATATTGCATAATAGAGAGTTCTAAAACTAATAATGGAATTCCTTTACAATGTGGATGGATAAGCCTTACATGAGGCCTATGATAGACCATGGGAGTTTCCAAAGAAACATATATATATCATCTTATTCCCTCTAATATTCTTATGTATTCCATATATTAGAGTTTCTTACCTTTTGGTATGAACAGTGATTGAAATATCCAAGTAGAAACAAAAAATATAATACAGAATAAGAAATAAGACAAATATGCATTACAAAAACCTAGAATTAACAACCTAAATGTTATAGGAGGAGAAGATTCAATAAGGTAGTGTGAAATAATAGATTTGGTAGGTGAATGAAAACTCAACACACTCAAATAAATGATGAAGTCATTTATTTAATAAATAAAAAGTACATTAAATGTTTTATTCAAATACATGTTTAATGGAAAAATAATAATATTATATAATAGTTACACTAATGTTGTATATTCTTTTACTCTAGAAACTATATTCCCATGCTTTACATTACATCCCAATGATTATAAATTTCATATTTCCCAGGTTATGACCCAGGGATTAATTATAGAGATAAAAGACCATGAATGATATTTTCTAGGAAATTAAAATACAATTTAAAACCAAGACCTATAATGTTGCAAAGGTAGGATAAATATAGAAGCTGTGTTAAAACATTTTGAGGAATTATTTTAAACAAATATACAAGAAACATGGATTGAAAATGATGAAAAGTTATGTGAAAATTTTCTGAGTATTAAATATTTGGAATGCAAGGTTTTTTAAGTTAAAACTAACAGTGTGAATGAAAAGAGAAATTAAATAATGTTTACTAGTAGAAACTACTACGGTGGGAAGGGAAATGTAATTAATTAAGAAAATATATTTATCTCAATATGAAGATGATAAATATGATGTTTCATAATTTCCATAAATAATTTTAACTACTCTCGTGTTACATCACCTTCTTCTTCAAGAGGCATGTTCAAAAAGATTATAATGCAACTAAAAAAGTGTTATCTGGAAGATGGAAAATATTAAAAAAATAGAAAAATAACCCTCAATTAAGTGAAGAGGAAAAAAGTTTTAACATGTAACAAAAATATATACTATATTAATTATGAAATAGATAAATAAGATAATTGGAGAATTTGGAAACTTATCTCCCAATTTGTTGTTTACTTCTCTAAACATGATCTTTTTCATTCACATTCATTTTATTTCATGCTCATAATTTCTGTGAAATTTTCATCGTCCCATATCCTATAGAGATCTAAGGTATGTTAGTTAAAGTGGTTTCTCCTTGAAATTATATCTAGAGGATGTGTTATTCTCTCTATTTTAGAAACAATGTGTTGAATAAGTCACTATCATCTTCCTTAAATTTACAATGTTCTCTTTAGTTCACATAAATTAACCATAGAGTAAATTCCAATAGTTACTAATAAACATCAACATTTATGTATTTATAGTATAGATGAACCTACACATGGTATGATAACATATTTTTTAACACCATAACACATATACATGTAATCTATTTCGAATGAGTGCAGATGAATAAATAGTTTAATTCATTATTTTTCTATTTATCCACTAAGTGGCACTGATCATTGATTTTAAACTCACATGTCTGACATTACGAAAATCATCAAAATATAATACCCTTGATCAACATATATATTTTGATTCTTGAATCCTCACCATGATGCATTAGTGTTTCACCTCCTCTTACCTATATGTGTCTTTAAAATGTCAAATTCTAATGATGGTTATAATAGTCGGATTATTTCAAACATGAAATTATTTATCTTTCTAAGATATAATTTTTTTATTTGATATTTTCAGAATCCCCCAACCGTAGTTCATATAAATTTTAATTTAGACTCGTTAATTTTTCGTTGTGATGAAAAAAATCAGGGCCTTGAAATAGTTTTATTCAAACACAAATGATAATTAAATGAGTTGATCCATCCTTTAAAAGCCCCATTTTCTTATGTTATAACATTTTCCCAATGAATGATAACACATTTGAAGAAGAAAATGGCCATATTATAGATTTTGTTATTTTAAATGAGTTTTTATTGTACATCAGCCTCATTGAAACACCTTTATGATCAGTATATAGGGATTCTTTCATTTTGGATTCTATTTTGTTTGGTTTCTTTTAACCTCAATCCATCATCTTTCCCATTCAATCTCATTCATGTAGTGAAACTATTCTAGCTTAATTCAATGAATACGAGGTTGGATCTAAAGCATGAAATCAGGATTAAAACATTAGGGATATTGAACACTAATCTCCTTTATAAAATTTCGAAGAAAAAAATCTCAGTGAAACAAACAAAAAAGCTTGAATAATAAATTAACATCATTTCATTCTGCTCAGTATATTACTATAGAAACACACCCAGAAATATTCTCTAATGGTTGAGCTCGAAAGGATTCTTTAACATGCCAAAATTATGGTACAAGATACCAAAAACTCAAATAGGTTTTCTCGACTCTTCATCAAGATCTAGTATAATGTTATCATGGTCAAGTCATCTTCTTTAATTCTATATGTTTCATCTTCAGATAAGAATTCATAATATCAATTATTCAACAATATTGAATCATACACATTAATATGTCAAGAGAAAATATCTTTACACTCAAATATATATTTTTCTTATCACATCATATAAATTTAGTGATTAGAAATAGAAGATCGTCATCTCTTGAGAGATAAAAATTTGTTTTAGCATTCAATGGATAGACCTAGAATAATCTGATGATCTTTTAAAAACATCCATCTACTAGGATAGAAGCTCAAACAGTACATGTCTTCACATTTTCCTTTTTTTATATATAAGGTCTTTTCAAATTCATGGGAGTTCAGTTCATTTGTAATCAAATATTCTACTTATAAAATCATTTAATTATTAGCACAACATGGATCAGGCTACCCAATAATAGATGAATCTTGTTTGGATTTCATATTTGGTCTCCTGATCTATACAGAATCAGATTCCAAACTATAGGCATTATTTCTCATAAACAATGACTATGATTCTATGATCTAGATCCATGATGGATTCTTTAATATACATATAATGAAAAATAAATTGGTTTGAATAGATAGATGATGAAAATCCCATTTCACACGGTCAATTCCTCATAATAACTATTGATTATGAAATGGTCTAACATGATATAAATCCATCGGTTAATTTGTTAAATTTCTTATAGCAGTCACACAATACATTTTGAATATTTCAAACAAATTTGAAGTTGTAGGATTTTAATTCACGCAGTTGATATAATTTTTTTGTGACATTAATTCAATACAATTACAATTTATTTTCCCCACATAAACATGATGAAAATTTAGATGAACGTTCATTGTGGGTGTTGGAAATTAACAAATTTGTATTCAATATTTTTTTGACATGTGGACAATTTGGCCATATCTAAAAAAAATCCACACAACCAAAGATAAACTAATCAAACATGACATGTTATATTAAAATTCACTAATCATTAAATCATTTAAAAATATAATGATTTAATACACATAATGATCCCTTTAACAAGACAATAATTATGAATGAAAAATACTAAAATGTTAAGACAATAAAAATAAAGATTAAAAACAAAGAATAAAAATGATTTAAATAAATTATTAATTAATAAATTAATTAATCAAATAAAAACATTAATTATGAAATACTTAATAGTAAATAAAAATTTCAATTACTTAAATCATTTATAAAAAAATTATAAATTATAAATTATAAATTATTTAATTAATATATTAATAGAAAAAATAAGGAAATAATTTTATAAATAAATGAAAAATTAAATTAACCATTGAAACATTGTTTTAAAATATATAATATAATATAAAATTAAAATAAAAAACTAGTACAAACTAAATAGAAAATTATTATTTAAACATAAATAAAAAACTATCTATTTCCTTATTAAATACTAATTAAATTATAAAATAACCACTTACTTATAAATAATAATATAAATAAATATTTAATATTAAATAAATAGGGAGTAAAACAAAAATTATGTGGAAAACACATGAATTAAAGGACATACAAAATTCTTCCACACATAATAAGGTGTTTCATGAATAAATTAGTTTCAAAAATTTAATTGAATAAAAGAATTCAAAAGAGTGAAAAAGTTGGTTCACACTAAAAATCAAGATTGAAAAATATTTTACCTCATGTAAACATTAAATAGGGAAGAGAGAATCATCTCACTTAAACAATTGATTTGGTCACAATTTTATTTCAAATATCGAATAATGATTGGTGATGGATGTTTTGAAAGGGGTAACAATTTAATTTAATTTATTATAGAATTACAAAAATTTATTTACCTATATGAGAAAAAATACAAATAAATTGAAAGAAAAATAATAAGATATAATATTTATATTTAAAATGATTATAATTAAAATAAATATATATAACTCAACCAAAAACATAAAAAATAAAAGAATAAAATAATAAAATAATAGATTGTCAATCGTTACTAGTAATTTCATTACGTAACATAAATAAATTAATATTATAATTGTTAAAAACCAAGTAAAATCACTCAAAAACAATGATTTTTGTAAATCATACTCCCAAAAAATTTACCAAAAAAACATAAGAATAAAAAAATTCACGAACTAGATTAAATAAATTTAAAAATTGAATTTGATAACCACTTTAAGGTGGAAAGACAGATCTAAAAATCAATAAAAATATTAATCCATTAAATAATAATGTAAAATTTTTAATGTATAATAAATTAAATTAATATATGAATTTTTTAATGGGTTCAAAATTATAGACATATTTATCTCCAAAAAATATATCCCTATCCCAGACACATAAAAGACATAGTGTATCTCGAATTTGTACCCCATGTTGAAGGAAAATAAATATCCTTTTTCTGAAGTGATTATCAATAAGTCTTAAAATTCCAATTTTTATGGTCACAATGAATTTAAAATAGAATTTTCAATTGATGAATAACTTTTAGACATTAGATTTTAAAATTTCCACGATTTTTCATAGAATGAATAAATGGTGAAATTTCATATTAGCTTAATTAAATCACATGATTAAAAAATATTAACAGTGAACGATATATAATAAATGAGGAAAAATAGTTATTTTTGAATTATTTCAAAATTATTTTCAATATAAATGATTCAAAAAAACAAACAATACCCAGAAGTTAATGTTGACACACTTAATAAAAATCACCAATGAGTATCATCGCACAACACATAATTTCATACTATTAGTATATTTAACAAATCACAATTTAAATGAAAATTTCATGGATGAACTATTTTATTTTAATATATATATATATATACATATTGAATAAAAGCGAATATGCCTATAAAATTCATTAAATAATTTCCTTAAGATCAGCCCAGTGATCACCCTTATTTAAATATCGTTGTTACACTTTTCTCCCCATAAAAATAATTTAAAGGGATAACACAAAATACTAATTAAATACAAACCCTGAAAATCAATAATATAAGACCAAGATAATAAAGAGAGGATATAGAATTAAAAATTAAATTAATATGAGATAGACTAACCAACACCGAATTTGAATCATTTGAGAAGGGGATCAGGTGAGGATAAAAAACCAGTTGTGGACAATTTTTTATATTCAAATGAATATAATAAAAAAGGAAATTGAAACCCTTGGGATAACTCTCAAGGAGTCTTAGCTTTTTTGATTTAGTCAAAATCCCATAATAACTATTCCAATATTCTATATGAGCATGTTTTTCAACCAAAAACACATATGCGTCTCACCATGTTTTTTTAAAATGATACACGATATATGGTGGAACTAATAAATTAATATAACATTCCTAAAATCTAAAAGAATACATGAGAGGTGCTATTTTATTGAAGTGACTTCTCAAATATGTCTCATAGTATAGAATAAGATTGATCAAAAAAATCATATTCCATTGTTGTCACATAAGATTCCTGATCATGTCTAACGAAAGGTACCCCTCATGTTCTTCAAAGAATGTATTATGATCTACAATATAATATAAGTCTCTATAATCATTGTTGTTAGGATTTATATCCACTAATAGAATGAATTATGAATTGGAATTTATATAATCTTCCTAATGGAACTACAATTAACTTGGTTATCACATATGTTTCTCTCATTCACATCCTAATGAAAAAAATTGGGGTTCTAGGGGTTATGTTCCTCAAATTTGATTAATAAATAATAATTTCAAGAGTATCATGTACATTTTTTGAATTAACAATATAAAATGTTTAATGTTACATATTAACAACATCTTAAAAATGACATTAGACACCTTACATAGATTAATAAATAACATAAATGAAAGGGTGAGATAACTTTTTTTGAACAAAAATCCCTTATTTAATATAAATATGAAATATGTAGAAAAACTCTTCATTAGTATATAGAAAATTATAAGCCATTTAATTTTAAAAAATATTTTTTATTAGACCTCACAATTTATGCTCAAAAATTATTTTTAGTTTATATTATTAAAATACATCCTCCAAATTAAAACCATTAAAGTGTTTCAATACAAATAATGTGGAAAATTGTTGAGTTCTATTTTATGATAAATATATTAATGTGATTTCAGATTTAAATAATTTTCTATTTGGTTATCAATATAGATTTCTATTACATGGAATAAAGCTAAATATGGAACACTAGAGAGGGATAAATGGAATGAAAATTAGACAAACAATTGACCTGAAATAATATTTTGTTCCCATTTTCATTAGAGACCACTTCAATAAATTTTTTGTTCAAATGTATATGAAAATAGAGAAAAACCATTACCATTAGTTTCAGAATATTAAACCAAAATGATTTCATGATTTTAATATTTTTCATAAAAATCTCAAAATTCTTGTTCAAACTCATACCCATTAATTTTTAAAAAAGATGATGTATTTCTAATATCCATATCATCGTTATTAAAATTCATCACCATATGTGAAATATCATCCTTAATGCTCCTAATATTGTGGATGTTTTCAACACTAATAACTATAAAAATAATGGGATTTTCTATTTTCTATTTAATCAGCTTAATATGAAAAATATCATACTCTAATCCCATTACATTCATAAAATCATTTGTAGGGTTGTTGAATTCATATAGATAGTTGTTTATGTTTAGATATTCTTTCCTCAGATACAGATTCTTCCAAATAATTTTTATGGATATTGGATAAAATCTCATTCCTCTCATCAATCATATTTTCATATTTTACAATATCAAATTCCATATCGTAAAAACCATGTTTTAATTTATTTTTTATTCATTCATGAATATTTATTGTTCATTTTGGAATATTATAATTATATCTTATTTTTCATTTAATTTGATTTTAGAAATCAATTGTAGCATAATTTTTTCATATTTTAAAAAATCCCCTTGTTTATATTTTAAAAATTCTTTGTAATTTTTATTATGATGTACTTTTTGTGGATGGTTATAGATACACTACATATAAGTGTTCCCATTGAAACATAAAATCAAAATAATGTAAATTTGGTTGATAAAAACCCCTTGATATTCTAATTTTAAAGAAAAATTTTACAACACATTTCGTGGTTCTTCAATAGAATCAGATAGGAGGCTTTAACAATGATTCAATATTGATGAAAAACATGATAATTCAGGGATAAAAAACTACATAAACAACAATTATATAGTTGTTATTATGTTTTTTTGATTAAATTTTCTTTGTAATTTTTTATTATACTATTGTTTAATTTTTGGTTTTTTAAATTCTGATAAACACATAGAAATCATTCCGTAGAAATGATGAGAAATTTTGATTGGTTTATAGCTCATTGTAACCATAAAAATAAAAAAAATATATTCTATAGTAGTAATACAGTGATGGTTTGATCTATGAGGATAGTTGGAGAATGATATTGAGATTTTATTAAAAACTAATTTACCTAAAAAAAGGAATGAATATGATGAAAATTTAACTGAATGGCATATAAATATTGAATATGTATAATGAAATTTTAGTAAATTTGAAGCTAACAACAACAATAATTAGATAATTTGTGATCATTTTTATAAAATGGAATCTACTATGACAATAATGGAAATGTGTTTGAAAATGATAACAATTTCATCTCAAAAAGAAACTAATTAGTTGTAAGTGTAAAAATCACCCTCGATAATTACAAGTATTCCCTTATAAAATCATTATTTCTTACAAGTTGTGCAATGAATATGAATAAATTTTAGTAGGTAAGGGATTATAGAGATCACTAAATTTATTAAACAGAAATGGTGAAATCATCATCAGTTCAATTAAGTTAATAATATATTTTTATATGTATAAAAAATAAGATAAAAATTAATTTTGATAGATAGAGAAAACATAAATTAAGTGAATTTGGATTCATATATCTCATCACGATTCTTATCTATCCTAATTTGATCCCACTCATTCAACATAAATAATGTTATTTCTTGTGATCTTCATGATATTATCTTGCTCCCCTCTGTTATTGAACTCCATATTTAGTTAGTTGAATTGGAATATACCAAATGTTAGCTCATTATTTTATTCCATAGAGATAAATTTAGAACATTAATTTGATGAATAATTGAATGTTATCATCAATTAAATTATAAACTATCTTAATCTCACATACATGATCAACAAAAATAATCCAATTTATTACTAATCACCATAAAGAAGAGGTATGTTATAGGGAAAAATATCCAATACATGATATGAGAATTCATATTCTACAAACCAAGACACACCGATATTGGAATTTTTAAAAATGAATGTGGAATCTATATTGGATTAATTTTGTTGTCTTTTTATAGAACTCATGCCATGCGAAACAAATATTATAAATATATATATAAATCGAATAGATTTATCAAAACAAAATGCGTTCCTCCCATTTCAATATTTTTATTCATCATGTTTCCCCAATAAGACCTACGATTTTTAGGACCTCAATATATATGCCAGTTTATTGTAATCACATGCCGGAAAAAAATATTTGATGAATAATGATATTTTGGGAATGGTGTCATTTCTGGTATCAGTCATCAGTTGGTTTAAGACATAATGGTGACACATATTTTAAACATCTCTCAAACTAGGACTTTTTCAGTAAATCTTGAGACTATATATGCATCCCATAGAGTAAATAATAATATATTTCTTCCAAACTAGGAGATTGTGTTAATGTTCATAATTAGTTAAATCTATTATTAATTTTTTTTTGGAATTTCAGTTATTTTTTGAACAATAATATTGTATGGGAATTACCTTTGATGATGTGGTTTTAGGGTGTTGGTTGATCAACATCATACCGAGTTCTGGGAAGAACATGTTTGTTACTCTTACCAGTTCTAATATAAATGGTGATGCGTATTTTTTTATGAATTAGGTTATGAATAAAGAGATATTGAAATTTTATTAGGTGAGATATTCTTTAGATTTTTTTACTCATAACATGGACAGATTTTAGGAAATTAATCTTGGAAAAAAAGGCGAGTGTTAGGTCCAATAGGTCCAATACATGGATGGGGGGATTTTGGTATGACAGATTAAGAAAAGAACACCTTTTGATCATGTATCATTATTAAGAAAAAAACCTCTTCTCTCTCTTTCTCATAGAAAATTATTAAAAAAATAATTTAAAGAATGGATGGTATACAATAATTTTTTCTTTTTTCACCCTCATAGCACTACGTCAAAGGAGTATGTAAAGGAAATTTGATAATGTACCAAATCCACTAAAAGAAAAATACTGTGTAATTTTTTTTAGTGGAATCACTATTCCACAGGGTTTACAACAAATAACAATTTTAAAGAACATTACTCTCTCCACTAATGTGTGCTCACTACTTCTTTAAAATATCCAATTATAGTTTATAGACTTATAGGTCCCATAATTATTTCTAATGAATGCACCCTCTACTTTATCCAGACACACTATTGACGTCCAACTTTCATCCAATAATGAGTACCTATTTACCACATATTCATTAGGAAATCCCAATGTTTTTTCACAACCCTTACTTCATCTTGGATGCAACTTTAATTCCATGTGTGCAATATTTAAATCTTGTCTTGAAACACCTTTTGTTCACAACTTCTATAATACAAACAAATCAAATATTAAGCACACCATAATTTACATGATCACAACTCTAATTCTTTCATGCAATTCAATTTTCTTCAAAATATCAGGTGATTAATATCTCATATTTTCTATAACTTTTAATCTCTTTTGAATAAGGGATGACATATCTTTTTTATTGGCATCGCTGAACCATGCATAGAAGATAAGATGCGTCATGCAAGATCATCTTTGAGCACAAGAAAACCCATTTGACATCAAATTTAGTGCATATGTTTCTTTTTTGCAGACTCATCTTTTGTGCACAGTTACAAATATTTTGTGCACTTCATGCCTTTGACATATTTTGACATTATGGTCTTGAATCATGCCTTTCTTGCATATTTCTATATCATCCATTCCTTTTTCATGCATTACTTTATCATGGTTATTTGTCAACATAGGTGGCCAAAAATATCTCTGGATAACCACAACATAAAAAAGAATATGTTCATGGTTAAAAAAACTCAACCAAACCAAGAATACATATATGTTACCTAGCATGTTTTTCCCCAACAATCTCCCCCTTTGAGTTTGTTGACAACTCTGTCATAAAATTATACTTATTCGTAGCTTCATCCACATTCTACCAACATTCAAATCATGCGATTCAGACAGTGATTCGAGATTTACTCAACATATACTCTAAGACCACGTGAGAAATTATTTTCATGAGAAACAAGATTGTAATGAAAATTTCATCAATGAAACAAATCATTCGTGATGCCAATTCTTAATCCCAATCAACTTATTTCATCATGAATCTCATCTCTCACCATATTTCTTCAATGATCAATAACCTTTAATATCCTCATATTTAGTACTATGCCTACTTCACTCATTGTATTCTCATGTTTGGTAAAGCTTAATGTTTTCCAAGTTATGATCTTATCCTTTCTAAAAACTCCACCTATAATCATCTCCACATGTATTGAATAAATCCTACTACATCACTACACCACCTATCAGTTTCTTTCTATGTCTTGCCCAAGAAATCTCTCCCCCATGAATAGACACACATTCCCCCCCATTGTAAACGAACCTAATTGTCACTCCTTTGTGGTTTGAAACATGTTATGGAACACAGATCAAGACATTTGAAAAAAAACCATACCTTGAAGAGAGGGATTTCTACATATAAAACTTTTCATCTTAAGGGAGTAGACTGAACACTAAAATAAATTCATTTCCACTAAAATGTTTCTTTGGGTAAGTCCTTTGTCAGAATAGCAGCAACCAATAGCTCTTTAGGAGCATAGTCCGACTTAAGAATCCATTAATCCACATTCTACTTGATAGAATGATATTTTATTTTTATTTCCATTTTCCATTAGTGATGGAATATATTTTTTCTAAGATTTATAGAATGTTAATTATCAAAATGGATTTTGATGATATACATCACTTCAACTACAATATCATCAACCTACTGCTTCAAAAAAAATAACAATGTTAATGCTTGAGTGGCCACAATATAATTAGCTTATGTGGTGACCAATTAAATTCTATATTATTTTTCGCTCGGCTGAGATACACACATTCTAATAAGTTTAAAAGCACCTTCTGGACTTGATTTTCTATCATCTGCTGATCCGAACAAATCCTCATTTGTATATCTCAAAAATTCATTCAGATATGTTTCATTGTATAGTAAACAAAAATCTATATAGCCCTTGATATAATGAAGAATTAATTTCACTAAAAGTATGTCTCTTTCATTGGGAATACATGGAAATTCCCATATTGTGAATGGTGAAAAGACAATATCAGTCATTACCACTGCCAATTATAATAGGCTTACAATTATTTTCCTATACTACGTGATATTAACCACCTTGCATTCATCAACCCGTGAATGTTTCATACAGGTAGCCAGTATATTCTTTATCATCATGAAATTTCTCATTTCAAACCAACTAAAAACGTCATTGGCTTATTTGGATTGAGAAATCAATGTACCATTCTTCTTTGTGTCACTTGTAAACCAAGGATAAGTGTTAGGTGACCAATTATTGACATTTCAAACAAAAGTTTCATTAAAAAAAATATTTTTTGCATTGTAGTTCATCTGATCCACTAAATATTATTTTATCAATATTCAAAATCACCATAATCATATTATTACTATCAATGTTCACATATAAATAGAAATCCATTCCACCATGCTAGAAATCATGTTTCGTGAAAATATTATCTGGCCATGAGTACCATTCTTTTTTGTCATTCATTGACCCATATAAATCATTCTTTAGTTGAAAAACCTTGTTCTCGTATTCATGAATGGGAAATAATTTTGGCTGCTCACTATAAACATCTTCTTCCAGAACCCCAATTATAAATGCTGACTTGATGAGCATATTTAAAACCTAGAATATTTTAACACTACTAGGGAAAATAATAATTTGATTGTCTTTAGACTTGAAACAAGTGAAAATGTTTCATCTACATCGATACCCTCAATTTGGGTGCATCCTTCGTAAACCAGTCATGATTAATTTAAAGTCACAAATACTTATTTATTCATTTATGTTTAGAAAGACACATTTTTCTCTAATTAGATTCTTATCTAATGGCCTCCGAAAACTCTCCCATATATAATTATCCTCATGCTGGTCTAGATCTTCATTCATTTCCTAAACAAAATTTTAATCTCAAACTAAATCAGTAAAACGTTTATGCTATACGTGATATAGGAAAGATTCATTATCTAATTAATTAATTATTCTTATTTGAACGGGGTCTATCTGATCACCAATCTTGTTTTACCTATCAATTTAGGCTTGAATCTTTGGATTCATAACATATAAATACTTTCTTTCCAATTTCTCATCATCAGCATCTTCTTCTGAATTAGCATCATCTACTTCTGCTCCCCCTATGTTTTCTATGTCATCATCACATTCATCAGGAATCACTTCACTATATTGTCGAGTATTCTCTTAATTTCCACTATAGTGGAATCATTACTCTCACTTACTTTTCCCAGCCTCTTGTTAAATCATTTATACACATTGATTTTTCATGAGTACCAAATGAGTATACTATCATCTCTACATGACTGAAATTTCTTATGTTTATCTTAGTTATGAATAAAGAACTTATGTCCAATGACTCTGAAGTATTTCATTATTGGAATCTTTCCATACCACATCTCATATAGAGTGATACATTAGTTATATATAACAGTGTGCTGTTAGATGTGTATACTGATGTCAAAATAGCACTCTTCCAAAATTCCACTTGTAGTTATTTCCCACTAAGCATTATTATTATAATGTGGTTGACGATCAGATTTTCCCATTCAACAACTCTATTTTGTGGGGGGAGTTATAACTGATTAAACTTGATGCCTTATCTCATGTTTTTAGAGATTGTTTTCCACATGATTGTTTTTGAATTCTGTATCATTATTTGTAAGAAACCTCAAAATTTCTCCCCAACCATCCTTTCTGATTCCCTATTGTACTTATTTATGAAAATGAACTCATCTGACATGTGGGAAATGAAAAATACACATTCCATTCTGTGATAATAATCAAGGAAAAGAATATAATATATATTTCCAAAAATGGATCTTGGTGAGATAAGTCCACATACTTCAGCATGAACCAATTAAATCATACTTTTTATCTTATGTTCCTTTTTCTTATACGTCATTCTAATGATCTTCCCATGTTGACATGAATCATATGTATATGTATGATCATGTGATGGCTTGGAGAAGTCTGTAGTTGTATCAAACATTACCGAATCTTCTTGGGATGGTTGATATGGATAACTATGTCATTTATTCCATAACATTTTTTCTTCAACTCTAGATAAATATAACACATCTCTTTAACTATATACGAGGTACATATTTTTCATTGTCCTTTTCCCTTGTAGAATGACTACACCATCTCTTCCTTTGATGATACACATATTATTGGTAAATTTGATAGAATTCCCAGAGTCACATAGTTTATTGACAGTGAGTAAGTTGTGACTGAGACCTTCTACTACCAAGAAATCAGCACATCTCATATGTTTTCCCCCAAACAGGGCTTTCCACGAAAAAAAATATCTTTTGGGCTTCATCATTTCCATGTTTTATAACACCTTATTTTTCATACATTATTCTTGTTGCAATATATTTATTCCATGTTATATAGCATGTGAAATAGCTATAAACCTGAATGATATGATGTGTTAAGGTTTGTTTTATCATCCACTACCCTCTCATCTCTCTTATTATTGATCAATGTTTTTGACTTAATACTTGGTATATGTAGAAAAAATTGAACTTCTTTAGAATATGATGGACTAGATTCATCATGAAAATCTACCAATTTGTTTTGTGTTTTTAACTTACCTGTTGATTCCATGATTTACTACTTATGAATACATTGAATATTCTTGGTGACATTCCTCTGAATGGTTGATGTACAATATTAATCCATGGACCCAAATCCTCTACACAAAAAACAATGTCCCTCAAAATATATTCTAGATTACTGATATCTGTTTGACTAGAACTATTTTTCTTGTTCTCTTAGATATCTTTTGGCTGTGGAACACAATTTTAGTGAATGTCCCATTTTTACACAGAAATAACACCTAATCTAAGGTGCATTCATGTTTGTTACTTCTACTCTGCTAGTTGTCCCGTGGGTTCTCTGAATCTTCTAATTCATAAGCATACCTAAATCAACAATCAATATAATATTCAATTCTTATGGTATAAAGTTAATCATGATGGATTTTTTTTGATAAAGCCCCCAACTAGACTTATCACATTGATTTCACTTTTTAATTAATTCTACTAGACCTCCATTATCCACTTACATTTTTTCATTTTATGATTGACCTTATTTCCCGATATCACATTGGGGTGAATGTGTTTTTTTAATCCTTACCATTTTATAAAAGACCACAAACTTCATATTCAAGATCTTTAATGTGTTTGAGTTGATCTTTCAATGTTTTATTCAAACAATGAATCAGCCTACACTTTTCTTCATTCATGAGTCTTTAATCACTAAAAATTTCTAAGTCCAATAGTATCGATGACTTGAGATTCTAAATTTCATCCATTAGTGTTTCTTTTCTTTATCTCGTTGTTGCATTTATAGTATTTTTTCATGAACCACATTGTTTTATTTCTTAATTTTGGCACTCCAAACATCTATCCCAAAAAAATATTCCTCAAATTAAGCCACCATATCATTTATTCCTTCAAATTATAATCCATCAATGTTGGTTTATTCTTTATCCTATAAACAACGAACAACTGGTACTATAGAAATTTCTCCACCATCATTATAGTTTTATTTTTCTTAATCCATTTCAACCTTTGATTCATCTAAACTTAAAAATTCTTCGGTAAGAATATTATTTTTATTGAATAATTTTCCCATGAAATTTGCATTTCCATTCACATATGATGAAAACTTCTTAATATTAATTTAAACTATATCCTCATCAACTTCTTGGTACTTCTTGGGACATCTTACTACATGATGAAAAACCTTTAAAAAAATTAACAAAGAAAGTGGATGTTTTCCTTTGAACATTCCTTTTCCTCTGTGATGTGTTGAGAAAATGAATGACATCACCACATCCATCTCTTCTTCATCATAGAAATATTAAATGGTGAGATTCTTCATGGATGTGAATTCCACCTATTTAGATTTCCATTCTTCCACATCATTGTTATCAAAATTTCTCATTTAATATGACATAAGGGTACTATACAAGTTATGCATTATCAACTATTTCAGATATTTTTCTTCAAATAATTAAATATTCAGATTAAGTCATGGTGGAAGCTTCATAAAGATGCATTTAACAATATTTATAACTTGAATGACTTCTCAAAGACTGCACATGTCTTCCACTAAATTCATCACCCTATTAAATAATGAATCAAAGACTCATTCAGGCCAATTTTTAGATCTTCATACTTGTTCCACAAAACATGCATCTTTTCCTATCTGTCCTTGGAATCTCTTAATTAAATTTGAAATATCTTCTCCCACATATCATGTGATGTGTATTATGACATCACCTTCATATTGATTTAAATTAATTTGGATCCACCAAAAGCATTGATTCTGTTATCATATATATCCAATTCCCATCTATCATCTTTTGATAATGAACCACTATTGATATCAAATAATATATCACGCATCTCCATAGTGAAGACATTAATTCCTAAGGATCGAAAGTAGCGTTACACACAATTCTTCCATAACTATTAAATTTTACAAACGATGATCACAATCTTGTTGTGATTGATGGCATACATTGTGAGAGAAACACTGATATTAAACATCCCCTTTAATACTCATTGTTAGGTCCAATAGGTCAAATATCCTGAGTGGGGAGGGGGGTGAATCCGGTTATGGAATATTCAAACAACTCCCCCTTTTGATCTTGTTTCATGGTTAATAAAAAATCTATTTTATCTATTTCCAATATCAAAGTATGAAATAAAAATTATTGAATACATGAGACACAAAAAAAATTACTTTTTTCACCCTCATTGGGATACATCTATGGAGAATACAATGGAAATATGACGATTTACCAAATCCAGTAAAATTTTACTACTTGTTATAGTGTTCTAAGTGGACTCACTGTCTCTACTGGTTTATAATTGTTAACAATTTGAATGGTCATTTCTCTCTAAAATGACGTGTGATCACAGATTATTCAGAAGAAACACTTAAAATTATATATTTGTATGTCCCTTCATTAACTCTAATGAATGAATCCTCTACTGAATGTAGATGCTCATTTGATGTCCCACTTTAATCCACTGATGAATAGCTCATTAACATAGTTTTACTGGGAAACTCAAAATCCTTCATGAGACCTTTATTGCAACCTATACAAAACATTAATGCATTGCATTAAATATTTAAGTCTTGTCCCAAAACACCTTTTACACATAACTTCATTTTACACACTACTCAAATCATACACGTTACTTCCATATATAGAGAGTAAGTCCAATTATTTAATGTAACTCCCCTTTATGAAAATTATTATGAGATTAATAGATCATATTTTTACTTTGTTTTGAGCTCTTCCAAAGGAGGGAGGTCATCTATTATTTATAGGCATCACCAACCTATGTGAAAAAGACACAACACATCATTGAAGATCCTGTTAGAGCAGAAAAAAATACATTTGACATCTAGTTGGGTGCACTAAATATTATGATTCTATTTCAACATAATTTGTCAAAATTATCTCAATAACACCACAACTGACCAAGGAAACCCTATTTTTCATCAAAAAAAACGAACCCAAAAATTCACAAATGTTACCTAGAGGGATTCTATCCCAACATTGTGGAAGTTGAATAGGATTAGAAGATTCCAGGTTTATAAAGTGAGAGTTTCCATGTAATCATAATGGTATGAAATGAAATGTTAGTAGTTTTTTCAATCAACAAAATAATGGAAAACACAATTAATGATAATCATGAGATGAAAAATTGTTATGGTGATGATCATGTAACCTATGCTACATTGGGTTATCTTGTAATTTTCTACGACTATATTAGTATTGATTCTCATTATTCATTCAGGTTTGTTAATTATGGTATCTATATTCATTTGCAATTGATGAAGGCGATCTTTATAACATACGCGAAATGCAATTTTGGAATTTTGATGGTTTTTAATGATGGTCATGATTGGGTTGAAGGTATAAAGACTATTTGTATGCAGACCAGCACAAGAATATGATGATTTTGAAGAATCTTCAAGACACAAATGGGGTTTCTAGGAATACTATTTCTACTTGAATTCTCGATGATGGAGGTTTTATCATTTATAATTTAGATGTTCAATTGACGATTTCCACGATTTCCTAGATTTTTTATCTAGGCATGAAGTTGTTATGTTTATACTAGACTATTTAATATCTTTATTTCCTTATTTATTGTGTTTTATAGTGTAACAAATATTCCATATTTTGTAATAATAGGATGAGCCACATTAGTGTGAAGGGGTTTGGTTTTTTGGCTATGAAATATATTATTCCATGTTTAAGGGGTGTCATAGTGGAAACATGTGATCACAATATGGTGGGAAAATAGAGTAGGATGGGTTATAATAGTCATCCATTACACATGATGTCAAAGGTACTTGAATTTGAATGTTATTAAATTTATATTCTTTTGGAATAGAAATAATACTTTTATTTAATCCTTCTCACATTTTAATAGAGGTTTTGATGTACCTTAAGAGACACATCAAATCATTCAAGTGATCCCTACCTAGTTTACCCTTAATCCTACTCAAATAACAAAGATAATATGTTATATATAGTCTATAATAGACCATTGTATATATAAGACAACAAAAAATAGTAGAATCTATAATATTACTCATGAATTCATCTTCATCATATTTTTTAGGCTACAGTTCCTCCTAATATTTAAAATATTTTATTAAAGGAAGGTTTACATTTTTAATGTAATCAATTAAATATATTCTTATTCCTTAATAACAATAATAAACTATAATAAGATTATTGTATGAGCCTTTATATCTCTAATAATATCAACTATTATGCTTTGATTACAATTTCCTAAGACTTTCATTGCAAAGGTAAAGTGAAATTGGTTCATAATAGTATTTATGTCCCTTATATTTTTACTTATTAAAAATGTTTCATCGACACACAATAACATATAAACAAATTAATGTTTAATAGTTTCAGACTATGAAAAAGTTTCAAACATACTCCTGAAAACAAATGAATTACAATCATAAAATATTAAAACTTCATACTTGATTCTTTGGAAGAATGCTTAAGCCCATAAAATGAAATTATTAGATGGAAAAGTTTATTAGGTTTGATCATATTTTAAAATACCTTGGGAGAATTCATTTATGTAGTTTCATTAAGGGTTCCATGAAATAATTTGTCATTACATTTAATTATTCAACAAAAAAATAAAACAATGCATGAAAAAAAATTATAATTATTATAGACAAATGTTTAATAATTGCATATAATATCTCAATTTAATAAATATTTTCCCATCGATGGAATACATTAGGAACCATTATAACATTAAATTTTATTTTATTTTCTCGAAAATTGTTTTCTTTTATGTTATATATCCTCATAGAATCCACAATACTCTGGTTATGAGGTTTACGAATAACAAACCAAGTTTTATTCCTAAGGATTGAATTCATATATTATTTCATTACATCTATCCACTTAGTAACATATTTGAAATTATGAAATCTCTTATATTATTGAGAATTCTAATTAAATAAATCTTGAGAACCATTAAAGGTATAAGTATAAATATCTTCCTAGATGTAGTGGGATGGAGGCCTAGTTACATTTCTCTTCTTATCTCATGTGAGTTAAAAATCACTTATATTATCTATTTCATCAGTATCAAATTCAAAATATGAATCATAATTATATTAACCTCGATCCATGGGAATGGAAGAAGAATAATTAGTCCTGGATTATAATTGGACTTTGAATTCCATTATAATTTCAAAAACAATAAATGATGGATATCTCAAGGACTCTCTATCCTTATACAATGTAACATTACCTTTCAATAGACTAGACTCAAGAAATGATACATCTAGTATAAATTATAAAATTTGATAACCCATCATATCTATGTATAGGTAATACAACATAACTCCATCTAAATAACCCACAAATATAAACATTAAATCTCTGGGTCCATTCTTATCGATTTGGGTATGAGAATAAGCTATGGATCCAAATATGATAATGCGTTCTAGAATTGAGGGTGAAAATTTCCATAATTTGTTTTATGTTTTAAAGGAATTAATAGTAGATGGTTAGTGACTAATCATGTTGACTATCATATGGGTAATCTTAGCCCAAATGGACTTATGGAGTTTTGAGTTGGATAATATGAGCCTAACCCTTTCTAGGAAAGTCGTTTTAATCCTTTATACAAATTAATTATGTTTTATTACAAAATACTATTTCAGATTTAGATTCTCTCAAATTCATATAATTTTATGAATTTAATGGATACATATTCTAAACCATTAATAGTAAAAAAGAATTTTAGTTTCCTAATAGATTCAATTTCTACCATAGATTTACATTTGAAAAAAGTAATAATGTTTTAAAAAATTGAATATAAATGTAGATAGTCATATAATAGTTTTGAATAAGGGACACAATGTACAATCCTCCATCATGGATGGGGAGCCTATATGGAAAAAAATTATAGAGAACACACTCAAGTGGGTTTTATCCTTATATATTAAATTCATCAAAAGGAATCATCTAGAATATACATATACACAATTTTTATAGAAATAAAGACTTATAGGAGTGAAATTATATAGAAAGTCGTTATTTTCTATGTTCTTCATGTCTATCCCAAACTAAGATACCTAAAATTTTATGAAATGGGTGATTTTTTTGCTATGAATCACAATAGGAATTTAACTAAAATTTATGAACTATACAATCAACCACATAAAGTCAATTAAGAAGTCTTACATTTTTGAATGTGAGGGATCACTGGGTATTGCTGATACACATATAATTTAAACTAAATGTGATTCCCTTTTGGTTAGGTAATCTTAGGGAGATGGGGTTTCTTATCAATTTATGTACCCACCAATCCTGCTCATGAGTTATAATAGTCCATTCATGCATCTCTAATAATATTTATCATATTACCAAAATTTGATAGCACTGGTTAATCCCTAGAATCACCTCCTAATATTTAATTTTCATCATCTTAGAATATTAGACCCTACTAGGAAACATGTGTAATGAACAATCAAAATCAATGATCCATTTATTAGAGTTGGAATTATCAAAAACATTTAACACATCTATTGTGTGTAATTTCACATCAAATAATAAATATGTTTCATTTCTATTGTTTATATAGTCACATTTCTTATTAGCATATTTCCTAATAATGTTTCCATGTTGTTTACATTGAAATAGAATAATTATATAATCCTTTGAATTCTATTGTGGCTTTTTGGACTAATCTGATTTCTTCATGCTACCCCTAGACTCACTTCTAACCCTATTGTTTGAACCCTATTCCCCAGCATTAATAGTAAATTTTCTTTTATGGTTTTTGAAGATTAATTGATATTTTAGTTCATCATGTGTAAGTGTGTATTTTCCATACATAATATAATATTTAACATAATTACCTTTATCATCTTATGTAGTTAACAATTGTTTCAGATAGATCGCTATAATATAGATCTATGTTGTATAGTTGTAAAAACATATTTTCAAACTAATATATTGGTATCTTGTATGCAGTTCCAAAAATAAATTTAAATGTATATAATATTGTTTTTAATAATCTACCAACAAGAGTATAGGTAATGTAATGAGATTCACATATAGAGAATATACAAGTAGTAGAAGACTCATATGCAACCCCAATAAGAATTTCACCTACTCAAAAAAGATTACTAAAATATGGTATTTTAAGGTATTATTTTGGAAAAAATATTTAGGTGATAACAATATTACCATATAAGTTAAGGGTTGTTACTTTTTTTATAGTAACAAGAAGGGAATAATCTAAATCACTAGGATCCAAAAGAGATGTCATTTAAATCTTCCCAAAATTAGAATCGAATTTACCTTCAAATTTGTCAATAAATGTACTATAGACCACTATCTATATATCATTAGGCTCAGATACAAATTTTGGGGGATGAAACTGGTCCCCAAAAATATTCAAAAACCAATAAGTCCTATAATCAGGTTACAAGATATTTATGAATCTTTTGAAATATATATCATATGAAAAATAAATGATATATAAAATTATGATAGGAAATTTATTAAATATAATAGACAGATAGAAATTAATGTGTACAATATAACACTATATATAACATTATTCATATTTTTCATGATCATACAAGAACAATGAGAACACCACATATACAAGTCATTTTATTACTCCAAATTGGTAAGATAAAAATGGAGAATAGATGTGTTAAGAATATATATTGAGAAAATATATAAGGAGGAAAAAAATATAAGTATGGGGATGTGATCAAACCCACCAAATAGAGTCAATAATGTCAACTCTGGGACAGACACACACAAACACAACCTCATGAACGATAATGGTCCAATCATGTTAGAGAAGATAAATCATTTACGGTGCCAATAAATACAAAAAAAACTAAGGTATATTGAATAAATGTCAGGATTTGGAACATCCTTTGGTGCAAAATCTTCTAAGACCCATGGTCAATATTATATCCACTGAGTATCTAAATTAATGATACAATGGAATCAAGAGGTAGTTCAAACATGATGGAGGGGATAATGGGAGGTCATAAAAACACGGTGTCCCTTCTTATCAGATATCTTTTTTCATAGTGAAATATCAAATAAGTATATCTCAAGACGATGAGTTAATTGAACATAGAACCAATAAAGCAGAATTAATTTAATTAGTCAAATAAGGGAAAAATAGAACAAGAAGGAAATATCAGTTGATCATCGTGTTGGACAGCCATAATGATGAGATGAAATCACTATGGACAACTAACATCCATTGGAAGGTTCACCACTATTGATGCTGCATCACTACCAATACAATTTTAATCAATCCATTGGTACAAAGACAATGCCCCTAATCAAGGATGGGGAAAATATGAACAACCGAGTGCGTCAACAACCATTTGATTTACTGTAACGACCTAAAATTTTGAATAAATCTTGTTTCCTGATTTTGTGTGTTATTTTATTTTTTTATACTCAACAAAACTATTACATTTTATATCATGAGTATAATTAAAATGAGACCTTTGGTTTTTTACTGTTATATGACCATTGGTCAATATGACCGCTGGAAACTAAACGTTTCGATATTTGTCTCTAAATACAAGTGATCTTGGTTAATTAATATAGAAAAAAGATTTGATGGTCTCACTCAGTAGTCTTGGACCGATCGAAGCCCATCTAGCAGAACTTGGGAAGGAGGTAGCACCACTGGGCTATGATCTAGACCAAACCCAAGCCGAACATCATCGTGTGAAGCTAGAACAGAATCACCTTCGCAAGAAGTTCAAACTGATAGAAATTACTACTCGTGCGATGTTGGCCGAGCCTCCCTCAAATTCTCTCACCTTAGAACACCTTACACTTAGGTCCTATGCTGGTGTGATAAGGGGCTATGTAAGGAGATCGTAACATCCTTGTATAATCTTTTGTTTTAGATAAAAATTTTGATTTCTTCTTTTGATGAAGTTTATGTATTTTCAAATGCCTGGAAAAATATATTATGCATATTTTTGATTAATTTTAGAGAAAGGATAATTTAAAAATGCTTATCTAAACCTTAAATAAATAAAAATGTGTAATGATTTTCAAAAAATGGTCTTCTACAATTATGTTTAGTACGAAATTTAGAGTCTAGTAAGATCAAATTAATTTTTGATGAATAGTATATCATGAATAGTGATTTTATGCTTAGGATTAGTAATGTGACCAAATGGATTAGTAATCTCACTTAAAGAAATTATTAATATAATCTAGGCACCTTGTTTAAGTAATTTGTTTCAATAAAATAGGTCAATAACTATTTCGGAAATTATTAGTCATGTATTAGTTTATTTAGGGTGAATGGTGTTTTTAATTTAAAAATTAAATTAAAAATATTTAGAAAATAATTTTTATAAAATGGATTTCATATTTGAACTCAGAGCGTCGATATTATGTTAAGGTAATTTTTGGGGATTTTTTTAAAAAAATGAATTTTCGGTGAATAGTGTATTTATTTAAAAATTAAATTAGAAATATTTAGAAAAATATTTTTATAAATTAGAGTTCATTTTTTAAATCATAGAATTTATATTTTTTTAAGGTGAAATTTTGGGATTTTTCTAACAAAGTTGAATTTTCAGTGAATAGTAAAAATACAGTTTTAGGGTTTTAGTATGTTTAATGATGTCAAAACTGTGTCATGATGATGTCGTGAGATATTTTAAGGGTTGGAAGACCAAAGGTGATGAATTATTGTGTGGGGGTCTCCATGTGGCCTAACTCCATGGGAAATACCCTGGGAGAGCCCATGGTTTTGAGAAAACCACTTGTGAGGTGTCCATTGGCCATTAATGCCTCGTCCCCTCACTTTCCCTATAAATACCAAGACATCCTCTCATCCATCCAACTCCCAACTCTCCCCCAACAAAGCTCCAGTCTCATTACCTCTCAATAAGTCCACCCATGGTTCCCCCAAACCCTCAAGGTCACAACCATTGAGTTTTAAGAGTTACGTTTAAGGTAAGGGATCCTACCTCTCTCTTTCTTTTCAAGTAATCGCTTTTATGTCATTCCTTTTATGCTACTTGCTCTTATGTTGGAGGATATTCGTTTATATTACCATTAATTCCCTTTTCATGTTCATATGAAGATATACCCCCTATTTATCTCATCAATTAATTTTAACAATGTTTATGTGGCGTCGTTAGGCTGCCGGATTTTTAAGGGATTCATTCACCTTTCTCATTTTTCAAAGTTCTATTTTCATGTAAAGTCTTTAAAGTTACTTTTTTATTATGTTTGGGTATGATCTATATATATATAATACTGATATTTTATTTTCATATAATGAGAGACCCTATTTTTATCTTGTCAATTCATCTTTGTTGAAGTATAAGTGGCTCCATTAGGCTGCCAAATTTTTAAGGGATTATTTCACCTTTCGCATTTTTCAAAGTTCTACTTTCATGTCAAGTCTTTAGATTTTATTTTTATTATGTTGAGGTATGATATCTATATGTATAATACTTATATTTTATGTTCATATGATGAGATACCCTATTTTTATCTCATCAATTCATTTTTGTTGAAGTTTAAGTGGCGCCGTTAGGCTGCCGAATTTTTAAGGGATTCTTTCACCTTTCTCATTTTTCAATATTCTACTTTCATGTCAATTATTTAAAGTTCCTTTTTATTATGTTGGGGTATTATCTATATATCTATCATACTGATATTTTATTTTCATATGATTAGAGACCCTATTTTGATCTCGTCAATTCATTTATGTTGATGTTTAAGTGGCGCCGTTAGGCTGCTGAATTTTTAAGGGATTCTTTCACCTTTCTCGTTTTTTCAAAGTTCTACTTTCATGTCTAGCCATTAAAGTTACATTTTATTATGTTGTGTTATGCTAAATATATCTATCATACTGATATTTTATGTTCAGATGATGAGATACCAATTTAGATCTCGTCAATTCATTTTTGTTGAAGTTTAAGTGACGTCGTTAGGCAGCCGAATTTTCATAAGAGAAATATTATTTTTGTATTCCTTTAATGTTCTTCATTTCATGTGGTATATCTTTCAAATTTCATTACCATGTTCTTAAATTCATTACATTCATCCCCCCTACTGATTTATGGATCATTTATGAGTGGATGAACCATGTACCCTCTATTTTCAATGTTTTCTAAAACCCCGAGACATAGCGGTTATGCTGCAGAATTTTTGTCTCAAAATGTCTCTCTTATTATAAAATTCTTTTATTTTATTAATTGAATACTAAGAGATATTTCTTATAAAGTGGTATTCACATATATAACAAAATGTTATATTTTAAATTCGGGGATTGACATACATGAGAATCGATTTCATTTTCCGTGGGTTTAAAGTGACATAAAGATCATGTCTTTAAAGCAGTTTTTAAAAAGTTATGATTATGAAATGAAACCCATTACTTTTATGCTATATGGGTTGTTTGTGAAATGATTGATGATAATATATGTGGCTCACATGATAATAAATACACATTAAGGGTGCGCCCTGATAGCGCTCCAATGCATTGGGTAAAGACTTAATCTCTAGAGATGACCATTTTAATGACGCCTTAGTGAATAACCTTGGTTATTTTTAATGACACCTTGGGGATGGAACTTGGTGAAACAGAAATTATTTTCAATATTAAATTTTGTAGCCACATTTTCAAATTATGAAATTATTTATTTTTATTATGATATGACTCATGATTTCTTTCTCATGCCTTATAATTATTTTTCATGACATTGTTGATGTATCTCATGTACACATGTTAAATGTTTCCCCTTGTTTCCCTTACTTGCCCTTCTTCTCACCCTTTATTTTGATGTATGTCCCTAGGTTATGAGATGCTGTAATGAACCTAGGTTAAACATAAGGAAAATCCTTTCAAGTGTTTTAGAAGAATGTTTTATGTTCTCATGTTTTATGTTCCTGGTTTCCATGACACTAAACCTTAAAGATCCTCGGTTTTGTAAAATGTAATGAAGGTTTATGTGATAAAAAGGCGGGATGCTATAGTTAGTATCAGAGGATGGTTTATTTATTTGTGGAAATTAGGATATGAAAAATCTAAGAAGAACCCTATAGAAAATTTTAAATATAGTAAATCTTCTTGGCATTTTGGTGAGTATTGTGTAAGGGATTTCCAGAAAAATACATCCCTATCTGGATATGAGTAGGTAGAGGTGGCTCTGGAAGAGATGTAAATAGGGTTAAAACCCGAAAACACCGCTTTGAGTGAGACTCGAATGAGCACTAGTACACGACAACGGGCCTTGCTTCACTCTTGGATACGACACTCCTAGGTGATATGCTTTGGTAAATTCATAAGCTTAGTGTGAAACATTATTAACGGAACAAAGATAAAATAAAATAAAGATTCACATAAGAATATATGATCATGGATAACCTAGATTGGAACCTAGGTGATCACAAGTAAGGGTATACTTTCCTTCTACAAGTTTATCCTTCTATGCTTAAAGTTTCCTTTTAATGATTATTGGCTAAGTATTAAATCCCCCTAATTATACTTTCTTTTCTTAGTTAATGGCTAGAAATGGAAGAACATGTCCCAATAACCAATGTGATAGGAAATGTGATTATTCCCCTATTAATGTGACAGAGATGACAAAATATAAAGTTGAACATATTGTGATTATTCCAAACCAGCTATCAAAAATCACAATTAATAATTCATAACTAGTTGAATGCCCAAATTCATCAAAGAAGAAGAATACAAAGTCTCAAGGATGTTCATCAGATAAAGATGACAAGGGAAAGAAGACCCAATTTCATTTTTGAAAAATGTTTTGGAAGAGGCACCAAAGATAATTTCACAAAGGAAATGGGAGATGTTTTAAGTGTGGGAAGATAGGGCATAAAGTATCCAATTACTTTAACAAAAATGGATAATGTGATGAATGGATATAAGGTTCGATCTAGTGTACCTTATACATTTAGATGTCATAAATGTGGAGATGTCAGACATTATACATGGAAATTCTATCTTGGAATGTGTAAGAATCATGATGATCATCAACAATCTTCGATGAAAAGGGAACAATGCAAGTCCTATGCTGAGATGGATCGTGATGACTGAAGTACATGTAACTTCTTCACAATAATTGTCTATGTCATGTTGTATTTTAGTTAGTTCTCTATGAGCATATCTTTTATGTTTTCTAAGATCATCGAGTCACTACCTAAGATTATTTTATATCATTAAGGAAAACATCTATTGTTATGTACCACATGTTGATGTAGTAAATATGTTATCCTTAAAAAAAGAGGCTGATTAGGGGATTAAAAAGAGATTATTATTTTGGAAGATGTTCACTATTTTGGGAACCCTATTTGATCAACGTAAATAGATTACTATGGTATTTTCTTTGAGGAGTAAAGGTTGAGTTATATTTTGAACAATCGATGAATTTAAGGCATACTTATAGTAATTTAGGTTACATATGGAAATGATCAACCTATCTTGAGAAAAATGTGATTAGGTTAGTTACTTTTGTTATAAGATGATAAAAGTGGTTGATGTTGTTTGAAGATGAATGATAAAGTCTATCTTATAAGACTATGTTATGAGATCATTCATATAATTGGGTTTAAATCTTAGTTTGATATATTTTGTGGATTTTTAAGGAGAGTTATTTATGGAATGGTCTATGATTAACTTTGGGTAGTACCATGGAACTTTGATGATTTAAAAGTAGTTTCCCTTCCTATGGGATTATTTCTTTTTGAAGAGTTGTTTTATCTTACCCTTTCTGTTTTTGGGATAATGTTTAAAGATATAAGAAATTGATAGTTAATCTTTTGTGGATTACATGACTCTCAAGAAGATGATTCTTGTGTTTTAATGAGACCAAGTGTTTTTGAATGATCAGCATCGGGAGAAAAGATTATTTTTGGTAGAAACTTATTAACGGATGAAACTCCACTTGGAGGTAGGTATATTTCCTTATGTTTTTGTTCTATGTAGTAAATGAATTCCTCAAAATTATGAAATGGAACGTAAAACAAAAACATAGTTGGTTCACATTTCCAACTAGGTAATCAAAGACAGTTTACACACATCATAAGATTGGGATTTTATCATGGTTAAATTTCTCCTAATCATGTTTTCAATCACTCTCCCTCAGAACTTGACCTTTTTTTCTCCTCTATGTCCATGTTTTCCTACATGGAATCCTAGTGTGGGTTGACTCGGGTGACCATTGTTCTTCCATTTCTTTCTTTTAAAGTAATAGTTTTACTGACTTTTTTTCCGATGTGGGACTTTCAATGAAATTTCAAAACCCATTTTTAAAAATTTCTAGGATGCAATTTCTTAAGGGGGGAAGATTGTAACGACCCGAAATTTTGAATAAATCTTAATTCCAGATTTTCTGTGTTATTTTATTTTTTTATACTCAACAAAACTATTTCATTTGATAACATGAGTATAATTAAAATTAGATCTTTGGGTTTTTACTGTTATATGACCATTGGTAAATATGACCACTGGAAACTAAACATTTCTATATTTGTCTCTCAATACAAGTGATCTTGGTTAATTAATATAGAAAGAAGATTTGATGGCCTCACTCAGTAGTCTTGGACTGATCGAAGCCCATCTAACATAACTTTGGAAGGATGTAGCACCACTGGGCTTTTCCCTAGAACAAACCCAAGCCGAACATCATCGTTAAAAGCTAGAACAGAATCACCTTCGCAACAAGTTCAAACTGATAGAAATTACTACTCGTGCGATGTTGGCTGAGCCTCCCTCAGATTCTCTCACCTTAGCACACCTTACACTTAGGTCCTATGCTAGTGTGATAAGGGGATATGTAAGGAGACCGTAACTACCTTGTCTAATCCTTTGTTTTAAATAAAAATTTTGATTTGTTCTTATGATGAAGTTTATGAATTTTCAAATGTCCGGATAAATATAGTATGCCTAATTTTTATGAATTTTAGAGAAATGATATTTTAAAAATGATAATGTAATCCTTAAATAAATAAAAATGTGTAATGATTTTCAAAAAATGGTCATCTACAATTATGTTCAGTATGAAAATTAGAGTCTTATAATATCAACATATTTTTTGATGAATAGTAAAATATGAATAGTGATTTTATGCTTAGGATTAGTAATGTGACCAAATGGATTTGTAATCCCACTTAAAGAAATTATTAATATAATATAGGCACCTTGATTAAGAAATGTGATTCAATAAAATAGGTAAATAAATATTTCAAAAATTATTAGTGAAGTATTAGTTTTTTTCTGGTGAATAGTGTTTTTTAAATAAAAGTTAAATTAAAAATATTTTTAAAAATATTTGTTTAAAATGGATTTCATTTTTGAAATCAGAGTATCGATATTATGTTAAGGTAATTTTTGGGGATTTTTCTGAAAAAAATGAATTTTCTATGAATATTGTATTTATTTAAAATTTAAATTAAAAATATTTAAAAAATTATTTTTATAAAATGGAGTTCATTTTTGAAATCATAGCATTGCTATTTTTTTAAGATGAAATCTTTGGGATTTTTCTGAGAAAGTTAAATTTTCAGTGAATACTAAAAATACAGTTTTAGGGTTTCGGTATGTTTAATGACATCATATCTGTGTCATGATGATGTAATGAGATATTTTAAGGGTTGGACTACCAAAGGAAATTAATTATTGTATGGGGTCCCCATTTGGCCTAACTCAATGGGAAATACCATGGGAGAGCCAATGGTTTTGAGAAAACCACTTGTGAGGTGTCCCTTGGACATTAATGCCTTGTCCCCTCACTTTCCCTATAAATACCAAGCCATCCTCTCATCCATTCGACTCCCAAATCTCCCCCAACGAAGCTATAGTCTCATTACCTCTCAAGGAGTCCTCCCAAGGTTCCCCCAAGTCCTCATGGTCCCAACATTTTAGTTTTAAGAGTTACGTTTAATGTAAGGGATCCTACCTCTCTCGTTCTTTTCAAATAATCTTTTTTATGTCATTTATTTTATGCTCCATGATCTTATGATGGAGGATGTTATTTTATATTCCTATTACATAACATTTAATTCTCATATGATGAGAGGCCCCGCTTTCTCTCATCAATTCATTTTATGAATGTTTAAGTGGCACCGTTAGGCTGCCGAATGTTTATGGGATTTGTTCACCTTTCTCATTTTTCAAAGATCTACTTTCATGTCAATTCTTTAAAGTTACTTTTTATTATGTTGGGGTATGACCTCTATATCTATCATAATGATATTTTATGTTCATATGATTAGAGACCCTATTTTGATCTCATCAATTCATTTTCATTGAAGTTTAAGTGGCGTCATTAGGCTGCCGAATTTTTAAGGGATTCTTTCACCATTCCCATTTTTCAATGTTCTACTTTCATGTCAAGTCTTTAAAGTTCCATTTTATTATGTTGGGGTATGATCTCTATATCTATTATATTGATATTTTATGTTGACATGAGGAGAGACTGTAACACCCAAGGTAAATAAAGAATATGAAATTTTTATATTTATCCCTATTTGTGAAAAAATATTAATATCACTTCAAAGGGAACTCTATGCTCGATGGCGTACCCAATACGCGACAACGTGTTCCTTTGAAATCATACGTTGGACTAAAATAATATTATTTTAAATGGTAGTTAACGCCTAGCCGTTGTAATGGAGGGAATGAACATAACTAACTACAAAATGATAATATATGTTTGTCAAATATTTTCACTTTTTACAATAAATGTTAGAGGATTAAAAATTTTAATGAATTCAATTTTAAGCGTAAACATTCTACTATTCATTAGAGGTCGATTAACCGCCTTTTGATGGCGAACCTCTTTTAAATCCACTTTTTGAAAATTTTATGTGTTATATTAGACATAATAAAATTCTTCTTTAGAATTGGGACATCAAAATTTACTTTGTGTAAAAGTTTTGTATCTTTCCGATAAAGTTCTTTTTTTAATGAATAGTGAAAAATGTTGTATTTTAATTCAAACCAATTTTTAATCTAATTTATTTATATGATTATATTATCTTTTGAATTGGTTTTAAAGTGAAATTAGAATATATTTTTACCATTTAATCCAATCATGGTCATTGGAATTAATTTCACTTTGAAATTGGACTTAAACTAGTGTCAATCTTTAAATAGATATTGTTTCATAAAACACGCTATTTTCTCTGACAGTGGGAATTAATTGTAAAATTAATTAGTGTAACTTATATGTTTTGAATTTTGTAAAATAGGAATCATTTTTGAATTCGGAATATCAAATATAGCTTAGGGTGAATTTTTGGTAATTTTTCGGACAAACTTCAATTTTTGATGAATAGTGAAACCACTAAGTGGTACTTATAAAAACCGATTTTCCATTTAAATGAAATTTTTCCACCTTTGTGTTTCTAATTTAAAAAATAAGACTTTAATGGTTGTCATTAATAATTAAAATGTGGTTCAATGGGATTAAAATAATTTTTTTGGTGAATAGTAACTTATTATGTTTTTAATCGCGATTAGAGGTAATTAGTGTAGTTTAATGTAAAAATAATGTTTTAATAATATGAAATGACCTAGACACATGTACTACCCTCATTGTATGAGTCATGGAAGACCAAGACAATCCATGGGTCAACTTGGGGACCCCAGGGAGCCACTTTGGTTGGAAAATGACATAAATACCTTTTTATTAAATGTAAAAATTAAAATGTCACAAACATGATGTTTTTTAACTAAAACAATTTTTACATGGGGTTATACAAGTCAGAATTTTGACTATAAATAGTAATTGGAAATATAAAAATATTTCCTACATCATAGTAGTTTTTTTATAATTTGTAGACATTATATAAATTAAATTATTTATGACATGATGATGATGCAGTGATGACCTCATTATTAAACGATTTAAATAAAATGGAAAGAAAATGTAAATTCTAAGACCTAAACATGTCCAAAACCTATTTGATGGGTTTATTTTGATCCCTTATCATCTTATGCTCGAAACACATCAATGTGGGACCATTGAATTCCGAAACTCATTCTAAAATAAAGTAACATTTCTTTACTTTCCAAGAGTGCCCCTCCTCTTCTCTTATAAAAGGCCCCAACCTCTACCTCCTTACCCACACTTCCAAAGCATTTGGATCGGCCACACCCTGCCCATTTTGTCTCTCCACATCCCTCTCTTACTCTTTGAATCCTCACTTTGGACAGAAGTCTTCCCAAGGATGCCTTTGAGCTCGAACCAAAGGGAATTACCCGATTTTAAGGTAATATCTTCACTTGTGTCCTTTTGTTTTATTTTGCTTCTCCAACCCCCTAAACTCTTTTTATTTATTTCTTTTGTAACAACTACAGTATCTTCAATATACTAGGATTTTTATATAACAAGAATTCGAGCTACACTTACACACACCTACATCTAATGGTTAAAGAATATATTATTTCTGTGGATGGAAAATTTCTGACTCACGAAATGATGATTGTTCAACACTCATATAACACCTTCAAAGGTGTCCATTAAGATTCCACTATATTTATATATCATATATAATATGTTTATGTTTTACATAAGCATATATATTTTTCTTTTTTTGCATATCTTTATGGTTTCCATTGTGGGTAAACACGATAATTTCATTTTAGGAAGTGCAGACTACCACCCCCTCAAAGTGATTTGATTCTTTAATGCCATATGTGTCATGTATAAAGGATGGATTTAAAGTTATTATATAAGATTTATGTTACATATAAATGATGAATATAATTATGTAATTAAAATATAAATACCTCTCATTTGGTTTTAATTCCATTAATATGAAATAGAATTGAAAGTAGCGTTCATGCATACGTACGGCTTACTGTCTCCATGAACGGTGCATTTCATTTCTTACCTCTAAATGATTATGTAATATTATAAATACATGTATATTCTGGATATATATGATATATATGATATCCAAATCATGAATATCATTCTGGATATAATGATCCTTTTACCACACGAACAACATGTAATTATAAGAAGTCCACTTTCGACTTAAGAACCAAATATCGACAAAACAATAATTATTAACTTAAATGATTACATAATGTTTATAACATGGAAATAAGTGATATAAAAGGAATAATGAACTTATAAATGGTTCTTAATAAAGTGTAAATTAACTCATGTTTATTATTCAGGATGATAAAGAATGATCGAGTCAAGTCGGACCAGAGGTAAGGGATCCTACTCCTCTCTTTCTTTTTAAGTACACTCTTTTATGTCATTCATTTTAAGATCATATTTCTTATGATTGGGATGTTCTTTTATATTACTCCTACAGTAATTTTTATTTTCCCATGATGAGAGACCCTATTGTTTCTCACCAATCCATTTTGGAAGTTTTGAGTGGCGCCGTTAGGCTGCCGAATTTTGATAAGGGATCCAACCTCTCTTTTTTTAAGTACACTCTTTTATGTCATTTCTTTTAAGATCATCTTTCTTATTTTTAGGGATATTCTTTTATATTACTCATACTGTACTTTTTATGTTCAAATTATGAGATACCCTATTTGATCTCATAAATCCATTTTTGGAAGTTTTATGTGGCGATGTTAGGCTGCCGAGTTTTCGTAAGGGATTTTTCATCTCACTTTTATTCCTGTGACATTTATGATATGTTTTCCACTATCTCCATTGAGTGGTGTATGTACTTCCCATTATTATACACTTTGTGATATAATTTCATTTATCGGTATTTATATATTTATTGTACGACCCTTCTTCAATGGGGTGTACGTTTCGAAAGTTACCCAAGTCGGAAAGGGAACCTTTCACCCTCCTCTTATTAAAAGACTTCTTTTGTTATGTCTTTTAATTCACGTACTATTATGTTGGGATATGTTATTCTATATCCTTATTGATTTAAATTTTATTTCCATGTGATGAGATACCCTTTTTTATCTCTCATCAACTCATTTTCCGAATTTTGTAGTGACGTCGTTAGGCTGTCAAATTTTTGCAAGGGAACTCCTTAACCCAAATTTGATTCTTTGGGATAAACTTGTACTCCTTGAATATGTCATTCTATGAATATGGGTGAATAACCACTGATTGTTTTACACTTAATATCCACTTATATTTGGTGTATTCTTTTGTCAAACATAATTATGTAATTGAGTTATCCTTAAACCAAGGAGATCGTCTTTGTAAGGGACTTCGTCTCAATATACATTCATTGAGGCATATATTGTTTTATACACAACCTTCCTTTATACGGTGTATAAAACCCTTTGAATTTTATGTTTATCCCAAAATGAATCTTTTTATATGAAGAATTATACTAAATGAAAAAAGGGAATGATTTTGTTGTACGTATGCGGCGACAACGACTTCTCCGCCGCCGTGACCATTATTTGAGTTTCGGCTTCCTCTACAAGCCATACCTTATTTTTAAAAGAAAAATAAATACCATGTTTTACTTTTATTTTATTTTGGTATTGAAAATGGTTTTCATAATGTTTTTATATCAATGTGTTGTATTGAAATCTTTTTATTGAAAGGTGAAAATGTTATGTTTCCTTTATGCATGTTTTATGTGATAAGATTATGTTATGGTTCTTGGGAATTGTTATGAAGATGGGTGGTTCCATGATAAACTAAGGGCGGGAGAGCCCGATATAGCTCTCCAATGCATTGGGTAATGCGAAGGAGTGAAACGTTATGGTTCCTCCGAAGAGATTTAGGGAATATACTGTGGTGGGTATTCCAACGTAACCAAGAGGGTTACTCCCTACGTAAGAATATTATGAATGCCTCAAGTTACCTTTAATGTCTTATGATTTCTATGATTAATTCATTATTTGATGAGGTATGTTAATGTGCCTTTGTTTTATTGGAAAAGTATGATTTCATTCTTATGTATATATGAACTCATGTTTCTTTTCCATATTTTTTTAACCCTTACTGAGCTTTTTATGCTCATCCCAAGTTTTTGAAATGTTTTTCACAGGTCAAGGGAAAGTTACATGATGTGATGATAGTGTCAAGGTTGTGTCAAGAAATAATTCATGTTTTATTTTAAATATGTTTCCGTTGATGGGAAAAACTAATACTATATTTTATGTAACCACTTTGTTTAAATGTGGAATGTAATGCATGTTTCATGATCTAATTCTCTAAAACTCTAAACCTGAAAAGATCCCCAATGTATAATCTTGTAATAACTCAAGATTAAGTAAGGATTATGGCTGTGGACTTATAGTTGGTATCAAAGGTTGGTTTAGATAACTTTAGAGGTTAGGGTATTCTTTAAGCATAAGTGACATTACCATAATGGTTAGGATTTCAAAAAGAGTCCCAGATTTAGATAAAGTGAATGAGTAAGTATATCTTAGTGGTTACCTTTCTCATTAGTAAATGATGGTTTTGTTGATATACTCACACTGACATTTCTGTTTTTATTGAATGGATGGATCTTGCAGGCACCAAAGAGACAACAGGTTTGAAGGAAACTGTGGTGGTTCTTTGATTATGATACTGGATAAAATGGGGGATTCAATGAGGAAACTCATGGTTGTTCTAAACCAACTATCAAGGAGTCATGATCAACCACTTAAACCTTGGTATGATCTGTAATGGATCATGTACAAGATGACCAATCAATGTGTATGTTCAGGTAATAATTATAAAGGTAACCATTAGAGTTTATATGATTTATACTTTTGAGGTAATTATGTGTTATTATATGTTATGATGGAAAATGAAAGGCATAAGATAAACTTGAGGATAAAATATGTTATGATTATTTTTGAAGATTTTATCTCATTTTGGGGAATGTTTTAATAATTATATAGTTTTGGAAAAAGGACAACATGTAGACCATGTGACAACCCGTCACGTCGGAAAAAGCTGCGGGAATCGAACCCACAACCAAAGTGCGACTGGTATTTATCACCTACCACTGGACTACGTGAGGTCCCTGGTTAGTTTGACTAATTCTTATTAGTTAGATGATTTTAGGAATCAAGATTCATTTTATTTTGGGTTATCTATGGAAATGAATAGCCTATTTGGGAGGATATGTGACTAGGTTAATTACTTTTCAATATGAGAATTTAAGAGCATCTGATGTTATTTGGAGATAAAAGTTAATTTGTACCTTGGAAGACTATGTGATTAAATCCTTCAAATATTTGGGTTTCAATCTTAGTTTGGTTTATTTGAAGAATTTTATGGACAATTGTTTATTGAATGGTCTTCGTTGAACATTGGGTTTTGTTGGAAAATTTTTGGAGATTAAGAATAGATTTTTTTTTATAAAGGGTTATCCTTTTCTGGATTATCTGATCTTGTACTAACCATTTTGGTTTTGGTTTTGGTTAACGTCTAAAGACATGAGAAGTATATAGTTCTCTTTTGTGGATTAGTTGATTCTCTAGAAGTTGATTATAGTGAACATGTATTCCTAAATACTCGTCTTTTGGAGAAAATATGAGTTTGTGTAAGAAATATAGTAGGATATGAGAGTCTACATGACTAGTAAGTATGTTTCCTTAAGATCAAAAATAAATTCCTCAATTAAAAATAACTCAAAACAAAAATGTTGTCTGTTAACTTTTCCTACCGGGGAATCGAATACCGTTTACCCCATCACAAGTTTGTGATTTTCTTATGGTTAACTTTCTCCTAGACAAGTTTACTATCACTCTCCATCAGAACATGAACCTTTTTTTTCCTCCATGTCCATATTTTAATACTTGGAATCCTAGTATGGGTTAAATCGGGTGACATTTGTACTTCTCTCCCATTCTTTTAAAGTGATTGTTTTACCGAATCTTGTTCCGATGTAGGACATTCAAGGATGTTTCCATGCCCAATTTTAAAATTGCGAGGACAGAATTCCCAAAATAGGGGAAGAATGTAACAACCCAGGTAAATAAAGTATATGACATTTTTATATTTATCCCTATATGTGAAAAAAAATATTAATATTACTTTAAAGGGAACTCTATACTCGATGGCGTACCCAATACACGACAACGAGTTCCTTTGAAATCTTACGTTGCACTATAATAATATTGTTTTAAATGGTAATTAATGCCTAGCTATTGTAATGGAGGGAATGAAAAGAACTAACTACAAAATGATTATATATGTTTGTCAAATATTTTTACTTTTTACAATTAATGTTAGAGGATTAAAAATGTGAATGAATTCAATTTTAAGCGTAAACATTCTAATATTTTTTAGAAGGTTGATTCCCCGCCTTTTGATGGCGAACCTCTTTTAAATCCACTTTTTGACAATTTTATGTGTTATAATAGACATAATAAAATTCTTATTTAGAATCGGGACATCAGAATTTACTTTGTGTAAATGTTTTGTATCTTTCTGATAAAGTTCTTTTTTTAATTAATAGTGAAAAATGTTGTATTTTAATTCAAAACCACTTTTTAATATAATTTATTTATATGATTAGATTATCTTTTTAATTGGTTTTCAAGTTAAATTAGAATATATATTTTTACCATTTAATCCAATAGTGGTCATTGAAATTAATTTCACTTTGAAATTGGACTTAAATTAATGTCAATATTTTAATAGATATTGTTTCATAAAAATGCGCTATTTACTCTAACATCGGGAATTAATATTTAAATTAATTAATATAACTTATATGTTTTGAATTTTTTAAAATAGATATAATTTTTGAATTCAGAATATCAAATATATCTTAGGGTGAATTTATGGTAATTTTCTGAAAAACTTCAAATTTTGATTAATAGTGAAACCACTAAGTGGTACTTATAAAAACTGATTTTCCATTTAAATGAAAATTTTCCACCTATTTGTTTTGAATTTCAAAAATCCAACATACATGGTTGACATTAAGAAGTAAAATTTGGTTCAATGGGATTAAAATAATTTTTTTGTGAATAGTAACTTATTAAGTTTTTAATCGCGATTAGAGATAATTAGTATAGTTTAAGGTAAAAATAATGTTTTAATAATATTAAATGACTTAGACACATGTCCTAACCTCCTTGGATAAGTCATGGCCGACGAAGACAATCCATGGGTAAACTTGGGGACCCCATGGAGCCACTTTGGTTGAAAAATGACATAAATACCTTTTTATTTAATGTTAAAATTAAAATGTCACAAACATGAGTCGTTTAACTAAAACAATTTTTACATGGGGTTATACAAGTCAGATTTTTTACTATAAATAGTCATTGGAAAGCTAAAATGATATCCGACATCATAGTATTTTTTTATAATTTTTAGACATTAAATAAATTAAATTATTTTTTACATCATGATGATCGAGCGATGACCTCATTATTTAATGATTTAAATAATATGGAATGATAATGTAAAATATAAGTCCTACACACGTCCAAAACCTGTTGGATGGGCGTATTTAGAACCCTTATCACCTTATTCTCGAAACAAATCAATTTGGGACCATTAAAATCTGAAACGCATTCTATAATAATGTAACATTTCTTTACTTTCCAAGAGTGCCCCTCCTCTCCTCTTATAAAAGGCCCCCACCTCTACCTCCTTATCCACACTTCCAAAGCCTTTGGCTTGGCCAAAACCTAACCATTTTGTCTCTCCACATCTCTATATTACTCCTTGAAGCCTCACATTTGGCATACCTTTATTGTTTCCATTGTGGGTAAACACGATAATTTCATTTTAGGAAGTGCGGACTACCGCCCCCTCAAAGTGATTTGATTCGTAAACGCCATATGTGGGATGTATAAAGGATGGATTTAAAGTTGTTATATATGATTTATGTTAAATATAAATTGTGAATATAATTCTGGAATTAAAATATACATACCTCTCATTTGGTTTTAATTCCATTAATATGACATAGAAATGAAAGTAGCATTCATGTGTACGTACGACTTACCGTCTCCATGAATGGTGCATTTTATTTCTTACCTATAAATGATTATGTAATATTATAAATACATGTATATTCTGGATATATATGATATATATGATATCCAAATCATGAATATAATTCAGGATATAATGATCCTTTGACCACATGAACAACATGTAATTGTAAGAAGTCCACTTTCGACTTAAGAACCAAATATCGACAAAACAGACATTATTAACTTAAATGACTACATAATGTTTATAACATGGAAATAAGTGATATAAAAGGAATAATGAACTTAAAAAAGGTTCTTAATAAAGTGGAAATTAACTCATTTTATTTTTCAGGACGTTAAAGAATAATCGAGTCAAGTCGGACCCGAGGTAATGGATCATACTCCTCTCTTTCTTTTTAAGTACACTCATTTATATAATTCCTTTTAAGATAATATTTATTATTATTGGGATGTTCTTTTATATTAATACTAAATTAAGTTTTATGTTCCCATTATGAGAGACCCTATTTTCTATCACCAATCCATTTTGGAAGTTTTGAGTGGTGCCGTTAGGCAGCCGAATTTTCGTAAAGGATCCAACCTCTCTCTTTCTTTTTAAGTACTCTCTTTTATGTCATTTCTTTAAGCTCATTTTTATTATGTTTGGGGATGTTATTTTATATTACCCATTCTGTACTTTTTATGTTCATATTATGAGATACCCTATTTGATCTCATAAATCAATTTTTGGATGTTTCAGGTGGCGCCGTTAGGCTGCCGAGTTTTCGTAAAGGATTTTTCATCTCACTTATATTCCCGTGACATTTATGATACGTTTGCCAAAATTTCCTTTGAGTGGTGTATATAATGCCCATTATTATACACTTTGTTATATAATTTCATTTATGGGTATTTACATATTTGTTGTGTGACCCTTCTTCAATGGGGTGTACGTTTCGAAAGTTACCCAAGTCAGTAAGGGAACCTTTCACCCTCCTCTTTTTAAAAGACTTATTTTGTTATGTCTTTTAATTCACATACTATTTTGTTGGGATATGTTATTCTATATCCTTATTGATTTAAATTTTATGTCCATGTGATGAGATACCCTTTTTATCTCTCATCAACTCATTTTCTGAATTTTGTAGTGACACCGTTAGGCTGTCAAATTTTTGCAAGGGAACTCCTTAACCCAAATTTGATTCTTTGGGATAAACTTGTACTCCTTGAATATGTCATTATATGAATATGTGTGAATAACCTCTGATTGTTTTACACATAATATACACTTATATTTAGTGTATTCGTTTGTCACACATAATTATGTAATTGATTTATCCTTTAACCAAGGATACCGTCTTTGTAAGGGACTCCGTCTCAATCTCCATTCATTGAGGAATATTTTGTTTTATACACAACGTTCTTTTATAATGTGTATAAACCCATTTGACTTTTACGTTTATCTAAAAAGGGATCTTTTTATACAAAGCGTTTTACTAAAGGACAAAAGGGAATGTTTTTGTCGTACGTATGAGGCGACAATGACTTCTCTGCCGCCGTGACCATTATTTGAGTTTCGGCTTCCTCTACAAGCCATACCATCTTTTTAAAAGAAAAATAAATACCATGTTTTACTTTTCTTTTATTTTGGTATTGAAAATGGTTTTCATAATTTTTTTATATCAATGTGTTGTATTGATATCTTGTAATTGAAAGGTGGAAATGTTATGTTTCCTTTATTCATGTTTTATGTGATAAGATTATGTTATGGTTCTTGGGAATTGTTATGAAGATGGGAAGTTCTATGATGAACTAATGGAGGGTGTGCCTGATATAGATCTCCAATGCATTTGGTAATGCGAAGGAGTGAAACGTTATTGTTTCTCCGAAGATATTTAGGGAATATAATGTGGTGGGTATTCCAAACATAACCAAGAGGGTTACTCCCTACGTAAGAATGTTATGAATGCCTCAAGTTACCTTTTATGTCTTATTATTTCTATGATTTATTCATGATTTGATGAGGTATGTTAAAGTGACTTTGTTTTTTGGGGAAAGTATGATATCATTCTTAGGTATATATGAACTCGTGTTTCTTTTCCATATTTTTTTAACCCTTACTGAGCTTTTTATGCTCATCCCAAGTTTTTGAAATGTTTTCCACAGGTCAAAGGAAAGGTACATGATGTGATGATAGTGTCAAGGATGTGTCAAGAAAGAATCCATGTTTTATTTTAAATATGTACTCGTTGATGGTAAAAATGAATATTTTCTTTTATGTAACCACTTTGTTTAAATGTGGAATGTAATGCATGTTTCATGATCTAATTCTCTAAAACTCTAAACCTGAAAATACCATCAATGTTTAATGTTGTAATAACTCAAGATTAAGTAATGTTTAAGGCTGGGGCCTTATAGATACCCTATTTGGAACTCATCAATTCATTTTTGTTGAAGTTTAAGTGGCGTCGTTAGGCTGCCGAATTTTTAAGGGATTCTTTCACCTTTCTCATTTTTCAAAGTTCTACTTTCATGTCAAGTCTTTAAAGTTATTTTTTATTATGTTGGGCTATTATATATATTTCTATCATACTGATATTTTATGTTCATATGATGAGAGACACTATTTTGATCTTGTCAATTCATTTTTGTTGAAGTTTAAGTGGCGCCGTTAGGCTGCCGAATTTTTAAGGGATTCTTCCACATTTCTTATTTTTTCAAAGTTCTACTTTCATGTCAAGTATTTCATGTTTCTTTTTATTATGTTGGGGTATGATATCTATATCTATCATACTTATCTTATATATTAATATGATGAGAGACCCTATTTTATCTCGTCAATTCATTTAATGTTGAAGTATAAGTGATGTCGTTAGGCTGCCGAATTTTCATAAGAGAAATCTTATTTTTGTCTTCCTTTCATGTTATTCATTTAATATGGTATATCCTTAAAATTTCATTTTCCAAGTTTTTAAATGCTTTATATTCTGGCCCCTACTATTTTATGGATAATTTATGAGTGGGTGAACCATGTCCCCTCTCTTTTTGATGTTTTTTAAAACCCCTAAACATAGCCGTTATGCTGCAAAATGTTTTTCTCAAAATGTCTCTCTTATTCTCAAATTAATTTATTTTATTAAGTGAATACTCAAAGATCTTTCTTCTAAAATTTTATTCACATATATACAAAAATGTTATATTTTATATTCTGGGATTTACATACATGAGACCCGCTTTCCCTTTCCGTGAGTTTAATGTGACATAAAGATCATGTCTTTAAAGAAGTTTTTAAAATGTTATGATTATGAAATGAAACCCATACCTTTTATGCTATATGGGTTGTTTATGAAATGATTTATGATGATATATGTGGCTCACATGATAATAAAGTAATGATAAGGGTGCACCCTGATAGCGCTCCAATGCATTGGGTAAAGACTTAATCTCTTGAGATGACCATTTTAACGACGCCTTGGGGAATAAAACCGGTAATTTTTAATGACACCTTGGGGATGGAACATGGTGAAACAGAAATTATTATCAATATTAAATGTTGTAACCACATCTTCAAATTTTTAAATATGTTATTTTTATTATGATATGCCTCATTATTTTTTTTCTCATTCCTTAAAGATCTTTTTCATGACATTGTTGATGTATCTCAAGTTCACATGTTAAATTTTTCCCCTTGTTTCCCTTACTGGGCCTTCTACTCACCCTTTCTTTTGATGTATGTCCCCAGGTTATGAGATGCATTAATGAATATAGGATTAAAATAAGGATAAGCCTTTCAAGTGTTTAAGAAGAATTTTTTATGTTCTAATGTTTTATGTTCCTGGTTTCCAAGACACTAAACCATAAAGATCCTCGGTTTTGTAAAATGTAATGAATGTTTATGTGATAAAAAGGCATGATGGTATATTTACCATAATCAATGGTACATATGGAACACCACACATGTAATTAAAATAGTCACTTTGGCGGAAAGACATACTGAAATAAAATGATAATAATGTATCCATGTAAACAGTGTCCATGCTGGTACACCCCCATGAAAACAACAATACCAAAATAAAAATTATCAAAAATTAAAAAATCATAATGTAATACTTAATCAAATTAAATAGCAATATACCCAGGGGGAATAAAAAACACATAGTCAGATTTCATCCATGGTCAAATAGTTTATAGGGCATTGGAGATCCAACCTCTAGTATTCTTTAACATAAACAAAAGCTTTCATTTGGATCTCCATTATCTTTAATTTCTATATTGAACTCACATGGTGAAGAAACATCTTCAAATTAATTGATATAATAGTACCCATTTCACACGATTGATGCCCCACATGCATGTTCTATACCAGAAAGATCTCATTTATGTCAATCAAAAGCTCATCTCGACCACAAATTACATATGAAATATTTTCATAATCTCACAATTATTATATATTTATATTTTTCAATACAATAAATAAAAATTTAATATTATCAGTTTAATTGTTATTTTAGATGAGATAATTTTGAAAATTTATTTACACCATAACTTATCTTGCGGTGAATTTGGCCTTTCAAATAAAATTTCCATGATACCGTAGTTGAGATAAATAAACAAATTATATGAATTAAATTTATATCAGCATTAAATTACTTGAAAATATAAATATTTAAAACTAATTATGATTCCATTAACAAAACATAAATTATGAAATAAATACTATAAATTATTAAAACAATAAAATTATTGGTTGAAAAATAAGTTTTGGAGTAAATAAAATAAATTATTACTTAATTAATTATAAAAATCATTTTCATAATAAACATTTTTAAAAAAATTAAATTAATATTAATATTAAAATAAAATAAATAATTTAAAACATGATTGAAAAAATTAATTAAAAATATATATTTTAATTAATTGATTAATATAAAAAATATTCAAATTAATATTTAATTAAATGAACACAAAAAATAACGAATGACTAAGATTATTTAAAATTAAAATAAAATAGATGAATAAAATAAATAAAAAATCCATTGTGTAAAAATGGAAAATTTGAAATTGAATAGTAAAAACTATGATAATTATGAATAATTGTTAAATACACTATAATATAAATACTAAAATTTATTGATTCATTTAATGTATAAAGTAAGATTAAGAAAATAGACAATAAAAAATCATATATAAAAAAATCAATAATAAATGGATGTATAAATGAACCATTATATAACAACTATAATCTAGGATATATGAATCAAACCAATTTATCTTTGATATTGCTGGGAATACTAAAATAACACCCCCCAGATCCCAATTATATCCCATACAACAACTTTAGAATCAACATACAATTGAAATGCATAATCCTTCAAGTAATAAAAAATGGATCATGTATCAAATGATTAGATGATTGTTTTATTAGTAGTAAAAAGAAAAAGAAAAAATTAAATATGAATAATAATAATAATATATTAGGATGCACAATCATAAGAAACCTATGGAAAAAATTGGCATGGGAATCAATATAAAATAAAATTCTAAAGCTCATAGAATAAAAGAATTAGAAATGAATTATTTTAAAACGTGCATTACTCTGAAAAACATAATATATTTAGAAACCGATAAGGATGATAGATGTAATCATATTACAGGACATGAATAAACTCTGAATGAACATAGGAAACCAAAAAGAAATTTCTAGACTATAGATAGTAGACCAACTGGAATAAATTTATTTAAATCCAAAATTTTAACATATATAAATTTAATAGATGTCATGGAATTTAATAAGAAAAAATGAAATGAAATGTGTTGTAAAATCATGAGTGGAATCCTTGAAATTTTAAAAACATACCACAAAAATACATTTACATTTTATAATTTTTACTAATAGAAACATCATATAATGCTTAAATATCTGTAGATATTTAAATTTAATTACATCAATATTCTATTCCTTAATGTGTTAGTTCAGGTCCAATCATATAGATAGATTCATACCAAGACATTTTAGAATCTAATAACCTTGATAATTCTTCGACATTAAAAATGAAAGTTGAATCCAATGTAGTAGTTTATATATAATACTATATATGATAAAATATAAAATTAGGTTTTGTGATCTAATTCAGCATTAAAACTAATAGAAAAACCAAATTTAATTTATGGCCTTATATCAAATATAAATATATTCCCTTACTTTCTTTTTTGACCACTAATATTGGTAGACATTTTACCCACCATAGTGGTATTTCAGCTGGTTGACTGCTCCTCCATCAACCATATTGGTAGAGTAGATGATTTCATTTTTGTGGTAGAAAAATTGGTTTCACTATATGAATTTTTCATACCAAACAAGGAATGTTATAAATTTGTTTTTAACAAATTATGAAGGATATTCTATCTACAAGAGGTGGGATAATAAATTTTTTTGAATGAAAGAAAACATTCATCGTGATTGAGAAAATTGAGGATTAAGACAACCTTTTGTGATGTATGGTTCCTCTACAAACTTGGATATTATCTAATGATGATATTTTAGAATTAAATGTACCTATTCATGAAGAATAAGGGATCATTTTGAGGATATATTATCAGATTAATAATTATCCAAACCTTTTAAAACCATTATGGTAATTTTTTCTACTATAATAAATGAGCCAGATATTTTCATTTATATATTAGTGAATTTCTAAAACAACCAGATTAGATTACTAAAGAAAAAATTATTCAACTAAATATGGATTCTGATTGTGAGGTTTTAGATAATTAGTATAATTGGGAAGTAAAGGATTTCATTATCACTTATTAATTACTAGAAAAAACATTAATGGCCATTGGGAACCTTCACATAAAATTTGACCTTCCATCCAAGTATCACCCCCATTAGAGAACATCCCTCTCAACTAAAACACACTTTTTATGTTTGTGAAAATAACATATAGTTATTTTATCTATTTTCAAAGGGAAACATTTTTTTAATTTATTTTTTATGTTTTGGAATGTTAAAAATCATCCATTTGATTTTATATAGATGATATTAAAAATATTTTGCCGCCACTATTTATGAACATTATACCAATTCAACCTAAACATAATATGAGAGTTAAGGAAAAAAGATGGACAGACCAAAATTTTAAATATTTTATGAGAGAATAATTGGTATAACCCCTTTATACTAGTATTATCTATCCCATTTTTGATAGCCCTTGGGTTATTATAATTTATTTAGTTGGAAAGGTGAGAGCTATCATAATTGTGGAAAATGAAAAATATGGGAAAATTTAGATTTAAAGGATACTAAGTAGTGGGCGTAGATTTATAATTCGAAGAAAGATTACTTTACTATAAAGGTTCAATTTTTTAAGTCATCCTTATATAATATTATTAATATTATTTATCTCAATCAATTTTTCTATTTTTTAGATTTTCTACTAGTTAGTACTTGATTTATTTTTCTTTTGATGATTAAGAGTAAAACATATTCACATTCCCATCTTGGAACATATTTTTTTGGTGAATTCCTTTGGTATTTTAGGGTGTTCATACTAAAAATAATATTTATGTGATTTCAATTTATATGAAATTACTCAGATGATTATTTATGTTATATTGGATGAATTTTCAATAGTGGGTAAAACAATGGAAAACTATTTGGAAAATAAAAAACTAGTTGTGATGAGATGTAAAGAGTCAAAATGGTATTATTTTTTTAGAATTTAAAATTATTTGGTCATATAGGGAATGTTTATTAGTTATATGGTCTTAAATAGGGTGATAAAATTAGATAATGGTGACATAAAAATGATTTTAATATTTCCCTCTCTGAAAAGTTTCAATGTGGTTAGAAAATAATTTGGGGAATTTTATGAACTAAAAGATATTATATGATGATTTTTTTAATCAAAATTCCACATTGGTTGTATATTGAAAAATGTAACACCATTTTTATAGTAGGTTATTATTTTTCCTGAACCTAATAAAATAAAAATGAATTTGATTACTAATAATGAGTACGTTGGACTACAGTTATCCAATTTAATTATTGTTTGTTGCTAGTGGTCTTACTAATGGGGCTATTTTTGTGAAGAGGTAATAAAATAGGATTTATGTGCTGTACTATTCTAGTATACATCACATTGATTCTGAAGGGAATTATACATTAATAGATACAGATCTTTTAGAAGTGGGGTTCACCATCAAATTTAGATACAAATTGATTGGTAATAATGTTTTAATTTTCAATGAATATTGTGAACTAATGTTTATTAAATCAAAATAATATTAACGGTATAGTTTTAATACATATATACTTGTTTTTTAAAAAACATGACTAGGAGAAAATGTTATGAATTGTGCTACAATTTTAGGGGCTGGAAAATTTTATAAGTTGTAAAATACCAAAAATGACATCCCATAAAAGAGAAATTATTGTTTTATAGATAAAGAACATATTTCTATTCTAGTAAAGGTAAATTATTGGAAAAAATATTTTATTAAAATTATTCAAGAAGGGGTCATTAAAATTATATCACAAATAATCATAAAATGAAATTAATTTAAAACATTAATTAATAAATTTATAAAATAGCTTTATTATTAAATGGTTTAATAATGGAATCCTTTGGATTTGTGATACTAAGGAACTTTTTTCCATTTTAAAAGGATTCCATTATTTATCATAGAGAAAATACAGTCGGGGAGAATGAAAAAACCCAAAGAACATCAAAATGGAATTTCTTGGCCAACAAATTTTCATGATATTAGGATATTAAATTTGATTAGCGTAAAATGTAAATGAATAGGAATTGTTAGAGAAAAAAATTAGTTTCATCAAAATGAAATTTTATATGTTGGTTGTTTTTTATTTATATGGGCCTGATTTCATTGGTTATTTAATATATTCTTATACTAATGAATATATATTATTGTTTTTGGAAGATTATTTATATTTATTATAGTATTCTATCTACCTAAAAATAAAGCTAGTAGCGTATTGAAACTCATTTAAAACCTTATTAGAATATTTAGGGTTCCCAAGGTCTTTATCCTTGACGATAAAACACATTTCAAGAATTTATTTATTAATGAATCAAGTTAAAAATAAGGAAATTGTCACAAGATTGAAAAAAATCATTCATATTCAATTGGGAATGTTTAAATATAAAATTAAAAATGCAAAATTATTCTTGGAAAACTATGTGTTTTTCAAAGAAACACTATTCCATAATATCCTATGAGGCATTCCATGCCAATAGCACCATATATATAAATAACATAAAAATTTATCCATATAAATTATTATTTTGGATATAAAATAATTCACTGATAGTTATTCAACAAAATCCTTATTTGGATGTCATGGCATTAAAATTTTAATTCATGTATACTGGACTGGGAAGATTGCTTGAGCAAAGTGAGTTTGAAAAGATTTGAAGGTAATACTATAAAAAATTATAGAATATAAAATTTATGATCTAAATATTTTTGATGATTTTTTTCTTAATTTTTGGTATTCTATTACTGTTATCGTAGACATACATTGGTTGATCCATGTATTAGGGGAATATTGGAGAATTTTGGTGATTTTGTATGGATTTTGGTAATTTCACAACTACTGCATGGTTCAACCAAACAGCACCTGAATCATTATAAAACCATTCAACATCAGAAATAGTTGGTTTGTGATGTTGGTGCAAGGAGTTCAAATAATGTGATTAACATAGGAAATTGTGCATTTGGGATTCTACACCAAAAAAAATTGATTAAAATTTCCTAAACCCATGGATATGATTCTTTATTTTTCAATGATATCCCAAATATAGTTTCTTTCATTTTTGAAGCTTCTAAAAGGATTCTAAGACTCTTCCAACTGCTTTTATAGTGAATAATAGATCCAGTTGAAGGATTAGGACCTCCTTGTTTACTAATTTTCATTTAAACTTGGGTTCCCCTATATATATTCTATCATTTCACATAATTATAGATGATATTTTATTTATTTTCATTTTTTATATCATGGTTTTGATAGATCAAGTTACATTTGATCTAGATCTCTGGTGTCAATCCCAATTCATTTGTGTTGTGTTCTCGATCATCCACATAAATCAAGGATTATGATTTGGTGAACATTCAACCATGATCTTGATATAGGTTGTCCACTTCTAAATTCAAATAATATTTTTTAATTGGGTTAATTTAATTGAGGAATCTCAGTTACTACATTGGGAAGTTTTACATTAATTTAATTTAACTAATTGTTTCCTATGTGATTATGAAACCCATCACAGATACTGTTTGAACCCTTGATGAATTTCAAATAGGACATCATGGAAACCGATTGAGTGCACTGATATAATTTTAATAATGATTCATTAAATTATCATGGATGATAAATGGTATTTTTAATATTTATTATAAATGAAATTATGAATCTTTTTTAATAATGGATTATGGTAAGGGTTGATAAATGAGTTATAAATGCGAAACCATGAGACATGAAAACTATGACTGAGTTATGGTACATTTAAGACTACTCCAAATATCTATGGGGTAAACGAGTACTACAATTGGACCTACTGATATATATTTATATATATATATATATATATATTACATGTGATGACTATGTTGTTGGATACGAGTTGTTGTTCTAAATACCCACAATGTGCCAAAATACTGCTCCAGGCCACTAATGACACAATTTGGAATTTTAAATTAAATTATAATTAAAATTCCATGATTTAATATAATATATTATCCCATTTGGTAGATGTTTTAGACTCCATAACATTTCATAGTAGATATTATTTGGTTTGGGTGTCCCCATGAACCAGATGACATATATTGTCATTTAAAAAATAACTAAATGTGAAAAAATTAATTTATCATTTTTAAATTATTTTTTAAACAATTTATAAACTCTAATTGAAGTTATATTGTTTATATGACTTTGGTGGTTCCCTACTATGTTCTACTCACACGCTACCTAGGATGGCTAAGCGATACCAGAACAGGGTTCATGATTTCATTACAAGATAAGGGAAAGATCCTAATGATCGATGGATAAGCTAGGATTGAGTATTTGAAATAGATGAGGGAACCGAACATGATTTCAGTACCTTCATTAGGTTTTTCATTCTGTATCAATTTTTTTTTTATTTTGATACATAAAACTGATATGAAATGACTTATTTAATTCTATGGTTAGTGGTCATTTTCTATGTATTAGATTTTTCCAGGTGAGTTGGTTAATTATTGGGTTTTTGTTATTATTTGTTTGCCTACTGTTTATTAATTTCCATAATTTTCTTCTTATTTAATGTGGTTCTATTCTACCAACATAACATATCTGACCCTCGATGCTAGTCAGAAGTCTATTGATTGCGGGAGGAAGACCTGATATTAGGAAACTAATGGTCTCTAGTCATAGCATGTGGAACCCGATCATGGAAGGTAAACGATTCTACATAAGGATATTTTGCATGAGTTTATTTTAATTTAATATTTAGGAAACATTAAAAAAATAATAGGATGATCTGGGCCATGGAAATTAGATCATGTAAGGGAGTTGTTAAAACATGATTTGGGGAAAACAAGTACCTATTGTGGGATTGATTTTTTGTGATGTTCGCTATTATAGTTGCATGTTGCTTCCCCATTGGTGATGTAGTTGTAGTGTTATTTTATTAGATTATGAAATGTTTGTCATGGAACACTAAGGCATTGTATTAGATAAATCATTCAACATTTTAGGAAACATTATATTGGTTTTGAAATGCATCATTTTAGAAATATATGAAATTTTTTTAGTTATTTATTAAAATGAAACAAATTTTATTTTATTACAAATTTAAAATTTTATGGTTACTAAAAACAAATTAAAAATACTAAATTTTGAAAATTCATGTACTTATAAATGTATAAAATGTCATCTAATTAGAAATTATTAGTTATTGTTTCATTTACACTATGTTATCCATGACCCATTGTGAGGGATGGTTGTTAGTATATATATTTTTTAGGTTTTGAATTTGTTGTAGGGTATATAGGATTCCTTTCTATGGAATTATGTGAATACATATTGTCAAAATGTGACAATGATGTGTTATGGGTTCTAAAATTTGGTTTTTAAATTATTGATATACTCTTCCATGGATAGATATCATGATAAGGTGATAGTAGGATGTCACTAAAAATGTTCCTCCAACAGTTTCACTAGAGGATCCAATAATTTCGAGTGATGGAGATAAATAATTGTTCAGTGAGAACTTTCATCACATTATCCAGAATATTGAGAGAGAACATTGTAGGGTTATGAAAATATGTCTACCTTCATATGAGATTTCCATTTAAAATACCCTTTGGACCTCACCTAAGAGGGTTGACCAAAGGAAGATGTGTTATGAACTAATCCTATCCAGATTAAACATAACCATATAGAGACTGTTGTGGAGAAGTGAATCAAATTGACTAATTATATGTTATGATTTATAGAAAATATCTTGTAGAATATTCTTACTGATGATGATAAACTGGAGAAAAAGGTATGGAAATACATTCAAGATATGTGTTTAGAAAACTTTTAACTAGAAACGCTCGAGTGTGAGAGGGAAACTAAGTTCATGAATTTCACCCAATCAGAGTATATATGTGTTTGACTATGATTATCTCTTATTACTTTCTCCACATATTTTTTTGATTGGTTGTTGACGATAAAACTATTAAAAAATGTTGTTATGATGTGGATATATTTGATAATAAGTCACAGTATAACATCTTTTGGATTATGTAGTTTTATTAAGAGGTGAACCATGCTCTCTTTTTTGAGGAAATCCTTAAGGAGGCCACATGTAGAATGTAGATGGTTATTACTAGACGACTATGATGGGAATCATCTAATATTAGTAAGAATCAGTATAATAATGTTATCCAAGGAGATATAAAATAATATTTCCAAGGAGATGGATAATCTACTATAAGTATAAACTTAGTATACTAAATCTATGATGGAAGGTCGGGTCACATTTGTATCTATTTTCCTCACCAATGAATATAATACCGATCCTTCTATAGTATGGGTCACGTTATGAGGTATTGATGAAACCATAAACAAATGGGTATTAGAGGTGGATCCATGTAGGGTTAGATTATTATCAGGATGACTTAAAACACATACCTATCTGGTAGCTATAGATATTTAGCCCATGTTAGTCAGGTGGTGGACATGGTACTTCAGAGAAGGAGACACAATATCCAATGACTGGGGAAGATAGGGGATAGAGACTACCACAATGTGAATAGAGGAAATACATTTCCATGAATTTTAGAATGTACTTATGGATAGAGAGGATTGTCCATTGTTATTAAGAGGTACAATTCATATAGATTCTACACTATCTAGGTCCTAATTTGAAAAATAAAAATCTAATTATTTTATATCGTATCAACTTGTGAGTGTTTTTTGTTTGGTCATGGATCTTCTTAGTGGGGTCATACCAATTGAAACACCATTGGGAGTATAATTATGTGACATCAATTCATGTATGGATTGTTCTATAAATGCTGGGGAGTATAATTTTCTTTTGGCTGTTTATAAAATAGACATGTCATTAATTCAGGTACTATTCGTGAAGATTCTATAATTTATAGTTCCTAATTTGTTAATGAAAGCTCTAATTATTTTATATATTTTCAAAATGTGGATGGCTCCAGTCCAGTAGTAATTTTTTTATGGGGTTATAACAATCAACTCATCATCAAGAGTTTGATTGAAAGACATCTTTTTATATAAGGGGAGATCTCTAAAGATGGGGAGTATCATTTTTTTGGATATTTATATAATCAACATGTTAGTATTTTACTTTTTTTTGTGTAGATTGGATGGTATCATACTGATAACACATCTATTATTATTATAGATATTATACCATTAAATAACCTAATGGTAATAGTTATTTTTATCATAGAGAGTGTGATATCTAGTAAAACTGTGGAGGGCCAAGTCATCAGAAACCGAGGTAGGTCACTACCATAATTTCAAGTCTTTTTTATTATGGGAGTGTAATTAATTGTGTATTTATCTATATGGTGCAATTGTTCTAGTATTTTTTCCAGAGACATTTTCTAGACTACTTCCCATGAGGTCTGATTAGATTACATTGACGATCATTATTAGAACTGAGCTAGTTTCCATTCCAACATATAGAATGAACCCTATAGAGATTAAAGAGCATAAGACTCATATGATAGAGTTTATAGATGTCGAATTTATATTTCAAAGTATGTCACCTCAGGGTTCTGTGGTTTTTTTATAATAAGAGTGATGGGAAATTGAGTTTATGTATTGATTATAGGAATAATATTAAACCAAATGCAAAAAACCAGTCTCATATTCCATATATGAATAATATCATTCACTAGATGAGAATAGATTCTGTATTCATGAATATTTACATGAGTTTGGGGTATCATAAGTTGAGATCTAACATTGAAATATGCCGAATCCTATTTCTATAAGTAGGTTTGTGATATATGACTTCATTTTGACGCAATTTGGGATGAAAAAAACTCGTTTTGTGTTTCGTATTTGATGAAACAAACCATTCAAAAACACATATTATGGTTTGTTGATGTTTGTTTGGATGATATATTTGTTTACTATAAGACTCATAATGACCATTCACATCATTTTGGGTTCATCTTGAGTACATTGAGATATAATTTCCTATCATACATGTTAACTAAGTATAGATTTTGGATTGATAGAATAATATTCTTGGGTCACAGAGTCTTCGATGATGGTATGTTAGTGAACCCGTAGAATGTTCATTATTTTTTTTCTTGGGATAAGACCATAATTTTTTTTCATAACCGTTAAAATATGGGTTTGAAATTTATGGTAGGAGGTTAACCTAGGCCTTTTCCCATTTGTAAGCACTACATTTGGGCTTGAACAAGACAGGGATGATGTTTGAATTATCTAGATCATGTGGGAATAGTTTTTAGTATTTTAAAAGTTGATTTATTACTATAATATTATTGATCTAACCTTGTGTGGTGTGGAATATACCTTGTTTTGGGATGCGTCTGGGATCAGAAATATAGTATTATTGATGTAAGAAGATCGGGTCGAGTAATATAGATAATGTAAGTTGAGGGAAAACAAATATAATTAACCTATATATGATATCATGTAGGTTATGGTGGATGTTTCCTTGATGTTTTTGTATAATTTTTTGATGGGTGAAAAGTTATTTTATATGAGGATCCTAGAAACATAAATTAAATATAATTGAAGAGAAATTTGAATCTTTATACGAGGAACCTGGATGAGTACATGTGGTCAATTTATTTTTATCTATAATATGTTAACGAGATAGGGGACGATGTTTATTAATATTTGATCACGAATAAATAGACATACATTTTTTAGGAGTCCATCATTGAGTATAAGATGACGACCTTTCTAGGTGAGATACTTGTCATGGTTTAGGAGTGACCAGAGATGAAGAATCAAATATACTTATCCTTTGAGTCTACACACCCACCCCAAATCTAGGAGTGATATTATATGGATATAGAGTGTTTGGAATTTACAGAATCCTTTTAAGGTGGGGAAATAACTTTCAATTGGTCTATAGATGATGATTATATCATCGATGTTTATAACTGTGTTGTTGTGCCAAGGATTATTCATGAGGAGTTGATGTGTGAGTTTCATGCCTCAATGTGGGTGGTTTACCCTGGTTTGACCAATATATATAATTATATTCATCAAAAATATTATTTACTGATCATTAATAAGTTATTTCTTGTTTTTTGACATGATTTTTATCCTATCAATGGGTCAATGTTTAGCATCAATGACCTAATAGTTTATTAAAACAATTGATTATTTCAGAATTGATATGTGACAATGTTACCACACACTACACAGTTGGTCCTCGAAAGTCCCATTAAAAAAATCATTCTAAATGGGATATTATGGACTAATTTAAGAATTTATACCATTTATTTCATACTTGGTTTATATTTACTATGGTACATCTAGGGAAAAATACATTCAAGAGATAATACATTGGAATTGGGTATTGCATAGTACTGTTTCAGACCATCCACATCATTTTTTTAATTCTTCTATAATGTAATTTAGAAGGCGATGAGTACCCATATGATTTTTGGTTTGATTATCCACTCATAGACTGATGAGCTGTTGGAATGTACTATATATGTTCTTGAGTACATGCTCCGAGCCTCTAATTTAGAACATTGTGGGATGTGGGAGAACCCATAACCGCTCAATGAGTTTTCTAAAATAATAATTCTTATGATAAAATTTAGAAGTCATTTAATGATTAAAACTATATTAGGACTTGCAGATATCCTCTATAATGGATGGTGGTAGGTGATTCTAGGCTGTTTGGGACTGAGTCTCTTACAAGAGACATCAGATAACATCCACCTGATTTAGAAATATTTTGATAATGACTTGAGCAGGAAAAGGTTGCACCCAAATTGTTGTTCTCAGCCACTATATGTTTAAACTGGGGGATCACATATTTTTTCATGTTTCACATGGATTGGTTCAATGTAGTATTCAATAGAAGGTAATTTTTGAACTCAGGTTTTTTAACCTTTGGAGATTTTGGAGAGAATTGAGTTGATGGCATACATTGGATCTTTTATTGAGGCATATTAATATTCATGAATTTTTTTTTCTTGTGTCACAAATTTTTTATTATCACCCAAAAAATTCCCATGTGATCTATCTTGATGATTGTGATCTTGAGGCTTATCATTCCTTTTCATAGCATCTAATTAATGTTGTGGAATTCACTATGAATTTGGTTCAGGGAAAAACTATGCACTTGGTATAAGTGCTATTGAAACATTGATGTGGTTAGAAGAAAAAATGGTTATAGATATATATATCGGAAAATTTGTATTATATTTTTTATTTGGAATTATATAGATGTTTGGAAGTACATATTGAAGATAAGATATTATAATGTGGGTAGATTGTACGATCTTGATCATTTTAGATATTATCATACTCATTTTGTGGTGTTGAATTACATTTATTATTAGCTTACATTGACTAAGTCTTGTCTTGGGGGGGGGGGGGTGTTTGGTATTTTTTTGTGGATTTTGGAGGGATTTTGTGTAGTTCATGTTTGGTGCATGATTTTAAAAAACCGTGTGCGTACCCATACCAAAACTGTGAATGCTCAGATAGAGAAATATTTCATGGTTTTTTCATGGTTTATAAATCCTTGTTCTTACCGAGGACTAACCATTCACACTCTATTTAGTGGAAAATAGTTAATGAACATTGTTTTAAAATTCATAAACCCTTACTAGGATGTCATGAATGTGGGAATTTAATCCAATAGTAATTATATTAAAAATTGAAGCACTTTGAATTATTTATTTTGGCGGGATATAGTTTTACCTAAAATGGTTTCCAGTATTTTTTGAGGATCCAATTTTTATTCCAAGGATATTTAAACAAATTGAATTTTTAATTGGATATAGAATTTAAGGATTGACTCAAAATTGGTAAGTATTTTTATCCCCATGTGTTTTTTTCTCTCCTATGTATACCTTTTTCAATGAAGAGCTGTTATTTTTTCTCTATTGTAATTTTTTTAAATATATAATTTTTAAGACAATGTTTCATTGTATCTTTAACCTTCTTTTTGATTCGTGGTCTTTTGTTCCTTTATTTTTGTCGTTATTCCATATCAAATTGGGGATTATGGTTTGGGGAGTGATTTCAAATGATATTTATATAGGTTATATAAATTCCAATTATAATTCTTTAGAATAATTGGTTGCAAATAAGTGCAAAATTCAAATATCAACTTTTTCAATTTCCTTCTAAATGTATTTAATTAATTTTTCCCCATGATATTTGGAAATAATTCGCAGATCATGTTGGAACTATTGTTTATTTTTAGACCGGACATGATGGAAACCCATGTGTTGTTTTGAAATAATTGTAATGATAATTTGTGAATTATGAATGGATGAAAATGGGGTTTTGATTATGGTTTATAAATGAGATATTGAAATTGGGTTAACAATATATTGTGGAATCAGTTCATAAATGTGATATGAATGTTGAATCAAGAGTTGTGATATGTTTGACTATGAATTTTTATAGGGACTGATGCTCCAAATTTCAATGAGGTTCTATAATAATACTCTTGGATATCATCATATATATGTATATATATAAATATATATATTTCATGTGAAAACTGAGCTATGGGATAAGGAATGGTTCTCTAAATTCCCATGAGGAACCAAATTTCAAAACTAGGTCTGAAATATATGAATTTTATATTTGAAATTAAATGGTTAATGAAATACCATGATATAATGAATTTTGATTTGCCGTTTGGGAATGATTTAGTATTCAGCATGAGTAGAGGTAGGTAAATTTTTTTCAGGTGTCACCATAAACAGGGGGAAGTATGTGGTCAATTAAATACTAATTTAACAATAAAAATGCTTAATTTTACATTTATACATTGAACATTATAGAACATATTACTTTATTATAGAAATTATATTGTTTTAGATTCCATTAGTGGTGGCCTACTAATTTATACTCTTAACCAACTCATGCTTCTTATTCGTTACCTGAATAAACATCATGTTTCCAAGAATGTATATGAGATAGAGGCCCATGTCAGATAGATGTGTTACGATTTGGGATGAATCATGGATGAATGGAACCATCATGATGACGAAACCCTCATAATATTTTTTAGTGTTTATTTTTTTGGTTTCCTTTGAAACTTCACAATAATATTACAAGATATATTTACTACTTTTGATTAATGTAATTTTTTATGTTTTGAATTTATTCATGAGATATTGGTTGATTATTGGTGAATTATTAATATTGTAAGGATATTTTTTTATTTAATTTTTTGTGTAACATTGTTAATGTGGATATATTATCCTCGCGTTATATATTACTCTCTTACTATTAGTTGGAAACTGATGGTGTATATGGATGTGTACATTAGGTCATGCAACAAAGAAGCTTGGGGAAGAAAAATGTGTCACTGATGAAAAGATGGTACAAAAAATTGTAATATAATCCCATTAATGAATCAATCATTCAAAATAAGGATTATATGGTTGGATAGAGAGTGTTGTAGATTAATTCCAAAATCAATATTTTCTAATAGATCCATAAAATAAATTTTATAGACCATATACTATCTGTTGAGTGTTGGTGAATTGGGCTATATTGTTAGTTGTAAAATAAAATATGAAATTTTTAGTCAATAAATTTTTTTTCTTCATTACATTTAGGGGAAAAAGGAATGACTTCCATTACTATGATATAATATTGATCATTCAATGAAGTCTAACTGATGTCACAAAATTCAATGATTCATGGTAGTCGACCAATTGTCATTCATGATTTTACTCCCATGTTTTTGTTAGTAATTTAAATCTTATATGAATTTCTTGTCTCCTTTGATTGTTGATTGGATTGAAATTTTTTCATTCTCGTTTTTTTTGAAACTGAACATGAATATAAAAGGAAAAAATATACCCAATTGAATGAGCTTTATCATTTTAAAAATTATCTCATCATATTCCTTGAATTTAAAGTCAACACACTTATTTATTCAATCAACCATTAAAACTATTGCACAAAATTATGTCTAAGGTAATAGATCTCAACATTTGTAAGGTATAATTTTTTTCTTAAGAATGAGAATAAAAATTCAGGTGTATAAACTATTTAAATCTATATTGTTGAATGTAGGATTAAAAAAGAATAAAAACCCTGTTTTAAAACATTCAAAATTTGTTTCGATGATATTGAAAAATAAAATAAAACTTGATTGAAGTTGTTTTCCTAATTAATTAACAAACATTCAATTTTTAGGAGATAATTTTTAAAATAAATCTCTCTAGTTTCAATATTAATGAACATATAAATATTAAACTATTTTTTACAATAATTGGAATGTGTGGTAATTTTATTGATTTAATCTATATCATAACCCCTTAAAAAAGTTTTAAAATAATAAAAATGAATATCTTATTTTCTCAAAACATTAATTAATTTTTTATTGTTCTTTTATATTCATCATTTGGTCAGTGTTGGGTTCTATGTGTAGATATGAGGTATTTAATGTGATAAGTCATATTGATTATTGTATATATTTAAAAAATTCAACATTGGTTATTTTCATGAACCATCATTTCTAATTTGTTGGGATAAAATATGTAATATGATTGACAGTTGTAATTCCCTATTATAGATGGAAATTGCGATTAGTACAAGGATTAAAATGAGTACGTAATTTTATTTTCTTCTGGAAGTAACTTTATTTTGGTGAAATTTTGGTATCATTACTTATGATTTACATTGAATTATATCAGTTTGGTTCTAATTAAATTCATAAAATATTTACCCCAATTGGATATGGAATGAAACTCCAAAGTTTCTTTTGAATTTTAATTTTTTATATTTAAATTAAAAGATTGGTTAATTATTCATTTTTTTATTTTTTTATCACCCATCCATTCAGTTTCTTATTTTGTATCCATGTTTAATTATCTGTATCGATTCAACGGGAAGTAATGAAATATTTGGATGTTCTTGTTTTATGAAAATAATGTTTTTTTAATTACTATCAAATTATTCACTTTCAAAAATTTTGTTTAGAAATAAGAAACCAACATTGTAATGAAACCGTTGAATTTTATGTGTGAAAATCATTTTAATAAAGAGACATATCCAATGGGATAATTAATTTTAAAAACAATTTAGTTTAGATTTTTTTTTTACAATATGGAGTTTTATTATTTTCATATAACATTTATTTATTGATTTATTTATGATTGTAAATACGTTATATTTGGGTTAATTTAAAAAAACATTAAATAATACATGTTTTCTACATATTTTTTATGATACTTTTAATAATTATTGTGTTTAAATGTCTATTTAATGATAAATGTTTGAAAATTGATAACTCTGGGAAATAATATAATTCTTTGAACATTATCATGATTTTTTTTATAATTTATAAAATATAATTGATTTAGATTTTAAATATGAAAAATATATATTCAGATAAAAAAATATTCAATATTAATTTTTTTGTAAATTAGTGTGGTATTTGGACCAATGATTTAAATTTATATGTTTTGGGTTTTTTAATAAAAATTGTTTGGGATGATTTTAAAACAATTTTATAGATATAAATTCATTGTATATTTTATTAAATATATTTTCTTTATTTTTTAAATTACTTTTATAGAATAAAATATTTTCAACTATTTCTATCATTACATATACCCTATATGGTTGTTAGAAAGCCTTCCCCATAATAAATTGTATTCTAATTTGTTATGATATTTTTTTCGAAGCTAAATAGTGTGGTAATTTTATGTGAGGTCCCATCATAAACATCATATTTACATATTTGTAAAAATATTAAATGATATATCCCATAAGGGTCAACCTCATATGACATTTGGTTTCTCATAGTATTATATGAGGATATCTAGTGATAATTTAATTTAATATTTGGACTATAATGATGAGTTTCAATTATTATCAGTTGAGAAAAATTGTGGTATCATATTCATGAATTTTCTAAGGATGAAGATGGTTTTTAGATGGAATTTTTTATTGGACAATTTATGACTTCTGGAGATGAAATAATAGGATGATTTTTATATTTAAGATAGGGATGATTGTATGCCATTAGATTTAAAACTCAAGGTTTTTAGTTATTGATCAAAAGAGGAAAATAATATTTTGGATTTTAAAGTAGTGAATATGAATGAAGGTAAATGATGTTCAATATTTGGAACCCAAAAAATCACATTATTATATAAAGATATTGATAAACATTAGTATGACTATCTATAATAATTACCATGAATATGTGAATTATTAAATGATAATATAATAACAATACATACTAAATTCATTATGGGGATGAATTTATTAAGGCGAAGATGCAAAACCCAAGGGAGATTGACTAACTAATAGGATTGAGATAAAACAGTATATTTTTGTGGAACAGTCTTAATGAAATATCCATAATACTGATGTCCTTAGTTATAATTTTTTTTCAAAATGGTGTTTACAAATATGAATCTTGATTTTCTATTAGGAAAATTAATCTGTTTATAATTCAGTCGAAGAAGGAAAAGAACATTACAAATTCCAGTATGAGTTTTTGAGGCTAAATTAATTGAATGTAATAATTTTTATTTCTGCTTCTTATTCAATATATAGGCTAATTTGTTAATGGATTTAGGACCTCAATCTCCACCAACATGACAACATAATTATAACATATTTCAACATGTGAGATGATTGATGTTATTTCCCATTGATACTTTTTTTGAATTAATATCGATATATATTGTTTAAAGATGTTATGGCTCTATCACAAGGGAAATGTGTGCATCACTTGATGATGAATTCAAACACAAAATTGATGTATGATGAACTCGAATGATTATACATGGTCGAATGGAGAATGTTTTTTTTATTTTTTCCAGTTTATTTTATTATTATTATTATTATGTCCTATTATTTTAAAATATTATTGTTCGATGGTGAACATGCATAATATAAGTATTAGAAACTATTCAAAAACAGATCCCCACATATAATAATTTTCCTTGTAGGCATAGCTAATCATAATATCATATATGAGTCAATACTGAGTTGATATATAGGGAAATCATAGTTATTCATGATGAGATTATAACATAACTCACCAAGGTAGTGTTTTCAAGGTCTTGGACACATGATCATTATATCAAGAATAATAATTGAACAGATTGATGAAAAAATATCGATGTCTATAGAGATGAGGACAATGAAATTTTTTCATGGATAATTCAATCATGGATGAAGGAATATGGCTACATTGGGGATATATTATCATTATTAGTATATTTGTGAATAATTCATTAAATGGTGAAAAATGATAAGTTATATAAATTATTTTATTTATTACTGAGGAAGTGGAATGATTGGAAAATCAATGTGGCGTGAACTCATTATTTGGCGATTGAATAGGTAGAAATAATGATTGATTGATTGAGATATTGTGAATTAACTATAATTCAAGAACAACATTAGATAATGGAGATGCTGCATCATTAATAAGAATCCACTTCTTCCCCTCTTCCACATTTACTATTTTTTAGTATAAATTTTTTTTTATATTGATATCACAAAAATAATTCTAAAGTAAATCCCTTTTCGGGGAAGTAAATTTTTCAATTTTGGTTCTTTTGATTATTTAATTTGTTTTTAATAATGGGATTTCATTTATAAATTCATTTTTATTGATAATAATATATAATAATTCATGAAACATTACATCCTTAGTCATTAAATAATTTTTTAATATCACTACAAAAAAATTGGCTTTTACCAAGAGATATTTATTTACAGAAATAATATATGTTGGTAAAAATGATTAGTTACAATAGATGTTATGTTCTATTGGTATTGATTTTATGTACCAACACTTGTTTTTACCAACAGTTATATATGTTGATATTGATCATTTATTACCAAAAAATCTTTTACCTACATTTAAATCTATAACTTTATCATATTAATACTAACATTTTGATATATGTATATTATTTTCAGTAAATGATATAAATATAAGTATTTTAATAAAATCATATAATAATATGTTTTAATTTCCAAATTATATTTTTTTGATATATAATATATACATCAAATATAAAATTGGAGATAAATTCTTATAATTTTTGATAACTCGAATAAGATTGATTGTACACTAGAAAAAAACTAAAAAAATAAAGTTGCATATATTTAATTTCATTTTATTTATATAATATAATTTTTTATTTAGAAGGTATATAAATTTAAATAACAATTATATATAAATTATATAAAAATACATTATATATCATGATAATTTTTAAAAATAATACAAATAATGTGACTCTTAAATTAAAAGTCTCAAACCACAATGATCACATTACCGTTAGCGTTTTTATTGTCACATTCTAATCGTGTAAATTTATTTATATACTTCTAAATGGTGTGTGAGGATTGTGAAAAATATTTTGTCATAATTATTGATTCTTTATTTCATTTTATTTTTAGTTTTAGTCCCTCGATATCACCCCATCCCCATCCCCTTTCTATTTTCATCATCCGCCCCATCCAGGAGGATCCCCGACCTTGTGCCACCCTCCCCTTCCAGCCATGTAATTGGGTAATCTCTCCTTCCAATTTTTCTCGATGTCTCCCCAGGTTAGCGTTATATCTCCTCCTCTCTCATCTTCTTTTTTCATTGTGATTTTCTTTCTATTCATTGCGGTGCACATGACCCATCCGAACCCTAACCCGATTTTGGGTATTTTATTTGTTGATTCTTGATTGTTAGGGTTTTCGAGCCTCAATGGAGGTTCGTTTTAGCCGTGTTTGTTGTAGGAATTTTCTGTTAGTGCATAATATCTTCATTTTAGCAGTATTTGTTGAAGACAATTTAGTTGTTGGTAGTTCATCATATATATTATCTACATTTATTAATTTATGCTCAGAGATGAACTTCTCCACCAGGGAAATGTCAGCATCCAGGTCCCATAACATTGTGTAACTGACACAGCCATCATCCACTCTCAACTCATCCTATCGACCACCAAACCATCACCCTCTATTCAGTTCTGCATCATTCCTGTCCTTTACCATGACCAAGACAATACCCCGTGGATGATTCTCACAAACCTTGATGGAGTCAACTGGACCAAGCTTCACCCATTGCTCTTAAGCGTCTACTTCAAATTCATAAAACAGTTTCACATCAGATCTCATTTCAGCTGTAGTAAGCATATGGAAAATGATAACAATAGAAAGAATTTACATATGTGAATCATTATAGCCACCTCATGTTCATATATTGAATTAGTTTAAATATCTATAGGAGTTGATATATATATTGAAAACCACCATGATATATTTTTGTAACTAAGTAGTAGTTGTGTTTCATGTTAAAACCATAGTTTATTTCAGTATTTAAAATTATTTATTGTATATGTTATTTCAAAGGATGTTTCATTGTAACTTTTATATGTTTTTTAGTTGTTAAAAAAAAGTTCTGCAACATAATTTCTTTTCCAAATTTAATGGATAACTTTTTGGATATTATTTTTTAAAATTATAATAAACTTCAGACTTCTCATTATGGCGTGCATAAACCAGATACATATTGGTAACTCATTGATGTGTTTTCTCCTCTTCAAAGGGGTTATGTCTATGTTAACAATTTAATCTTAGAAGAACTCAACATAACTAAGTTGCAGCATATAGATGTAATTATTATTTTTTTTAAAACAATGTTCATGATGTGTAATAAAATGGAGCATATTTTTCATACACATTTCATAGCAGTGGATTTATATTTTTATTTGTGTTCTAAATATTGTTGATATAATGGACATGTTGTGATTTCACAGATTCAGAGGAGGTTGATTCTTCAGTTTTTTTTCTATTTTTGGTGAAATTTCTCTATGATTCATATTAATTGAGATTCTTATAGGTCATGGATGGGATTTTACAGATGTTCATGTTGTGTAGAATTTAATTAAATGACATTAGAAAAAATATAGAAGAGAATCAAGGTCAGTGAAGAGTTCCAGGTTTACATATATTGTTCATTCAATTGTGAGGGTTTATTCTTCCTTTTTAATTTGTTCGTATTTGGATGATGGTAAAAAAATATTTGATCTGGTGATATCTTTTTTTAAAGACTTTTTTCAAATTCTAGCGATATATTCTCGTTTAATTTTGGAATTTACAGGAGCATGATTTCTGTGTTTTTGTAATATTATTATTATTTTTATATTGACAATGGAATTGAAAATGTATATATTTATTCATGTCAGATGCAGTTAATATTATGTAACAACATTGACTGGTCTTCTAAGAAAGCAGCCAAACATTTTGAAAGGTAAGGTTTTGGCATCACCTATATGAGTAGCACCCAGGAAGTTCTGAAGTGTAGTATGGGAAGCTGGACTCATGGTTACAGAATATACCCTGATTTAATTTATATGTTACCACTTTTCAGGAAAATTGAATGTAAATACTTTTTCAAGGGTACACCATACCATTTTTATCATTGACATCATATTGTGAATCACTTCGACTATGGGAACAATATGATGATGATATACTTTTACTAAATTAGAAAACTCTATTATGATGATGATATACTTCTCTTGAATTAGAAAACATAACTCCTATTTGAATCTTATAAATTGTATCTTTTTGTTTATTTTCATGTCATGAAATGATGTTGGACCAATTGGGAAATGCATAGGGTTCATGCTCATGTCCATGACTCACATTGATTCTAGGAAGCTTTGTACTTCATAAGAGGCATTGATGCAATTATAGGAAACATGAAATTATGAATTAGGTGAGTTGATTTTGAATTCAGTAGAAAATAATAAATATAAAAATTATAATAAATAAGCTATGGAATGAATGTGAGATTCTTAACCAGGCTCACAGCGTTGCAGGGGGATGCCAGAAGAGATGTGGAATATTTCATTCATGCGGCTTCAAATCCATTTAGCATCTTAGTGGCTGTGAGATTGACACTTAATTGAACCTTGATTTCATTTAATTCTCTACAAAATTCTCCACAACACATTAAGGTTAAGTGCATGTTATTAATGTTATTATATTATCATTCTTTGTAATGAATTAGTTGTTTGGTTTTCTCCTTGTCAATCATGTGCAAAAGGAAGGATACCTATTATAGTGAAGGATATAAATCCCATGGGGTGGGTGTGGGAACAAAGAAGAGGGAACTCACCCTTTTCTAATCCTTTCTAAAGTAGACATCTCCAAAGGTCCTAAAGGGAGGCTTAAAATTTGTTCTTATTCACCTATTCAGTGGTTGGGCATGCACACATCTAGATCATAATGGAGAAGCAGTTCTATCATTGGCCTATGTCCTAGGTAAGATTTTTTTGATGTGTTTCCACTAGTTGGGAACAATTTTAGGATTATTAATGTAAAATATAATTCATAAAAATATTAGTGTAATTATGGTATAGTCCATCTAAATAGATAGCTTCATTGTCAATCAAAATTAAAAATTGGATTGTCTTAAACCATAGGAATGTATTGTTCTGTTTTGTATTGTTCTAAAATAAAATCCCTTTTTATTCAACATCTAATTCTCTTATACTTAATTTACCTTATTGTATGCTGTATTTCCCAAATTATCCTGCGCTTATACTTTTATATTACATATAAACAGTTTAAAGACATGGATGCTACAAATAATGGACTGAATGGTAAGGATGTATATAAAATGTGTTAGTTTTTATGTCATAAATATTTTCTATAACTCAATCATGATTTTTTGGGGGGTATGAGTCCCGATTATGAAATAATGAGAATTTTTTGATTAGGATTTTTTTGCAGGTGTATCATGGAGGACTTGATGTTGTATATCGACCAAATTCTACAACCAATGGGGATTTTGGTTGTTTGGGACTCTCTTTAATTCATTATCAGAGTTTTCCACATTGCACCCGCATCCACACATATAAAGGAACTGCTTCCACAAATGTAAAGGAACCTGGATGGCTTGGTCTTTTTACATACAAAATAATTTAGAATCTGCCACGAGTCTCATTGAAAAAATTATAGGTAGTATTTTATTGCTTCCATGTATTTTTGGTCATCATGTTGTAAAAACACAATTTTGATATGTTCTTATATAATTAAACTATATTGGATTAATCAACATTGTTGTGTTCTCGTTAATATTCCATCGACTCATAATTGACCCTATAGTAATTTTCTCGAACCTATTTTAAATTTCTATATTAATTCTCTTTGAAATGAATTCAAGTTCGACTATTTGATGATTTATAATCTTTTTGTTTTCATTGTGAGATAAGGGAAGAGATTCTATCATTGAAAAGTGTATGAAAGAGGACATGCTTGCATGAGTGTTGAACCATGACAATGGGAACGTTTTATAGAATTTTACTTTTATTTGTAAGCATAAGTACAAGAAAAGGGACCTGCTACAAACATATTGGGGATTCTATGGTGAACCATTACATTGACAATCTTCTCCCTGATGTTTACTTCCACCCATAAGTACATGTGTATGAAAAGAGACATGAAATAAAGGGGACCTGCTCACATGCGTGGATTTCGTTGCAAGCATGGGGATGGATCCTATTTGGGGGGATCCAGCTTTTGGGTGGGGGTTGGGATTCTATCAAGGGGATATTGTTTTTGTATTGATTCGTTTTGTAATGAATTTTATTATTAATATAAATATTATTTTTCTAGTTTTTAAATGTGTTAAAATCTTTTTCAGTTTAATAATTAAAATAGATGTATTATATATGATAAATTAATAAATATAACATGAAATTTTTCTAATAAAAAAATTTCTAATTTTTATTCAAATATAATTTATAAATCAATATTATATACTCATAATATTATTGCCAACAGAAAAATTTGTCACAAGATCTGTTGGTAAACACTTTAACCAATATATATATTATCTGTTGGTATGATTATAATTGCAACCGAACTATTTTTACCTATCACAAAAAACATTTAGTGACAGAGTTTTTACCAATAGTTTAGTGACATGGATATATATGTTGGTAAAACATTTTACCAATAGAATAAGCAATTTTACCAATAGATATACTTCCGTTGGAAAAAGTGATATATTTTTTAGTGTATATTAATTAAATTTATATTGATTCATATTAGATGGTTTATTGAAACAATGTATAACAACCCAATTTTTAAGGAAAATAGATCTTGGCGGTCTGAACAAAACCATTTTTCTCACTTGGTATATTCAATGAATAAAAAGTTATATAATATACCCATTTTGATCTATGACTCTTGACAGTTGTGATGTTTTCTTAATATATGTGGTTCCATGAGAACTTTTTAATTTAAAAAATTGAATATCAATTTTTTATATTGGATGTCAAAATTACCTTATCTCATTTAATTCTAGTTAATGTAGTCATTTTTCTCTCTAACATTCATATTCGATTTTCCTAATATTTCACTAATGATTCACACCCACATGAACAAATTTCTACTAACCATTACACCATTTTTTTCCTTCTTGATTGTGCTGCTATATGGAAGAAATAATAAATTTTTTGATCTCAATGATTTCTATCAAGTAATCTATAGATATCACATTATAGTAATTAATATTCACCAGTAATATAGATAACACCAATTTCAGCAACATTTTTCATACAAAATGAAACACCTTTTTAATTTTCAAAATATTTTCCAATATATAAAAACAACAGTGATTGATAACTTTAAAAAAAATTAGATATCTAGAGGATAGAAATCCTTAAACAACTAACCTCAACGATATTTAATTATTATATAATTATATGTTAATAATTGTTTTTACATATGAAGTGTTATTGTAAATTATATAATTACTCTCACTCATATTTATTAATATGAAGTAGATCGTTACATTCATTAAAAAATATTATGTAATTTTAAATCAAATTGGAAATAGTTTTAAATTAATTCTTTTATTTTAGAGTTTTATATAAATGTTTTTTTGATAAATTATAAAACTGAAATTTTAAAAATGAATATTTTTTTTGAAAACAACATATTGAAATTATTAAGAGTGATCTTTTTTTGGAAAATATTTTTTTTCAGTGAATAGTGAAAAATAACGATTTTTATATAAATATAATTTATTTTGAATAATTTTTCTGACATAAATTATTATATTGTTTGGAATATTTTATAATTTAAGAAAAATATTTTAAAATTTTATTTAACACTAATTATGATTTATTAATAAACTAAACAATCAGTTTTAGTATATCATTATTTTTTGTTTAAAAAGAGGCTTTTCTGAAAACTAATTTATAATGAATAAATTTTCTCACATTTAAATAATTTAAATAAATTAATTTAAAAATATTTCTATGATATATATATTAGATAAAAAATACTAATTTAAATCCACACAATGATGATAGAAAAACATATATTTTAAATTAAATCCTCATATGCTCGAAAAATACATGTCTTGAAAAAGACTTTTTTCTATTTTTTGGGTGGGTTTTATTTTAAAATTTAACTATTCAACTTATATGAAATACAATTTTATAAATTAATTAAATATTTTTAATTATCATAATTTTTATTATCTAATTAGTTTAACCTAATTATTTTCTATAATGAATATTGAAAATAGTGAAAAGAATTTATCACATTTAAGGTAAAAATAATTTATTGGGGGGTTAAATTAAAAATTGAAGGACATAAAGTCCTGTAAAAAATATATTTTCTCGATATATATTGAAACCAATTTTTTTATGTCTTGATAATGGTCCAATTTGAAGCCTTGTTTTGGGTAAAAATGTGGGCATCAATTCTTATAAGTAAATATTACAATAACCCAGTCACATCTCTTATAAAATGATACCCACTCTCCTCTCATCATCATACCATAAAAAAAATTGGATTTGAAAATTACTTCATAATTACCTTCCTTATGAAGCTACCCATATCTTATTTTCCCATGTTTTATCATAAATGTATCCTATGAATGATTTCAGTGCCAACATAAATATGTTTTCATAATGAATATTTATCATGTTTATCTGAGCATTTGCCTTTTTTTATTATTCTACATCATTCAATTATTCATCAATAATGATTTAATAATTTAAAATATATCCAAAATAAACTTATATTTTATTATTTTAATATAATAACCTAAACCCAATTAATCTTTCATCGAATGTGAGAATAATCCACCATTGATATGTATAACGGAGTACTTCTTTGCTAACTGATGCAAATCAATTTCCATCAGAACTAATAGAACATTGTTAAACTGATGTATTATATGTATATATATATATTTTTGATTTTTATAACATAATTATACTTATGAAATTGTTATATTAATTATATATTCTTACATTATATTCTATTGGGGATTTAATAAAGCTGCTCCTGTGTAAAGAGGGCTACCGGCCTGCAAAGCTATAGGATTCATTTTTCATTAACGCTTTACAAGGATGTTATTAATAATAAAGTTAAAAATTATTTTTTATTTAAATATTTATGAACTATTATATTCATGAAATACTTATAATTATTATAATAAAATATATCATTTTTATTCTTAACAATTCACTCATTGAGAAATCATAACATAGTTCTTGTGTCTATTTGGACAACTACCACCATGATGTGATATGATTCTTTCTTCACAAAAAATTCACAATATTGATATGTATAAGTATATTAAAAAAAGTAATTTTTTATTTATGATATTTTGATTTTATTGTAATGATAAAATATAACATAAATATTATCCATAATTATCTTTGAAAAATTGAAATGTTACGCATGCATACGTATGACATACGATCTCAATGATTAAAAAACATTAATTTCTCATAAAAACAAATCCTAATTGGTTTTAAAAGAATAAAGTATTTATAAAAATTTAATTAGTCATTTATTATTATTCTGGATATGTTTAATTAATTTTCACCTTTACTATAGTAAACCTACATATGTGATTTTTTACACAAAAGAAAAAAATCCATAAAAATATAATTTAACATAATTGATTATACAATCATATATAATGTGTTAACTTGTGAAATATGAAGAATAATAAACATTATCCTGTTTATTTATATGGTTAATATTAACATATTATTATCTTTTATCATGACAATCAACAAAAGAGACGAGTCGAATGTGAGGTAAGGAACATTGTCTTAATATCCATCCATTGAGGACTATTTTGTTGTTCAACTCCTATATTATTTTATAAATTTAATCTTAATCCCTATTGACATGTTTTTTCATGAATAAATTTATTTTAATGTCAATTAAATATTTTTATGTTATTATTTCATATGTCTTCTAATTCAAATGATGAAGTTGTAAGAGAGATTATTATAAAAACATCTTCTTATAAAGGTTAATTTTTAAACTATTTTTCTTACAAATAAATATTTTTAAAATTGTTTTATAGATTTTTTTATATATACATAAATGAATTACAATTTAAATAATAAATCTGTTTTCACCTTATTTAAAACAATTTCAACATGAATCTTTATATGTGTTTTATATGAAACATATTTCTAAAATGAGAAAAAATAAAAATATATTTTAATCTATACGAAGATGATGACATTTACATCCATTATAGAAATTATATAATTTGTAGTTATTTTTATAGTATTTTATGTTTTTCATCAAATAAAATCCCTTTTTAACATTTTTTTATTAATTTTGTATTAAATATCATTTCTAAAAAAGAATAGGAATATCAATATCTACAATTTTTTTGTATATGGGTTAAAAAGAGGATTGAGAAGGGATATATAATGAAAAGATGGAATTATATATTATTTTATTCATGATATGTCACTTGATATTTATATGAAATTATGGGTGAGCATGATACAACTTATATGATGGGTTGTTCCCCATTTTAATGCATGAGTGAGCACGATAAACTTATATAAAGGGTTGAGAATCATTATAACACATGAAAAAAAATATGTTTTCATAATATATCTTATATGATGAGTTAATCCATAATATAGCTCACGATTGTGCATAATATACATTATATGAAGGTTTGTGCCCCATTAGCACTGATAAAAAACGTTTGAGATTGATATAGCCTACAGAAAGGTTTATCACCTGTATCTCCCTCTAATAAAATAGTAAATGAGTCTCATATTTAGAGATATATATTTGAAGTATGTCGTTTCTTTATTCTTACTATACGGGGTTATAATTTGTTTTATGAATAAGATTCACTAGGTTTCCTAAATGGTTGTTTAGTTTTTTATATGGGGATTAAAATTTATCTTTGTTCAAAAAGTGTGTTTATTTTTCATGTGGAATTTTTTTTCATACTCTCAAAGAACAATAATGAAAAATTTAAATAGTGTATTTGTTTTCATTTCATAACTATACTTACATATTTCTTCTATTTTATGACCCCTTATTATGATTTTTTTCCTATAAAATATTTCAAAATGTTTTTAAAAAGGTTATTGTATGGGTAACAGTAATGAATAATTCAAATTGAATGTTTTAAAGATCTATCATGAAAGGAATACATTTTTATTGATGTTGTTTTTATATTTTGGGATGAATTTAAACTAATTAGGATTATGCACTTTGAAAACTATAGTATTACTTTGTATCTTTCATAACCTAAATCATTAAAACAATTAAAAATAAAAAACATTAGGAATTTAAGATATTAAATTGTAGTCTTAAGACACTGGAATATGTAATGATTATGGACAGGTAATTATAGTCGGTAATTGAGAATGGGTTAGATAGATTTAGTGGTTGTAATAATTTAAATATCATGTATCTGAATGATTTTCTTGTATCATTACTTTTAAATTATATAGTATTTGATTATTAACATGTTTATTCTTCTAAAAAATGTATTTTGAAAATGGTTTTCCCTAGTGTAAATGTGGAAGAGGTAATTTGAGTACACCTAGCAGAAAATATCTTTAAATATTAGCATCCCAAGATGGTTTGAATTTTAATAACGAAATTTTTTGATGTAATGGCTTAGTTGAAGAAATATAAAAAAATTTGTGGAATAAATGCTAGGGAGAATCTAGATCTACCATAGAGGATCATTTCAATATTGGACCATATAATGGTAAAAAATCCCTTATTACATAAATGATCATATAAATTATTGGTATGTAATGGTTTTATTGAAATCCTAGAGAATATATTTGAATTTATTTGGAGTTTAGATTATTAAATTGTATCCATTTCAATTTATAATTTAGAATAAACATTTAATCTCTGGTGGTATTTAGTTATGAATATTAAAGATAATGGTGATATTCAGTCCCCAGAATGGGGAGAGTAAATGAATATTTTACCTAAGTATGTTTTATATGATTTTAATAAATTAACAAGGAGATAAAATTCATGTAATATAATAAAAAAATAGTAATATTTAAAATTATTTGTAAAATAATTACAAGATTGTACAATTATTTGCAAGATAATATTCCAGATCCAACATCTAAAATTAATTAGTTTTATACAAGTTAAAAAAGAAATTTATTAATATTTTTCCATTCCCAAAAATTATAATGTTATGTTAAAGTTTTTAGTTGTTTTAATAAAGTTTAGATGATGTTTGGTGATGATTATGTTCCTTGAAATGAAAAATGTAAAAATTTGGTATAGTGGAAAATAGTATGGAATATACCAAATAATAATACTAGTGGTAAGCCATAAACATGTTCCATGTGAGGTAAAATACATTTTAGGGAATGTTTTCTAGTATAATGAATGTGTTATCAATGTGTTATGTTTGGTCACAAGGATCATTACTAAAAAAGATTCATAAACATCCATGAATGAGATTATAAATACAATGGAAATAGTGGTATTTTTAATTGTAATGTGTTATAACATTATGTTAAAATGTTTATAAGGATACTTTCTCAGGGTGTAAATCATAATTATCAAAAATATAAGTGTGTGGAAAAATAATTTCCTACTATCAATATTTATGTGATGACATCTAGTTAAGTGGTGACATGTATGTTTTATATTTATTATAATTATAAAAATTCCCTTGTTAACTCTAGAACATCTCAATCATTAATTGGTTAAAATAATTCACATATAATGGAAATATAATCTCATGAAAATTAGATAAAACAATTACTGGAAACATCAGGTGGAAATATCAAGGAAATTTGGATTTAGATGGTCCTTCCTATTGTTATTTGTTAGATAGATTTTTTGGGAAATATTGTCGAACTAAACATAATATATTTTTATTCACATATTTTTATTGAATGGTAACTAATTTATCATCTATGACCGCTTAATGAATAAATAATGACTTATTCAATGACTAAATACTTTTTATAATCTACAATGAAAAAAATAACTAATTAGTGATGGAAGTTGATGTTTCGATGGACATGTTGTTGAAGAGATATAAATGTTTAATATTTATGAGGTCGAAGTTGTATATTAATATTGGGGAACATTTCATATTTTTGTACTTATCTTTACTATTGATAGGGTGGTTGGGATTTCACTTGATTTAGTTCTTGATGTGAATCCATTTTAAAAAAATCTTATCTATTCGATCATGTGGTATTATTAGAATTGAAAAATCAATTGAATTTGTTTTTAGAAAATTTTTCCATTTTACAACACTCTTTATTATGTGGTGATCCATTTTTATCTGTTAAAAATAAATATGGTTCAATGATACATTGTAGTGATTATCGGGACTTGAACAGTATCACTGGTGAGAACACATATCGTTTTCCATCTATCGATGAGTTCTCTAATAATCTCAAATGAGATATACATTATTCAATCATTTATCTGAGTGTCAGGTACCATTATCTAAAGTTGATGGATAAGACTTTTCAAATTTATTGTTTTAAATAATATACATTCATTATCAGTAGTCTAATACAACTGCGATATTTATGGACCTTATGAATTGTGATGTCTATTACCTCATGGATATTTTTTTTGTCATTTTTATTGATGATATTTATGTATATTCTAAAATTCATGATTAATATGAAAGACACAAAAGAATTGACTTTCAAACATTAATTCTGAATAATCTATATGGGATATTAAATATGTGAGATTTTTGGTTATATCAAATTTCATTCCTTATTCATATTATTTCTAATGATGTATAAATAGTTGAACATGCTAAATATAAGGTTATTGAATATTTTCAATGATCAAGAAATGTAATAAGGATTTATAGTTTTCATTCATTACATATTCACTACATAATGTTCATTGAATAATTTTCTCAGTTACATAACCCACTAATTATGTTTACTTATGAAGGAGTTTAATGCTTCTAGATAAAATAATCCAATGATTGTTTATAGTAACTTAATATAATAATGAAGAATTCTATAGTTTTGGACATGATTTCCAGAAGTGGATAATTATTCATCTATATTGATGATTAATTAAGGGGAATTGGATGTCTATTTCTGCATAATTACCAATACATTGACCATGATTAACCATAGTTTAAACCTCACATGCTATACTACACCACACATAATATCTGGAATTAACATCATTGTTTTTTGAATTAAAAATTTGGAGGAATCATTTATTTCATGTCATGTGTAAAAAATATTGTGATAAAAAAATTTGGAATTATAAATTCACTCATAAGAGAATTTCACATGACCCAAAGGAGGTCAGAACTAATCAAGGATTATGATTTAATGAGTAATTTCCATGATGGAATACAAAAAAGTTGATTTTTCATTGAGTAAAATAAATTACACTACATAAAATATATCATATTTGTATGTATGTAAATTTGGATATTAATTTGATGAAATTTTATACATGAAGTAATGGATGTATGTATATTATTAATTGGGTATCTTCTTTCAATGTAGCCAGTATTCCCATATTGAATTAAAAAAGATCAAAAATATGAGCATGATATGTATTAACAATTAGAATCCGTAAATTTTATATTTTTTTAAATTTAATGTTAATGCATTAGGTGTTATTAGATTCGGAAAAAGTTAATGTGTTCTCTGTTAATTATAGTCTATAATAGGGTTATTGAGTATAGGTAATATTTTTAAATTTTCAACTCATATATGCACCATTATGTTGTAATGAGATCTTCATATGTATTTGTTGTTTAATGGTATGAAAATAGATAATAATTACTTTATAATGGATTATTTTTCTTTTTGGTAGTTTAAATCATATGAAAATTTAAAAAAAATTATTAAAATTTTCCATTATTGATGTGGAATTCTGAAAAATATATTTATGGATTTCGCAGTGGTATTACAAAAGATAACTCAAGGTGGCAATGTAATTTATATTCTTATTTATTGATAAACCGAATCTAAAAACTTCACTTCCCATATTGTATACTGACGCACGCCTATCGTACAGTGTGGAAAAAAATTTTATTATATTATCTAGTGTAGTCTAGTGATTAACTATAGGATGTTTTCCGAAGAGGAGTGTACACAAAATGGTTTTTCACTTATAAACGATGGAAAAAATTTAATGTTTTTAGTATAAATTTATAAGAAAATGATTGAATAGAAATTCAAGATTCAAAGGATTAAATGCTATGATATAAAAATGGTGATTAGGTCGGGGTCAGTTTTCCAATTGTAATTCCATCCTTGTTCAGTTTAATTCAAATCCTTTATTATTATTTGAATAAAGTAAGTTTCCACAATTGTATCCGATCACTTCCATGGTGAAATTATGATGGTGAAGGAAAAGTTTACCATGGTCTCAGTTTGGTCAACTCTCCTTCCATGTGAAAAATAATTGTATTTAATATCCTCAATTGTTATGGGTAATACAGGATCAGGTCTTCTTTATCCCAAACAATCATGGAACATAAACTACCCATTTTACATGTAATGAAGATTTTTGAGTACTTCACCACTAATCCATTGTCTATTCCATCGTATGTAAACTAGGAATCAGTGGAGATAGATAATGATTATTTTACAAAGGAGGAAATAGATAATGGAATTAAAATTCATGAATGATCACAGATGATAATAAAATCCTCTATATGAAATTGAAAACAACTTTTAAGAGGAATGAAATTTCATTCAATTGTGTCCAAGAACTCAATAATTACAAAATAGAAAACCAACCCTTCCCCAATCGCTCAAAATATCTACCCCACCATGGTAAGGGTAATTGAGAAGAAGGGGGAAGAAAAATGAATTTCAAAACTATGTAAAATAAAATAAATAAATGAGAAATCTGAAAAGATATCCTCCTTGGTGTCCCAAAAGGAATGAGATGGAATTAGAAATACTTTGAGAGGGAGGAGCTCCCCTCCTATTATAGCTAGAATCTGTTCTCCAATGGTTGACGCGTTGTAGCCCCTTTATATGAAATCATCACACATTGCACCCTTATTTAATGTTATTCATAATTATCTTGAATTTATCCTCTAAAAATATCAGCCTATGTCGACATGTATTCCAAGATTTATTCTTGTATTACTCTCAAAATTGATTTTGTCCATTCAGAGTCCTTAAATCGCAAAACAATGGATTATAAAGCATTAATGACCATTTCAATGGCCAATTCATGCGGACTTTCCTTAATTAAAGATTTTCCCAAACTACCTTTGCGTCCACCCACCAAATGTCACAATAATTTGGCCCACCATGAATGAGTTATGGATGCCACACTAAAACTCTACAGATCTGTAAACAGTTTTCTTTCTCCCACTTGTGTGATTCTTTTGAGCTTCAATGTAGAAAATTCATCTTTTGGTCATGTAGGATGAAACTAATCCCTTTATGTTTATAATCTCTACAATATTAATTTTTGAATTTTTAATAGTGTAGAAAATATGATGGCCAAAATACAAAAACGAATTAAAAAAGCTAAAAATAGAAAATTGACCTTTTTTTACTATTAAGCTCAAAATATTAACAATATCATAAAAATGTTGCAATATATCTAAAAGTAACACAATTGTGGGATTAAAATAATAAAATTCCATATAAATATAATTGAAAATATTAGGTCTATAAATTCTTCCTCACTTAGCACTTGGACTCCTGAACAAATAAACATCAAAATCAAATCAAATCAAATCCAAAACACATAACCATTAGATCCACCAAATTAATAACATGAAACAAAAAGATACCATTCCACATCAAAAAAAAGTATTTCATGTTCTCAGTTTTATATTATTTAATATATTTCTTCATCATTTCTTATCCCATGATAACAAAACACCTCCCTCACATGAATTTCTCTTAAATTACAATTGTAAATTTTCTACAAAGATTTTCACATCCAAAATCACGCAAGAGTCACAATATGCTTGATAAATTTTTATATCTCAACCAGATTTGACTCAAGTAAAAATGTTTCTCAAGAAGTATTTTAAGTAATGTTTTGTGGATTTCAGTTGGTAGGATTTAGATATTAAAAATTCTGAGGCTGAAAAAGGAGGGCCTGGCTCTTTTTTAATCAAAGTTGAATCATTCTAATTTTCACTCAAGAATGATCTATTTCTCTTCCCCTTTGAAGAAAATTGACTTCATTATCAGTCGAACTCAGGGAATAATCATTCCATTTAGAATTCCCCCCCGCTAATTTCTTATTAAACATTTTTTTTCTTGGAATCTCTAGATAGACAGAGGTTTTTACATTGGAAGCTCTAGAACAGAACAATATCTTTTATCAAAAAAGATCTAGAAAAGGTACATATTTTAACAAAATGAAATCTTCAGTAGAAAAATAATATATTAAGAATTTAATATTACACCCAATGTATCATGAAATGAGGTAGTAGACCATAATACATATTCCCCTACACTTATGTTCAACTAGATAATGAAAATTCATTTCATGAGATGGTTGGGTAGGGAAAATTGGTTTGTAATGTGGCGAAGCTAATAGGATGTTCATGGTTTCTAAGCGATAAAAAGATTAAGGCATAAGGAAAGCCATAATAAAAAGGATTATATTGAAAAGGGGGATTAAAAACAAATAAAATCCCCAATAATTTTGAACACAATTACCTGAAACCCTCATGTTTTTACAAGGAAAAAAAATAAAATTAAAGAAATAATGTTTCCGTTCTCTCAAGAAATGATCTGAATGTAATGAATACGATAAAAAGGTAAATATGCCTCATGTTAAAGTGATCAAAAAAATAAAGATACTGAGATGTAGCCTGATATTTAAAAAACAGAGTACTTTCAATGAAATTCCAAAATATTGGAACACGAAACAAAGACATTTCAGCATTCATTTACGCTTAGTTTCAGTGAATAGATAGCTTAACCCATTTACATGGGTCTCAAAATAGAAATGATAATCATTTAAACTCAAACGTTTTGACAAATTTGTATATTTTAAAAATAAACACACAAATATCTAAAAATCAAAAAATACATTTTTTATGAAAATAGTAAACGAAATATAAAATTAAAAACCGAAACTACAAAGGTTCCCTCCCCCACACATAAATGATTCAGTGCCCTTAGTAAATTCACATAGATTTAACTAGTAAAATTATTTTAATATTAATCACAATAGGAAAGAAAGTGTATATGAGCGGTACGACCTGACTTATTGGAAATGAAATGTTGAGTTAGGAAGCTAAGTTTTTCTCTTTGAAAATATTAAAAAAGTAAAATGATAACATAAGAAATTTATTAAAATAAATGAAAATATATTTTCAATATGAAATAAAGGATAAATATTGTTTCAATCCCCTCTATGGGCCCTTGGTTTTGACAGCCTTCAAAGGGGTATTTCGAATCAGTTATCCCCACTCAGATGGTGGTTGAGGTTTTTTACTCTTGAACCAACAAAAATTATTCTTTCTAGCATGAAATTGTTCTTTTTGGTTGAGGAATCCATGGATAAATCATACCAAGTCCACCCCAGTATATTGTGATATAACATGTATTGTGGGGTTGGACAATGAATTTTGTAACGCCCCGACCCTAGCTACCCAGATTCGGTGCATTACTTCGTAACATAGGAATGATCACAAAAGATCAAGTCTCGAAAGACCGATTAGTTTAGTAGCCTTGGAAACACTAGATACATTCATAAGTCTTACATTACATCATAAAGTGAAAAAATAATAACAAAGTCTTCATAGTCCACACTCATATCCTCTTCTGAGTATCCCTGCAGGTCATTCATAAAATACTTATTCACATCCTGGAAAATATTAAAACATTGAAAGGGGTGAGCTCAGATGCTCAGTAAGGATAACAATATTGCGGAAGCTTTCATAAATAATCATAAAAATTTAAGGCAATGTATAACTAAAACAAAAGCCTTTTAAACTTGAACATCAACATAATATGGGAAAAGTAAAATGAGATAATGCCATTCACTTCTTCACATGGATATTCTACTGGTCGAATAATCACATGCAATATCAATAACCAATTTCATAATGATGGAATGCATAATGCCAGACTATCATAACCACGTAGTCAAGGCCTCGTGCCAAGACCACAAATAAGATTTTGTCAAGGCCTCGTTCCAAGACACTAGTTTGTATCATGAGACCTGCCGATGCATCGAGGAGCTATAGCGGGCTCCACCCGTCACTTATTAAGTCCAATGCATTCCTCATATGAATAGGTTTAAACATATCATAAACCATAACATAATCGTATCACATAAAACATGAATAAAGGAAACATAACATTTCCATATTTCAATCACAAGATATCAATACAACACATTGATATAATAAAAACGCTTTCAAAACCATTTTCAATACCAAAATAAAAGAAAGTTAAAACTTTGTATTCATTTTTCATTAAAAAAAATGATGGCTTGTAGAGGAAGCCGAAACTCAAATAATGGTCACGGCGGCGGAGAAGTCGTTGTCTCCGCATAAGTACGGAAAGAAAAACATTCCCTTTTTGTCGTTTAGTAAAACGATTCGTATAAAAAAGATTCCTTTTGAATAAACATAAAAGTCAAAGGGGTTTATACACCGTGTAAAAGAAAGTTGTGTATAAAGCCAAATATGCCTCAATGAAAGGAGATTGAGATGAAGTCCTTAAAAAGATCATTTTTAAAATAAAATAGATCTATTATGTGTATTCACTATAGATACACATAAGGAAAGTAAAAATACAAAATAGGACATAATAATATCATGACATAATTTGGAAGTAGGAGATTATCCCAAAGAATGGAAGTTGGGTTAAGAAATTCCCTTACCTTGTGTCTGACTTGACTCAACCGTTCTTTAACCTCCTGAATAATAAAATAGAGTTAATATATACCTTATTAAGAACCATTTTCAATTTCATTATCCTTATTATATCACTTATTACAATGATATGAACATTATGTAATTATTTAAGTTAATAACGGTTGTTTTGCCGATCTTTGGTACTTGAGTCAACAATAAACTTCTTATAATTACAAGTTGTTTATGTGGTAGAATATCCATTATCTACAGAATTATATTCATGATTTAGATATCCTATATATCTTATATATCCAGTATATACATTCATTTATAATATTACGTAACATTTAGAGGTAAGAAATGAAATGCACCGTTCATGGAGACTGTAAGCCGTACGTACGCATGAACGCTACTTTCATTTCAATTTCATATTTAATAGAACAAAATCATAATGATATAAATGTATAATATAATTCCAGTATAATATAGTGTATAATAACATTTACTTCATCCTTTATACATCCCACATATGGCATTAACGATTCAAATCACTTTGAGGGGGCGGTAGTCCGCACTTCCTAAAATGAAATTATCGCGTTTTACCCATAATGGAAATCATAAAGTATACCATAAATGAGAAATACAGAAGCATAAGTAAAACATAAACATATTATATATCATATATAAAAATAGTGACATCTTAATGGCCACCTTTGAAGATGTTATATGAGTGTTGAACAATCATCGTTTCGTGAGGCAGAAATTCGCCATCCACAGAAACCGTATGTTCTTTAACCATTAGATGTAGGTGTGTGTAATTGTAGCTCGAATACTTATTATAACAACATCCTAGTATATTGAGGATACTGGTGTTGTTACAAAAGAAATGAATAAAAAGAGTTTAGGGGGTTGGAGAAGAAAAATAAAACAAAACAACATTAGAAAAGACATTACCTCAAAATCGGGTAACTCTTTTTGATTTAAGCCAAAGGCTTCCTTGGGAAGAGTTATGCCCAATGTAAGGCTTCTAGGAGTAAGAGGGGGAAGTTGGGAGAGTATTGGGGCAGAGTTTGGCCGAGCAAAATGGCTTGATGGTGTGAATAAGGTGGGAGTGGTGGGGGCCTTTTATAAGTGGAGAGGAGGGGCTCTTTTGGAAAGATTGAAATGATACATTATTATACAATGATTTTCGGATTCTAAAGGTCCCACACATATATAATTCGTGGATAAGGTGATAAGGGTTCGAAATCTCTTCATCCAATAGGCTTTGGACAAGTGTAAGCCTTGGATTTTTCATTATCTTCTCATTTTATTTAAATCGTTAAATAATGAGGTCATCGCCACATCATAATGATGTCATAAATAATTTAATTTATTTAATGTCTAAAAATTATAAAAAAAATACTATGTTGTAGTAATTATTTTTATATTTCTAATGAATATTTATAATCAAAATTTGGACTTGTTTAACCCCAGGTAAAAATTGTTTTAGTAAAACATTTTATGTTTGTGTCATTTTTTTACTTTAACATTAAATAAAAGGTGTTTATGTCATTTTCTAACTAAAGTGGCTCCATGGGGTCCCCAAGTTGACCCATGGGTTGTCTTGGTCGGCCATGACTCATCAAATAGGAGTATGACAAGTGTCATGCTCATCTCATATTATAAAAACATTATTTGTACATTAAACTACACTAATTACCTCTAATCGCGATTAAGAACTTAAAAGTTACTATTCACCAAAAAATTATTTTAATCTCATTGAACCACATTTTACTTCTTAATGACAACTATGTATGTCAGATTTTTGAAAATCAAATCCCAGAAGTGGTAATATTTCATTTAAACGAAAAATCAGTTATTTAACTACCACTTAGTGGTTTCACTATTCATCAAAAATTGAAGTTTTTCAGAACAATGCCAAAAGTTCACCCTAAGCTATAATTGATATTCCGAATTCAAAAATGATGTCTATTTTACAAAATTCCAAACATATAAGTTACATTAATTAATTTTATAATTAATTCCCGCTGTTACGACAGATAGCGTGTTTTTAAGAAACAATTTATATCAAAAGATTGGCAATTGTTTATGTCCAATTTCAATGTTAAATTAATTTTAATGACCACCATTGGATAAAATGGTAAAAATATATTCTAATTATACTTTAAAACCACTAAATAGTATAATTTATCATAATAAATTATTTTAATTAAAAAAGTTGTTTTAAGTATCTTTCACTATTCATAAAAAAATTGGAAGTTCTCAGGAAGTTACAAAAAATTCAACTTAGGATAATTTCAATATTACGAATTCAAAAATGAAGTCTATTTCGAAATATAAAATTTCTATAATTTTAAAAAGTGGTTATTACTATTCATAACGGCTACTTTGATTAGTCGCGGTGTTTTAGAACTCGAAGTTGCGTATAATGCATGCTATTGCATTATTGAATGAGAAGCGTATCGTGGAAGCTCGGGGTGTTACATTCTCCCCTCCTTCAATAAATTGCGTCCTCGCAATTTGAAATTTTTCTTTGATAATAAAAGGTTGAAAAGAGAAAATACCTTTGAGGAAAACGCACATCAGAAATAAGGTTAATAAATATATAACATTAAAAGAAAGCAGGATAAGTACAAAGGTCACTCGATATAGCCCAATCTATGATTATATGAAAATATGGATATGGGGGAGAAACAAACCATCAAGGTCTGATGGAGAGTTATAGAAAACAGGATTAGGAGAAAGTTTAACCACAAGAAAATCACAAACATGTGATTGGTTAAACGTTCATTGAATCCCCAGTTGGAAAAGTTAACCGAAAACATTTTTGTTTTAAGTTACCTTTTATAATGTTGAGAAATTTATTTAGGAGATTTACTAATAACGTAAGGGAATATACATACTTGTTATGTATACTTTCATTCGTTAATAAATTTTTACCACAAACCCAACTTTTACTCCAAATGGTAACGGAACTCAAAAATATTCTATTTATCCTAATTGTATAAGGTTCAAAATGTTAACACATACCATTTAGATTAGTAAAACTATTTTGTAATAACCAGGGACTTCCTGTTGGCTAGTGGTAGGAAATAAAGGCTTGTCGCACTATGGTTGTGGGTTCGATTCCTACAGCTTTGTCCGACGCGACGGGTTATTCCCCACCCTGCAGGTTGTCCTTTTTCCTAAAACTATAGTATTATAATATTCCAAAAATAATCTTCAGAAATTCTTTAACCTTAAACAATACTATCGATGGTTCAACTTAATCCATTCCAACCTTAATAGTTATCCAAAATACCTCCATCCAGACTTTCTCTAAAAGGTCTCTAAATTACAAAATCAATTGTAACATCAGATTCCCCAAACAAAGAAAAGTTTCTCTTGTTGTCACATACTAAAAATATGATTACCTTAATCATATTAAAACCTTACTGAAATCAACTAGTACTACAGTACAATCCATATATATATATCACATTATTCTTATAACCAGAATATAATCCTTGAGTCCAAAAGCACCAATACATTAATTATTCCGCTTCAACTATAGTCACAACATAAGATTGGACTTGATCCCTTGGCCTTTTCTGAGGTAAGTTTCCTTGACGCTTAGGACATTCATTTGCATAATGACCTGTTTCCCTACAATTGTAGCATTCAACTTTGACAGCCACTTTCTTTCCCTTGCAATCACAAGCCTGGTGACCCTTTTCTCCACATTTATATCAAAATCCCATTCCTTTTAGGCAAGTACTAGGGTGATTCTTCCCACAATTATCACATAATGGAAAATACTTCATTCCCTTTTTCCCTTTATCTGTCTCTTGTTCCACCGTTCTCTTCTTCTCTTGCTTTACTTTGTTGTCATAAGACTTAGAGAATTCCTTTTCTGCCTTGATAGCACACGAGACAATATCTTCGTATGATGAGAAGGATTGTGATACTAAATCTCGACGGAGAAATGGTTTTAACCCATCAAAGAAATGATCAATCTTACTCCTTGGGTTACGTATATAATCAGCAGCATGCCTCGCTAACCTTGTAAAGTTAGCCTCATACTTTGCGACATTCTCATCCTCCTTCTGCCTCAAACTCAGAAATTGCCTTTCCATATCTACTCGATGGTCACGAGGAAAATATTTTTCTAAGAAAAGCTCTTTGAACTCCCTCCATTCCATATTCGATACGTCATCATCTTACTTTGTGTTTTGAATCAGCGACCACCACTGATCGGCATCTCCAGTGAGGCGGTAAACTGCCATGACAACCTTCTCCCTTTCACTACTCCCCAAGGCATGGAATATTTTCTCTAAGGAATTTATCCATTGCTCAGCTACTGTAGGATTTGTACTCCCATTGATGGTTGGTGGTTGTTGCCTCATGAAACGGTCTAGCATTGATCCTCCACGTTGCGGATCAGGGTGCTCCATACGAGTAAGGTTATTATTCATAACCTGCGTGAGTTGTCCCAGTACGGTGAGAAGCTGATCAGCACCAGTTGTATCACTAGCTCCACCATAATTATCCTGAGCAGGAGGGAAATCCCTACACGGAGTGCGTGCATTGATACGGTTTCCATTCCTTCCACTAGGCGCCATTTCTAAATAATGACATAAACTAGATTAGTTCATGAATCAAAATACATAATTCCATACTTGTAAAACACTTAACATAAATTTAACTAATTATGGATATAATCCATAATTATAAAAATGTTTTCTTTGAGGAAGTATATACTCGTAACCCTTCATAGTGGTTTGTAAAGAAAATGGGAATTATCCAAAGCGTATCCCCCGGGAGTGTCGTAACCAAGAGTGCAGCAAGGCCCGTTGTCATGCACCAGTTCCCGTTCGAGTCTAGCTCAAAGCGGTGTTTTCGGGTTTTACCCCTAGGTACATCTGTGCCAAAGCCGCCTCTACCTGCTCGTATCCAGACAGGGATGTATTGCTCGGAAAACTCACAACATCTCTACAATACCAAAATTATAGGAAGTTCTTCTATACTAATCCTGAGAGTTCATCTTAGTTCTATGTGCTCTAATCAGAGTTTATCTAAATCTAGCTTCCAAGGTTTGTACTAAACTTCTTCTGATACCAACTGTAACGCCCCGACCCCAGCTACCCAGAGTCGGTGCATTACTTCGTAACATAGGAATGATACCAAAAGATCAAGTCTCGAAAGACCGATTAGTTTAGTAGCCTTGGAAACACTAGATACATTCATAAGTCTTACATTACATCATTAAGTGAAAAACTAATAACAAAGTCTTCATAGTCCACACTCATATCCTCTTCTGACTATCCCTGTAGGTCATTCATAAAATACTTCTTTACATCCTGGAAAATATTAAAACATTGAAAGGGGTGAGCTCAGATGCTCAGTAAGGATAACAATATTGCGGAAGCTTTCATAAATAATCATAAAAATTTAAGGCAATGTATAACTAAAACAAAAGCCTTTTAAACTTGAACATCAACATAATATGGAAAAAGTAAAATGAGATAATGCCATTCACTTCTTCACATGGATATTCTACTGGTCGAATAATCACATGCAATATCAATAACAACTTTCATAATGATGGAATGCATAATGTCAGACTATCATAACCACGTAGTCAAGGTCTCGTGCCAAGACCACAAATAAGATTTTGTCAAGGCCTCGTGCCAAGACACTAGTTTGTCTCATGAGACCTGCCGATGCATCGAGGAGCTATAGCAGGCTCCACCCATCACTTATTAAGTCCAATGCATTCCTCATATGAATAGGTTTAAACATATCATAAACCATAACATAATCTTATCACATAAAACATGCATAAAGGAAACATAACATTTCCATATTTCAATCACAAGATATCAATACAACACATTGATATAACAAAAACGCTTTCAAAACCATTTTCAATACCAAAATAAAAGAAAGTTAAAACTTTGTATTTATTTTTCATTAAAAAAAATGATGGCTTGTAGAGGAAGCCGAAACTCAAATAATGGTCACGGCGGCAGAGAAGTCGTTGTCGCCGCATAAGTACGGAAAGAAAAACATTCCCTTTTTGTCGTTTAGTAAAACGCTTCGTATAAAAAAGATTCCTTTTGAATAAACATAAAAGTCAAAGGGGTTTATACACCGTATAAAATAAAGTTGTGTATAAAGCCAAATATGCCTCAATGAAAGGAGATTGACAAGAAGTCCTTAAAAAGATCATTTTTAAAATAAAATAGATCTATTATGGGTATTCACTATAGATACACATAAAGAAAGTAAAAATACAAAATAGGACATAATAATATCATTACATAATTTGGAAGTAGGAGATTAACCCAAAGAATGGAAGTTGGGTTAAGAAATTCCCTTACCTTGTGTCTGACTTGACTCAACCGTTCTTTAACCTCCTGAATAATAAAATAGAGTTAATATATACCTTATTAAGAACCATTTTCAGTTTCATTATCCTTATTATATCACTTATTACAATGATATGAACATTATGTAATTATTTAAGTTAATAACGGTTGTTTTGCCGATCTTTGGTACTTGAGTCAACAATAAACTTCTTATAATTACATGTTGTTTATGTGGTAGAATATCCATTATCTCCAGAATTATATTCATGATTTAGATATCCTATATATCTTATATATCCAGTATATACATTCATTTATAATATTACGTAACATTTAGAGGTAAGAAATGAAATGCACCGTTCATGGAGACGGTAAGCCGTACGTACGCATGAACACTACTGTCATTTCAATTTCATATTTAATGGAACAAAACCATAATGATATAAATGTATAATATAATTCCAGTATAATATAGTGTATAATACCATTTACTTAATCCTTTATACATCCCACATATTGCATTAACGATTCAAATCACTTTAAGGGGGTGGTAGACTGCACTTCCTAAAATGAAATTATCGCGTTTTACCCATAATAGAAATCATAAAGTATGCCATAAATGAGAAATACAGAAGCATAAGTAAAACATAAAAATATTATATATCATATATAAAAATAGTGACATCTTAATGGCCACCTTTGAAGATGTTATATGAGTGTTGAACAATCATCGTTTCGTGAGGCAGAAATTCGCCATCCACAGAAACCGTATGTTCTTTAACCATTAGATGTAGGTGTGTGTAAGTGTAGCTCGAATATTTATTATAACAACAACCTAGTATATTGAGGATACTGGTGTTGTTACAAAATAAATGAATAAAAAGAGTTTAGGGGGTTGGAGAAGAAAAATAAAACAAATCAACATTAGAAAAGACATTACCTCAAAATTGGGTAACTCTTTTTGATTTGAGCCAAAGGCTTCCTTGGGAAGCGTTCTGCCCAAAGTAAAGCTTCTAGGAGTAAGAGGGGGAATTTGGGAGAGTATTTGGGCAGAGTTTGGCTGAGTCAAATGGCTTGAATGTGTGAATAAGGTGGGAGTGGTGGGGGCCTTTTATAAGTGGAGAGGAGGGGCTCTTTTGGAAAGATTGAAATGATACATTATTATACAATGATTTTCGGATTCTAAAGGTCCCAAACTTATATAATTAGTGGATAAGGTGATAAGGGTTCGAAATATATTCATCCAATAGGCTTTGGACAAGTGTAAGCCTTGTATTTTGCATTATGTTCTCATTTTATTTAAATCGTTAAATAATGAGGTCATCGCCACATCATAATGATGTCATAAATAATTTAATTTATTTAATGTCTAAAAATTATAAAAAAAAATACTATGATGTAGGAAATATTTTTATATTTCTAATGAATATTTATAATCAAAATTTGGACTTGTTTAACCCCACGTAGAAACTATTTTAGTAAAACATTTTATGCTTGTGTCATTTTTTACTTTAACATTAAATAAAAGGTGTTTATGTCATTTTCTAACTAATGTGGCTCCATGGGGTCCCCAATTTGACCCATGGGTTGTCTTGGTCGGCCATGACTCATAAAATAGGAGTAAGACAAGTGTCATGCTCATCTCATATTATAAAAACATTATTTGTACCTTAAACTACACTAATTACCTCTAATCGCGATTAAGAACTTAAAAGTTACTATTCACCAAAAAATTATTTTAATCTCATTGAACCACATTTTACTTCTTAATGACAACCATGTATGTCGTATTTTTGAAAATCAAATCCCAGAAGTGGTAATATTTCATTTAAACGAAAAATCAGTTATTTAACTACCACTTAGTGGTTTCACTATTCATCAAAAATTGAAGTTTTTCAGAACAATGCCAAAATTTCACCCTAAGCTATAATTGATATTCCGAATTCAAAAATGATGTTTATTTTACAAAATTACAAACATATAAGTTGCATTAATTAATTTTATAATTAATTCCCGTTGTTACGACAGATAGCGTGTTTTTAAGAAACAATTTATATCAAAATATTGGCAATTGTTTATGTCCAATTTCAATGTTAAATTAATTCTAATGACCACCATTGGATAAAATGGTAAAAATATATTATAATTATACTTTAAAACCACTAAATAGTATAATTTATCACAATAAATTATTTTTATTAAAAAAGTTGTTTTAAGTATCTTTCAATATTCATAAAAAAATTGGAAGTTCTCAAAAAGTTACAAAAAATTCAACTTAGGATAATTTCAATATTACAAATTCAAAAATGAAGTCCATTTCGAAATATAAAATTTCTATAATTTTAAAAAGTGGTTATTACAATTCATAACGGCTACTTTGATTAGTCGCGGTGTTTTTGAACTCGAAGTTGCGTATAATGCAAGCTATTGGATTATTGAATGAGAAGCGTATCGTGGAAGCTCGGGGTGTTACAAATTTATCCTCCTCTTTCTTGGTTTCTACTTTCACAACATCTTCATTATTCTCCACTGGTTGCTGAAGGAATGATATATAATAGTGAAAAAATAAAAGGTAATGTCAGAGTATAATTATATTTGAACAAAATTAAACCATGAAGTGTCAAGTTCAAATACAACCCTTTCATTTTCTATAACGTTTGTCTCAATTTCCTCAAGAAAATCCACTTTGATCTCATCATGAACACCCTTTAATAAATGTTCAACAATTTCAGGGAGCTTCATATGTTCCTCTTTAAAATAATATTATATATCATAATTTTCCTCCAAGGAAATACAAGTGTTGAATGAATATGATAAATTAAAACAAGGGGAGTTAATACTGAATTCTATTTAAAGAATATCAAAAGATAATGAGTTGAGGAAATCATTATCTCCTTGAGTTTTTTTATCATCAATCTCTTCTTCATTGTAAGGAACCTCGTTGAGTTGAGTATTAGAAGATAGAGGTAGGGAGTCATCCTCCACTAATTCTTGGATATCCATAGAAAAATCATGGATGACTAAGGGGTTCTTTTAGGACCATAGAAACATCAATAATTTCTGGAATGTATTTGGAGAACTCAGTTAGAATTGGGGCTATCACTTAAATAAGTTCAATGTTAATGTCCTCCATTAGTATATCTATGAATTCTTTGAATGATTTCTCCTCATTATTTGTTTTCCAAAATTACCATACAAGTATAACAATAGACGAAACACCATCCTCCATAGAAAATGATGAGTCAATAATTGGTTTATTTATTAGTGGTTAATGGTTTAATGTTTGACGCACACCTGTTATAGGGAGTTGAAGAGAAATTTTTATTATATTACCTAGTGTAGTACTGTGATTAACCCTAGGAAGTTTGCAGAAGAGGAGTTCACACAAAACAGTTTTTCACTTTTAAACGAGGGTAAAAAATGTGTTGTTTTTCCAATAAATTGATAATAAAATGATTAATGGAAATTTAAAATTAAAATGATTAAAAAAATTATGTTAAAATTGTGATTAAGTAATGGTTGGGTTCCCAATTGTAATTATATCCTTCTTCAATTGAATTGAAACATCTTCTTCTTAGTTGATTAAAGTGTGTTTCCACAATTGTTTCCTTTCTCCTCCTGGGTGAAATTATAATGCTGAGAGAAAAACTTACCATGATCTGAGTTTGTTCAAATCTCCTTCAATGTGAAAAATAGTTTTATTGAATATCCTTAATTGATATGGGAAATAACTGCTCGGGTCATGTTTATCCCAAAAAAAATTCAAGAATCATTAAATACCCCTAGAACACATACTGAAGATTGTCAAGTACTTCACCACTAATACCCAGTCTATCAATCGTATATATTTTAGAAGTCAATGTAGGGATATAATGATTATTTTACCAAACAAAATAATAAATAATAGAATTTAAATTCATGAATGATCTCACTTGATAATAAAATACACTATATGAAATTGAAACCAATAATAAATAAAAAGAAATTTCATTCAATTTTTTCTACGAGCTCAAGAATTACAAATTAGAAAATCAACCCTTCCACAATCACTCAAAATGATTACCCCACCATGGAAAGGGTAATAAATATGAATGTTGAATAATAAGGCATTAAACAACTTTGGAAAAGAAACTAAATATAAGAGAAAGAGGAAAAATTCTCATCCTTGGTGTCCTAGAAGGAATGGGATGGAATGTGAGATGCTTGGAGAGGGAGGTGCTCCCAACCTTTTATTTCCAGACTCTGTCCCCCGAAAGTTGATGCATTTTACCCCCATTAAATGGAATCTTCAAGCATTGAAACCTTCTTGAATGTTATTCATAATTTTCTTGGATGTTTCCCCTAAAAATACTTGTGTATTTAGACAAGTATTTAGAGAGTTTTTTTCTTTATACTCTCACAATATATTCTTTCCATTCAGACTCTCGAAATCAAAATCCTTCAAATTATAATGTGTTAATGAACATTAAAACAAAAAATTCACATAGCATGGGCTTCATGAAAAATGTTCCCAAACCTTTTGAGTCTACACCCACCGAATGACAAAACAATTTGGAGCACCATGATTGATTTATGGACCCCACACCAAAATTTGGAAGGTCTGTAATCAGTTTTCTTTCTCCCAACTATGAGCTTCATTTGAGCTTCCATATGAACAATTCATATTTTTCTCAAGAAGGATGAAATTAATCACTGGATATTTAGCATCTGAAAAACGAAAAACAAAATCAATTTTTATTAGTGTAGAACACTGTATGAACAAAATAAAAAAATTATTTCAAATATTTAAAAATATGAAATGTGAATCTTTTACTATTAATCTCAAAATATTATCAATATCATTAAAATGTAGCAATTTATCTTAAAGTAACACTTTTATGGGATTAAGAAAATTAAATTCAATATATATTTAATTGGAAATATTTTTTCTATCACATAATCTTATTTTGGATAATATTTCTCAGCTATATCTAATGCAGATAGTTCAGTTACAAGGACATCCTATCGTGGTTGTATCAATCAGTGGTCCCATGTTCAAATCTAATTTTTGGAAAGGGATTAATAAATAATTCAGTACTAAATTAAATATCTGTAAAAATTATCATCCACAATATGATATATAGTCTGGATGAATGATCCATACCCTAGAAGATATAATTAAATCATAATATATGGATTACCAAGGGTTTTTAGATCAACATCATTCTTTAAGGGTGTTTTAATTTATCAATAATTTTCATTCTAGTATTCAAATGGATCCTTTTGATGAATTTTATGGAAAGAAGTATCAGAAGACATATTTCTAGGATAAATTATTAGACATAATGTTAATAGTAATATAGTTTGTTGAGTAAATGAATGATAAGGTTCAATTTATTCATCAACAAATGACATAATCTATTTACAGACTGAAAATTTATATGGATTATGAGAGGACCGATCATTCATTCAAGGAATGTGATTATGAATATCTTACAAAATCACTATATAAAATTGATATTCATTTTTGAAAAAATTTGATGTTAAGACCATGAATAAATATACAATATGATGTAATAAATAATCATGGAATAATTTCTCATCGATTATCTTTTCCACCCAGATTTTCCTAGTTACACATCATTTTTCATGTTTTAATGATATAGAAATATATTCGAGATCAATTTCATGTTTTTCACACAAAAAATAGTTTAGTTCGAATAAATTATTTCATACTATGAACAAATAATTTAGATTCTTATTGATAGTGGAAATTTTTTGATTTAATAAGACAATTTAATAAGTTACTGTTTTATGAAAAAACCAAATGGGTTATGAAGCAACATGGGAACCTAAATATACTATGGAGGAGATATATTACAACCTATATAATAATCTAATGTAATTGAAAATGCAGAATTAAAAAGGGTAAAAGAATTTATAAACGTAGTTAATTATATAATAAATAATTTTCATCTCTATTAATATGAAATATATCATACTATTCATTATAAAATAGTTATTTATTTTTTGGTTAAAAGAAAAATTATCATAATTATACACTTTTATTATATGGTTTTACATAAGAGGTTATTTTTGAATTTTAAAAAAAATTAGTTGAAAAAAAATTATTTTTAGAATAATTATATCAAAATTAACTTAGGGTGAAATGTTCAAATTTTTTTGGAAAATATTTATTTTTTTGTGATTAGTGAAAAATACAGATTTTTTAAAACTATAATTTTATTTCAACAATTGATGTTATTTAAAATTACCATATTCTACTAATATGATTTATTGTAATAAATTTAATCATGATTTATTCATAATTCCCTTAATTACTTATAAATCATATTTATATAGGATTTTAGTATATATTTTGTTTTTGGATTAAAAGAAATATTCTTTCTGAAAAAAGTAGTTAATAGAATAATGTTTCTCTATATTAATTTTTTTTTAAAACATAATAAGAAATTAATTAAATGAAATTAATAGAATATATACTAAAAAATGATTTTAAATTATAAAATGATGATTAATAGTCCTATATTTAATTTTAAATAATATTATGCTTGAAAAATACATTTCATGAAAACCCATTTCCTCATCAGCTAAGTGGGTTTTGTTTTTAAGTTAAATTATTCCACTTATATGAAATGAATTCTGTGAAATGATTCCACATTTATAATCCTAAAAATATATACTATTTAATAAGGTAAAATTATTGTTTTTTTTCAATAAATAATGAATATATTAAAAATCATGGAAGGAATTTAAGGTAAAAAAGAAATTATCAAGGTTAAACATAATAAATAATGGTTAAAGTGACCAGTAAATCCGTGTAAATTATATTTTAAGTCTATATTTATACATTATATTATCAAATAAATGTTAATAGTATATATTCGAGTGACATGACATGTGAAACACATGGGTATCGATTTTTCATTCGAAAAATTACAAGGGTGTCACTCTTCTCAGTTATAAAAGGATGCCTATATTCTATCCTCTTCACACAACCAAATCATTTTTGGATAAGAAAATGAAAACCCTAATGACATATATTGATAAATATAAAAATCATATATTCCATTTTTTCATCACAAATCTATCCAATTAATTCTTTTTCTTATATCATAATGATGTTTTTAGCAGAAGAGGGATCACACTTAAAAGTGTATTATTAAAATTATTTATTCTTACAACTCCTTCAAATAATATTATACTGTACTAATATAAAAAAATTATCCACTAATATGAGTTGTTATTATATAAATTTATGATATTAAATCCATATATTCTACCATCAATTGGGGAATGAAAACATCAGTGGTCTGTATGGCAGACTACCTCCTGAGGAAATGATGTAAATTTTGTAAAATCATTTCCTCTCACAGATTGTTATAACTATGTATGTAATGTAAATTTTTTATTTTTATAATATAGTAAATATTTATAATCATGTTATAATATACATCTTCTTGATTTCCATTACACAGGGGATATGATAACGTCACTCGTGTGGATGGTTGATGACTACCTTGATATATGATGTGATTTGTTTTTGACAATACCACTATTTGGAAGGTAATAAGGAAAATGTTAATGAATAAATATTCTAGAAATATTAAATTATTATTTTATTTATGAAATAGTAATCATTATTATAAGATAATATATTATTTTATTTATTACCATTCCAAAAACCAAAAAATAATATTGTCTTTGATCATTTGTGTGGACCAACTTCTCAATTAAGTGTTGGGATTCCATTTTCTTCATAAAATGAAATTTATCATACATTAATATATGATGAATTTTTTATGAAATTATTAAAAATATTGAATGATAATTTTTATTTACCAAATTTCCATAATGATCATTTAAATATGGAGGCACTACTAATGGATATGTACATTATACTGTCTTTATGATTATATCAAAGTTTAATTTTTATAACCACAAGGAATGAATGGTTTTAAATATATATATGATGTTTAAATGTTATAAAAATTTCATAATTATTGATGTGTATTAGTTTAAATAACGACCAATTTGACTATAGTCAACCTACTAAATTAATTAATGACACATAAACCTAATGGAGTCATAATATATGTAGTAATGTTAATTCATTAGGAAATCATATATAATATTGTAAAAATTTATATAAATATAATAATAAACTCAAAAGGTTTCTATTTAAGTAAAAAAACAACATAAGTTTATTATTCAAGAATATATTCAATGTATGAGGTGAATTATAATGAGAGGTTAGATACTTCATCTCAATTTCCCTTTTTAGGGTAATTTTGATGTAATACATCTATATTAATTTTTGATGTTTATATAAATATTCCATTACAAGACAGATCATAATTTAATATATTTTCATGATATATAAATTTTTCCAATGTTATTCTTCCATGGGTTTTATGATTCAAATTTTTATAGATTGGTATATGGTTCTGAAAAAATATTATAATGGATAATTTATAAAAATATTTTACATCCATTTCAATTTTTTAAAAATTATTTTGTAATTGTTTTATTATTTATAGAAAATATTTATAATGAAATATATTGTTTTTTTATTTTATTTCCATGTTTTTTAAATGAAATATTTTTATGTTTTTTATACTAAAATGTTTTCAAAAAATGATTAAAATGAATTTTCTATTTTATCATATGTTGCTTCACTGGATTTTTCTATTGTGGCGAGAATGATTATTTTTTATTCCATTACATATTTTCTTGTTTCCTTCTTAGAAAACCCATATACAATTTTATCAAAGTTTAATTTTATTGAAATTTTTAAAATGTAATTTAATTTCAATATAAAAAATTGTTTTGAAAATACAATGGATATGTTATTCAAAAACATTTAAGATGTAATGTTACTTGAAAAACGTTTTTTAATTCATGATAAGTTAATTTGTAATTATATGAAAAATGAGTGTGCTCCATAAAACGTATATGATAATGGTATCCATTATAGTACAAGAGTGTGAATGATATGGCTTATATAAATGGTTGAGACCCATTATAGATCATGAAAAACTATTGAACATGGTATGACATATACGATGGGTTGAACCCCATATTATTTCATTGGGGAGCCCTATCACGACTTGTCCTCGGGGCCCGTGCCATGACTACCCCAAGCCCGCCTTCCATAGGCCAGGTGCTGGCGACTAGCACCAAAGGCGTAAATCCCAATAACTAGGAAGTCATTGCCTTTATAAAAGTAAACAAACACCATAGAGAACAAGTGGAAGTAAAACACTAAGTAAAAAAAGAGAAGTACTGAAAAGTAAATGGGCCAGAATACAAACCCAACTGAAGTACAGCTACAACTGAACAAAGTACAATAGAAAAAGACAACAGCAAGAAGAAAGGAAGCAGCTCCTGGGTCATCGTCCTCGGATCCTACCTGAAGGGAAGGTACAGATAGCGCAGCTCCTGGATCGTCCACCACAGATCCAACCTGAAGGGTAGGTACAGATAGGCTCTAAAATGCTCTCGCCCGTCAACCTCCTCCGAGTGTCGTCTCACCGTGAAGTCCACCTCCGGATACTGACTCGTCATGTAGTCCACCTCCGGGTACTGACTCGTCGTGTAGTCCTCCTCCAGGTACCATCCAGTCCTCGCACACTCGGCCTCCGTCAGCACTGCCCGTCGTCTGCAACCAACACAACGAGGTGCAGGCATAGCCGTGCATGGGTGAGTATAAAGATACTCATTAGGGACCCCGGGACCCTCAAGGTCTCACTAAAACCAACCAAGATAACCACAAAAAAGATCTCAACAGATAACTTCTACTTAGGTATATGCCCATACATATACCTAAGTTATCAAGTAACCCATCTCAATCATGAGGAAACACAAAGATTATGAAATCAACAGATAACCACTACCCAGGTATATGCCCATACATATACCTAAGTTTTCAAATGACCCATATCAATCATGAGGCAAACACAAGGTCATAGACTCAGCTCAAACCAGGATTTTCATTATCGAAACCGTAACAGCTGAAGAGCTCCGTCTCTGGAGTGTATAGTTGTCCTATCATGACTCCGAGGTACTACTCACTAACCTAAGACTTCTGGGGTACTCCTCCTGTCGAGTACCACGAGTCAGCCACACAAAAACAGTAGTGCTTCCCGCCGGGGTATTCCACCCAATCACAATAGTGCACACCCCCTAGTAGCCTACAGAGGTACTCTCCAGACGAGTACCGCAGGTCTGCACTATCACACAGGTAGTGCTCCGTCCGCCATGGGTCTGCACCTCAAAAAGTAGTGCTCCGTCCACTGGGCTAGTCGACTCTCCCCAAGTCGAGTCGGTCAAGCAGTCGTCAGGTCTCAGTCTGCTACACGGTCACCATACTCCACATGATCGTCTCCGGGAGGGTCCTCTCCACGAGCTACTGGTTGATACTCCAAATATCACAATTCCCACGAAGAAGTATCTCAAAGGACCACCTCATCATAGGGGTCTCAACGCAATAGACGACGCGTCAATCGGACGCTCGGTCTGTGAGTTATTAGCCTTTTCGTCCTAGGGGCTCGATTGGTTTCGTGTGCGAACCAATCCGGCCGTATCTCAACTGTAACCCGAACTCTCATAGGGTATACTCATAGGGACCTTTTCTTAAAGTGATCAACAACGCCGCTGACGGTTCGTCAAACAGATGTCCGGTCTGAAAGATATCAGCTTTTCTGTTCCAGGGGCCCGGTTGGATTTCGGGTATAATCCAACCCAGCCACTATCCAACTACACCCAAACCTCAGGCGAAGTATGCCAAAAGTTCCGTCTCATAAATTGGAATTCAACGAGACAGACAGAATTTCAATCGGACGCTCGGTCTGCGAGTTATTGGCTTTTTCGTTCCAGGGGCCCGGTTAGTTTCATGAGAGAACCAACCCGACCGCACTCCGACGGTATCCAAACCTCAAGCAGAGTAAGCCAAAATATCCGTCTCACTTAGAGGAATCTATCAAAGTCGACGGCACGTCAATCGGACCTCCGGAGCTCAAGATATGAGCGTTTCCGCTCTGAGGGCCTGGTTGGTTTCGTGTATGAACCAACCTAGCTGAACCCAATGTATTTCGAAACCTAGGGTGTAATATACTGAAACGTCCATCTCGATCCAAGGATCGCATTGCCGCTGATGGCGTGTCGTTCGGAGGCCCGTAGCTCATGTTATGAGAAAAAGACCGTGAGGGGTCCAAAAACGGGGGGTCTGGGCCTGGACCGACCCGGCCCAACCCCCCTGGGTCAGCCCGACCGGCCGGCCGCGGCTCAGCCAGCGTGGCCGCGTGGAAGCCGCGGGCGGGGTGCGCGACTCCCCCACCCTTGCCGCTAATTGAAGCCGGCGGCAACCGCCACCGCCTTCCGCGGACCACCGGACGCGCTCCGGTGGTCCGTTTCTCCTGCCGTCTTCACCAACGGTCCTCCTGGGACCCGACCTTCACTACGAAGGGATTCAAACGCCATAGCGGCCTGATTCTTCGTCGTCCTTTGATCCACATGTCAATTTAAAAAATGTGCCGTCTTCGTGGTTCTCCGGCGCGACACGATGGCGTCGCGCCCCTTCGTCGTGGCCCGTCTCCATCCGTGGATGTCTTCGGGTTTCTCCGACATGGCGCGACGGCGTCGCGCCCTTGTTCGTTTTCACGACGTGGCGCGATGGCACCGCGCATTCCTTGCTGCACATTTCCGCGCGGTGCGACGGCACCGCACCATCCCCGTTTCAATCCAAAAAAGAAACCCCCAATGATAAGGAAAAGGGTGGGCCATTTTTTGTGCGGTCCGGCCCCCTCTTGTTAGTTGATAGCAAAAGGTCATATTCCACGAAGATCTTAAAGGTAAAAATCATGAAAAAATTGAATAATAATCCTCAACATCAATCCGCATGAACGAACAATCCGAGGATTAACCTGGAATTCGTTGGTCCGCGCTTGATGTTCTTTTCTCAAAAGATAATAGAACTCCAAATAAATTCCCCTACCTCAAGCGTCGTCGAGCGAGGGTTCGTCGCAAATTTTCTCGTCGCGAAAGAATGCGTCGTGGGAAGGGGATCGTCGATGTCACCTTGCGGGTCGGTGTCGCGGAAGAGGATTCATAGACAAAGACGGAGGTTGTCCGAGGTGGAACGGCGTCTCCCATCCTTTGATGTGGAAAGAATATGGTGGGATGGTGCTTCATCATTATTCGGAAGAAGGACGTGAAGACGTTCTTCGTCGGAGACCGATTTGTTCGTCACGTTCTTCGTCGTTGAAGAAGATGTTCTTCAAGCCTTCCAAATCCTCCCAACGCGACAAGACTCAAATCAAAAATAAAATAAACCCAAGTCTTATTTTATTAACACAAGAAAAGAAATTTAATTTCAAAGGAAAAGAAACAAACAATTAATTCAATGAATTAATTGTAACGATTTAACCGCCCAATTAATGAGGCGTTTCTTAACTAGAAAAACTCACGGTTGACATTCATTAAAGAGGGGTGTTGCGGGTGCGTTACTTAGAGGAAAAGAAACGGCGGGGCTTGTGCGTGCCCCACCTCACAAATATCATACCAAAAGGGTAGGATATTTCCGATTGCACCCTATCTGCTTCAACCCAGCTTAAGTAGCTTTAAGTGGCTTCAAGTGTCTTTAAGTGAAATAAAATAATATTTTTCGTACCACATTATTTTATTTCTTAACTTAAAGCCCAAAAATTAAAAACCACACCCGAGAAAACACAACTCCATAAGAGGCGTTTCTAAGGAAATACCGGCGCTGTGATTCCATCGGTGCCCTCAGAATTCTATTCCGAGCACCGGTTCAGAAGTTAGAAAAACCCGCTTGTTCGTTCTCTAAACGTACCCGAGCTAAACATCGGAAAATGATTCTAAGCACACCGGGCCTCAGAATCAGGCGTCGTCAGAAACTGTGTTCTTGTAAAATCCCAAAGAAAATTTAGAAAAAAATTTACCTTGTTATTTCTAGGTATTTACATTACTCCCACCACAGGGATTTACGTCCTTGTAAAGCTTTAACACAAACTAGGGTCACAAAATCGGTATAGAGCACGCATCTGAGCCTCCCGCTCTCATGTGCTCACCTGGAGGATCCCGTACTGCTAGAGGAAGTGCACCCGAGGAATAGACTGTCCTCGTAGGATCCTCCCCTGTCAATCCTCGATCCCCAATAGAACCTCCGTGAAAGAAACCCCATTGCCATCGTTCAGCTCCCCATGGTCGATGATATGCGAAGGGTCAAGAACGTATCTCCTCAGTTGAGATTCGTGGAAGTTGTCGTGCACCTGGTGCAACTGAGGTGGATGGGTCAACCAGTAAACCACCCCGCCTTCCCAGCTGAGGACCAAAGAAGGTTCGCTGAACCTTGGAGATAACTTGCCGCCTTGTTCACAACTCCGTAAACCTCGTCGAGGTGAGACACTTATAAGAACGTGATCATCATACTCGAACTCCAGAGGTCTCTAAATCCTATTAGAACAGGAACTCAAAATGACTGATGCGATGAGGGTAAGGTTGACCAACTGAAGAGTGATCGGTCGCACCCTCCTGTGAATGAGTTATCCTGTGCTGTCTGGGGTTCCCTTTTTGCTGACCAAGGAAAACCCAACCTGACGTCGTAGTTAAAACAAAACATTTTTGCCTAATACCGTCAATTTGTGTATGAACTGTGATTGCCCAGTCCATACTCAAACCAATGTCGTAAGGCCTTGACGCTGCCACCAAGAGACTTCAACCGAAACTCTCTCCCCGAGGGTCTGACCACACCATCGGCGTAAGTGTGATTATTGAGTCTCCACCAAAGGTATCTCCAGTCGTGAGGGTCATGTCCACGTCTTACCAGAAACACTAGGTCTGGAACATGAGTTTTGAAAGCAAGGAATGATTCATATCGACGTCTGTTACTACAGCAGCTAGTAGTGGACATAGACTGTCCCTTGAATCATTCTTAGATCCATCGGGTCACTCTCCTCGACTGCATGCAACCGAACTCTTCCTCCGCCCTCCAGCTCCCTGAGCCTGACAGGGATAACTAAGGCGGGTGGTTGTAGCATGTAAAGATGTACACCACCTCATGCTGCGCTCCTATCTCTTCCTCCACGTCTGCCACTTCACAGACTCATATCTCCTTAAAGATTCATCTTCTTTAAACAATTAACATGCTCGAGTCTCTAAGAATGGAGCCGGTTTGCTGTTTCTTACTACACTATGCAGTCTTCATCCGTTCATGGATGATCTGTGCCCTCTTTGCATATGATCTGAAAGAGCTGCTAAAATTTCTCCTTTGTCGAAAAGAGAAACCCGGTCTTATCCCCTGGACGAACCACGACCATTGCCTAACACAGTCAATCCTGACATGAATGACGCATTCATGCCATGGATGACGTCGTAAGGCCTCGACGTAACTAATAATTGATCCAACTGTCACTCTCGCATCCAAGGGTCGAGTCACTTTGTCGGCATCAGTGTGAGGTCACTGGGTCTCCTCTAGTAGAAATCTCGAAAGTGAGGGTCAAGTCAACAGTTTTAACTAGGACCACTCAGTATCAAGAAAACCAAAAGGATAGGAAAACAAACATCACAAAGATAAGTGTCTTTTTATTATTGCAGCTCATAGTAAAAATACACTAATACAAAAACAACATGGAACTAGAAGTACAAGGGACGTATCCACTAGTTCCTCTCCTGTCCACCTGCTCCTGGAGCTCTACTTCCTTGCCCACTGCTCGGCTGTTGCTCAAGCACCAGCCGCTTCTTCTGTCTCGGTGGCTCCTCCAACACCCATTGATCAACTGTGCGGGGGGTTGTACTGTCACGTGCCAGGTGACCCTTCCTACCACAGGAGAAACACTGTCCGTTTCTGGCACTCCTGGCACTGACCCCACCCTGGGTGCCCCGCACCACCGATCCTAAAACCCAAGATTGCCAAACTACTGTTCTGGTCCTCCTGGACCTCTGCATCATATGTCTACTACCCATATATGACTCGTCTACTGATCGAAAAACACGCAGCAAAGGCAGCAGCTCCTGAACACGCTCGGGGTGTAGATCTACTGGTACAAACTCCACCCTGAAGACGGTCTCGATGTCTTCCCATGTGAAGGCCATCCCATCGAAAAACTGGAACAAGTGGATCCAACACCTTCCTGCTTCTGCCTAAAGAAGGCTGGCAGCAAAGATCACCATGAAGTCTTCCGGCATCCCCACTAGCCAGAAGACTCTCACCACAACCTCCAGCCAATCCTCAGCCACCTACGGGTCCGTCTCTCCCCGGAACCTGGGTGGTCTCTGGTGCTGGAACTCGTGCAGCGCGCTCAAGTGGTGTGAATCGCCTACTGCTGGGGCTGGTGGCATCGGTGGCCCAACGTATGGTAGTACCGCTGGTTCATCCACTGGTGCCTCAACTACAAGAGGGCCCTGTACCGAAGCCTCGTCGGTCAGCAGGCTGTCAGTACGCATATCCCTCTGGGCTCTAGCTGGTCGTCCGTGAAAAGGCATCCTAAAAGAAACAGCGTGACACTGTCAAATGATTATACCTGGTGAGCTGACCTGGTTTGAGCTGACATTTAAAAACTTCTGGAAACACACACGCAATCAGTGTTTTCACGCACAAAGTCGAAAATCAGTTGTCAGGGTCCTATTGTATGGATACGTCGGCCGCCCACACCAACACTGGACTCCCTGAAATGAAAACCATACTCGGTACTCTTAACACAATTGCTTCACAGAAAGAAAAATATCAGAGTTATAAGTTCAGCAGTAGAACCGACTCCTCTGATACCAATTTGTCACGACCCGTCCTTGGGGCCAGTGTCGTGACTACCCCAAGCCCGCCTTCCATAGGCCAGGGGCTGGCGACTAGCACCAAAGGCGTAAATCCCGATAACTTGGAAGGCATTTCCTTTATAAAAGTAAACAAACACCACAGAGTACAAGTTGAAGTAAAACACTTAGTACAAAAAGAGAAGTGCTGAAAAGTAAATTGGCCAGAATACAAACCCAACTGAAGTACAGCTAAAACTGAACAAAGTACAAGAGAAAAATACAACAGCAGGAAGAAAGAAAGCAGCTCCTGGGTCGTCATCCTCGGATCCTGCCTGAAGGGTAGGTACAGATGGTGCACCTCCTGGATCGTCCACCACGGATCCTACTTGAAGGGTAAGTATAGATAGACTCCACAACACTCTCACCCGTCAACCTCCTCCGAGTGTCGTCTCGCTGTGAAGTCCACCTCTGGATACTGACTCATCGTGTAGTCCACCTCCGGGTACTGACTCGTCGTGTAGTCCACCTCCGTGTACCATCCAGTCCTCGAACACTCGGCCTCCGTCAGCACTGCCCGTCGTCTGCAACCAACACAACGAGGTGTGGGCATAGCCCGTGCAGGGGTGAGTATAACGATACTCAGTAGGGACCCCGAGACACTCATGGTCTCACTAAAACCAAAAAAGTTAACCACAAAGAAGATCTCAATAGATAAACTCTATTTAGGTATATGCCCATACATATACCTAAGTTATCATGTAACTAGTCTCAATCATGAGGAAACACAAAGATTATGAAATCAACGGATAACCACCACCCAGGTATATGCCCATACATATAACTAAGTTATCAAGTGACCCATCTCAATCATGAGGCAAACCCAAGGTCATAGACTTAGCTCAAACCAGGATTTTCATTATCAAAACCGTAACTGGTGAAGAGCTCCGTCTCTTGAGTGTACAGTGGTCCAGTCACGACTCTGAGGTACTTCTGACTAACCTAAGATTGCTGAGGTACTCCTCCTATCGACTACCGCGGGTCAGCCACCCAAACCCAGTAGTGCATCCCGCTGCGGTATGCCACCCAAACACAGTAGTGCAAAACCCCTAGTAGCATTCAGAGGTACTCCCCGGACGAGTACCGTGGGTCTGCACTATCACACAGGTAGTGCTCCGTCCGCCATGGGTCTTCACCTCACAAAGTAGTGCTCCGTCCACTGGGCTAGTCAACTCACTCCAAGTTGAGTTTGTCAAGCAGTCGTCAGGTCTCAGTCGGCTACACGGTCTCCATACTCCGCACGCTCGTCTCCGGGAGGGTCTTCTCCACGAGCTACAGGTCTATACTTCAAGTATCATAAGTCCCACTAAGAAGTATCTCAAAGGATCACCTCATCATAGGGGTCTCAACGCAACAAACGGCGCGTCAGTCGGACGCCCGGTCTGTGTGTTATAAGCCTTTTCGTCCCAGGGGCCCGGTTGGTTTCGTGTGCGAACCAATCCGGCCGTATCTCAACTGTACCCTAAACTCTCATTGGGTATACTCATATTGACTGTTTCTCAACGTAATCAACAACACCGCTGATGATTCTTCAAATGGACGTCCCGTCTGAAAGATATCAGTATTTCCGTTCCAGGGGCCCAGTTGGATTTCGGGTATAATCCAACCTAGCCACTATCCAACTGCATCCAAAATTCAGGAGAAGTATGCCAAAATTTCTGTCTCATCAAGAGGAATTCAACGAGACAGACGGCACGTCAATCGGACGCCCAGTCTGTGAGTTATTGGATTTTTCGTTCCAGGGGCCCGGTTGGTTTCGTGAGCGAACCAACCCGACCGCACTCTGACGACATCCAAACCTCGAGTAGAGTAAGCCAAAATATCCATCTCACGTATAGGAATCCATCAAAGTCGATGGCCCTTCAATCGAACATCCAGAGCTCAAGATATGAGTGTTTCCGCTTCGAGGGCCTGGTTGGTTTCGTGTACAAACCAACCCGGCCGAATCCAAAGTATTCTGAAGCCTTGGGTGTAGTATTCCGAAACGTCTGCCTCGATACAAGGATCGCATCGCCGCTGACGGTGTGTCGTTCGGAGGCCCGTAGCTCATGTTATGAGTGAAAGACCATGAGGGGTCTGAAAATGGGGGGTCTGGGCCCGGACCGACCCAGCCCGACCCCCCTGGGTCGGCCCGAACGGGGTCGACCCGACCCGGGTCCAACCCGGCTGGGCCTGGCCCAGCCAGCGCGGCCGCGCCAAAGCCGTGGGCGGGCTGTGCGGCTCCCCCACCCTTGCCGCTAATTGAAGCCGGCGGCAACCGCCTCCACTGCGCCGGCGTGGCGCGCCGCCACCGCCTTCCGCGGACCACCGGACGCGCTCCGGTGGTCCATTTCTCCTGTCGTCTTCGCCAACGGTCCTCCCGGGACCCGACCTTCACTGCGAAGGGATTCAAACGCCATAGCGGCCAGATTCGTCGTCGTCCATTGATCCACACATCAATTAACAAAACGCGCCATCTACGTGGTTCTCCGACGCGACGCGATGGCGCCGCGCCCCTTCGCTGTGGCCCGAATCTGTCTGCGGATGTCTTCGGGTTTCTCCGACGCAGCGCGATGGCGTCGCGCCCTTGTTCATTTTCACGACTTGGCGCGACGGCGCCGCGCATTCCTTGCCGCACGTTTCCGCGCGGTGCAACGGCACCATGCCATCCCCGTTTCAATCCACAAAAGTAACCCTAAAGGATAAGGAGGAGGGTCAGTCGTGTTTGTGCGGTCCGGCCCCCTCTTGTTAGTTAATAGAAAAAGGTCATATTCCACAAAGATCTTCAAGGTAAAAATCACGAACAAATTAAATAATAATCTTCAACATCAATCCGCATGAACGAATGATTCGCGGATCAACCTGGAATTGGTTGGTCCGTGCTAGACGTTCATTTCTCAAAAGATAATAGAACACCAAATAAATTACCCTACCTCAAGCATCGTCGAGCGAGGGTTCATTGCGGATTTTCTCGTCACGGAAGAAAGCATCATGGGAAGGGGATCATTGATGACACATCGCGGGTCGGTGTCGCAGAAGAGGATTCGTAGACAAAGACGGAGGTTGTCTGAGGTGGAACAGCGTCTCCCTTCCTTTGACGTGGAAAGAAGAACGAGGGATGGTGCGTCATCGTTCTTCGGACGAAGGATGTGATGACGTTCTTCATCGGAGACCGATTCGTTCTTCACGTTCTTCGTCATTGAAGAAGATGTTCTTCAAGCCTCCCAAATCCTTCCAACGCGACAAGACTCTAACCAAATAGACCCAATTTTCTTCCTAGAATATGTAATGATTAAGGTTGGGTCCTTACACCACAACAATGATGGTTGGTATTTTCAAGGAGGGAATAAAACATGGATAAATATTGATTCAATATTATTATAATAACTATTCATCTTAATCTATAAATTCATAATCAGGGACTCATACCCTCACTTCTATAGTGAATTCCATAGTCAAAATCAAATAGACCCAATTTACTTCCTAGAACCATAGGATAAAACATTTTATATTATATGAAAATAATTATAATTTAATTCACAACTCTATAAAAATTCTTGAAATATTATCACTACACAATTTTCTAAAATCAATAAAGCTGATCAGAAGAATTTACCATCAATTAATTTTCTCTTACTGTATTGAAATTAAATAAATTTATCAAATCAAGAATTGTTTACCTTAATATTTATCCATAAAATTAAACATAAATCAATCCCCTAATTAACATATTATAGTTGTGTGTTGAAATAGTATTCTATACATCATTAGAATTTGACAAAAAATTCTTGACAATGAAGATAACATATTCTACATTTTTGGATATAATCTACTATCTATCAATGATATTGGGGTAATTTACAAAATAATTATTCCTCATAATACTATGTAGTACATTGAAATATTAGAAAAATATACATCTATAAGGTGACAAAATACATAGCATAATGTGAATTAGTTTTGTTTATTTAGTTAATGTGTATTATGGAATAATATGGATATAAGACTAAGAAGATTTTTCTTGGGATTGATACCAATGTTTCTTTTGGGGAAATAACATACCATAGTTTAAATTTTCCCTTAAAATATACAAAGGATTCCAATATAAATTTTATTATGTAGTAGATTGATATATCCATCACCATATAGGGTGTAATGGGGATCAATGGAATCATGGCTCCCTAATGTAAATCTAATAGGTGTCTCCTTGAGTTTTGGTGGGAACTCCAACCCTATTAAATCGGGGGAAGGTGTTCTGGTCATTTTGTTTTAAATTTTTTTAAACTAATTTATTCCTCTTAGAATTTGGATGCTTGTCTAGCAGCATATTTCAACCTCCTCTGCAAAAATCACTTATTTATATATCCTTTAATTCTTAATAGAATATGCTTACTTAAATTTTTGATTTTGAATCAATATGTGTAAATAAATATGTCTAATAATGTAACTCCATGACCCAAGATACCCAGAGTCGGTGCATTATTTCATATCATTGGCATGATCACAAAAGATCATGTCTTGAAAAACCAATTAGTTTAGTAGCCTTGGAAGTAGAAGATACATTCATAAGGTTTATATTATATCATAAAATAGGAAAATACAACAACATTGTTTCCATCGAAAACACTGAGATCCCATAGTCTATCCATGCATGTCATTCATAATATACTTCTTCAGATCCTGGGAAAAATAAAACATAGAAATGGGTGAGCTCAGATGCTAATTAGGGATAAAAATATAGAGGAAACTTTCATAAATAAGAATAAACATTTAAGTAAATGTTTAAGAGTAAAACAAAATCATTTTAAAATTGAACTTCTACATAATATGGAAAATATAAAATCAAATAATTCCATTTACTTACTCACATAGATATTCTAATAGTCAAATAATCACATGAATTATCAATAGTCTCTTTCATAAAGATGGAATGCATAATTCCAGACTTCATAACCACATAGTAAGGGCCTTGTGCTAATACTACAAATAAGATTTTTTCATGGCCTTATGCCAAGATATTAGTTTGTCTCATTAGACCTACTGATGCATCGGGGAGCTATAGCGGGAAACACCCATCACATAATAAGTCCAATGCATTCCTCATATAATTTTTTTTTAAAATAACATAAACATTCGTATTAAAACTAGCATATTAAATGACAATACTTTATCCATAAAACATGAATGGTGTAAAAATAACACATCTATAGACAAACATATCACAAAAAATTCAATACAATATTGAAGATTTGTATCATAATAAGTCAACAACAAATTAGGTTAAAATCTATCCATGGATGTTGACATAGATGAAATCAAAAGCTTTTTTAGATAAATATTTCTTTATATTTTGAAATCATTTTAAATTTATTTAATTACAAACTTGATTTCATTATTACCTAAAGATGTCTTTGGTAACCCCATAATGAAATACGTAGATATTTTTTCTAATTTCCTCTTTCACATCGGTAATGCCTGAAGAATCTCTTTTGGTAATTTCCACTCTACTTTAACCTATTGAAAATCCAATCACTTCACAGTAAAGTAATAAATATCTCATCTCATTCCATCCCACCAGTAATACTCCTAACGATATCTATACATAATTGTACTACCAGGATGAACAAAATAAGGAGAACAATGAGCTTCACATAACAAATCTTTCTTCCATTGCGAACCAAAAGGCACAGATAATCTCTTCCATAATATGAAAATACAATCAATATAAAAGATAAATTCATGAAATTTACCCTTCATAACCAACTGTACCTTTTTTTGTAACTTACTATCTTCATTCTGTGCTTGCTTAATTCATTCTAATATAGGTAATTACCGTAACACATGAAACAAAAAAGAGGAACTTACAGCGCCAACAACTTCTATACCCATTTTTATCAAATCGTTAATCAAAGGATCTTATTCCAAACATATCATGGTTAATATCGCATTACATTTTCGACTCAAAGCATTTACCACATTATTTTATATTCCTGTATGGTAATGAATCATGCAATCATAATCCATGATTAATTCAAACCATCTATTATGTCTCAATGTAAATTATTTCTGAGTGAATATATACTTCAAAATTTTGTGGTCAATATATATTTAACATTTTACACCATTCAAATGATTCCTCAAAAATTATAAAACAAAAAAATATTATCTAATTCCAAATCATGTGTCCGGTATTTTAAATAATGAGGTTTCAACTGACATGAAGCAAAAGCAATTACCTGAACATTCTTCATTAGAACACGACCTTGTCCATTAAAGGAAGCATCATTATAGATAAAAATTCAACATTTCTAGAAGGATGTTCCAAAACTGGTGCATTCACCATTATTCTTTTCAATTCATAAAAACATTCATCAAAGATTTTTTTCAAAATGAACTTAACACCTTTTTGGGTTAACTTAGTTAGTGGGATAGATAAACCTATAAAACATTCAACAAGCCTATGGTAATAACTCTCTAAACCATGAAAACTATGAATATAGGTAATATTTGTTGGTCTTCGGCATTATTTAACATCTTTGGTTTTAGATGGATCAACAGTTATGCCATATTTAGAAATGATGTGACCAAGGAATGAAATTTTTGGTAACCAAAACTCACATTTTCGGAATTTCCCATACAGTTTCTTTTCTATTATGGTTTGTATGACAACCGTTAAATGACTCTAATTATCTGAATTACTTTTAGAATATTCCAAGATATCATCTTTAAACACAACAAAAAATTATCACCTGATTCAAATAAGCCATCACTACAGCAAACTATTCGATTCTAATTCTGACCATCTCATGATGCTGATTTGGAAGATAATTTCCCTCTATATTTCTTACAAGCAAAGCTACCATGTATCCTCTACAAAACAAAAACATTCTAAACAAAGAAATATCTTAGGAGAAGCAACATGGTAATCTTCAACTGCTATATCATTTCAATATTACCGTAAATTATTTTATGGATATTAATATAAAAATATCCTTACTCCTAATGTTTCCTAAACAGACCTCTGATAAAAACTATAAGCCCCTATCCATAGACATTACATTATCTTGTATTATGTTAAAATTCAAATTAAGTACCTTTTCAGGTTTATGGATTTAGATAATTAGGCCATAGATTATATATAATATATTTATTTTTTCAAAGTATACACATCTACTCACAATTCATTTTCATTGATAAAAAAACTATTAAAAAAGAACATGGTTTTGTTTCATGATTAAACATCAAAACTTTTCTGTGATCCCATCCTTGAATCTATTCACCATTAAATCATGTGAAAAACATTTCAAAACATGGGATGAGCATAAAAATATCAGTTTGAAATACATAAATAAGGAAAATTGTTATTTTTTCAAAACAACATGTAAATATTGAATACTTAATCACAAGTAATTATTTTCAACATTATGAAATAGTAAATACTGTTCATTGAATATAACCTTATTTCTTACCATTGGAATACAAAATATTTCCATAAATCCTCCAGGAATCCCACATATCATATAAAAGGAAAACATGGGACATAGTCATACTAAAATGGAATAACCATACAGTCAACATCCAAAAATAAGTCAAATAAATATAATATCCATAAAGATGACTTATATACTGAATGTTTGGGAGGTAAAAATGTTACCACCTATCCTTGGTTTATAATAGAACCACCCATCATTTGGTTTATCACATTAAACCCCGTTTAATATAAAAGTACCATTATATAATCATAGAATATTTCAAATATCAACATTTCAATCCTAAAATTTCATTTCTAGTCACAAGAAATAATTTCAAGATATTAAAATAGTAAATCCAGTTTCAAAACCATTTTCAATAACAAAATATGTAAAAAGGTTATATGGTATTTATTTTCCATTTAAATACATAAGGTCTTGTTAAGGAATCTAAATATCGAATAATGATCCTCGTGGCGGAAAGGTTTTTGTCGCCACATACGTTAAAAAACATTACTTTTATTGTTTATTAAAACCATTCATTGAAAAAATATTACCTTTGAATGAGTGTAAATGAAAGAGGGGTTTAGTATACACTGTTTTAAAGAAGATAGTGTATATTATCAAAACATTCCCTATTGAATGGAGATTGAGGTAAAGCCCCTTACCACGAGTCCGACATGTCTCGTATGTTCCTTGTCCTTCCTGAATAATTTAAATAAGTTAATATATACTTTCTTCAAAACCTTATTCATGTCTATTGTTCCTTCTAAATCAATTATTTCCTTGATATAACAACTAGTTAATTATTTTAGTTCATATCAGAAATTTTATAGATGTTTGGAACATGAGTCAAAAACGAACTTGTTATAATTATGAATTTTCCATGTGGTCAAATTCCATTATATATAGAATGATATTAATGATTTTTATATCATAAATATCATATATATATATATATATGTTATATGTAATTAGAATAGCCCAAATCATTTTGATATCTGAAATGAAATGCACCGTTCATGGAGATGGTAAGTTGTACGTATGCGTGAACGCTACTTTCATTTCTTTTTCATATTTAATGGAATGAAAAAGAAATAATCCATAGGTATATTATAATTAAAGTACAATATAATTTATAATTTTATTAAATCCTTCCTTTACATGGTCCATGTATGGAATGAATGATTCATATCACTTTGATGGGGTGGTAATCCGAACTTCTCAAATGAAATAATCATATTTATACAACAATAAAATCATAAAGGAATGTTATAAATGAGAATTCTAGAAGCATAGAGATAAAATAAATTTCATTAATATCATATATAATTATAGTTCCATCATATTGGCCACCATAAAAGGTGGTATGATATGTTTCAACAATCATCATTTCGTGAGGCAGTAGTTCGCTGTCCACGGAAACAATATGTTCTATACCCATTAGACCGAGGTGTGGGTAAGTGTAACAAAAATACATATCATAAAAAAACCTAGTATATATAGGATATTTTTTTATATAAACAATAATAATAATAGTGTAGGTATTGGAAAAGGAAAAATAATGGAAATCAATTTGAGAGAAGTCGTTACTTCAAATCGTGTAACATATTTTGATTTGAGCCAAAGGGATCTCTTAAATTGACTTCATCCTAGGTAAAGGATTCTAGAAGGATGTTATAAATGTTATTATCTTATTAGAGAACATTTTTATCAATACAATAGGATTTAGATGTGTGATTAATGGGTAATAGTTGGTATCCTTTTATAAGAGGGGGAGGGGCACATTAGGAATGTCTTGAAATATTATTTTTTTATTTAAGTAATTTTTGAATTATAATAACACCAATGTGATATATTTACAATATAAGATGAGTATTGGTCGAAATCCTCTTATCCAATTTCTTTTATAAATGTTTAGGTCATAAATTAACCTTATCTTTTAGCTTTATCCTTTAGTAAACTAATTTAAATTTTACCATTTCTTCTATTATATTCATAATATATAGTTACTATAGATACTATAAAATGATAGGAGACCCTAAAATGGATCATTAATGAAACTTTTAACATCATACACTTTATTTGGAAGAATATAATATTTTTAGGACTAAAATATCATATAATGAAATATTAATTTATTTAAAATCTCATTTATTTTAATTTTTATACTATTCTTATCATGACTTTCTAAAAATCCACAAAAACATGATTATTTCGAAAACACTTCATTATTTCATATATAACAAGTCATAAGAATCCATAAAATTCTTTTATTTCAATTTTTTTTTTAAAATAAGTTTATTTAAATATTTATAATCTCATTTATTTTTATCTTCCATTTGTAAAGAAATCACTACATCACCATTGTATCATAATTAAATTTATATATATGATGTATATAAATTATAAATAAAATAACATGATGTAGGAAATCTTTTTATCTTTCTAATTACTATTTATTTTCCAAGCAACCACTAATATAACCCCGTTAAAAATTGTTTTAATAAAAGATACATGTGTAAGTTATATTTTACATAACATTTTATAAAAAGTAATTAAACGTCATTTTGTTACACAGGTGTCTCCATGGGGTAATAAAATCGATCCAAGGATGAATATTGTTGGAAATTTCTCAACCAATAGGGTTAGGATGTGTTTTATAGTAATTTAATATATTTATAATTTTAATTTCATTACCCTCATTTACCAAATTTACCCTTTATCAAGGGTAATTAAAATATTTATTGAAGATACTATTCATAATTTGTAAAAATACAAATTACCTATTTACCCAATTTGGAATTCCTTAATCCAAATACGGAATACATTTTTCCAAATTCAATAAAATGAATTTGGAGATATTTATTGAAAATAAATTCATGTTGTTAAATCCAAAAAGAAAGTATTTATGAAGTAATAACTATCAAATGATTGACATGTGTTTGTATCTAAATAAAAAGTTAAACTACATCCAATGAAATAATTTGTAGTAAATTCTATATACATAATCTAATTACTATATAAAACCAATTAAAATGAGAATATAATCATATAAAAAATCAGATTAAAATATTGATTTGACTTAAAATGCAGTATTTTTCAATAATCATTAAAAAATAATCTTAATCAGACTATTACCAATAATTTAATCAAAGTAATTTTTTATGTACCTATTATAAATAAGATGTTTTTTTTAAAATGGAATATATAAAATTTACAAAAACTATATTTAAAATGTGTTATCCATTAAAAGGATGTAAAAATACCATTTAAAAATATTAGATTATTTATGCCTAATGTAGAATTCTTTCTCATTGAATGCCTCTAAATTTTGTTGGATAAATGTAAAAACATTTAACAAACAATATTAATCATATTATGGTCAGTTGTATTAATTCCCACCAATACAATGGCTAGGTGTTAACTACCATTTTAAATAATATTATAATAATATTATTATTTTTCTATGTATGACTCAACCTTGTGTGCAACAAAAGATTTAGGATAAACACATTGTTTTGTGTTGGGTTCACCACCAACGATATAATCCCCATAAAAGTAAAATTATTATTTATTTCAGAAATATTAATAAATATGAAAATATCAAATTCTTTATTTACCTAGGATGTTACAGTGGGGATTGTGGAAGAGGTAGATGTGTCAGGATATTCATGTTAACTAGTGGGATGTGGTGCGGGGTACCCAAATATTGATGTTTGTAACATATTAAATTATTTGAAATGAGTTATTTGTTGAGAATAACATGTTAAACATCAGGTGGATAGTATACCTTGTTAGGTACTTTATGATTTTCAGTTTTTTTCCCATGGGGGAATTAGTACGCCTCCCCCACTTGTGCACATGTGACTTTGGTTTTTCCAACTACGTATACATGTATGTTTACCTTATGTGTATAAAACTATTTTCAAGTTTACAAGGAGATTTCCTAGACCAAGCTAGACCTTACTAGATCAGACGTTGGGGACAGTTGTTGTATCACCTCTTCACTTTATTTTTGTACTTACAGTGGTGTTTTCTTTTCATTGGCGTAGAATTACTTTAAACATTCATGTGGTATGGTTTTTAGTTTATTTATATATATGTGTCTTTGAGTTAATTTGAGGTTGATACATATTCTCTCTCAATTTGGGCTACTATAAAAACATTGTTGTCTCTAATTATATTGTTGAGATTTCTATACCCTTGGTCCGGGTCCCCAATCTAGAGACTGTTGGAGGTGGGGATTAGGGGTCATTTTCACTACATAATCATGATGATGAAATATCTAGACATGTTGTTATCCCTTACCTCAAATTAAAAAAGTAGGTTCATGTCAAAATGCTATTAGAGGTGATAGTTTACTGATATAATGGAATTTGGACATAGAAATATTAAGGGTTGCATGGGATGGTAGGGTATCAATGTTAGATGATCTTGGTTTAAGAAATAGGCCAAGGGATACCATATAGAAAACTTGATTTTAAGGGTCCCTATAATGCTATGCAAGGACTCTGAGAATACCGAATGACTAAGTGAGGCTACAAAATTTTTGAGGTAGAGACCCTAGGAAGGGTAAATGCATCACGATGCCTTGCGTTGCTATTTGTTTTGGGTGATTTTTAAAAATTAATACAAACAATGAGTTAAAATTAATCCTAAATGAATTCCACAATACTCAGGATTTGGAGGTTTTTGTTCTCCTTTAAGAAATAGATCACAGAAATCTCCCATCTGTGATAGGAGAAGTGGAGGGTCAACAAGTTGACCTGGATAACGAGTGCAGTTTTGAACCAGAGGAGGAGGACCATCAGTGGTAAAAGATTATTCATTCCTTTCAGTGGAAAACTATTTGAAAGTATATGGGTAGTGTCTCTTACAAGGAGTTTGAGAGTTTGATTGAGGATCTGGTGATCTCTTCCAGTGTGATATGTGCTCCAAAAGATTAATGGGTTCCTTAATCTGTGAGAAAGATGAGGGGAGAAACCCATCATTTGTGGACGCATTATCTCGGGTAGTGGAATGAGACTGATGTTTGTGGGATGACATTGAGAATAATTTTTTACTGAAATACCTTTCATCCATGATAAAGGCTGAGAATATACAAGATATTCTCTCCCTCTATCCTATATTATGTGAGTGGTGGAATTGGGGATCAATTTCATGGATCCCCGATTCTTTTCTCTTGAGCTCCTTCTAGATGAAGAGTCTCGGGTGAGGTGATTAGAGGAGGCACTCATTCCTTCTCTCTAGTATATGGTAACATCCTTTAGTCTACCTACATATGTAGAGCGTTAGAATAAGGTTGAATTGGTGGATATGATGAAATAGAGATGAGGTATGCTCCGAGATGTATGTTAGATAAGTTATTCAAATGGGAAGGTCATCAGTATGAAGTCTCTGGCGTTCGGGCCTTCGAGGTTTTGGACACCGAGGAGCCAAACCCAGCAGTTTCCCTTCCGACCGTCTGGTCCTCACCCTTTTCCCATGGGCCTAGGGCCAAGGTGTTTTGCCAGAAAATGTTTTGGGAACCTCAAGGGAAAGTTCCTAACATGATCTCAATATAGTAATGGTGGTAAGTTTCAGCGCCCGCATCAGTAGCATTTTCAATCCAGGCCATTCCTTTAGTATGGACAGCAGGACCCTACTCCACCGAGAAATGATGGCGCAAGAGGAGTCCGATCATAGGGTGATCTTTATAAACCTATACATGGGAATGGTTAGGGAGGTAGCTGATAGCTAAGGGGTCGATGATTAGGGGGTGGGTAGTTATACACTATAGAAGCAGCAGTTCCACTGGGTCTCGAGATTGTGTGTGGTATGATCAGTATGTTTATTACGCATTATTGTTCTTTGTTTGATTCAGAATCTTTACACTCTTTCATGGAACCCAGTATGGACCATGAATAGGGACTAGACAAAGAGAGACTTTCTAATCCCTTTAGGTTGAGTACACCAGTCAAAGGTCAGACCAACCTTTTTTATGCTAACTGGGGATCTAGACTGATGTTGAGTCCACATCAGTTTAGTGGGTATATCTTATTGTTACCGATAATGTCATATGATTCCATCCCTAGCATTGACTGGTTGATTTCCTTACTATCTATTATCATATACATATATAATAAAGTTGTGTTTTTAGATGGAAAATTAATGCCTATAGATTTTGTTGTTGATTTGATCTATTGGGAGGGTAGCCGGTGCATGGAGACACTACTTTTCCTGCTAGCTGAGCTGTTAATGGGATGGATGGACATAGATATAACGGGGAATCCCAGAGCTATTTGGGTGTTCATGGATTCTTTCCTAAGGATGTTGTGACTCTACCTCCTCTATGTGACATTGAGTTTGGGATAGACTTGTAACCTAGTGGTTCTCTAATTTCGATGGATCCTTATCGGATGGAACCTTCTGGGAAGTGGATGTTAGGGGTCCAGATTGAAGATTTGGCAAGGGCTTTATCCGACCCAGCTTCTCACTGTGGGGTGCACCAGTCTTGTCTAAAAAGAAGGTGGGTGGGGATTTTAGGCTATGTATAGACTATCATAGGTTTAAGCAGGTGACAGTCAAGAACAATTACCCTCTCCTAAGGATATATTAATTTTTAACCAGATGATGGGAGCGAGTTTATTTCCCAAGATATAACGTTTTTTGTGATATCACCAGTTGAGGGTGTAGTTGGGTGACATTACGATGACTACCTTCAAGAGTAGTTATGGTCACATTGAGTTCATAGTTATCCAATTCGGTGTTATAAAAACACCCTCCATGTTCATGGAGCTTGTTAAATCCTTCTTTCATGAGTTCCTAAACCAGTTCATCTTCATATTAATTGATGAAATTATGGTCTTCTCGAGCTCATAGAAGGAGCATACTAAACATCTCAAGACATTCCTAGATTTCCATCGGCACAACCATCTCTACATATTTCTCTCCATTTGAATGTTTTTTACATGGGAAGTCCACATCCAAGTACATGTGGTGTCTTAGCAGGGTGTAGCAGTGGACCCATCAATGGTTGAGGGAGTTGTTTCTTTTGATACACACAATAATGTGGTAGAATATTTTAGTTTTCTAGGATTTTAAGGTTACTACTTGAGATTTGTACCTAATTTCTCCTATGTAGCAACAATGATGAGTGCTCTAACATGAAAGTGACATGATTTTCTATCGGGAGAGCAGTTACAAGCAAGGTTTAGCTATCTTATGGGGGAGGTTGGTATGTTCTTCAATGCTCAGGTTTTTAGAGGAAGGAGTGATGTTTGAGATATTTTTTGACACATCATGTCTAGTCTTGGGTTGTGTCATAAGGGAACAATAAAGAGTGATCACTTATGGGTATAGCTAGTTATGTACCCATGAACATGACTATGCCTCACATGATCTGGAACATGTAGCGGTCATGTTTGCACTGATGTTGTATCTGCATTACCTCATTGGGGAGTGTATTGTGGTATTCAGTGATTAAAAAATCTATTGGTACATCTTTTCCTTGTGTGATATGAACTTGTGGAAGAAGAGGATTATGGATATTCTAAATGTTTTTTATTTTTGATATCTCCTACACCTCTAGGAAATGACGTTTCGTGGATAATTCTTTGAGTAGGAATATGCATAAGAAGGTAGTTCAAGAATCTACAGATGCTTGGAGGGAGATGGAGGAGTTTAAATCCTTGCACTTAGATATAGAAATGGATGGTTGTAGGGGTCATCTAATTTATATGATGTTGTAGTCATTTCTAAAGAGGGAGGTGGAAGATTCTCAGTGGGAATACTCCCAAATAGAGGTGATGTGAGGTCACTATCACTAGGGAAATGCTCCAGAGTGGTGGTCGGAGGATGGTTAGAATCAGATTATGTTCCATGGGAAACTATTTTTCCTAGTGGAATTACGTGAGGATATTCTCCATGATTATCATAAATCACCCATAGTATTACAAAAAGGAATTTCCAAGATATACCAGTTCTTGAGGGGGGATTTTTGGTGGATCGGGATGAAGCGGGAAGTGGTAGAGTTTGTGGAAAAGTTCTTGGTGCGCAAGAAAGTGAAGGTTGAGTACCATATTCTTGGTTGTTTGTTGCAATCCTTTTATGTCCCCGAGTGGAAGTGGGATGACATATTTATGGGATTTTTTATTAGATAATTTGGGCATCAGGGTTCGATACAATCTGTGGAGTAGTTGATAGGATGATGAAGTCATCTCACTTCATAGCTATCAAGGAATCAAGAGAGGTGGATGCCTTAACTAAGAGGAATGTGGATGAGATGGGGTGGATACATGGATATTGAAGATCTATTATCTCATATTGGGGTACACACTTTACGCCACATGTCTAGAGGGGATCGTAACAAGCCTTTAGCAATCAGTAATTCCTCCACACTTCATTCGACCCGTAGATAGATGGAAAAATATAGAGGACCATCGAAACATTGGAGGACATGTTATTGGCATGTGTTATGGACCTTATAAGGTCTGGAGTGCAACATTTTCCATTTTTAGAGATTTATTACAATAATATCTATCACTCTTACATTGTAATTTATCCATTCAAATATTTATATAGAAAGTTGTGTCATTCAGCCATGTGCTGGATAGAAGTTGGGGAGGCAGCAATTTTTGTTCCAGACGTGGTACAGTGTACGACTGAGAATGTACAACTTATCCATAAGAGGATGAAGGATGTACATGATTGGAATAAGTCATATTTTGATTGTAGTAAAAAAGGACATGGATTTTTAGGTTGGGGACCACATATAATTGAAGGTTTCCACAAAACATGGGCATTAGATGCTTGGAAGAGGGAATAAGATTTCTCATAAGTTCATCAAAACTTTTGAGGCGTTGTGAAGAGATAGTGATGTGGCATATTAGATATAATTTCAAACATAGTAAGGGTGGATCAATGATGTCTTGCATGTCTCCCAGCATCTTCGGTATCATCACGATGACTCTCATGTCTTTGATTGGGGATAGATGTATATCGAGGATAACACCACATTCCTGGAGTGACAACTAGAGATCCACGATCTTTGGGAGAAGGTGTTGACTGGGTGGACCATTCCCTTGGTTCATGTGTTGTAGAGGAATGGATTCTTGTAAGAGAGTATCTGGGAGTGATAGGCATAGATGTGTGCCAAGTCTCCAGAGATGTATTGTGTTTTTCTTATTCGTATTGATATATTCTATAGTGTTTAACCTCGATTTCTATGAGATGTATTGTTTCCTTATTCTCTAATCATGGATAAATTTCAAACATGTGGAAATGGGAAACATGATTCCTAATCAAGAAGCATTAATGTGGATGCAATTAAACAAATTTAGGTGATTTAGGGATTCCTACAGTGGATAATATCTTGACATTGAGTAATGAATTCCCAAATTTGTGTGTATGAAAATTATTAAGTGTGGGTAATCCTGTGGATGTTGGGGTTAGCATGTGTGGGAGGAGGTGTTATTAGATGTTGAGGTTTCACATTTTATTTAAAGAGACATAAGAATGTTTATCCTTGAGAGGTATCTTATGGGATGTTTTCTCGAACCCATCCATCATGTTTTTCTTTTAATTCTCCAGGATATGAATTATTTGAGAGGTATCTAATGTGATGACCATGATTTCTCTAAGGCATTCCTTTGTGAAAATGCAGTTTTTGGTGTTATGAGGGGACATAATGTCTTGTTTAGAGAGTTGTCCAAAACCTAGTTTTTCCATGATGGAAAACTGAATAGCGGCATGAAATTGTGGCACAATGATTGGTGGCACTGAATGGTAGCAATGAATAGTGGTACACCGAATAGTGGAACACCGAATGCTGATAGATTATGATAGAACTGTATGGCGGTAAACCAAATGGTGACACCAAAGAGTGGCACCATAGTCTGGAACATAGAATTTTGACACTGTGACACACCCAAAGGTGAGTCACTTTCAAAGGTTTTCAAAATTTACAGCTTTTCCTGTTTTTATAGAGTTATTCGAGTTTCACCCCTCATAGGTTTTATTTTACATAAATCGATTGTAAAGAGTATTTTGGCCATTTTAAGGATGTTTCAAAGGATATTAATTTTATTGTTAATATCAAAATGATATGGGGACTGTGAAATAATAAAACTGCATTCTCATGGCCATGATATGACATTAATGACTTTTGAATCCATTCTTCATTTGATATAACTTCTGGATATTGAAAGTAGAGATATTTTTTTTGAGTGTGTTTCTGGTCCCTCTTGGAGTGCCTAGAGACATTTCTTCCCCTGGAGTCTTTTATTTTTCCATATCCATCGATCGATCTTTACATATAGTATTTTCAGATAGTTTTCCTATTTCTCACATGACCTTCTCTTTTTTAAACATAAAAGAGTTATTGATCTTCTACTATTCCATATAGATATATACTATATTTATATTTTATTTGTGTATAATGTGGGGTGGGAATTGTAATGTTATTTTTTGAAAACATGTGAATCCAACATTTAACAAAGATTAATGCTAATACGAACTTCATAACATTCATGGAGTTGATTATTGTTTATCACCTGCTGTATGTGTTATCTATATTGATGATGTGATCTATTATGTCTCTATGGATTTTACAAATCATAATCGTTAGTGGTATTTTCCTATGCATGGATGATGCTTTATAACTGTTGTTGTTTCCCACTTATGTTTTTATATAAATATCAATCTGATTAATCAGTGGTACCCGGTTAAATGAAATGGATTCCCTAGGATGAAATCCCTTATGTGATCACCCCTTCTTTGCAATGTGAAAATTAAAGAAAAATATTGGCCAAATATAAATACACCATGTTTTATTGGTGGGGATATTTCTGTTTGGTGGTGAAAGTGGTGTAGTGGAATCTCATGTTGAGATATTGATTCACTGAGGAATGGATGAACATGTAATGTTGTGGGACTCCATCTGGACAGAGTTTAGGCAGCGGGGCTACAAGACTGAGATTTTAATATTACATATTTATATGTGTTCTAGGTGTGGTTTTGATGGGTAGTGGGGATGTAGGGTTTGTTTGGGAGATCATGAGTTGAGTAGGACAACATTGAGGAATGACAGCTGGAAGTGTTTTAACAGATGTCCAATGAGTGGGGGTAGTGGGACTACATGAAGTTTGTCTTCCAATTGTTTTTATAAATTCGTGTTAAAATTAAAATCCTTTCAATTGTTCCCTCTTCACATTTTTAATGTTTTCAGTGTCTAATGTCTCACCCATTCTCTAACGATCAGTGTTTTAATGTGCCTCGAATGGGTGTAATCACGGTATAAGCCTAAATACACATTAGTTAATATTGATCCACCTTGTAAATATAAATTCTTTTGTTTTTGTTTATAGTTACGTGAGTCGGGATGGAGAAAAAAAATTAATGGGATTATAATGCCGATTGAAAAATGGTTAAACGAAAGGGGTGGGTTGATGTTTTGGTTTTGGCTATTGTGGGGAAGTGTATGTAGGGGTAGCAAAAATGTGGTTTTGTGTGGGCATGTTGTGTGTTTGGAATTCTATAGGTTGGGATGAGTGTTTGTTACCAACATATATAATCTTCATGTTCCTTATGATTTGTATATGCACCCCATCCGTGTTGAGCACTATGTGCACAACATCCCCATTATTAAGGGGGAGGGTGTCTTTCCCAAAAATCTCAATGGATGGACAGACGGATGGTGATTGGATCTTATCTCCTCCCTCTATTAGGCATTAATCTCCCAAGACCCTTCAAGAATACTATAATGGGTTGAGATTTTTTTACCAAATTTATTGTAGTGGTTCTGTGATAGGTATATTGATTCTTAGGTTTCTCCCAGATGAGGCACATTTTTTCAGATATGGGTCATATTTGTGATGCCTCAGTGTCTGTGAGTGAGATTGTGGTGTGGTAGTGGCCCAGGTGTATACTAGAAGTATGTGTGTGGTTTTGGCCTTGGTACCTTTAAGCAGGTTGTGATGATGGGGATAGTGGAAGTGGTAGTTGTTCCAGGTTGTTTCAATTAACCAGTGGAAATTAGTGTTGGATACCGAAATATCGTTTTTATTGTTTTATTAAATTAAATGACAAGAATTATTTGGTGAGTTTGTCTTTGTGGGAATGGGTTGGATAGTATACCATGTTAGGTTATTTTGGAGTTTGTACTATTTTATCACTATGGTATTAGTATTCCTCTAACACTTGTGCACAAACGATGTTGGTTTTTCCTAATCAGTATAAATGTATTCTCACACTATGTGTATAATATAGTTTTATGGTTTCCATAGAGTTTTCATGAACTATGCTAGACCATAATATCATAAAAATTGAGGAAAAGTGGTGTGTTGCATCTTAACATTATTTTTTTAATTATTTTGGATTTTTCTTGCATTTCTAGAATCATTACTTTAAACAGGCATATACCATGGTTTTTTTTCATTATATATATGTGTCTTGGAGTTGGTTTGAAGTTATTACATCATATCTCCCAAACATTGTTACTATAAAAAGGTTAACGTCTCCAAATTTTTAGTGATATTTCAATACCCTTAGTGTTGGTTTCCACCCTGGGTGAAATTGGAGGTAGTACTCAGGGGTCATTATAACATCTTCATCTTGAAGAAGGAATTTCTCATCATCTTTCTATCCCATCCCTCATATTGAAGAAGGCAGGTCGCTACAAATAGTATGTCCATTAAATTCAATGATATAGAAAAAACCTAAAAACCCTTATATATATTCCAATTATCACAACTAGATTAGGGTTATTATGGAATGATGTTCCCAAAAACAACACAACAAAAAAACAAATAAATTCCAATGAAACAAATTTGAGTTTGGTGTAGCTATAATTTTTAAATCAAAGAATCCATGTTACATGGATATGTTGAAGCTTTAAAAAATCATAAGAACTATAGAGTTCTATCTTCCATTATGAATTAATGAAAAAAATTTATTCTGAAACATTTTTGATATCAATATAATGGTACACTAAAAACATTTAGATTGTATTCATAGAAAAACTCATTCTATATATTTCACTTGAAACAAATTTAATGATAAATAGACTACATTATAACCTGACTATTTTTATGTAATGTTTTGTTTCTTATTTTCTAGTAACCCTTATAAATAAAACAATAATATTGTTACGTGAATTAAATATGTACGAGTAAACACTTCACTTGAAACCTGGATATCAGGGTTTTTCACTATGACTATATCTTGATGATATTCAAAATTTTAATATCATTATTCCAATGAATCATTATTTGAAATACAATTTCTATATATATTTATCCAAAATATGAATTCCATAAATTAAACAAAAAAATATTCTTTCCAGAATGATTATGACGTGTTAGTTATGTTATGATCTATATGTGTGATATAATCTAGAAATATATCTATAAAAAATATTTAATTTTATAAATTCATATAAATTTCCAAAAAAATACTCTTTCTATGGTTTTTTGGGTTGATGGTGTTGGTAAGGGTTCATTGATATGATTTATAGAGTTTTACCTTATTTTAGGATAAATATTTACCACATGTAGATGGTAACATGAGATAATATATTTTATTTTATGTATGAGGGGGTGTATAATATTTTGATAAAATATAGGTGGTTGGAAACAAATCATGCCATTAAATAAATTATGTTTCATGTCTCAAAGGAAATAATTCATAGTAGGGTAAGGAAATTTATTTAATGAATCCATATAAAGTTAGGCATAACATTTCAATTATTAGGAATAAATTTTTACCAACATGATACAAGATAAGGCATTCATTATTTTTAGTTCTTCACTAGAGATGTTGATTTCTATGTTTGTGATATGCCATCCCTATAATCTGGCCCTAGGAATAGTTGTTCATCACAACAAAAATGACCACTCTCAATCCCACCACATGTAATGATTTTATATATTTGAATGACAATTTTAAAAAATAAATAAATAATGATTTATCATGTTTTACAAGTAGTCAGATCCCTATAGATTTCATCCATAGTGTCTCCTTCGTTTTTTATTTATTTATCAGACATTTTTTCAATGATTTAACAAATTTTTATCCTCATAATATTCATGATGTAATAATATCACTCATCGGTAATTATTATTATGAGTGACTCTATATTACTTCTTTTTCTAATGTATACACCGTAATTCATGGATATTTTTTGGATTTTTTGAAGACCATCAATTTGTTCCATTTCATTTTATAATTCAAAAATAGATTGACTGAAATTTTGTCTAGGTAGTTGGAATCTATTTTTTCTATTAATATTAACTGGTGTGATATATTTTATATGAGATGCAGGAAGTTCCATGATTTTAAAAATACACACAAAATTTATTTAAATTGTTTCCTTATTTATAATAGTGATAATAAAATTTAAGAGACTCTATAATAGTCCTATGATAGGTTTTAAATGACACAAAGGCCATAGATAATCAATCTAAATATATAATATAATAATGAAAAACTCATTATAATTGTTAAATTTATCCTTAAATATCTTATAAGCCTCAGAAAATAATTAATCAAATCGTATATACACTTCAAAATACAATTTTCTTATGTACTTTATTTATATTATAAAAAATATCCGGATGAAAACTGTAGATAATGAATAAAATAAGTCAATGAAATTAATTTTTCATTATTTTCTGTTTTATATGAAATAAAACTGTGAATATATTTATTAAACATTTTTTTTTATTTTTCAAAATTTTATTTTATAAAAATCAAACAAAAAAATAATTTATTTTTAATAATAAACAATGGGATTTAGTTGTTCAATTTGGTAAATAGATTATTTCATTAAATACGACGAACAATATAACAAAAGGCATTAACAACGTAACATTTATCTGCGTCACACACAAAACAACCGTAATATAATGAGATCATGACATGGAAAAAATTTATATGAGTTAAAAAAATTTTAAAACATATATACCACATGTCAACACATCAAAATTGTTAATTATTGAAATCCATAACATCCAAATAGTCTAACTCCATCTTCCAAGGATATCATGTAATGTCTCATCCTGGGATTCACTTACTGGTTCCCAGATTTGGTTCGCAACCCGAACTTAGGTGTGCCTCTCCATATTATAGAGGCTACTGAGTAGTTGTGGGGGTCTAATATCAATCATGGTGAAACTATACCTTCATTATCATAGTAATAAACTAGATAAATAAATATACAATATCCCACTGATATAACGTAAAAATAATAATACCATTATCACAATATGACTATGATATGAAATATAACATCCAATACTAAATAGTTGATATGTGATGTCAATATGTATCATGATTAAATATGGAAAACCAAAATAAATAATGACTTGAATTATTCCCAAGCGGGTCGAAAACCACTTATTGGTTCTCTTATCCATGCTTATCCAAAATTATCCATCTAACACAAGGCTATTTCATATTACATGTTCTATAACCATGAAATAAATTTGGGTATCGAATAGGGAACCCGAGTAGGGTTTGAGTACAAATTGATAATCCATGACCAGTGACCTCTAAAACAATATACAGTCATTAACAGTATTTTTAGTTGTATAAGAAATAAGTATAATTCAAAATTAAATATTTATCACATAATCAACAATTCATAATTTAACCACATAAACCCATGGGTTCCCGTATACACCCTAAACTCAATACCATCATCATCCCATGCTAGATTTTGATCTATCATCGAATGATATAATATATTATAATTACAAATTTACAGTTTGTAATGTAAATAAATATATCATAATTACACTGTTACCATTATTCATATCAATTCATTTATCAAAATTCTATTGTGCCCATTATTCATCTCAATTCATATATCTGAATTTAGTTTTTGCAATTCATCATCTTAATTAATATCTCATAATTTTGTTTGTACTATTCCTCACCTCAATTAAGTTATCAACATTCCATTTTTACTATTTATCAATTTAACATTATTTATCACTATGTGACATTGATGCAACATTTAATTTTTAAAACATGATTATCACATATATAAAAATATAAAAACATCAAATATTTCAACATAAAAAAATTATTTAATTCACATCAAAAAAATGAATTAATTTAATAATTAATTAGTCTAATTTAACATATTTCAATCACATCATTCCATTAAATGATTATTCTTTTAATTAATCACAATAATTTAATTAATTAATTTGATTAATTAACTATTACAATTAAATAAACAACATAATCAAAAAATAAATTTTTATTAATTTAGTAATTCTTTAATTAAATTCAATTGTAACTACATTTGTTTTGTGAAAGAAATTTTTTAGAATTAATTTAATCTTTTTGTTTTTTTAAATTTCACACAACAATGAATATAGATTGTGTCATATAAGAGCACCATGTAGTTATTTGTTTTTAACTTAAACAATTATATGATTTCATTATATGATACCCCAATATATGTTTTTTCTACACACAACACGGACATGACATGTGTTATATGCAACACAAAAAAATTATTTTTATGTCCATCAGTAATAGAAATAAAATTATTTTTAGGAATATTTTTTAAATTAAATTTTATAAAATTAATTTTTTTCATTCATAATTTCAAAATTATTTTAGGGTTCATTTTTTTGAATTTTCTAAGAAACATCAATTATGGATGAGTTGTGAAAATATTGGATTTTTTTTTCAGAACTGGTTTTTCATATGATTCATTTATTTCATTAATTTATATTTGAGGTTAGATTCAATGTAATATAATGTTAATTATACATATATTTTCTACATTAATGTCATTGTAATAATTTTTTTTACTGAATTTAGATATGAAATATTAATGAACATTTGAACATTATCACATAAAAATCTGCTTTCCAGCAACGTCTATGACATTAGAATTAAATGTAATTACACCTCTTATGTGAATTAAATTTAGAAAAAATTAACTAAAAAACATTAATATTTATTTTATTTATATTTTAATATGAAAAACTTTAATTCTGAGCCAAAACATTTCTGAATGTAATTATGTTTAATTACAACGATTAAGGTAAAATTAAATTTTACACTAGAATACACCTTTATCTTAAGGGCCCATATGACCAATAATAGTTTAAAACTTCCATTAAAAGGACATATTTCGGCATTTGAACTTCCATTATCTAGTTTGGTTGGGTTTTTATTTCATTTTTAAGAAAAAAAACATCAGAACACCTAACTTTTTTTCCAAAATACCATGTCGGCCCCATCCCTTCCCTATAAAAGGCTTTAACCTTTCCCCCTTATCCAATCCTATAAAACCATATAGTTCAGTACAAGATATACCCAATACACCTTAAAAAATTCCTCAATTCCACTAATAATCATATTTTTAGATGGAATCGAACCGAGGGAGCCCTTTTGTGAAAACTAAAAGGAGTTACTCAAAGAAGATGTAACATCCTTTCTCAAGATCCATTTTTTTATTCTCTTTATACACCACATAAATTAACATAATTACAAGATGAAATAATTTCATTATTATCATATATATGATTATATTTTTCTTTGTTAAGGTTTTGACCTGAAATTACACACACTTCTATCTAATGCGTAACAGACATACAATTTAGTTGAACGACAATCGACCTTCTCCCTAAACGATGTTGTTTGTTTTACCATTACAACTGTTCAATGTATGGGATTTTTGGGGGAAAACTATATTATAGGATATATATGATATATTTGATGTATTTATAGTAATTTTGATATTATATTGATCCTACCCACATGTATTCCATTTTGTGTAAATTATGTAATTTCATTTGAGGAAGTGTGGAAGACCCCTTCATCAAAGCGATTTGATTCGTTCACACACTACATGGAACGTATTAAGGACAGGTGTTGTGTAATTTTATTATATATATATTAAATATTTATTATTAAATATTTATATTTTATATATTAATATATGTCCTTTATTTTTATTCTTTCAAAATTACAATGAAAATCATAAACAACGTTCATGCATACGTATAACCTATCATCTCCATGAATGGAATATTCAATTTCATATTTATTTATAATATAAATTAATATAAATAAATATATAATTCATATAAACTGTATTTATAGAATGGCTTAATTTATAGAAGTCATGAGTCAATAATTTGGACAAAAAATAAAACAAATTAAGACATATGCAAAAACTATAGAAAACACTACCCAAAGATAAACCTAATTGTGGAATCATTAAAAGGAGGAGAAGATAAATTGATAATAAAACCATATATTTCATTTTAAATAATATCATTGTTCTTTTAAATATGTATAATAAACTTATATATATTATATAGGACGTTTGTACTAGTGTCAAGAGATTCAAGATAGTAAATACAAGAATTTATTCTCACTTTTTATTTTAGTGATATACATTAACTGTTCACCTTATATGTCTTATATGTGGTGTTTATAATTCCATTATAAGATTCACATAAATAAATTTTGGTGTGCTTAAATATTAATTTTAGGATATTTCATTCTTGGTGTTTAGGTTTCAAAACATACCAAATTGGTAATGTAAATTTTTCTAAATTATAATTCTCTGTGGAAAATGCTAATTTATGCACACATATTTTTATATGATGTGTACATAATTACATTTAAATGTTAAATCACAAAAATACTATTTTAAATGATACATTAAACCCCATGTAACTTTTATATCTCACATGGGGAGTGTGATTCAATTTTACTATATGGTAAGAGTTTACAGAAACTCCCACATTGTTTACCATGACTATTTATGATTAGGATTACATGGATACAATATTATGATCAACCTATGAAGAACTATCAAGAGTTTTATTAACATATCTTTATCCATGTAATATCCATTTAATGGTACCATTTTTATACTATTTAGAATATGAGATGCTCAAAAAGTTTTTTTATGAAAGTCTGACTTTACATCAATTATCGAATAGAAATATGTGTTCCTTCAAAACCGTGTTTTCAAAAAAATTCACAATAAAATTCTACTATTATCCATTTATTATTAAAAGAATTTCTTACTGATATTTTTCATTTTAATCCTATGTGTTTTTAAAATTTAAAATTTATTTCCTTTTCCAATTGAGGAACTTTTCTAAAAATATTATTTTACAAAAGGAATGTTTGGCATGTAAGGATTTATCCACTACCTCGACTAAAATTCACATAAATATTACTTTAAAAGATTAAAAAGTTATTTTTTAATGAAAATTTATTCCATATATTGTGAGAATTCATTATTTTATAGTTTTATTCAAGAAAATATGTTTTGAAGAAATTTTTCTATTTAATTTTTTATATTATTTTCAAAACATACATCATATGTTTACAAAAGGTTTGTTTCAATGAAATTGATTTTGGTAATTTTTACACTTCTTTTATATGATTTCAAAAAAAATTCAATGAAAAATGATTTAAATATTTTTTCATGATTATTTTTTATCTTGTCAGGGAAAAATGATTCAAACATGTTTCCAAGTTTCTTTAATATGTTTCCTGGGTAAAATATTTTAAAAATGAATTATGTTATATTTTATAGGTTTCCAAGCAAATAGGGAATTGGTCATGTGTGAAATCATTCTGTACAAGTTTTCAATGTAATTTAAATGATATTTTTTAAATAATTTAACCTTTTATTTATATTTTTTTAATGAATTTTTTTAGTATGTTCTCAATGATTCTATTGTATGTTTTTTCATTTTTATTTTCAATAAAATCGGTTACAAAAGGTTTTCTATTTTAAAAATAAATTTCCTAGTGAAAAGGATAATTTTCTCAGGAATGTTCTTTAAAATACTATTAAAGAAATATATACCATTAAATATGACATCGATATCTATTTTTCTTGGATTTTTTATAATTTTATCTCTGGTTAGATTAATATTCATTTTAGTAATGATTTATATATTGATAACATTCATGAAACCTGTTTCTATCAAACATGTTATATGTTTCTGATATTGGTTTCTCGTTCACCTATTCTATGTTGATGAAATAAATTTATATTTAATGGGATATATTTTTGTTAAATATATTTCTCTATTATGGGTTCTTTGTTATGAGATCAATTTCACATTTATGGTAAATATTTTAATGAAAATATATTCTTTTCACATGTTATTATTTGATGAAACATTTATGAAAAATTTCTCCTTATATATGTTATTAAATGATTACATGTGTATTGTACCCATTTCATTTCATGGGTTAAGATATGATTGTTTATTTTATTGGTTCCCATGTATGTTTGATTTCACTATATGATGGCTGGGACAAATATCTCACTCTAATGCCTTGAATAACGATATATATATATATATATTTTGAAAGTCTAAGATGGTCTTGGGAGTGATCCTTGACAAACAAGATGGACATAGCTGTGAACCATATCTGCCAAGATTGTATGTGGAGTGAAGTCATACAAATAATAAAGCACCATGAGTTAACCATTTATAACAAAATTGTATGGGTAGTTAACCCATACTACATGTATGGACTTGGTATTGATGCATTGGATACTATAAATATTAATTACATATGCTTATGTGTATACCAAAATTCCATTTCTTCTTCATATCATATGATTTCATGAATTATGTTATTTAATTCATTTTGAATCAAGTCTAATTAAAAACCATGATTTATTCAAAGAATCATGTTTATGATGTTATGATACATAGGTTGTGTTATTTTAATTTTATTATCACGCTCTCATACCCCTATGCTCATGTTTATTCATACATATCTACCTTTTTTACCGTTATTAAGCATTATAGGCCACTCATTTAAATGTACCCTTCACCAAGTTGTGAAGATACATATTATGTTTGATGTGACTAAGAATTATTCTACATAAGAAGAATCTAGTTGGAGATAATGTAGATCACTATTTCATAAGATTTTATGTTTCCATGTTTCAAAAGGCACTAAAGTAATAAAGTCTTGGGGAATTTATATTTGTATTGTGTTAATATTCCAAAAAATTAATGTAATTATAATGTATCAAAATATAGGATCCCAATAGTTGGTATCATAGAAGAATATTAGTTAACCTTTGGATTCTATTATGAAAATTCCTTAATGAGAACCCTAATGTAATGTCTTAGGAGAAGTAAATGGATAATAATAGGTATATAAAAATGTCATGGAAACTTGGTAAAGGATAAATATATTTGATTCATTTAAATACATTCATATATGTAATTCTTGGTGGATGTGTGTCTGGAAAATTTGTATGTATTACTATCGACTTCGAAAACTTATGGTGGGCCTGACTTGGCATAACTTGGTACAATAAATGGATCCTTGAGGAAGAATAATTTTTACACTACAAGGGATATGATTTGGGAATTGAATATAATTTCACAAACCATAATGAATTCTTTCAGTATATTATTACTATGAAATACCAACAATAATCCTACATTTTCATATATTAATGATGTAATAGATATGATTTAGGCACAATATAATTAATTATTCATGTTTATATTGTATTCCATTATGATAAATGTTTCACACACAATTCTTTTTAGTTTTAGTCAATGGAATATGATTGAAGGATAATGGTTAACATTGAATCTTTTGTATTTGAAATTTATGGGAATTATGAAAATTCATCACTAATTTGAGAATATCCTAAATAGAATCAGGAAATGGGAATGAGTATTATTTTTACTATTGAAGTTAAAGAGACCATAAATGAAAAGAGATAGGTATGGGATGTTCTAATTATATTTTTCGCATTAAATTTTGGATGAATTATTCTTCCTGTGGTTAAGGAACAGTAATAAACGATTCATTTTTCATTTTATAGATGAATGGTATTATTGAATACGTTGATGAAGCCAAATTAATGTTTTATGAAAAAATTTATGTGATGAGGTATTAATGTTTTGGAATACAAGGACTATGTTACATGAATAATGATTTATATAGGTATTTTTAGTATATGATTTTAATTAAGAATTGAAAACTATATTTATAATGGTTATATAGACATATAAATGGGATTAATTGAAAAGCAATTATATTTTGAGTAGGGGAAGGTAACCATGCATGTGATCAAGATGTTCGAAAATTTTTGTTTATCTTTTAAAAATAGATAATGATGTTTGTGTAAATATATGTTGAATATGAATAAATAAATTGGATGGTACTGATTATATTTTAATTGACTTAATATTTGACAATAATGGTTGTTTATGTTATCATGGATGAATTTTACAATATTTTTTTTATTTTACAGAGTCTATCCATAATAAAGAAAGCATGTTTTATATAATTATGTATGGCCATTCATGATTCTACCATGTTTTATGTGAATATACGATGAGGGTATTCAAATGATTGTAATTTGACATCGAATAGAGACATTGCAATATATTGGGGATCAATGTTAAGATGATTTAAATACTATATTTCTAATGTTTTGGATTTTCACAATATGTAAGAGTTACATAGTTAAAAAAATTTGGTTGGGATTAGGAAAGAATAAAATGATTTTTTATTAAATTAATATCTAAACATATGGGAATTAATGCATGTTGGATAACCTATTCTAACCATTTTCCTATGAAAATATGTAAAAGAAACTGGAATGAAATATCATTCTATTTATGGATCTCATAATCTACTAGTTCTTTATAAATGAAAAACTCAAAATCATTCTGTGAAGTAAGATAAGAAGTAGGAATTGATCATTGAAGAAACTAAAGTGTGATATTATACCTATGAAATTGAATGATATCATGTATTTATATATAATTATGTTATTGGATTGTAAAATAATTCCTAAAATATTTGAAGATTATATTGAAAAATATTTACCAAGAACCTTTATTTCTACAGAATTAGATGGTCCCTTATATAATTATAGATTTAAATTTTTTGGGTCAACCACTTTTACCTATAAAATTTATCTATAAATATTCATTAGAAAATTATTATTATATTAATATTCCAAGTACATATTTTCACTTTCCACCTATGTTATCTTATACATTCAAATAGTTCTGAGTTACTTTGTGTAACCGTGATGCATTAATATTTTTTAAATGATATTTTAGAATTAATTTCTATGATGTGGGATTTTATGAATACAAAATTAAATTATTTAAACATTTATAACCTTGAATTATTTTCTAGGATAAATTAATATTAAAGGTGTAGAATGTAACACCGCATGTTTTTGTGAAATAACATTTTCTGAATTAATTTATTCGTTTCGATATTTTCATTTCACACAACGCTGAATATAGTTTGAGTTATATGAGAGAAAAATTTTATTATTTCATTTAAAACTACACCATGATAATATTTCATTATATGACACCCAAATATATGTATATCGTATAAAAAACTCTAACTGTGCTTGTGTCTACAAAATATCGACAATGGTTTCATTATACGCAACACTGAGTTTCTATGATACCGCATTTTTATTATTATATTTTTTAAAAATATTTTTATTACATTGATATTAATAATAATAATAATAATAGGAATAAATAATTTTTAAATGTTATTGAAAATGGTTTTATGTATATAAAATATAATTATTGTAAAATATATATTTGGTTCTAATGTCATTATATGTATCAAAATACTATTTCCTCAAATGAACATATTTTTATGTCCTTCTATGAACAATAATAATATTAAATTTATAAAAATTTAGAAATTAAATTTGATAAAAATAAGAATAATTTTTGAATTCATAATGTGTTAATTATCATTGGGTAAATTTTGGTATTTTTCTTAGAAACATCCTTTTTGGATGAATAATGAATAATAATGAATATTAATTGAAAACTACTTTTTCATGTAATTTAATTTTATAGTTAAATTATATTTTATGTTTGTTTAAATTTATGTCAATTTAATATTTTTATTGAATTTATATATAAAACATAAATGAATATGTTATATTATCACTTTAAAAACTAGCTTTCTCGAAATGTCTGTGAAATTAGCATTGAATATAATTTTACCAATTCTATAAATTAAATTTATAAATATATATATAAACTATTTTAATAATTATAGTATTTATTTTATAATAAAACAAACATATATTTTAATGATAAATAGTTGTGAATGTGAATAAGATTAATTACTATGATTAAGCTAAAATTAAGCTTACCAAGGGAACAAAGTATAATATTAAGGGGACCAATGAATTATAAACTATTCAAAAAACAATTATTTGGTAATATTTCAGCCATAAAACATCAATTATTTATTTTTTCTGGGTTTTTATTTCTTTTTTTGGTAAAAAAGTCGGAACACCAATCTTGTTTTCAGAAACACCAATTATGTACCATCCCATTTATATAAATGGCCACCACCTCTCTCCATTATTCACACAATCGAAACCTATTAGGATAAAAAATTATCTTCCCAATAAATTTTCCAACATCTCTCCATTCCTATAAGAAGAATCCCATTATACAAAAATCTCACCAAGGAGGCCACAACAAAAAGATACTCATATAAGGGGAAACATCCTTCTCCAAACCCATTTCTTCTATTTTAATAATCCACCACCTAAATTCATTTTATTATATTCTAAAATAGTGGCCTTAGTATCATAAATATTCTTCTAGGCTGTTATGTTAGGTTTTATATCATCACTTACACACACAACTATCTAATGGGTAATAAACTTACCATTCTTTTATATGACGAACTACCTCCTCGTGAACTGATGTTTTTCATTTTAACACTACAACATCTCATGGTTTGGAATTATTATGGAAAATCTATTTTTATTATATATATATGTTATATATTTTTTATTTATAGTTATTTGGTAATTATATAAAGACTACCCTCATTATTTATATTTGTTTAAATATGATAATTTGGTTTGGGGATGTGTGGAGTACCACCTCTTCAAAGAGATGTTATTTATTAAAACATGACATAGAACATATTCAGTATTGTCTTAGTGAAATTAGAGTATATAAATTAAATATTAATTCAAATATAATGATGTTATATATATACATATATTTCCTTAACTTCCATTTTTCAATATTATATAGAAACAATTTAACTGTGTTCTTTCGTAAATGGGGCATACTGTATCTATGAATAGTGTTGTCATTTAATATTTCTATATAATATAGATTATTATAAAAAATATTTTCAATATAATGTATATTTATAACATGGTATAGATTCTAGAAATCATGATATATGTACAAGGACCAAGAAAATAATAAAATTAAGACAAGTGTGAAAAACAAATATTCATGACAGTCATCTAACATAGGTCCATTGATCTTGACCATTCTAAAAACCATAAAATATATACAGGTACCAATTAAGCATGTTAATTACGGTGTAGTTAAAACTCAGTAAGCCACCAAAAATGGTGTCTAAATAAATATCCTATCAATAATAGTGTTTGTTGACGTATAATGAAATGTGTAGAATACATATGTAAATAGTTATCACATTATTGAATTTTAGTTATTTAACTACCAAAACCATCTGAGTTCCCATGGAAACTCAAACCTCAATACTTTCTTCCACCAATTCTAGAGTCTGACCTATCCCTATGAGATATCATATCCTAGAATTCCTTTATTCTATTCTTCATCTAAATTTAGATTTCAGATTACCATTGTTAACATTCTTCATCACAATTTATATCTCAAAATTGAAATGTTACCATTCTTCTTCTCAAAATATGTCCTCAAATTTTAGTGTTACCATGTTTCATCTCAATTCATATATCAAAATTCCATTGTAACCATTCTTCAATTCAATTGAAATCTCATAATTCCATTGTTAACATAAATTATTTTAATATTATTTATTAATAAGGAATTTTTTTAGAAGACCATGTCCCACATTGGATTATTGCATATATCATAATATCACAATTTTACATGTATCAGAATATGAAAATTTTTCTCCAGTCACAACAAACCATAAATTACTTAAAAAACAATTTATCCAATTTAATAATTTTATAATCACATAATTTCATTAAAAAAATAAATAATTATATAATCACTCCATATACATTAACTAAATTGGAAATTAATTAATCACATAAATTCCATTAATAAATTAACTAAAATAATTAATCTAATTAAATAACCAACATAATCACACTAATCTCTATTAAATAAGTAAACAAATTAGTTAATTCAATTCAATCATCATCATAATAACAAAAATCTCATTTATTTATTTCAATAATTAATAAATTAAATTCAAGAAATTATATAATACCAATAATATCAACTCATTAATTTAATAATAAATTAATCGAATTCAATAGTCTCACTATCCCTATAATTTATTTGATAATTAATTATTCTAATTCAATAATCTTCATATCTCCAATTTCAAAATCCGTTCATTGATTAATATCCTAAATAAATTAATTTTATTAATGAACTCAATTCCAAATAAACCAACAGACATTCTAAAATTACCTTCAGAAAATATAAATCATTTTCATTGGGGTTTAAATAAAATCTCACCTACCTCAATAATGATGATAAACACTCGCCAAAATAAATTTCCATATTTACCAGAACAATGATGTAGAGTGATATATAGAATGGGAACCTTAATTAAAAATTACAGTAATCATGATCCATAAGAATTAGATAATGATCCCTAAATTATACATATAAATCCAACAAAACATGATCTAAATCCCAAAAACATATAATAACTATTCTTAAGAAGGTGAGGGAGAGATTTGAGAGGAAAAGGAAACAACATGGTTTTAGGATGTCAACTTGGGAGGGGGAAGATCTGTGATGCGAACACCGAATAATGAAGAACGTTGTTCAGGAACCATATGATATTGTCTATGAGAATCCAAAACTGAGGTAATTACATTATGGTCAATTTTGGTATGATTTGGGGTTAAAATGGGGGGGGGGGGTTAAAAATAGGGTTAATTAAAATTCCATGCATGATTTACTAGGTAGGGGTGTACAACTATTTTAATTGGGAACCTAAACCATGATCCTATTATACGGGGGTTTCATGGTTACTCTTAATAGGGTTCAGGTGTTGAAAAACTATGATCCATGTTTTAAATCCCGCACAATGAGTGGTCGTAAGGTTATCTTGGCTTGTGAAAAGTAATTTGGAAATATGTGCACCAACCATGCACTTCACCTTGTTTTACATTTTTCTAAAATTTTCAACCAAAAATAAAATAAATTAGAAAAAAACTGAAAATACTCATAACTAAAGAAAAATAAAATCTACAAACAATCTTAGCTCATCTTTATAAAGGGTAAGAATATTTAATATCATTACTAAAAAAGGCCTTGAGAAACTTTTGAATCATCTTGTAATTTCTTATTAACCATGAGAATTATCATATCTGACTTTGGAAAATATTGAAACCAATATATTCCATTATGTATACTTTATGTCATTATTCTAACATAATAAAATTAATTTCTCCATTTTTTTCAATGAAAATTTTTTACTTCTAAACATTATTTGAAAGTGTCATATATATTCCAATATCCATCTAATTTCCATTATCAGTAATGGGATGATATCATTTAAATGGGCCTAATATCAATTGTAAAATTCAAATAATCCTTAATTCGGAATATATTTTAATCAATTCATCAAACAAACAGTGACTCTACAATTAATTATTTAAAGTGATAGGTTTCACGACACTACTACTATAATTTCATCTTCAATAATGTTTTTATATATTTTTTTCATCCATATCTATGTTAGATAAAATATACTCTATGTTCTATTATAAAATGTACATATATCATTTATCATGTGAATATAATATATTCATTATAATACAAGGTATTGTTTTTTTAAATTATTCAGTTTTATAATTCATAAATATATTCCATCATGACTTTCCCAATGTCTTTCTCAATACAATTTTTGTCTTCTAGAACAATTCCATCTTCATATAATCCATGGATTACAACCTATTTTTACCATTATTCATTTATTTATTAGGTTAAACTTATACCCATAATATTAATAAATTAATTTAAAGGTGTATCTTGAATTAATATTTTAGACATAAGCATTCATCATGAATTATTTTTTCTTCTCAACTCATCTATACAATGATTTGATGTCTGATAATATGAATTGTATCATCTAATTGAATGTAAGTATTTTATATTACCTCCATTACACATTATAAAATAATATAAATATATTATATAAAATCTTATAATGTTTAAATAATTTCATAGTTTTAATAATTTTTTTATCTGGGATTATTTTTTAATTTTTTAGTTAAAAGTTTTTGTTTATTTTTATTTTTGTTATTATTTCCAATAAATTTTACAAAGATAAATATGATTCATATTATCTTAATTTAAAATAAATTAATTCACTTCTAATGTTTCATTGTTTCATTGTTTTCAGAAGAAACTTACACTGAATATAGTGGTTCATCTAACCCCCTCTACTATATTTAGTATTTTAAGGAACAATATCTATTATTTTATGATAAATAAAAAATTCCATGAGATAATAGTATGTATATTTCAATTTTATATTTTGAATAAAATTATATAAATATATTATTTGATCACTCTAATTTCAATAATATATCTCTTAGTGGAATATTTTGAGGAATTGGTATAAGATAAAGATGGCAATATTGTCCCACACAATCATTTACATCTTGTATTAATAGATGAACAACAAATATGTTTGTGTTTTCAACCTAGGAATACAATTATACCATCTATATGATGGTATTTAAAAATTTATTTATCCAATAATGGCTCTAGTAATTTCAATGGGGAATAAAAAAATGACATAATCAAACATGAAAATAAAATAATAGAAGAAGGTACACAACATTAGAGGAGAATAAATGGATAGATGAATAAATTTATGCCTTCTCTTTCATATACACCTACACAAGAAGATTTTGTAGAAGATGAACCTTTTTTTATGATGATTCATTCATATTTTTAGTATTCTAGTTCTCCTACTATTCTTTTACATATTAACTAATGTTGTCAATTCCAATGTGGATATCACTATTGGTGGTGATGTCCTTACCAATGATAATGGTGGTGGTGTGAAAGGTGATAATGGTGTTTCTATGTTAGGATTTTATGGGGGTAGTGATGGAGTTAATGATATTGACATAGTGTATTATTTTTTTATATAAATTTTATTCTTTGTTTATTAATAGGTTGAATTTTATTATTTATTTTATATTTAGTATAGTAATACAGAATTGGCATAGTTAAATTATAATATAGTGATGTTTCTTTTTTATAGGAGGATTGAATTAATGAATCTTTATGGAAGGTTATAAGAATCTATTTCCCCTATTTAAAAATATATAAATAGAGTATTATCCAAGTGTTCTGCATTGGAAATACACATATATACATGGATTAAAGTAGTGGACATATACTTGAATGGAATATGTAATAGTGATGTTAGAAACCATGGATACTTCTCTATTTCAAGTGTTTCAAACAATTTAAATACACTTTAGTAGGGAAATTGGATTCCATGGTTAGAACCCATGGAAACATGATTATTTCCATGGTTCCAATCATGGAAATAGGTCCACTTCAATGGTTTAACTATGGATATAGATATACCATCATGGTTTCAAACTGTTGAAATCTCTATAGCCCTATTTCCATTACAATACAAGCACTGACTAGGTAAACCAAGTATATTACTTGTATATATGGTTTAGTTCTATATATCCCTAGTGATAAACTGTACGTAATATTTTATTTTATTATTTTTTGCGATGTGTATTTTCTATTGTTATTTTTTTGGTATATCACTTTTTACATAAACATATATATTGTAGATTTCATTATGGACACCATTAGTGGTGAAATATTATGTCTAGTACTAACACATAATATCTATAATTGTTATCATTATATTAGTAACATTAATAATCAGTATATATTTATATAGTGTTATCCACATAAGTTAGAGATATAGAATGAAATTAACAATTCCTGAAGATGGTGGGTCATATGTACACATGAACGTTATTTCCATTTTGACAAATGAAATAATGAAAGAAAGGTAAATAATATGTTCAAATTATATAATTATTTTCATTTCATATATATCTCTTATGATAATTTAACCCATATTATGCACCTATATTGTAGACCATGAAAGAATAACATCACTCTTTATGCCCTTATTCTATCGTACACATAAGGGAAATTATTATATTGTAACAAAATGGTATGTATGAATGTATAAGGGATATAATAAATCCTTATGGTTTTTAATATTAAATGAATTATATATAAAATTTTAATATACCATTATATCCAGCTGAGGGAGGTGGGGATGAAAAACCATTAACATCGGTTAGTGAGGTGTTATTTTGACTCACATAATAATAATGATTTTAAAACTAATTTAATGGATGAAATGGGTTTTTAGATTATTCCATTAAAATAACAATATAAAATAAAATGATATACTATTTTTATTATTTTATCTGATTTTTAAATGATTAATGTGGGTAGAAGTCAACATAAACAAACACATGTTAATGATATTTATGGCTTTTTTGGAGAGTCTCGTTAGGATTACAACTAAATCATCCATAGAAGGGTTTATATTCCAAAAAAAAGATGATAGGAGGAATGTATAGAATTTTTTTTGTAGGTACATTTGGAAAAATGGTTTATTATGTGTCAAATGATCAGGAGAGCGGGTGTCCATTTATATTAGATTTGAGTGGCATAGTTGTAATTTTTTGCAACAAAAATTTGTACAAGGGTTTTCCAAATTCAACAAGTCTCTAAAATAGACCATTCATTATCCGTAGACATGTTAAGTGTAAAATATGTAAATAAATTGGGTTATTACATGTTGTTTGTAATTTTTTACCATAATATTTTTGTGTAAACCCATTGTGAACCCATTTCTACCTAAACTACAGTAATTAATTTTAACAATTATTACCATGAAAAAATAATTTTTTGAAGGAAAATGTACCAAAATATTAAAATATCCTATATAATTATTATTAATAGAATTTATTAAAACAATTTAAATAATATTAATATATATATTAATTTTATTTTAACTTTTGAAACCAATATCATTCTTAGGGTTTTTAATTGCATTAAAATAAATGAATATTTATAGTAAACATAAGCCATTTTTTAATTAATTAAAAACATTATCTACTAAAAAATATAAAATATTCATAGTAATAATATTTTTACATTCTTATTTAAATATTGAATTTAGTTTTTTTTCAAATAATTTTTTATTTTTTTTAAAAAACTAATTTTTACAAATAAGTGCTCAATATATTATAAAAATGAATTTTAGAAAAAATATAGTTTTAATGAGTAAAAATTGCTTCATTATAGTCATTTTTATATACAATATAATAAAAATTTCAAATATTTGATTGAATATATAATACATAAATTGTAAAAATTCACCCTCCAAAATGTGCTTCTTTTTATTTTAATAAGATAGAATGTGTCTGTGTGCAAAAAAACAATTGTTTTATGAAAAGGATTTAATTCATGTCTAAATAGATTTTATATTAATTTATAATTAATTGGTCATATAATAATTCATTTTATATAACTATATAAAACATAAATTTTTCTAGTTTAATTCGTACCCACCATTCCAATACCTTTTTTATAACTATCTTTTAAAACAATTACATTCAAATATTATGTTGTGTTATGATTAAACATGGTGTTGTGTGCATCAATGGCTCAAATCTGGGTTTTATTTATTTAAAGATAAATAAATTGTTCACTATGAAACAAAATATCAAAAGTATTACTTTTATTTGTGAAAAACTATCTCACAAAATATCATTGTGTTACTTATACAACATTAAATATAATATCACACTTGAAATTTTTCATTTCAGTATTAAAAACTAAGTATCCATCTACCACATTACATTATAAGGTTCCATCATAAAATCCTCAATATGGTTGTTTCAAAAAAACAAGTTATCCAAGTGAATAATATTTTTTCATAAAATGTTCTATTTATGATCCATAGTCTACACTGATTGTTCCTAAAATAAAGGATCCAGATCCTGATATATGATCTATCCGATCAGTACATGTAAAGGATTAGATATGAACATTCTCAGGAGAGATACATGGGATACATAATATGACAATGATAGGTTTGGTGGATGATGCAACCAATAATATATGACCCCAACACCATCAAGAATTTCCAAGGATCCAAAATAACAAGGGAATTTATATTATTTGTATCGTAAGAACAATGTTATCAATTGGATTTTATTATATCAATTTAATATTCATTTTCCTCTAACAGAAATGAATAAAAAAAATTAATGCCTGAGTAACTAAGGAAACCGAATATCTACATTGTAATCATAATTAATTCAATGAATTTATAGATATCATAAAACAAAAATAGTTTTCAATTGTTATCAAATAAGTATATGCCTCCAAATGACAATGTAATAAATTAATCCCTAAAACCACATACAATGTTGAACATAAACCATTCCATCAGTGGTTAACCTTATGACCATTCAAAAATTCAAAATTAATAATGGTCACTAAATTTATAAAAACAATTATTAAATTATTCCCCCAAATATCATTAAGTATCTCTTTCTAGTCACACACCAAATTTGTTAAATCAGTGGTCATATATTCTCTTAAGGTATTGTAAAAACAATAATTACTATAACACCTCAATGAAAACATACATGTTTCATCATTCATTGAATAAAACCATATATGTTATAAATATATTTAATAAATTACAATTTTTTTGTAAACTCCATCACTGATAACATATACAAATTTTTTAATAAATAATTTTAAAAGCATGGGGTCACCAACAATACCAAATTTATATTATCCATATCAATCATTACATAATAAAAAAACCACTATCTAAAATATAATAACATATTAATGGTTATCTTCCCATAATTATGTGTGCTCTATAAAATATCACTACTCCACTAAATCACCAATATATGTCATCAGTTTTATTTAAAATATTCATTAAAATATTTCATGAAAACATATACCAAAAAATGATTATATAATATTTAATTGTTGTATTACAGTGCATTGTTCAATAATTCGATTATATTAATAAACCATGGACTAGTATTTATCATCTTAATATATAAGACATATTTCCATTAATAATTCATTTTTATTCTCTTCATCATCAATAAAAAAATTACATGAACTACTATACTGATCATTATTTTGTTATTGGCCCTAAAGAAACCAATTTTTATACTACAGAGACTTTCCACATTTATAACATTCGATAATTGATGATGGATTAAGGAAACCACTTTTACAAACCATTGAGTTAAGTAATATCATTTATTTTCCTCATCATTCACTTACACTAAGTATTATTCCCCATAATAAAGACAACCTATCAATCTTTTGATAAATTCCTCGAAGTTATTTTCCCCATATTCTTGAGATATTGTAATTTGAATCTCATTTCATCCATGGTCTCCACCATCATATTTTCTCAAATAAATCTATATTTCTCTTCTATTTTGAGTCCTATAGATTTTTCATGGTACTTTTATTAATCATTTATAATCGTAACTGATTAGGATTAATCATAATATACTTCACTCCATTGATCATCCCATTTTATTTCACATGAAAAAATTATCAATCACAATCAATCTTAATCAATTTCCTTCTAGTTCCCACCAATGACTAGATCCATTAAAGACACTTTTAGAAAAAACATATAGTGAGAAACTACACAATCCTAAATGATCACTTATAATATGTACAAATTATGAAACAATATTTTCAATCATTTGTACATTGGGTTTAAACTATTTCAACCATGGTTATTATTAAAATACATCAGGATGATCACTAAATAGTCATATGTTTCTAATTAATATCTCAAAATATTGTAAATCTAGGTTTGTAGTAAGTCTTATTTTCATGAAATATGTGATAGTCGAGTTTACCACGTTTCACCCATTATAGATTTGACACTATTATGTACCTCAATCTGAGACTAACATCAACCTGTTATATCCATACTGATATTTAATTAATCAAAAAAAACTCACTCAAACCCTTTCCAAAATTCCATGATATTTACCTATAATTTGATTCATCCTTAGACATATCCTTTATTATATCCGTAAAAATATCCTTTAAAAATCACTAGTCATCTAAAAAATAATTTTTCAACTTACATTAAATATTTAAATAATCCTATGATCTCATACCAATTGTAATGACACAAACACCTCATCACATATATTTCATTTTTTTCTATGAATATTCATTACATATCCAAATAAAATACATGATGATCATAAATGTATAGTTATTATTGAAATTAGAAAAAATAAAAAGAATGTTCATAAGAGGTTTACATCATAACCCACAAATTTTACAATAAATAGAACCCTTCTTAGAAAAATAAAATGTAATAACTATATTTATATCCTGGGGAAAGGAAACAAAATAAATGGTGATATCATATGATTATTAATGGTAATAAAGTGAAATATATAATGATAATGTTACTATATGAGAATGAGAACATGAGAGGAACATATTAAAACAATACCATTTGTATCAGTGATAAAAATAATTAGTAATTTAAAAAATATTTGTAGGTAATAATAAAAGAATCATAATGAAATCTAATAACATTCTCTATGTGAGTATAATATTGACATAAGACATAGAATTTCGGAATACACATAAGCATTGAATAATGTTTTCTAGATGATAGGTATTATTTAAAAAACAATCATAGTGAAATGGGATCATCAATAAAATAGTCAAAGTAGTCAAGGTACACTGTTTAGACTTCCATAGTTGACAATGAATATTAATTAATTGGTTTCACTACTCATTACTATTTTCTTTATATCAAGATATATACATATTTACCAAATTCATTGGAGGGAGATATATGTCCCTCCATTATTTGTAATAATTTAACCACCGTCCTTGGTTATAAAATAACCACCATACATTTTTATGTTATAACCCCCAAAAATTAAGGGAAAATATAAATAAGAATGCCAATATATCATAATAAAACCTTCATTTCATAACCCATGAAAATTAATGGGATTTATAACACATTAATCAAATAAGAATCCATCAAAAGAAATGGAATTCTTAAATCATTTAATATATCAAAACCCATAAAAATAAATGGGAATCCTAAAACATTTCATCTCATAATTACCATAGAAGAGAATCATATTTCATAAACCTATCTTCATGGTAAAATTAATCCATCTATATAATTAATAATAATTTTATCCTTGCATCATATCCACATTAAATAATATGTAATGTAGAAAATGAAATCATAGAGAGAAAATGGTTTTAGAGATAATTTTGAAAATATCTTCAGAAAAACAGCCTTCCCACATTAAATAATAGAATTGAAAACAATAATTGCTTTAAAAATAATTTTCTATTAAAATAACCTCGTAATCATAGGAAATATTTGTTTTAAATAATAAATAACATTTCTAGATGAAAACTGTATTTCTATAATAATGTTTTTTTGAAAATAAAATTATGAAATTATATTTTTTGAAAATAACCATAGAAACTTATAAATATATATTTAATTAATATGTATCTACATATTTAAGTATTTTCCATTCCTATAGTAGATGTTAAAATAGCTATTCATTTCACATTTTCTGTAAAACCCCAACTGTCCTTGTTTATAAAATTACATGATGATTCATATAAAAACATTTTAAAAAATTAAATCATGGGTAAATATATCTTTTAAATTTTATTGTATAATTTTAATAATAATTTATAAAAATAAATTCATAACATTATTTAGGATGAAGAAGAGTTTTCGACTGAAGAGATACACTAAGAAAACTTTTCATAAAAAATCATTCCATTGTGAAATTGAGTACATGAAGAGAAGAAAGTAAAGTGAAAACATGAATTATCATGAAATAACCATAGGTGTAGAAACTCATTTAGTATTTTTATTGTAATTTCAAAATATTTCATCATTAGAATCATGATCATAAATAATACTAATAAATAATGAGACATTATCACAAACAATTTACAAATTTCGTAATATTGAATATTAATACATATAAAATAAAACCATTAAATGAAACATACAATATCATTATAAAAAATAATTCCATGATATTACATGAAAATGGGTTAGTGTATACACCTCAAAATAGATGATTATTTTATGACACACCATTTGTCTCTAAGTAGTGAAAAAGAGACAAATATCCGTTACAACTTTAGCTACTTTTGTACAATATACCCAGTAAAAGGAATATACTCAACTAAATATGTGAATCCACATAATTTATATAATATAAATCTTTTAATATATTCATGGGTAGATTATAAATTACAAAAATGAAATTGGTGGTGAATATGGACTATGTCTCAAAGAAGTAAAATGTTTAAAACAAATCCTTGACCATATATCTCGAATTCCATTATAAACATTAACCTCAAATTTATTATTAATATAGTTTTATTATGTATATATTATGTCACTAAATATATACATAAATATATATATATTATAATATCTACTAATTATTATTTATTACTAGTATATTAATTATTATTTATTAATGTCCTGTTTCATGTAATAACTAATTTTTTTCATGTATGATTTGTTTTGTTATATTCTAGTTCATATAATTTGTTTCACGGTAATGTAGTATATATAATTTTAGTAATTTATTTAATATCATATATATTCACTATACAAATATTTTTTTTATCTACCAATGATATATATGGAAAATAAAATAAATCATTCATGTGGATGATAAGTCATACAAAGACATGAATAATGTTTCCATTTTCTATAAAAAAATTCATAATGAAATTTCACTAATATATTGAAATTATTTAATTATTTTTATTTCATATATATGAAAAATTTAATTTAAAATCATTTTTATTTCCTACAATGTATAGCATGGATGAATCACATAAATTTACATTAAAGTAATTCATCATATACATGAGGAGTATATTCTTATTACCATAAAATTGAATGTAAACAGGTATATGTGATATAATAGTTCATAGTGTATAATAAGATCATAAATATTTTATATAAACATTTAACCCATTATTATATACATTAGTGAGAGATGGTGAAGGAAAAGAAATAAAATCAGTTTGTGAGGCGGTTGTCCATTATAGACAATAATGATGTGTTCAATCCTATTTGATGTATGTGGTAATAGATAGAAGTTTTTACATTAACATAATAACCCACCATTAAATGGGAGATATTTATATTTTGTTTTTTAGTATTTTGAAATTCATAATGGATGTGAATGATTAAATATTTAGAAAACTTATGTTTAAGAATTTTACTTCTTCTCCAAAGAGTCTCTTTAGGATTATTACTAAAGATTCCATATGAGGTCGTAAAAAACTATTAATTCGATTACAATGATTGAAATTATGTAATTAATATATTTTGGAATGACTTAGATGATAAAAATGGTCTTAGTTTCTGTAGAGGATAGGTGATGGGTGGCTTTTTATAATTGAGTTGAGTGGAATACTTGTAATATTTGGAAGGAAAAAGGCGTGCACAAATTTTTAACATGAGACAATACATAAAAGGGAGAATTATCATTAATAATACATGATAAGGTTAAAATATATCTATAAAATTGGGATTATAAATATTTTTGGTCATTTTAAACCCATATCATTTATGGCTAACTCCATGGTAAATACATTTTTACCTTCACAGTGGTAATTAATATTTACCATTTGTACTATTAATTATGGTAAAAATTAATTTTTTTATTGTATAATATAATTTATGTTGATTAAAAATATTTAATCAAATTTTCTAAATTATATGAACCTCTGTGAGAAACATTTAAACAAAATTTATTCCACTAACATGATGAAAATATAATTTTTCATTGATAAAAGTTTCAAAATATTAAAAAACCATATATAAATATTATATATGATGTGTTTTAAATAAAATAAATTGGATTTATAATTACATAATTGACCTCATATTTCTTTTAAACAAACATAAATGAATTTATAAATCAATAAAACCATTAAAAGAAATATAAATTTATAATAAAGACTTCTATTTTTTACTATTCATCGAAAAATTTATCCTCAGGGAATGATATATGAAATTAACCAAGAAAAAAGTTGAAATGATGATTACAAAAAATGATAAAAACTTTTTCTAATAAATTTTATAAACGGTTCATAATATTTTTTTTAAAAATAAGTTCACAAATTGTGAAAAAACTAATTTTTAGAAAAAATATTATTTCTAATCACAAAAATGTATTTATTATTATCTATATTTTAGAAAACACAAATGGTTAATGTTAAATATATTATTTGGTATAAAATATATAATTTCTCTTAAAATAGTACACTGAATATTATTTTTTAAAACATTAATTTTAAAATATGTTTGTTTGCATATAAATTATTATCTAAAAAAGATTTCATTTAATTTTAAATAGATTTACTTTTTATTTGAACTAATTTTTCATTAAAAAATATATTTTATGTAAATTTTCAAGCCATATATTTATATAGAAGTATTCATTCAAAAAATTAAAATGGATAGGTGATAATTATTATATTAAATAATAAATTTTTAATAGTATTTCATGATTAATTTTAACTATATATTGAGTTTGACATAAGCTAAACTCAGGGTTTCATGTTACACAAGATTAAGTTTTTTTCCCATCAAACAAAAAATATTTAAAATATTAACTTTTTTAAGAATAAATATTTCATAAAAACAATATGTCTTATATTTATGTATATATAATTTCTATGTTGAATTAAAAACACTATTCTTTATGTGGATATTGGGTGGTGGATTTAGATAATTCTCTTTGGGAGCTCAACTATTTATATGTGGTCTATTTCAAAGATGGGATAATGTCTAACCCATGTTTTGAAAATAGATAAGTGATGTGGTTATGGTTAAAATAGTGATATTCACACTCAATGAATCATTGGATTATGGATTTGTGTTTAATCCCACAAAACGTTACAAAACTCCTCTCTCTCAGTGACCAAAAGAAAAAAAATTCATTAGAAGGATGAGAAGAGGGTGGCAAGCTTTCAAAATTTTGAATGTATAAGGAATAAATTTTTTTTTTGATTGAGTATGTTCCCTATATTTTATCTCATCCATTTAAGAAAATAAACCAATATTTTCATAAATCATGTCACAAGTATATATTTTTTTTGAACTGGATTGAGGTAAGGTTATATATGGTCATATCAGACCCTTGTAACTAGTTGTACAACTTATGGTAATTGTAATAACTGAGAACGTGTGGGTAATTTCACTAAAATAAAATTAATTCCACTCTGAACCATTCTATTTTTTTTATTTTGTGAGATGTAATTATCCCCATACATATTTATCATCTAAGGGCATGATAATGGGGAATTAATTCTGTTTGGAATGATCTTTTTAAAAGCATAATTTTTTTACATTTTCACTGTGAAAATATTTATTGTCATCCAATGAGATATGAAATAAAATAAAATTTTAGAAATACCATGGATTAACATATTCTTATTGGTTAAATCATCATATCATTAGTTCATTATAAATGTAGTTATGGGTTTTGTTGGAGTGTTATACGTTGAAGAATCCCCTTTAAATACTTATGATGATCAATATATTGAAATAGATTATTACTAATGTGTAATAAAACATCTAAAAATATGATACATTTACTAGGATACATCATTAAATAGATTTAAGGATGCCCCTTCAAAACTATGTAATATTAATGGCTATAATTATCCGTATCTCACCATCCAACATGTGAAATCGAGTCTAATCTATGTCAAAGATAATGTTGATCATGTTATAAATGATATGAATGTTGGTTATAAAATATTCATGATATCATGCATCAAAATAATTGAGAACAATGTCTTCCAACCATTTTTGAGTTATTATGGGAATACCATGGAAAATATTCTAGTAAGAGATAATTGTTAATATTTTAGTTCCCCAATTTCATGTCATGGATTTTTAGAGATTGTCTAACACATCCCCTCATGGGGTGAGAATTTATGCACTATATATACACTGGAATCATCTCGATGTTCTAAATAATGCCATGTCCTATTCGTGATATGATCACCCTGTGATATTGAAATCGTGTTTGAATGTTTTTTACATAATAATTTTAATATGTACTTATTAAAAAAAATATCATGTTATCATTGGAGAAATTCCATATTATTTTAGTGCACCTTTGTGACCCCCCGAGTTTTTATGGACAATTTTGTCTTGAAAAAATTAGAAATTCATTTCTATACTGCATTGCACTATGTCAAAAAAAATTATTTGAAACACCTACTTGATGTAATTTACACACAAAACCAAATAGTTTTATTATCAAGAAACATAAACTCTTAACACATTACATGTGACACATAAAAGGAGTACGTTACACAAAACAATGAGTTTCTATGAAACATCATTTTATTGTTATAATTATTAAAATGAGATAATAATAACCTAGCCGTCATGAATTGTATTATTAATAGTGATAAATAATTTTAAAACTATGTTTATAGTGTTTTTATTTGAATGATACTAATTTATATCAAAAGTTATAATTTTTTTCTTAATACCATATATGTTTTAAAAAATTAAATTTTATCAAATTAATTACATTTAATGTCTTTCTATGATAAATAATAAAATTATTTTTTAGAAACACTAAAAAATTAAAATTAATAAAATAATTATTATTATTTATTTTATAATTTCAATATTATCTGATGGTTATTTTAGGGGAATTTGCAATGATATTTTATTTTTTTTTGATGAATAGTAAAAAATACTGCATTTTAATTCAATGTTGCTTTTTAATTAAATTTATATATAAGGATAAATTATATTTTACCTTTAATTAAAAGTTTAATTAGATTTTATATCTATATATCAATCCATGTTAGGTTATTTTAACTAATTTCACATTGAAATTTCTTATAAAAAATCATGGATTTTATAATTTTTACCTTAAAAACTTGCATTGTCGACCTAAAAACAGACATAAATTAAAAATATTTTTTTTCAACTTTTATGATTAGATTTTTGGGAAAATTTATTCAATATTTGGAATCAGAATAATTTATTCTGTAAAATATGGTCAACAATGTTGTTTTACAAAAATGATTACTAAAATTATTTAAAATTAATTACATCTCGTAAGGTAAAATTAATTTTATCTAAGGACTAAAACATAATCCTAGGGACCCAGAAAACCTATAAAATTGAAAAAGTTCTTTATATGGCCATATTTTGACCCAATACTTCATTTTATCTAATATTTTCGATTATTGGATCCACATTACATTGAAATCATTGGTGGATTTCATTTCCAAAAAAATTACAATTGTGACACTCCTCAAACACTGTAAAAAGACCTCATCTACTCCCACATCCTAAAAAATATCAAGAAAAATTTGATAAAAAATACCATTCAAAAATATCTATTGAACACACATCCCCTCATCCAAAAAAACTACCATTGGGATTAAATAAACCCATGGATGCCTTTTGGTATATACCATAAAGAGTTACTCGATTAAGACGTAACATCATCTCTCAAGCTCCTTTTTTTCCATTATCCACCCTATAAATATTATTATTCCTAGAATTTATCAAAACACTAATTTCATAAATACACTATAATATTTTTATGCAATGGCTTTGAAATAAAATTACACTAGAATCCAACTAATTGGTAACGAATATACTTTTTACATGAATGGAGAACTACCATCTCAAGAAATGAATATTGTTCATCTTTCCATTACATCCTTTATAGGATGAAATTATGATATAAAAATGTTTATATATTTTATATATTATAATTATCACGTCAATATGATTCTCTAATACTTTTACACGAAATTTATTTGTACTTTCCATTTGGTGTGAATAAGATAATTTCTTTGGAGTATGTGTGAACTATTAACCCCTCAAAACGATGTAATTCATTTTCACACTACATAAAATGTATTAAAGATACATTTAGTTAATTTATATGAAATATATGAAATAATAATTATATTATAATTATACTATACATATATATGTCATTTCTTCTTCTTTTGAATGTGATTATAAAAATGGGAACAATGTTCAACTCTACGTATGGCATATCATATTCATTAACGACGTATTCCATTTCATACATGCATATTCAATAATTTATTATAAAACACATATAATGAATATAGATAATATTAATATAATGGTTAAAATTATATAAAAATTGATAAATTTATAATGACTTATGATATAAAAAATTTAGACACATTCGAATAAAATATCAAATATTACAATAAGTGAAACCATAACATCATACTGTTAATAATAGGTTAATATAAGTTCACATGAAAAACATATATTATATTAGATTTAATAATATTTTTCTATAAAATATTTATAATAAACATAAATTTATTGTTAACGAATCTCGTGGGAGTACTAAGAGTGTTAATAATCAAGGTAATGGAATTTCATATCACTTGTAATTTTGTTAGATACATACCCTATTCAACAGTTATTTCTTCTGTGTGGTATATGTAATACCAATGAATGTATTATAAGTCTCTTATAAATAAATATATGGGTTACTAAATATCCATTTTATGATATTTATATGACTGATTTTATGTTTAAAAAGTTATCAAATTAGTAAGATAGTTTTGTCTCAATTTTTATTCCATGAGTATCACATTTTCTTATAAACCTAAATTATTTTTCAGGGTTTATATAATTCCATGTTACATGTATATCATGAATATCCAAATTATCATAATATTACAATATTTATTTAATTTCCTTTTCTTATAAGTAGTGTTTGATTCCGTGATTCCAATTGATAATAGGTTATGGAAACAAACTGATCCCTTTCCATGATTGTTTATGTGTATGCTTCATTTGATGAAACCATATGATCCATAATTCAAGAAATCTCTTGAATTTACTTTTTATATGTTTATTAATTATATATCCATGTATTATTACCATTTTCATTATTTGGTAGATATTATAATTAAAGAAAGTTCTAAATACAAATCATAAAATATTTCCCCCTACAGTCGAAAAAATGTTTTATTTCAAAACAAAATATTTAAAAAATATTTTCTCTAATGGTTTCAAATGGTCCTTGAAGAAAATTTTTAAAGTAAAAAATTGTTTATAAAAATTTAATTATTTTTTAATAATCCTTTATATGTTTTAAAATATATTATAAAATAAAAATTTGATGAAAATGATTTCTTTTTAAAAATTGTTTTTTCAATACCGAAAGGTTATTTTCCCCACAATTTTTTTTACAATTTTTTTTTAAAATTATTTACAATATAAGTGAAATATTTTGGTTTTTACAATCACTCTCTATGGATGTTATTATGTTTTCCCATTTATATTAGTTCTCTAAATTGATTTGGTTTAATGGAATAATTTTAATGAAACTTATATCCTTTTCCCTAGTTATATGCATTTGAAATACGCTTCTCTTCATGGGTAGTGATATTATTTTTTGTGATAGTTTGGAAAATGTTTGTATTGTCCCACTATGAGATTGGATGGACTTATATCACCCTAAAATGAATTTTGAAATGATTTATATATCATTATGTATAATATGATGGTCTTAAGAGTTATCCATGAATACTAAGATGGTCACGGTGGTGAACCATAGATACCATGATGGTATAAGGATTGATCGTGTGCTACTATGATGACCCTAGGAGTGAACCATGACTACCAATAAGGTATGGGGAGTGAACCAATTATATTTACATGGAATTGGTCTTGATTACATGAATAATATGAAAATAATTCTATATTATTTTCTATATGCCACAATTCCATCTTTTTTCCAATGTTATGCTTTTCGGGATTATGTTCCTTATTTTATTTTTATTTATGTCCTATGAACTAAAAAATTTATTAAATGATTCATGCTTATGAACATTGATATTAATATTATAAACATCTATTTTCATGGTCATGATCTCATACCCTTATTATCATGATTATTCTTATATATCTCCCTTGTTTACCCTTATTAAGCATATGAGCTCAGCCCTTTTTATGTTCCATTCGTACGATATAAAGATATGTATTATGTATTAGGTATCATTTAATGTGTTGTAGTCAAGAATAACGTTATTGGAGTTAATATAGCTCACATATTTATTATTTTTTAGGTCTCAATGTTTCCAAAGAAAATATACTATCACTTAATTTTGTAATCTCTTTGTATAATTTTATATAAATTCAAAAATTGTAATGCAATGTTAATGTTAGAAAATATATGGTCTTTATAGTTAGTATAAGTATAAAGGTTTTGTTAAAAATTAAAATCTAGGATTATAAAACCTTAGTGTCAATCCTAAGGTCATATCTAGGGTTAAATATAAAGATTTCAAAATGTGTAGGATAATGTCGGGGTGTTTTGGTAGAGGATTGAGTGAGGGATTTCATAGAAATACCTCTATGTATCGACAGTTTTAATGACCCGAAATTTTGAATAAATCTTGTTTCCTAATTTTATGTGTTATTTTATTTTGTTTTTTATACTAAACAAAAATGTTTCATTTGATAACATGAGTATAATTAAAATGAGACCATTGGGTTTTGACTGTTATATGACCATTGGTCAATATGACCCCTAGAAACTAAACGTTTTGATTATTGTCTCTAAATAAAACTAATCTTGGTTAATTATTATAGAAAGTAGATTCAATGGCCTCACCCAGTAGTCTTGGACCGATCGAATCCCATCTAACAGAACTTGGGAAGGAGGTAGAACCACTGGGCTTTGCTCTGGACCAAACCCATGCCGAACTTCATCGTGTGAAGCTAGAACAGAATCGCCTTTGAGAGAAGTTCAAACTGATAGAAATTACTACTCGTGCGATGTTAGCCGAGCCTCCCTCAGATTCTCTCACCTTAGCACACCTTTCACTTAGGTCCTATGCTGGTGTGATAAGAGGCTATGTAAGGAGACCGTAACTGCCTTTGTGTAATCCTTTGTTTTAAATAAAAATTTGGATTTCTTCTTATGATGAAGTTTATGAATTTTGAAATGACCGGATAAATATAGTATGCATATGTTTGATAAATTTTGGAAAAAGGATATTTTAAAAATGTTTATGTAAACCTTAAATAATTAAAAATGTGTAATGATATTCAAAAAATGGTCTTCTACAATTATGCATAGTACGAAATTTAAAGTCTAATAAGATCAACTTATTTTTTGATGAATAGTAAATTATGAATAGTGATTTTATGATTACGATTAGTAATGTGTCCAAATGGATTATTAATCTCACTTAAAGAAAGTATTAATATAATCTAGGCACCTTGATTAAGTAATGTGATTCAATAAAACGATTAAATAACGATTTCATAAATTATTATTAAAGTATTAGTTTTTTCAAGTGAATAGTTTTTTTTAATTAAAAATTAAATTAAAAATAATTAAAAAATTATTTCTATAATATGGATTTCATTTTTGAACTCAGATCACCGATATTATGTTATGGTAATTTTTGGGGTTTTTTCTGAAAAAAATTAATTTTCAGTAAAAAGTCTATTTATTTAAAAAATAAATTAAAAATATTTAGAAAATTATTTTTTTAAAATGGAGTTCATTTTTGAAATCAGAGCATTGATATTTTGTTAAAGTGAAATTTTGGGATTATTTTGAGAAAGTTGAATTTTCAATGAATAGTGAAAATACAGTTTTTAAGTTACGGGTGTTTAATGACATCATTAAATGATGTATTAAGTATGTAATCAACATGGTTGACATATGAATAGAAAGATAAGGTATTAGGTGTCCCAAGTGGTCAATACCATGGGCAAATACCATGGGCAAGCCCATGGTTTTGCCAAAACCACTAATGAGGTGTCCATTGGCCATTAATGCCTTGTCCCCTCACTTTCCCTATAAATACCAAGACATCCTATCATCCATTCGACTCACCACTCATTCCAACGAAGTTCTGGTCTCATTACCTCCCATGGAGGCCTCCCAAGGTGCCCCCAAGCCCTCAAGGTCCCAACCATTGAGTTTTAAGTGTTACATTTTAAGGTAAGGGATCTGATCTCTCTCTTTTTTTCAAGAAATCTCTTTTATGTAATTTCTTTTATGCTCCATGTTCTTATGTTAAAGGGTGTTTTTTATAGTCCTATTACTGCCTTTTTAATTTTCACATAATGAGAGATCCCATATTACTCTCATTATTTCTTTTTATGATGTTTTAAGTGGCGCCGTTAGGCTGCCGAAAGTTTTGTAACGAATTCTTTCTCCCTTCTCATTTTTCAAGATCTATTTTCATGTAAAGTATTTCAAGTTCCTTTTTATTATGTTGGGGTATGATCTCTAAATTTTTCATACTAATATTTTATAATAATATTATGATAGACCCCCTTTGACCTCTTCAATTCATTATTTTGATGTTTTAAGTGGCGCCGTTAGGCTGCCGAATTTTTAAGTGGTTCTTCACCCTTCTCGTTTTGAAGTTCTACATTCATGTCAATTCTTTCAAGTTCATTTTTGTTATGTTGGGGGTATGATCTCTATATCTATCATACTGATCTTTTATTATCATATGATGAGAGACCCCATTTTATCTCTTCAATTCAGTATTTTGAAGTTTTAAGTGGCGCCGTTAGGCTGCTGAATTTTTAAGTGGTTCTTCACCCTTCTCGTTTTGAAGTTCTACTATCATGTCAATTCTTTAGAGTTCCTTTTTGTTATGTTGGGGTATGATATCTATATCTATCATACTGATATTTTATGACCATATTATGAGATACCCCATTTGATCTCTTCAATGTATTTTGATGTTTAAGTGGCATCGTTAGCCTGCTGAATTTTTATGTGGTCCTTGCACCTTTCTCCCTTTTCAAAGTTCTAATTCCATGAAAAGTATTGAAAGTTGATTTTTATTCTATTGTGGTACGATCTCTATATCTATAATACTAATCTTTTATGTTCATATGTTGAAAGACCCTATTTGATCTCATCAATTCATTTTTGGTTGAAGTTTATGTAATGCTGTTAGGCTGCAGAATTTTCATAAGAGAAATCTTATTTTTGTCTTCCTTTGATGTTCTTCATTTCATATGGTATATTTTCAAATTTCATTACCATGTTCTTAAATCCCTTATATTCTGTCCCTCTACTGTTTTATGGGTCATTTATGAATGTTTGACCCATGTCCCCTCTCTTTTGAATGTTTTCTAAAAACCATGTAACATAGACTTTATGCTGCAGAATTTTCGTCTCAAAATGTCTCTCTCTTTTTTCTAAAGATATTTTATTTTATTAAGTGAATACTCATAGCTCTTATTTCTATAGGGGTATTCACATATATATCAAAATGTTCTATTTTAAATTCTGGGATTTACATACGTGAAACGCGATTTCCCTTTCTGTGGGTTTAAAGTGATATAAAGATCATGTCTTTAAAGTAGTTTTTAAAACGTTATGATTATGAAATGAAACCCATTTATTTTATGCTATATGGGTTGTTTATGAAATTATTGATGATGATATGTGTGGCTCAAATGATAATAAATACATATCAAGGGTGCACCTAGATAGCGCTCCAATGCATTGGGTAAAGACTTAGACTCTAGAGATGACTTTTTAGACTGATACCTTGGTGAATAACCTTGGTAATTTTTAATGACAACTTGGGGATGGACCTCGGTGAAACAAAATGATTGTTAATATTAAATGTTTCAGACAAATATTCAAGTTATGAACAATGTTATTTTTATTATGATATGCCACATGATTTCTTTCTCATGCCTTAATGTTCTTTTCGTGACCTTATTGAAGTATCTCAAGTTCACATGTAAAATGTTTCTCTTGTTTCCCTTACTGGGAATTCTGCTCACCCTTTCTTTTGATGTATGTCCCTATCTTATGAGATTCAGTAATGAACCTAGGATGAACATGAGGATAATCCTTTCAGGTGTTTAAGAAGAATGTTTTATGTTTTCATGTTTTAAGTTCCTGGTTTCCAAGACACTAAACCTTAAAGATCCCCGGTTTTGTAAATTGTAATTAATGTTTATGTGACAAAAAGGAGGGATGATACATTTGGTATCAAAGGATGGTTTAGTTATTTGTGGAAATTAGGATATGAAAACTCTAGGAAGAACCCTATAAAAAAGTTTAAATATAGGAAATCTTCCTGGTATTTTGGTGAGTTTTGAGTAAGGGGTTGCCAAGAAAATACATTCATGTTCGGATACGAGCAGGTAGAGGTGGCTCTAACACAGATGTTCATAGGGTTAAAACCCGAAAACACTGCTTTGAGCTAGAATCGAATGGGAACTGGTACACGACAACGGTCCTTGATGCACTCTTGGTTATGACACTCCCAGGGGATATGCTTTGGTAAAATCATAATCGTAGTATGAACCATGGTTAAAGGAACAAAGATAAATGAAATAAAGATTCACATCAGAATATATGATCATGGATAACCTAGATGGGAACCTAGGGGATCACAAGTTAGGGTATACTTTTATTCTACAAGTTATCCTTATATGCTTTCAGTTTCTTTTCAGGATTATTGGCAAAGTACTTAAGCCCCTAATTATGATTTCTCTTCTTAGTTAATAGTGGGAAATGGAAGAACATGTCCCAACAAGCATCGTGATAGGAAATGTGACGATTGTTGTATTAATATGATATGGATGATTAGGGTATTAAAATATGATTATTATTTTGGAAGACATTCTCTATTTTGGGGACCCTATATGATCGAGGTAAATATATTACTATGGTATTTTCATTGAGTAGTAAGGTTGACTCATATTTTGAAGAATCGATGAATTTAAGGTGGACTTATAGTACTTTAGGTTACTTATGGGAATGATTAACCTATCTTGGGTAAAATATGTTTAGGTTAGATACTTTTGTTATAAGATGTTAGGAGTGGTTGATTTTGTTTGGAGATGAACAATGAAGTTTATTTTGGAAGACTATGTTATCAAATCCTTCTTGTATTTGGGTTTCAATCTTAGTATGGTTTATTTTGAAGAATTCTAAGGACCGTTATTTATGGAATGGACTATGATGAACTTTGGGTAGTACCATGGAACATTGAAGATTTAAAAGTAGTTTCCATTCCTATGGGATTATTTCTTTTTGAAGAGTTGTTTTACCTTACCATTTCTGTTTTTGGGATAATGTTCAAAGATAGATGAAATAGATAGTTAATCTGTTGTGGATTATGTGATTCTCTAGAAGATAATTCTTTTGTTTTCATGAGACCAAGTAGTTTTTAATGCTCATAGTTTGGAGAGAAGATTGGTTTTGGGTAGAAACTTATTAATGGATGAAAATCTACATGAAGATAGGTATATTTTCTTATGTTTGTGTTTTATTTTATAAATGAATTCCTCAAAATTATGAAAAGGAACGTAAAACAAAAATGTTGTTGGTTTACGTTTCCTACTGGGTAATAAAAGACCATTTACACACATCATATGTTTTGGATTTTCTTATGGTTAACTTTATCCTAATCATGTTTTCTATCACTCTACCTCAGAACTTGACCATTTGTTTTCTCCTCCAGGTCCATGTTTTCGTACATGGAATCCTAGTATGGGCTAACTCGAGTGACCTTTGTACTTACCTTTTTTTCTATTAAAGTAATAGTTTTACTGACTCATTTTCTGATGTGGGACTTTCAATGAAATTTCAAAACCCAATTTTAAAAATTGCAAGGACGCAATTTCTTAAGGGGGGAAGATTGTAACGTCCTGAAATTTTGAAAAAATCTTGTTTCCTAATTTTATGTGTTATTTTATTTTGTTTTTTATACTCAACAAAAATGTTTCATTTGATAACATGAGTATAATTAAAATGAGACCATTGGGTTTTGACTGTTATATGACCATTGGTCAATATAACCCCTGGAAACTAAACATTTTGATTATTGTCTCTAAATACAAGTAATCTTGGTTAATTATTATAGAAAGAAGATTCGATGGACTCACCCAGTTGTCTTGGACCGATCGAAGCCCATCTAACAGAACATAGGAAGGAGGTAGCACCACTGGGCTTTGCTCTGGACCAAACCCAAGCCGAACATCATTGTGTGAAGCTAGAACGGAATCGCCTTTGCGAGAAGTTAAAACTGATAGAAATTACTACTCATGTGATGTTAGCCGAGCCTCCATCAGATTCTCTCACCTTATCACACCTTACACTTAGGTCCTATGCTGGTGTGATAAGGGGCTATGTAAGGAGACCCTAACTGCCTTGTGTAATCCGTTGTTTTAAATAAAAATTGGGATTTCTTCTTATGATGAAGTTTATGAATTTTCAAATGACCGGATAAATATAGTAGGCATATTTTTGATGAATTTTAGAAAAAGGATATTTAAAAAATGTTTATGTAAACCTTAAATAATTAGAAATGTGTAATGATATTCAAAAAATGGTATTCTACAATTATGCTCAGTACAAAATTTAGAGTCTAATAAAATCAACTTAATTTTTTATGAATAGTAAAGTATGAATTGTGATTTTATTATTAGGATTAGTACTGTGTCCAAATGGATTAGTAATCTCACTTAAAGAAAGTATTAATAAAATATAGGCACCTTGATTAAGTAATGTGATTCAATAAAATGGTTAAATAACGACTTCATAAATTATTATTCAAGTATTAGTTTTTTTGAGTGAATAGTGTTTTTTAATTAAAAATTAAATTAACAATATTTAAAAAATTATTTTTATAAAATGGATTTCATTTTTGAACTCAGAGCACTGATATTATGTTATGGTAATTTTTGGGGTTTTTTCTGAAAAAAATGAATTTTCAGTGAATAGTGTATTTATTTAAAAAATAAATTAAAAATATTTAGAAAATTATTTTTATAAAATTGAGTTCATTTTTGAAATCAGAGCATTGATATTTGGTTAAGGTGAAATTTTGGGATTATTCTGAGAAATTTGAATTTTCGATGAACAGTGAAAATACAATTTTTAAGTTACGGGTGTTTAATGACATCATTAAATGATGTATTAAGTATGTAATCAATATGGGCGACTTATTAATAGTACGATAAGGTATCAGGTGTCTCAAGTGGCCAATACCATGGGAAAATACCATGGGAAAGCCCATGGTTTTCCCAAATCCACTAATGAGGTGTACCTTGGCCATTAATGCACTGTCCCCTCACTTTCCCTATAAATACCAAGCCATACTCTCATCCATTCGACTCCCCACTCTTCCCCAACGAAGTTCTGGTCTCATTACCTCCCAAGGAGTCCTCCCAAGGTGCTCCCAATCCCTCAAGGTCCCAACCATTGCATTTTAAGAGTTGCGTTTTAATGTAAGGGATCTGATCTCTCTCTTTCTTTTCAAGAAATCTCTTTTATGTAATTTCTTTTATGCTCCATGTTCTTATGTTAAAGGGTGTTCTTTTATACTCCTATTACTACCCTTTTCATGTTCACATAATGAGAGATCCCCTATTACTGTCATTATTTCATTTTATGATGTTTTAAGTGGCGCCGTTAGGCTGCCGAATTTTTTTTAACGAATTATTTCTCCCTTCTCATTTTTCAAGATCTATTTTCATGTAAAGTATTTCAAGTTCCTTTTTATTATGTTGGGGTATAATCTCTAAATATATCATTCTGATCTTTTATTATCATATGATGAGAGACCCCATTTGATCTCTTCAATTCAGTATTTTGATGTTTTAAGTGGCGCTGTTAGGCTGCCGAATTTTTAAGTGGTTCTTCACCCTTCTCGTTTTGAAGTTCTACATTCATGTCAATTATTTCATGTTACTTTTTGTTATGTTGGGGTATGATCTCTATATCTATCATACTGATATTTTATGATCATATGATGAGAGACCCCATTTTATCTCTTCAATTCAGTATTTTGATGTTTTATGTGGCGACGTTAGGCTGCCGACTTTTTAAGTGGTTCTTCACCCATCTCGTTTTGAAGTTCTACTTTCATGTCAATTATTTCAAGTTCCTTTTTGTTATGTTGGGGTATGATCTCTATATCTATCATACCTATCCTTTATGACAATATGATGAGATACCCCATTTTATCTCTTCAATGTATTTTGATGTTTATGTGGCGTCGTTAGGCTGCTGAATTTTTAAGTGGTCCTTGCACCTTTCTCACTTTTCAAAGTTATAATTCCATGAAATGTCTTGAAAGTTCCTTTTTATTATGTTTGGGTATGATATCTATATCTATCATACTTATATTTTATGTTCATATGTTGATAGATGCTATTTTTTCACATCAATTCATTTTTGGTTGAAGTTTATGAAACGCTGTTAGGCTGCCGAATTTTCATAAGAGAAATCATATTTTTGTCTTCCTTTCATGTTCTTCATTTCATATTTTATATTTTAAAATTTCATTACCATGTTCTTATATCCCTTATATTCTGTCCATCTACTGTTTTATGGTTCATTTATGAATGTTTGACCCATGTCCCCTCTCTTTTGAATGTTTTCTAAAAACCTTTTAACATAGCCGTTATGCTGCAGAATTTTCGTCTCAAAATGTCTCTCTCTTTTTTCTAAAGATATTTTATTTTATTAAGTGAATACTCAAAGCTCTTATTTCTATAGGTGTATTCACATATATATCAAAATGTTCTATTTTAAATTCTGGTATTTACATACGTGAAACCCGCTTTTCCTTTCCGTGGGTTTAAAGTGACATAAAGATCATGTCTTTAAAGCAGTTTTTAAAACGTTATGATTATGAAATGAAACCCATTTATTTTATTCTATATGGGTTGTTTATGAGATGATTGATGATGATATGTGTGGCTCACATGATAATAAAGACATGTCAAGGGTGCCCCTAGATAGCACTCCAATGCATTGGGTAAAGACTTAATCTCTAGAGATGACTTTTTAGACTGATACCTTGTTGAATAACCTTTGTAATTTTTAATGAAACCTTGGGGATGGACCATGGTGAAACGAAATGATTGTCAATATTAAATTTTACAGCCACATCTTCAAGTTATGAACAATGTTATTTTTATTATGATATGCCTCATGATTTCTTTCTCATGCCTTAATGTTCCTTTCATGCCCTTATTTAAGTATCTCAAGTTCCCATGTAAAATGTTTCTCTTGTTTCCCTTACTGGGCCTTCTTATCAACCTTTATTTTGATGTATCTCCCAAGGTTATGAGATGAAATAATGAACCTTGGATGAACATGAGGAGAAGCCTTTAAAGTGTTTAAGAATAATGTTTTATGTTTTCATGTTTTAAGTTCCTGGTTTCCAAGATACTAAATCTTAAAGATCCTCAGTTTTGTAAAATGTAATGAAAGTTTATGTGATAAAAAGGCGGGATGCTACAGTTGGTATCAAAGGATGGTTTAGTTATTTGTGGAAATTAGGATATGAAAAATCTAGGAATAACCCAATAGAAAAGTTTAAATATAGTAAATCTTCCTGGTATTTTGGTGAGTATTGAGTAAGGGGTTTCCAAGCAAATACATCCCTCTCTGGATACGAGCAGGTAGAGGTGGCTCTAACACAGATGTGCATAGGGGTAAAACCCGAAAACACCTCTTTGAGCTAGACTCGAATGGGAACTGGTACACGACAATGGGCCTTGCTGCACTCTTGGTTACGACACTCCCGGGGGATATGCTTTGGTAAATTCATAAGCTTAGTATGAACCATTGTTAAAGGAACAATGATAAAATAAAATAAAGATTCACATAAAAATATATGATCATGGATAACCTAGATGGGAACCTAGGGGATCACAAGTTAGTGTATACTTTTCTCCTACAAGTTATCCTTATATGCTTTAAGTTCCTTTTCATGATTGTTGGCTAAGTACTTAAGTCCCTAATTATGCTTTCTCTTCTTAGTTAATGGTGGGAAATGGAAGAACATGTCCCAACAACCAATTTGATAGGAAATGCGACAATTTTTGTATTAATATGACATGGATGATTAGGGGATTAAAATATTATTATTATTTTGTAAGACGTTCACTATTTTGGGGACCCTATATGATCGAGGTAAATAGATTACTATGGTATTTTCATTGAGTAAGGTTGACTTATATTTTGAAGAATCAATGAATTTAAGGTGGACTTATAGTAATCTAGGTTACTTATGGGAATGATAAACCTATCTTGGGTAAAATATGTTTAGGTTAGATAATTTTTTTATAAGATTTTAGGAGTGGTTGATGTTGTTTGGAGATGAACAATGAAGTTTATTTTGGAAGACTATGTTATCAAATCCTTCTTGTATTTGGGTTTCAATCTTAGTTTGGATTATATTGAGGAATTTTAAGGACCGTTATTTATGGAATGGACTATGATGAACTTTGGGTAGTACCATGGAACTTTGAAGATTTAAAATTAGTTTCCATTCCTATTGGATTATTTCATTTTGAAGAGTTGTTTTACCTTACCATTTCTATTTTTGGGATAATGATTAAAGATAGAAGAAATAGATAGTTAATCTTTTGTGGATTATGTGATTCTCTAGAAGATGATTCTTGTGTTTTGATGAGACCAAGTAGTTTTGAATGCTCATAGTTTGGAGAAAAGATTAGTTTTGGGTAGAAACTTATTAAAGGGTGAAACTCTACATGAAGATAGGTATATTTTCTTATTTTTTTGTTTTATGTTGTAAATGAATTCCTCAAAATTATGAAAAGGAATGTAAAACAAAAACGTTGTTGGTTTATGTTTACTACTGGGTAATCAAAGACCGTTTACACACATCATAAGTTTGGTATTTTCTTATAGTTAACTTTCCCCTAATCATGTTTTGTATCACTCTCCCTCAGAACTTGACCCTTTGTTTTCTCTTCCATGTCCATGTTTTCTTACATGGAATCCTAGTGTGGGTTAACTTGGGTGACTTTTGTACTTACCTTTTTTCATTTAATGTAATAGTTTTAATGACTTCTGTTTCCAATGTGGGACTTTCAATGAAATTTAAAAACCCAATTTTAAAAATTGCGAGGACGCAATTTCTTAAGGGGGGAAGATTGTAACGTCCTGAAATTTTGAATAAATCTTGTTTGCTAATTTTATGTGTTATTTTATTTTGTTTTTTATACTCAACAAAAATGTTTCATTTGATAACATGAGTATAATTAAAATGAGACCATTGGGATTTGACTGTTATATGACCATTGGTCAATATGACCCCTGGAAACTAAACGTTTTGATTATTGCCCCTAAATACAAGTAATCTTGGTTAATTATTATAGAAAGAAGATTTGATGGCCTCACCTAGTAGTCTTGGACCGATCGAAGCCCATCTAACAGAACATGGGAAGGAGGTAGCACCACTGGGCTTTGCTCTGGACCAAACTCATGCCGAACTTCATCGTGTGAAGCTAGAACAGAATCGCCTTTGTGAGAAGTTCAAACTGATAAAAATTACTACTTGTGCGATGTTAGCCGAGCCTCCCTCAGATTCTATCACCTTATCACACCTTACACTTAGGCCCTATGCTGGTGTGATAAGGGGCTATGTAAGGAGACCATAACTGCCTAGTGTAATCCTTTGTTTTAAATAAAAATTGTGATTTCTTCTTATGATGAAGTTTATGAATTTTCAAATGACCGGATAAATATAGTATGCATATTTTTGATGAATTTTAGAAAAATGATATTTTAAAAATGTTTATGTAAACCTAAAATAATTAAAAATGTGTAATGATATTCAAAAAATGGTCTTCTACAATTATGCTCAGTACAAAATTTAGAGTCTAATAAGATCAACTTAATATTTGATGAATAGTAAATTATGAATAGTGATTTCATGATTAGGATTAGTAATGTGTCCAAATGGATTAGTAATCTAACTTAAAGAATATATTAATATAATCTAGGCACCTTGATTAAGTAATGTGATTCAATAAAATGGTTAAATAACGATTTCATAAATTATTATTCAAGTATTAGTTTTTTCGAGTGAATGGTGTTTTTAATTAAAAAATAAATTAAAAATATTTAAAAAATTATTTTTATAAAATGGATTTCAGTTTTGAACTCAGAGCACCGATATTATATTATGGTAATTTTTGGGGTTTTTTCTGAAAAAAATGAATTCTTGGTGAATAGTGTATTTATTTAAAAAATAAATAAAGAATATTTAGAAAATTATTTTTATAAAATGGAGTTCATTTTTTAAATCAGAGCATTGATATTCGGTTAAGGTGAAATTTTGGGATTATTCTGAGAACGTTGAATTTTCGATGAATAGTGAAAATACCGTTTTTAAGTTACGGGTGTTTAATGACATCATTAAATGATGTATTAAGTATGTAATCAATATGGTCGACTTATTAATAGTAATATAAGGTATGAGGTCTCCCAAGTGGCCAATACCATGGGAAAATACCATGGGAAAGCCCATGGTTTTGCCAAAACCACTAATGAGGTGTCCCTTGGCCATTAATGCCTTGTCCCCTCACTTTCCCTATAAATACCAAGCCATCCTCTCATCCAATCGACTCCCCACTCTTACCCAACGAAGTTCTGGTCTCATTACCTCCCAAGGAGTCCTCCCAAGGTGCCCCCAATCCCTCAAGGTCCCAACCATTGAGTTTTAAGAGTTACGTTTTAAGGTAAGGGATCTGATCTCTCTCTTTCTATTCAAGAAATCTCTTTTATGTAATTTATTTTATGATCCATGTTCATATGTTAAAGGTTATTCTCTTATACTCCTCTTAATTCCCTTTTCATGTTCACATAATTAGAGATCCCATATTACTTTCATTATTTCGTTTTATGAAGTTTTAAGTGGCGCCGTTAGGCTGCCGAAATTTTTGTAACGAATTCTTTCTCCCTTCTCATTTTCCAAGATCTATTTTCATGTAAAGTATTTCAAGTTCCTTTTTATTATGTTGGTGTATGATCTCTAAATTTATAATAATGATCTTTTATGATCATATTATGAGAGACCCCATTTGATCTCTTCTATTCAGTATTTTGAAGATTTAAGTGGCGCCGTTAGGCTGCCGAATTTTTAAGTGGTTCTTCACCCTTCTCGTTTTGAAGTTCTACATTCATGTCAATTATTTCAAGTTCATTTTTGTTATGTTGGGGTATGATATCTATATACATCATACTGATATTTTATGATCATATTATGAGAGACCCCATTTGATCTCTTAAATTCAGTATTTTGAAGTTTTAAGTTGCGCTGTTAGGCTGCCGAATTTTTAAGTGTTTCTTCACCCTTCTCATTTTGAAGTTCTACTTTCATGTCAATTATTTCAAGTTCATTTTTGTTATGTTGGGGTATGATCTCTATATCTATCATACTGATCTTTTATGACCATATGATGAGATACCACATTTGATCTCTACAATTTATTTTGTAGTTTAAGTGGTGTCGTTAGGCTGCTGAATTTTTATGTGGTCCTTGCACCTTTCTCCCTTTTCAATGTTCTAATTCCATGCTAAGTCTTGAAAGTTAATTTTTATTATGTTGGGGCATGATCTCTATATCTATCATAAAGATCTTTTATTTTCATATGATGAGAGAACCTATTTTATCTCATCAATTCATTTTTTGTTGAAGTTTATGTAATGTTGTTAGGCTGCCGAATTTTCATAAGAGAAATCTTATTTTTGTCTTCCTTTCATGTTCTTCATTTCATATGGTATATTTTCAAATTTCATTACCATGTTCTTAAATCCCTTATATTCTGTCCCTATACTGTTTTATGGGTCATTTATGAATGTTTTACCCATGTCCCCTCTCTTTTGAATGTTTTCTAAAAACCTTGTAACATTGCCGTTATGCTGCAGAATTTTAATCTCAAAATGTCTCTCTGTTTTTTCTAAAGATATTTTATTTTATTAAGTGAATACTCAAAGATCTTATTTCTATAGGGGTATTCACATATATATAAAAATGTTCTATTTAAAATTCTGGGATTTACATATGTGAAACCCGCTTTCCCTTTCCGTGGGTTTAAAGTGACATAAAGATCATGTCTTTAAAGTAGTTTTTAAAATGTTATGATTATCTAATGAAACCCATTTATTTTATGCTATATGGGTTGTTTATGAAATGATTGATGATGATATGTGTTGCTCACATGATAATAAAGACATGTCAAGGGTGCGCCCAGATAGAGCTCCAATGCATTGGGTAAAGACATAATCTCTAGAGATGACTTTTTAGACTGATACCTTGGTGAATAACCTTAGTAATTTTTAATGACACCATGGGGATGGACCATGGTGAAACGGAATGATTTTCAATATTAAATTTTACAGCCACATCTTCAAGTTATGAAAAATGTTATTTTTATTATGATATGCCTCATGATTTCTTTCTCATGCCTTAATGTTCTTTTCATGACCTTATTGAAGTATCTCAAGTTCACATGTAAAATGTTTCTCTTGTTTCGCTTACTGGGACTTCTGCTCACCCTTTCTTTTGATGCATGTCCCCAGGTTATGATATGCAGTAATGAACCTAGGATGAACTTGAGGAGAAGACTTTAATGTGTTTAAGAAGAATGTTTTATGTTTTCATGTTTTAAGTTCCTGGTTTCCAAGACACTAAACCTTAAAGATCCTCAGTTTTGTAAAATGTAATGAAAGTTTATGTGATAAAAAGGCAGGATGCTACAATAGTACATGTTTATGTGGATCTAGTATAGATATTCCTAATTGTGAAAACTCTCACAATATATTCTTTCCCAGACTCGAGGTAATATGTTACACAAAAACAATCCATGTTGCACACCTGATTTGATATTCCCAGGGGTTATAGGTTGGGAATTCATAAAATCATCATGGATTATCTAAAAGGATATAAATAAATTTATTGTATGAATTACCTAGAATCAACCTAAGATGTCATAGATTAATTATTGTTTTGTAATTTACACATCTTATAAGTGAATTATCAAAATTATGTGGTTTCATAAAATGATAATTGTTTCTTAATCTATTGTTTTTTGTTTTATTCCATGGTAGGAACTTAAAGGAACCACATTAATGGTGTTTGAGATGGAAAATGTATACTTATTTCTACTAAGATAAGTAATTCTAGGGGATATAGAACTAAAAACCTCAATTTTATGCTCACATTTCTTTCTCAAGATATGAATGATGGTGGAATTCCAAATGAGAAAACTAATGAACAACATTCTATTAGTGTTTTCATGAGAAAACCTCCACCATCATTAAGAGTGTATTATGATCCATATGTTTATAAATTATTGATTGGTACCATGGATACAATATTTCCCATATTTTAGTGTTCAAAACAATATAATGTAATTCTGGCTATTTATCAATTAGTAAGTGAAGAAAACAACTGGTAGACTCTAATCATGAATACATGTTAGAAATATGATGTCGAATCCATGTATTTGGATGAGTTTAAGATGTTATTTTCCAATACTTACATTCTTAGGATTATTTATACAATTATAGATAAAGAGTCACTTGATTTGTAGTGAAGGGGTGATGAATCTACTGGTACCAATGAGGATAAAATCATGAGACTTTCTAGGTACACTTCATTAATTTGCGTCCAACCTGTATGTAATGATGATTGGTTCTTCAATGGATTAAATCAACATTTGAGGAGGTTGTTGGCCATAAGAGACATTTGTACCTAAGAAGATATTGTGTGTTAGGAAATCAATGATGAAATAAAGGTGAAGTTCATGTATCAATCTCATGGTTTTGACTTGGAAATGAAGATTTATTTAAAAAACTCAAAATACCATGGGAAAAAAGATGATGAGTTTTTGTTTATGCTCTATATGTGGGATGAAGGATGGAGAATTTGTATAAAGGATTATAGTAATTGTTTTACGTATGAAAATAATTTTAATCATAAAATTAAGGGTCGAAATCATAGGAAGAGGTTAGCTCAAAATGTTAATGTCGAAAAAAATTCCAAAAATACATGTCCCAACCTTAATGCTATAAGGGTAAGGATAATGGGAATTATGATAACTACTGCCCAATCCCAAGTGCTAGTGATGATGATTGATGTCAGTAACCTCTTATGTTTAGGGACAGAGAGAAATATCATGAAATCAGTATTTCTAAAGAAGGGTGTGATAATGAAATGATGAAAGGAACACTAACCATCTAGAATAAAAATTCTAATTTCATATTTGATTATATATCTACCCTCTCTTTAATATCATAATAAAATGATAATGGTGTTCATTTTCCTCCCAAATAATTATATTTTGAATAAGTAGTGAATATCTGTAGTTGTTCAATGATTAAATTCTATTTCTATGATTCCTCTTCAGTTTATTTTTGTGGGGATGTGATTCTAGAATATATTTTCATTCTTCCTTTGGTTAGATTTGTTGTCATAAAAGGATTGGATTGTATTTCTCTTTATAAATACCATATCAGTTTTCAAGTAATGAAAGATAATATTGATATTTTAAACCCTCATACATTCATACATCAATGTGATGATAATCATGTACTACCCTTGGATATTTCATCCAGTGTTTGGATCATTATTCCAATTCAAAAGGGTTTTTTATCTCAAATTGTTGGGGAGAAAATTGGCATCGATGATATAAATTCCGAATTTTTTTATGTACATCAAGAATTGATCCATAGACATCCAAAAAAATGTTATGATATGTTCTTAATATAACTCATACCTTATTCTTATCCAATATCAAATATTCCATATTGAATGGCGCTGCATAAGTTGCTTGAATTTATGAAGAAACTCCACAAAAATATTGATAAGGGATTCATTCGGCCAAGTGTGTAACCTTGGGGAGCACCAATATTGTTTTTGAAATGGAAATATAGATTATTGAGAACCTACATTTATTATCAAAAGATGAAAAAGATTGCAATAAAAAACAAGTATCATATTCCCCATTTATATTAATTATTTGATCAACTAAACCGTGCTAGATAATTTTCCAAGATTGACATTCATTCTGGATATCATCAACTGAGGGCCATGAAATATTGTATACCTTTATGGAATTCCATAAAAGTTATGAACACTATAAATACATAGTGATCCCTTTTGGTCTAACTAGTTCCCCTAGTATCTTAATGGATTTAATGGATATAGAATTTAGAGATTACCTGGATCATTTTATGGTAGACTTTATATATGATATTCATATCTATTCAATGATCATGGAAGATAGTGAATAAAAATTGATAATTTCACTAATGACCAAAATGGGGGATGAACTATATAAATAATTTAAAATGATTGCATTTTTTTAGAAAAAGGGATTCATTTTTCTGTCACATATTCTCCAGATATTGTATAAAAGTAAATCCTTCAAAGACGGAGGACATTAAATATTGGCCTATATCATCCATGACAATTTATATCAGTGGAATTCATTTTTTAGAAAGGTATTATCGATGTTTTATGGAGAATTTATCATGAGTATTTAATCCTCTAACAAAATTAACAAAAGAGGGTGTCATGATCCTATGGGAAGTTGATTGTGGGGAAGCATTCAAGGAAAAAAGAGAAGGTTAGTTAGAAGGCCTATACTTACATTACCTATAGTGGAGAAGGGATTTTAATATATAAAGATGAATCCATGATGGTGTTGGGATTTGTTCTTATAAATATGAACTTGGTCACTATTTTTTCCTCACAATAATTAATGAATCATGATCAATATTAACCAACTCATGATTTGGAGTTAACATGTATTATTTTTTTGTTAAAGATATGGAGGAATTATCTTTATAGTGAATAATGTGACATATATACCGATCATAAAAGTTATAAATATATATTCCCATAGATAGATTTGAAAATGCATCAAATAATATGGTTATAGTTGATGTAGGAGTATGATTTCTCAATACATTACCACCCTAGGCAAGTAAACAAGGTTCTTGATGGTTTTAGTAGGATTGATCATGCTTTATTATCTATGATTAGGATCCCAAGATATAAAATATTTATATATTTCTACATGATGTATCATGGAATCATGAAGGAAGGGGAAATATCTTATCAATCTCAACTAAATGATCAAACCAATGTCCATGTGATGATTTAATATGTGAAGAAAAAATATATAGGGCTGTAAAATATTATTAGAAATGTTCTTGATTTTTTCCTTGATCATTATGGAATAAAATAGTTTTGGAACTGTGCATGTGTTCCCTCCACACAAGATTTATAGAATAAGATGTTAGAGGAATATCATAGTTCATCATTCCCTATTCATACGTGATGTATGTATATTTATATGTACTTGAATGAATAATTCATGTGGGATGACATGGAGATAGATATCACATTGTTTTTAACTCGGTGCTTGGCATGACATCAAGTCAATGGTTAAAGACAAAATTAAATGGGTTTGTTGCATCCATTACCCATAATTGAATAGAAATGGGATAATATCATTATAGATATTATCGTTGGACTACCAAAAACATCTAAAGAGATTAATGCAATATAATTAGTGGTAGATTACCTTACTATGTCATAACACTTAATTTCTATAAGAGATGACTTATATTGGGATCATCTTACCAGGATATACATTAAATAAGTGGTATGTTTTCATGGACTACCACATTATATTGTGTAAAATATGGATTCATGTTTTACCTTAATGTTATGGTGAATTATTCAACATAAAATTAGTACATAATTATGTTTTCACACTACTTATCATCTACACGAATATGGTTAGTCGGAAATAAATATCCGAACCCTATAGGATATGTTAAGAACTTTTTCCGTAGATTTTAATGTTGGTTGGGATCAACACAATATTCTAGTTGATTTTTCATACAATAATTTCTTTCACTCATGAATTAATAAGGAACCATATGAATCCCCCTATGGGAATAAATGTAGACATCAAACGTGTTGGTATGAGTTTGGACAATGAAATCTAAGATGAGTATAGATTACTGACGAAATGGTTGGGAAGGGTAGAACCATTCATAATGATATCAAGGCAGCTCAAAGTCTACATAAATGTTATGTTGATAACCAATTATATTATCTAGGTTCTGAATTTGGTAATTTTTTTTAATTTGAATCACCGCATGGAAAAATTTATCAGATTTTGAAAGAAAGGGAAACTATGCCTTAGGTATATCTATCCCTTTGGAACTATTTGTTGTATAAGTATGTATCCAATCACTTGAAACATTCTCCAATATTCTATAAAGTCCATTATGTGTTCCATTTTCTCTCATGATGAACTACATAACCGACACTTCACATTTAGTCAACTCATGTGTTATCTGGTTGGAAAAGGATATTTATTATAATGAATAACCAGATCAAATTCTGGTCCATACAAATAATGTACTATAAACTAATATCACTCACCTGGTAAATGTTTTAATGTCGAAATAACTAGTTAGGGAAAGATATTTTGGGGATTGAAAATTTTATGAAGTAGAATTATACTCATTTTTTACATGATTTATGAATTTATATGGGAAAATTCATTTTAAAAGGGGTTGAATGTATCACTCCTAGATTTTATAGTAATTGTTTATAAAGTCAATTAAATTGTCATTGTCATATTGTATTTATCTATGTAAAACATTCCTTACACACAATTATATCTTGGAGTATGTTACACACTACATCTAATTTTTATATGTTACATGAAACACAAACATGGTTAACAGTACACAAAACGCTGACGGTTCATATGTCACATGCAAACTTTATTTTCTATAAAACATTAATTTTGTAGGAACATGAGTTTTTAGAATGGGTCAAAATCCCGACACTGTTTGATTTTTTTTGATTTGTATTTCAGAAAACAAGGAAAATTTGGGATGTTCTTGAAATTTACAAACTACACTCTATGTAATCTAAAGTACACGCCATGTAGGGGATAGGAATCTACAAGCTGTGTGCTCGTAGTGTACATATTTTGTGATGACTATGTAGGAATTTCATACCGCGTCGCATGTAGTTTTTCTCGACACACCGTAAATTCTTCTTTCATTGTACCAGTTGAGTTACAGCCATGTTGTAACCTGTGTGGCGCATCCAATCCGTGGGGGTACCTCCTCATAAGTCAAAGTATAGACAAGGTAACTACAAAGCATGTAATTCTTAATACACGCTATGTACATTTATTTTTATTCTCTTAAATGAAGGAGTATCACGTCTTATATAAAAAAACTCTTGTTCTTACAACAAATTGGAGCAGTTCTACACAGAAAACCCAACGAACAACCCTTCCACTAGAATCTTTATATGAAGTCCGTTCTTCAATAACTTGGTGGTTGTGAGATTGCATCAGCATGTCTATACCCAGGCACCCTATTTTGTCCTAATATCCTTTTATCACACGTCGTAGTTTGCATCCATGTGTAATTGCTAGGATTTGATGAAGATGTAGATATATAAATATCAAAATCTAATTGGAGGATGATATCGGACTTCCCTACATCTAAGATTATCATGTAGGTGGTTCATACCTATATTTGTGTTTTCGCAAACTTTATGGTTTCACGCCCTTTGGGGAATTTTTGTGTATTTTGAGAGTGACACTATTTAACCTGTTATTACCTCTTTAATTTTTATTTGACCTATGGGATGCCTTTAGGGAATTACCTGTTACTTATTTTTTTGAGTGGGGCCGAGCGAGTGGTTGTTTTTCATCGGGGCATTTTCGCGGGGTATTCAAAAATGGTTATAATTGAATTATATTGTTTTAAAGTGTTGATTTTAATTTATTGGTCCTTGATATGAATTGTTGGAGACATTAATGACCTTAGTGCTGGTATGGGACAACACATGGTTAGTGAATTTAAACTATTTAGTTTTTTCCATTTTGAAATAGATTCATTTGATTTTGTATGTAATTTTTGAATTTCATATGCTATAACCATTGTGGTTGTGTGGGGCGTCTCTTGGATATTCATTAGTAATGTAGATCACAGTTTGGGGTTATCCTGAGTTACAATGGTTGGTTTTTGGAACCTGATTGGGTGTCATGGATGTTGGCTTGAGGTAGGGTGACTGTCAGGTTGGGCATAGCCCGGGTTACTGGGATGGAGAGATCATCAGACAAGAGCGACAAGGTCGTACGGACATGATGTGTCAGAGATGTTGTGTCTTGGGTACTATTTTGATGCTTACTACTGTCCTGTAACATTGAGTTGTGTCCACATAGAGATACTCTATGATGAGGTTGTTTTGACCACTCATGTGGGTAGAGGCCCCCATTAGTTGCGGGTTGGGTACTATTTTTTTGGGGGTGCTCGCCTGTTTCACCGGGAAAAGTGGATGATCTTATTTTCTTAAGGTTCAAACATTCTAATCGGTTCCTAATGGGTTTATTCATACAATCAAAAACTCCCAATGATTCAATATCCATTTGGACATTCTTTCCAAAGGTAGGTACTCTTTAGTTATAAACCGATGAGGCTTCAGAATTTGCATTGGTCGAGAGGATGGGAGGTCAAGCTCATCACACCTTTTTGGGGGGAATTATCGCATACTCTGGAACTCTCTTATACATTTAAGTTCTGTTAACGAATCCTTATTAATTCACCAAGCATAAAAAATTAGTTTTCCTTTAGATTTGGAAATAGATGATTAATATGTATGGGATTTAGATAATCCTTTATATGTATTTGAGGTTCTTTTTTGATGGAGAATAATCCTCATGTATTATAGATTCATAGTCAATGGTATCCTTCAATACATTATATATAATTCTCTTGGTTATTAGGATGTCCATACATATTTTATAGCCTCTCAGTGGGGCACTGGAAGCTTATTGTAATTCAGAAGGACATGGATTATTTCAAAGTTAGGATCATACCCACAGATGGGCTACCTATGAATCCTTGTTAAATGGAATTAGAACCCATATAGTACAATAATAAGGATATAGATTAATGTATTATGGGATGGAAATGAATCAATTAATGATGGGCTTGAACCTTGGAAAGGCTTCCTACGCACTATAATTTTAAGGTAGAAATCAAAGTCCATGTATTTCAGGTGAAGAAATATGGGGCATATGCATGGTTAACGACCCAGAAAGAGATGTTGTGATTTCTTTTACACCCTACTCTCATGCGAGTCATACTCATTTTGAGAAACAAGAGGTATCAGTAAACCTGATGATTGTGCCACGAAATATGCCGTCACGAGAAATGATGTGGGGATTACGTATGTATGACTAACAAAGTAGATTAAGACCATGACTTAATTCAAGAAATAAGCGTAGAAGAAGGGTCCCTAAAACTATTTGTACTTTATAGAGAATAAAAGTTTTAATCTAGAGCTTACTCCTGAGAAGGAGGACCAAATTGAAATGGAATAATGATTGGTGCTTATTCCAGAAAAGGATGCCCAAATCAGATGAAATTAAGATCAGGAATTACTCCAGAGAAGGAGGCCTAAATTAAAAAGGGACTTATAAATTGGAGCTTACTCCTGAGAAGGAGGCCCAATGACAATGGAAATTATGATTGGGGCTTACTTCTGAGAAGGAGGCCAATGTTAATGGATCTTATGACTAGGGCTTACTCCAGAGAAGGAGGCCCAGGTTAAGGGAACTTATGATTGGGGCTTACTCTTAAGAAGGAGGCCCAGGTTAAGGGAACGTGGGGATTACTACAGAAGATGATGTCCACAGTGAGGATCTTCTCATCTTAATGGATGAGGTTATATGAAGGAATCCTCTAACTATAGTGTAATTCATGAGGTTTTGAGAGAGGTTCTCATATAATTCATTTCAGATAAGGACTCCAACAAAGGAACCATGCCATAAATTGCTTTGAAAAGTGGATCGAGGGATAATATCTTGAAGAGGAGAGGTGAACGGGATAGAGGCACCCAAATGAAGTTGGCGCGCAAGTCTTGGCCACGCAAGTGTACTTTCACGACATGGGTTCACCTGGGCTATGATGTATCTGTAGAGTAATACATGGGAGAGACATAACTCAAGCCTTCAGTATTAACCTAAGATGTTTCCAAAAGGGTGGTGATCATGTTTTATCAGATGTGTAGGGTGACACACAAGTGTTTCAATTTTTAAGGAGGTCTATAAACATTGTCTCACAAGTGTTGATGAATTCTAAACACTTACGCCTTATTCTACTCCTTCATGTCTCTTATTCTAGCTAAAATGTTACCATAAGAATATTTCGGAAGAGTTGAGTTGAAGACATGGGCAACCAGATCTTGAATTTGACTTCTGGAAAAAAGAATCATTGAAATGTGGGGCCCACAGGGGATATTTATAGGCCTCCTTGGGCCTTGGGATAAATTTCAAATTGGGTGCGCAAGTGATCTACGCGACCCGTATGTGATGAGAAAGTGACTTGTGTGGCACACATGAAACTTGAATGACTTACTCAAAAATGGGTTCCTAGTTCATGCCTTTTTCAATGTTTTTTGGTGTTATTAAAAGGGTTATCCTATTTGTGCTTAAGGTATTCCTCATTACCATTAATTGGAATATGTGAAGAAAAGTTGCTTCAACAAATTCCCCCCTCAGAGTTGGATTTGAAAAGGAAAGAGGATCCTAATCTGAGGTAAAGCCGAAGGAATCAAGGGTCTATGGTGCACAAGTTCGGCACGTAGATTCTGGGGCGCATAGTTATGGAGCGAAGGTTTTCTGGACCACCTATATATATAGGCTTAGTTCCACACAAACTCATTCAGCTCCCACCAACTAGAGCTCTCGTCATGCAAGGCGCTTCTGTCTTTGGCGAATCGCCCTTCGGGATTGTGTCGCACTTCTATAGAAGGTATTTGACTTGCATCCCATGTCTAAGGCAGGAAAACTTGTGTGGCAGGTTTGAATTGAGCGCCATGCTGGGACTAGCACACCTTAATGCCTCTGGCATTTTTTTTATTTTCTTTTATCAAAATTTCTCAAAACAAACTCACTTAAATTATTATTATTTGATCTTTGTGTAGATTCAACGGATCCCGAAAGAGTTGGATCAGCTGATGAGTTGTCCAGAAAGAGAATTGATAACATGATTAACGTCTTCGACCATGAATATTTTGTTATTTTCGATAGCACCCTCCAGGATTTGGTTAAGTACTTGAAGAAATATCATGAAAATTTCCCATAGATCATGTACTTAACTCGGTATATCCATGGTCATCTACAGAGAGTTAATGTTTTAGAGAAAATGAATTATATCACTCATTCCTGGTTTCAAACATACAAAAACCTTTCTTCGACAAATGTCTCAGTTGCAGGATCATTTTTCAATGCTAGGATAGTTGAGAATACATAAATAATGCATCATAGCCCATGTGCTCCAGATCTGATGACTCACACGCCTTAGCTGTAGCGGCATTTCTCTCCCTTTATTTTCCGAAATTCTATGATGGACTAATCTATGGGATGGAAGAAGTGTTGGGATTTCCATCTTGGAGGAGGTGTGAATCTGACTTGGATGTGGGTATATAGGGTACGAGAAACCTGTGAAGAGTTTGTCAATGGTCTGAAGGGAGCTACAATATTTGAAGTTATCTGAGCTAGGCAGATGTAAGTCTACGGGAATAACAATTTCGTTCTGGTGTTAATCATCTTTTAGATCTGGGAAACAAATTCATTCCATATGACTCATGGAGAAATTTGCATTTGTTTGTGTGATGCCTACAAGATTTCAGGGGCTCCAATTTTGGGAGATATGTATTATGAATTCATCCCCCCAAATATGACTTGAACTGATTCAGAGAAGACTCTAGCCTTGGCTCGAGAATTATTGAAAATTTTCTACATGCATAAGAATACCACCACCAGAAAACCCCACTATAGAAAAGATATCAATCCATAGGAGTGTATGGAAATGTTTCTGATTATGTAGAGAGAGAAGGGACCTTCCTACAGTCATCCTACAAGTTTTCCTAGAGTAAAAAAGAGGGGTGCTCTGGGCACATTTTGGCCAACTCTAGAAGTGGGAGAGTCTGATAAGTGGGGATATGATGTGAGCCAGAAAATTCTAGCAAAGACCTTCCTGATAGGCTTTTTGGACTTGTGGCCCTGTGTTTACCTTTTACTAGTTCGGTATTCGAAAGGAGTTGTGAGGCCTAGGACCTTTGTGGTTTTAGCCATGCTTTATGAAAGGAAGATGGTTCGGTTGGAGGCCCATTTTTTGCAAAGATTCATAGGATATTACATCATGTAAATATGGGTAAGTCTACTCTAATAATAGTGTGACCATTTCATGTTTTATGGGGATGGATCGCCACCCACATCAGGACCTATGCTGTACAAAGTGGGGTACAGGTTCCTGGATGTTCTTTTGGGCCTTCTATTGAGGACTTTTCATGAATTTCTCCCTTATCCCTCAATGCTTATTATATCAAAATAATGTCATGTTCAAAGTGTTTCACTTATTTCATTTTGGTAATCCACCAATAGGGTGGTTTGATAGTGATGGAACGACCATCCTGGAATTAAGGGCATATATACTAGCATGTATAGATGGTACACTGTCCATGATGATTGACAGAGAAATTATATGTGAGGCCAATGCTCCATACAGATTCACACATCAATTCAAATTTCTACACTAAATTATTGTATCCCCTCTGGTACATGTCGGTTTGGAGCAGCATCTGATGGTTTCTCATCAACAATGGTTGCTAACATCTATGTAAAAGACTGGGGCGGTATTTGATCTACCAGATGTTAGAGCAGCAAGTCGATTGAATACATGGTAGGCAGAAAGATGGGTTGCATCATACCCTGAAGGGGTACTGAGTCAGTCGGTCCCTTGTGTGGTGATAAATAAGATAAACACTAGGAAATAAGCTTTTAATTTGGAAGGTGACTCTTCCTAACATGGATCTAATTCACCAAATTCCTCACCCAGAGCTGATTCTGTAGATTCCTGGGATGAGGATGATGAGGCTTGAGATGCATCAAAGTGTCCTCATGCCAAATATAATTTTCCTACCAGATTCAATAGTCCTACTCCATCAACTCCTAGTGAGTTACATCATTGAGGAAATTTAGTCACCATTATTTCAAAGAGCAACAAGTTTCATTTTCTTATCCTTTATCTATGATTGCAGGAGCTGGGAAGAAGTTGATGTTCTAGATTGCAGGACCCTCCTCGCGGCCTTCTGGGGCACATTATAAATATTTTCGACCAGAGGCTATTCGGACATGGCAGAGTTTATATTTTGATGCTGAAACCTCCTGGATAGACTTATGTGAAGGGATGCATATCCCTAGATTGGGAAATATCTGTACTTCCTCTAACATACGCTTTGAGGAAAACCCCAATAAAGTGAGGTCTTACATCAAAGAGCTGGGAATGCTCATATAAGCCACCGATGAGTCAGTTCCTGTCAGCAAGCGGGTGAAGGAAATGATGGACTATCGTACCACTAAGGGGATTGGTCCTTGATTAGATGAAGCGTTCCATGATTACGTGGCTCCTAAAGATTCACCTTTCCTTTTTTAATCATATTTATATATTCTTTGAAATTTGAATTTATTCAAGGCTTTGTTATTGAAGGAAATAATCTTATTAATCCTACAGCTGGTAATGGAATGAACCACTGATATCCCTTCGCCACGGTATATCCCTGGTAGCACCAATCTTGGAGCCACTGAATCTCCTCATTAACCAGGAAAAGTATCTCCGGGACAACAAGTCATGGATAAAGAGTTATAAAGGGCAATGTTGTCTCTGATACCTGTTTTCAAAGATGATGATTATAGTCCACCAAAAAAGGCCAAGAAGAAAATTCATCGAAGAAATAAACCCATAGTCAAATTCATTATTAGTAGTGGTTTTTCTTTCTGGTAATAATGAATATTAACATATGAAAAAGAGCTCAAACATCTCGAGATTGTAGGGGCTTAATAAGTTTTCTTTTTAAAGGAATGGACTGAACATCCTCAGAGTACAATGGTGGTTATTGTATAATGGCCACAAGTTCTTGCCAAAACAGCTATTCCTGATAAAATACTTAGAGAAGATGATTCGGTGTCTATTCCCAGCACCGCTCCTATTTCTATTGCTAGGTGAACACAGACTTCTGGTAAATTATCAATACATCATAGAACCTCAAATGAGGCAACAACTGACCTCCATTATATGATTTTCTAGGTTCAACACATGCACCATAACATTTGGAAAACACCGAAGTTGACCCCACAACTGTCTATGAAGATTCTATTTGGGGTCAAAAATTTGCAGATGAAATCCATGAAGAAGTCATGACGAGTGTTCCCACTGGTGATATTAACCTGGGATCCGGGACATCATTAAATAAAATGATGAAACATGGCATGTCATTTGAATAAAATTTAGAACATGTTAATTTACCACCTGATTTATGAGATTTCAGAGATCTAGTAATAGAATCAACTGGATGCAAGTTTCATTATTTTTCCTGTCAATCTTCTCATGATTAGACTTATAACCATGTTTGGTTAAAAATTGTACAGTTCCATTTAAATAATCTACTGAACCAAAAGTTCTTGAAAGGGGTGTAGACATTGATTTCAACACTATTATTGTAGAAACACTGGCTCAAGTGGATCTTAGCACGATAGACCCTCCTAAAACCCATTCGGAAAATCCTTTTGAAGCAACGAATGATGGGGAGGGGTCTTTAAAAGTTGTTGATCTACTGTTAGGTAAAAAATGATGATATATTTTGTTTACATAGCCATCATGAAAATACATCAATTTTTATTGTCCATTCAAACTAACCATACTTTAAATTGATCAAACAAGGTTGTTAACATCAATGGCCAGATCTATAGGTGAATCCTCAGCCTCAGCACAAACAGTAGCAGAAGGTGAAGTAACCAGGGTTAGGGAAGGAGTAGAACAAGTCACTTCCTTATGTGCATTAATCCCAGACTATGTTCCTCCCTGTGATAGTGATGTTAATCAGACCCATAGGTGAAAAAGGTGGCCCAATTCACATGTCACAAGGCATGGAAAAATATATAGAAGATAATATCTAAGGTTCATCTTGATGATATGCCTTCAAAAATTCAAATACAGTCATCCCTGTTCCTAATATTGGGACTTGGTAGTTTTAGTTATCAAGAAATCAATGTAGTAGTGAAACTAGTCATTCGAAGGAGGGAGCAAGAGCAAAGGTGTCATCAAAACCTGATTAGAGATAGATTGCTGGTCAATATCAATGAATCTCATGCTGCAATGTCCTGAGCTTAGTCTGATCATGATACAAAGCTCACGGAGCTGAAGCCAAAGATCATGGAGAAGATGGCCCCGTAGTTGCGCCTTTTGCAAGAGCTAGATTCTATTACTGGGGAGCTTGACTAGCATTGTAATTATTTGGAAGAAGACCAAAAGGATTGTATAAAATCCATATAATATTCCATGTAATCACATCATCGATCTGAAGAGGGTGAAGTTGGTCGAGTAAATGATATTCAAGTGGCTTTTGATGAAGCTTAGGATGCTGTGAAACAGATTAGAAGTCATGTTGAAAGTCTTCTGTAATTTTTGAAAAAAAAGATGAGAGACTCCAGTCTGTAGATGTTCTTCTAATCTTGTTTATCAATGACAAATAGTTCATATTAAATCATATTTACTTTCATTTTCTTGATAATTTCTCTTATTTTTACCTAAGACAATGGGCCTGGTAAACATAGTTTGATTTCTTCTAGGGTTATATAAAAAACCCCACAAACATTACATCTTTTTATTGTTCAATGTTGCCTAAATCATACAAAATGTAATTTTAATGACTCGGGACTTGACTTTTGTTGAGATTACCCCTAATAGGTTCCCCAATTAATGAGTACCATGTTTTTTATTATCGGTAGTTTAAAGTCAAGCATGTTAGACTTTAAAAATGATAATATTTAAGGTCTAATATCTTTGACCAAATGGATGATATTGACTCAATTCATGATAATTTGTTTTGAAACATATTACCATTTTCATGTATAGAGGGGGGAAAATGTAAACTATGACTTGAAAAATTTTGAATATGAGGAATGATATGGGAAAACAGCTAAAAGGCATTATAGGATGTCTTTTCTAAGAACAATGATACTATTACTTGACAAACCAGTTATTGGGGATGAATTATGTAGGGCCAACTAAGGCATATGCTACATAGTAAAAAAGTAGTATCTTTTGGATAACTGTTCTGTTATGTAGACAACTTATGCAAGGCCACCTATGGGCACATGCTGTGTAGTTGGGAAATATAACTCTCTAAATTTTACTTTCAATTGCTAAAAGACAAAGAAAGTTTTATGGAGATTCAAATTTTCCAAAGCATAGAGTATGCTTTATGGAGAATGGTACATGAATATGGAGAGGATATTTCTAATCAGAATTGTCAAAGAGTTGGAGAAATGTGAATTCTATAATGGCCTGGCCCCAAACATAGGAAAAAAGGTATCTTTGGTTTTAAATTATATGACCACAACAAGAGATAGAAACATTATATGACATATGGTTAAGTGGTCCAAAGTTATTACATATTTCTCTGAAAATATAGAGAAGAAGAAAAATGTAAACCATATACTTCAATACTTTCAATTTCTGAAAAAGTGTATGGAACAAATATGATAAGGATGTGAATTATTTTTTGTTTTTCCATATCCCTACATATCGTCGTTATGTCCAATAGGGAAAGAAGAGGCTTCTCCTAAGAATAATGTAACCATTACTTGAAAAACCCATTATGGAGGTTGAATTAGGCAAGCCCAACTAGAGAATTAGTTTCATAGTAAAATAGTAGCATATTTTGGCTGACAGGGCTGTTATGTAGACAACTTATGTAAGGCCACTGAAGGGCACGTGCTGCATAGTCAGGAAAAAGAACTCCCCAGTATCAGACATTTTGTGACGAAGATTCAAGAAAATGGATATGGATAACATGAGTAATATTTGTATAATTTTTTAGCTGGGTCCTGAATTCAGATTCTGGATGTCACTACGCATCTCATTAAGATAATAATCAGGCCACACGTAGTTCTTGAAATACAGTTTAATGTCATGCAAGATGAGAGCATGAAAGATTTTACTTTAGGGTTCTAGATCTTGGACCATAGTGATGGAGACACATCGTTCATTTGTTATAAACCTAATGTTAATAAAGAAAAGGGTGTTCCGTATCACACCATGTGCTTTTATGGGGCCTTTTTAGCCATGAGACTGAATGTGGAGTGTTTGGTTAGGCCCAAAGGCTCAGGGCTACACTCAAGGAATGCTCGAACGTTCCTACGTATCTCATAAGGATGAAAATCAATACTTACATAGTTCTTGAAACATGACATTGTTGGAGGCCATGTCAATTATGATTCCTCCCATGTGAGGGTATTAGAGATTGTTACAGTTTATTTTTCATCAAAGACAAAAGTGCAGAAAGTTTAAGCTCATATGTGTGGACCAGTGCAATGCAATTTATTGTATTTCAGCAAGGAAAATGGGACGTATGTAGTTTAACGTCATGTAGAATGAAAGTGAACTGATATGAATAAGACAGTTAATGGGGGATTCACGGATCAACATCTTATGGAAATGAGGTGAATCAATGTGATGAAAGTGGTTTCGGGCTTGAACCTCAGGAGGTTGCCTACGTACCCGGCCTAGGAAGCAAGGATCAAAGTCCACGTTGTTCAATTGAGAGGGATTCAGAGATCTTGGTGTACATGAGGACAACGACTCATAGATGACGATGGGACTTAAGCGTGGTTAGCGGCCTATAGAAAATGTCATGGTCGAATCTCACTCTAAGCTCACATGATTCATTCTCAATGTGAGAAACAAGAGGTAGCAAAAGACCTGACTATGGGGTCATGAAAGATGTGACCACGAAAGATGGTATGGGGCTTATGCATGGTTAGATACTCCGGTCATGCATGGAAACAGATTTTAAAAGACAATTTCACATGCAGCGATCACAGTTTAATGTCATGTGTCACATACATGGGGTTTTTGGCAGTTTAATGTGCTCCTTCTCAGATGATTCACAATTTAACGTCATGTTAGATGATAGATGGGACACAGTTTAACGTCATGTTGGACAATAGATAGGGCTATGCATTTTAATGTCTTTCAGCATGGACAAACTGTGTATTTGTCTTACACAAATTACTTCTCAAATAATCTTTCATTTGTTGTAGTGGTAATGAGTTCTCCATCCATTGAGATTAAATAATAAGCTCCATTGGGGTAGAACATATGTACTGAGTGATGTCCTTCCCACATTGGTTCAATATTTGGAGGCTTCTTTCTCGATATCATTGGGGTTCTGTGGACCAATACCAATTCTCCTTGAATTATTGAACGAAAATGAACTTATTTATTTGAAGTTCGTGCTATTCGATTCTGATAGACTTCTAAATGGAGCAGTGTGCACTATTGTTTTTCATCTAGTTGTTCCAATTCATCCAATCGCTTTTGAGATTTCCCATCTATAGACAACTGATCCCAAATGGAAACTCTAAGCGATGGTAATTGGACTTCAATATGGAATACCACTTATGCTCCATATACCAATGAATATGGAGTTGATCATGTAGTAGTGTGGGTGGTAGTATGATAATCCCATATAGCATGAAAAAGCTATCAGGTCATGGATTCTTATCTTTATCCTCCAACATTTGAAATATGTTTGAAAGAGTCTTATTGAAAGACTCTACTTGACCATTGTCCACTTCATGATACCATGATGAAGTAACTCTGGGGGTGGATGAATTACGTTGGCACATACATATCACGAATGACACTTCTTAGTGAATTCAACACAATCTTGCATCATGGAAGGCCAGAAGTATCCAGACCCTCGAATTAGACAAGAATGTATTTGTCCAGACTGGTGGGCACCAAAAAATCCTACATGTACATAATTAAAGACAACCATTGTCTCTTCCCAATCAATACATCTGAAGATAATTCCATCAAAACCACCCTTGTAGAGAATTTATCGGTGATCTGAGATATCATTAATAGTAAGATTGACCATGCATCACCAGACTTGTTCTTTCCCAGCTCTATCAGGTGGGAATGTTCCATTTTGAAGGAATTCCCTAACAGGTGTCATACATCCTGTAGTATGACCATATGGTTCAGAAATGGAACTGATTTCATTGATTTCATCTATTCTGTTTTGAACATAAGGTGAAACTATACGACGGTGGACAATATTGATGATCATTTCGTCCTGATTTGGATCTTCCAGGGTTATGGCTACATTAGCCAGTGCATCGGCTTGGGAATTTTGTGATCGTGGGATAAAATAAAATGTCAGTTCTGAGGGAAATTCCACCATTAACTCTCTGGAGTAATCAAAAAAGGGGAATAACTCTTCTTTTTTGATGGCATGTTCCCCATTTATTTGTTTGATTACCAAATATGAATCCCCTTTTACCTTCAAGTGATTCACCTGTGCCTGAAGCGCCAATTCCAAGCCTGTGATGACAGGTCGATATTCTACTTCATTGTTTTTACAACCTTCCAACAATTGGTTGGAATAGGGTAGTAGTGACTTTTTTGGGGAAATAAGAACGATTCCTAACCCATCTTTGTTGAATTTAGGATCTTCAATTTTCATCCATGTTGGACTTCTAGAGGCACCATCAATGTACATTTTCCATGGTTGTTGATTATCTTGAATAGAGAAGATTTCCTCATCAAGAAGTTCAGTATTTAAACATGTATCTTCTACAGATGGGTGTTCAACAAGGAAATTGGGGAGGGCATGGCCCTTTATTGCCTTTTGAGACACATACTGGATATCAAACTACTGCAAAATAACTGCCCACCTTGCTAGACATCCTGTAAGCATTGGATGACTAAGGATAAATTTGAGAGGGTTTTAGTGATATACCAATTAGACCTCATGATGTTATAGTTAGTGTCTCAACTTCAGAACTACAAATATTAATTAAATTCAGCACTTTTCAATACTTGAATATCGAGTTTCTTCCTCATACATAGTCCGAATGAGATAGTAAAGGCTGTTTTCATTCCCTGCAGCATTCTTTTGTGAAATGAAGGCACCCAATGATCGCTCTAAATATATCACATAGAGAATAAGCGGTCTTCCTTCAATAGGGGTAATTAATACCGGTGGACTCCAGAAAGTTTTCTTGAGGGTATCAAATGCTTCTTTACATTTTACAGTCAAATGGTAGGTGACTCCCTTCTTCATTAATCCGATAAAGGGTAAACACTTGCCTACTAAATTGGAAATTAAATGCCAAATATATCCCACGTATCCATGAATTCCACAAATTTACTTCTAATTTCAAGTAGGTGACATGTTAATGATAGATTATGTCTTCTATGGATCAACTTCGATACCACGATGGCGTACAACAAAGCCGATAAATTTTTCTGAAGTTATCCCAAAAGCATATTCCTAGGTGATCATCATCAAATTGTGTTGTAGAAGTTTGTTGAATGTGATTTCTAGATCAACCAATTGATCAGAAAATTTTCTGGATTTAACCAAAAAATCATCCAAATAACATTAAGAAAATTTCCCTAAAAAGGGTTTGAAGATATGGTGCCTTTCACGTTGATACGTTGCACCTGCATTATTCTAGCCAAAGGGAAATACCCGATAGAAAAACAAACCTTAAGGAGAACTGATGGTCGTAGACTCCTCATCTTCTAGGTCCATTCGTATTTTCTTCTACCTAGAGTAACCATCCTTGAAGGAAAGATCTTTGAAGCCAGTTGTTGCATCAATTAAAAGTTCTATGATTAGAATAGGAAAATCATCCTTGCGACAATGCCAATTAAGATCTTTGAAGTCAATGTGTACTCTAATTTTTCCATTCTTCTATTTTATAGGGACAATATTATCCAGAAATTTGTGATGTTGAACTTCTCTGACGAAGTTATCCTTTATAATCTTATCAACTTCATCATCAATTTTGGAAGCATAAGTTGGATGAGTTCTTCTTGCTGTGTGCTGGAATTCTCGATGCTCTTCTAGAAAAGCCAAATGATGAGTTGAAACATCAGGATGATGACCTAGAATTTATTTATAATTCCAAGAAAATACATCTCTATTTTGCATTATAAATGAAATATACATTTCATACTCTTCAAGAATGATGGATGCACAAATTAAATTGGGGTTGTAGATCTTCTTTTGTACCCATATTTACTTCTCTGAGTGCATCCAAAGTGGAAGAGATACCCTCTTCAAATGTTGGAGGAGTATCCCTGAAATCATCATCTTCTTCTTCAATATGTGTTACTTCTTCTGTTTCTACTTGAATAGTAGATGATGAAGCATAATTTCCAGGGTCAGGGGAGAAGTGAAAATTTGAAAATCATGAAGAAGAGACTGCCATTTCTGACCCTATTGATGATGGAGGGTCTTCCCGGGGTGATAGAGAGGAGATGATGGATTGAGAATCGACATCATTGTTTTCCTCTGGTATTGCTATAATTTCTTCTAACCTGGTTTATGAAATACAGAATTGCTGGATTTTAAGAGATCAAATAAAGACATCTCCATTTATGCTTTCATCACTGCTTGGCGAATCAACAATTTCTCCCATGCGGTCTAGCTTGGTTTCCGTGATTAACATTATGGATGTTTTCATAAGAGTGCTTGGATTTAGGTCTATGCTATCAATTTTATTGACAGGAAACACATAATTTATACTCACAATAATGAATGGGTTTACAGGAATCTTTTCCAAACCATTTGGAGGATTAATTTTGGTGAACTTCTTTTCCATGGATTTTTCCATTCCCTCCATGTGATAAAATTCTGCCTCAATGTATTGAGATTCACACATTTTGAAAGGGTCCTTGCCACCATAAAATGTCCCAATTAGACCATTGAAAAAATATTTCATACATTGATGTTTTGACGAAGGTACGACCACATGTTGATGTAACCAAGGTCTTCCAAGGAAAATGTTGAAGGCGGTGTCCTGACAAACAACCATGAAATCTGAATTAGACACAAGGTCTAAAAATTGAATTCTGATTGTAATCTCACCCAGGTGTTATTGTTCATTCTTATCATATCTTTTAAAAATCAAAGTTGATGGAGATAAATTAGATTTGGTGCGACCCAATCGACAAAGTGTACAAATAGGAATGAGGTTGACTCCTGGGCCATTATCAATGAAAGCTCATCAGATATCTATGTCATTGAATTTTCAAGATAGATACAATGGTCTGTTATGATCATGTAAAACATCATCTTAATCATAATTTGTAAAAGATATCTCTGTATGGAATTCTATAGAATCATTCTCTATACTATAGACCTCAGTCGCAACAATTTCATTTTCAAATTATTGATTACATTACAAATCCTCAATAAGAACCTCCATAAGATCTATTGATAGATTCAAGGAACCCATAATTGATAACATGGCCAGTATTTGGGCCATATGGTTAAAGAGATCACTCTTTTTTTCCAAAGGTATGCATTTCCCATCATGAAAATGTGGTATTGCAGATTCCTTGGAAGTTGATGCATTGGTTGTAGATGCGTCCCGTATCAGGGCAGGAATTGGAAACACTCCTATCTTTAGTAGATTAGAACAACTAGGACTATCTATTTTCTAAGAGGAAGAAGGTTTAACATCTAACCGGTCCTCTTAGATAACTTTGTCTTGACCGAATCTTCCATGTGTGGAATAACTCTCTTGTTCCTGTTGAGCCCACTGAAGGGATTTTCCACGAGTTTCATTTTTATATATAGTTCTAGCAGGGGGTAGGATTGAAATAGTGGATTCTAGAATTTCCACATCTTCCTCAATATCCTAGAACTCTATTTCTTCCTCCAATTCCTCTGTTAGATACAAAGAACTTCGTCTCATCATGATCAAAACTGTTATTGGCATAGGGATCTGTTAAATTAATAAAGATAACAGAACCAAAGATCAATTATTCATCTGATGGTTTTTCTTCCAGATGAACCAGTTCTGGCTATTCCGTTTGATGGGGCGGTGCTCGTGCTTTTGATGGAGAAGGCCTAAAATCTGCCAGAGTCAAAGACAACTTGGGCTTTAACATTAGTTCATCTTCTTCTTAATGCTATTCTTTCTTAAAATTAAGCCACTTATTAGAGGATTTTCCTTCTAATGAAGGGGTTTTTCTATGGATGAAATAGTATCACACACAATTGGTTGATTCAATTGTGTTTTTAAAATGGCATGAGATCAGTTGATCATTTTCCTGACCATCCAATTATCAAATTTTTTGGCATTCTTACTTTTGAATTCATACCACTCACCTTCTTCCTCTTGATCTGTAGCTGTAACACATGCTACCTAGGATGAAGAACCATTCAGTTTTACTTTTCTAGAGTCCAATATCTTTTTCAGGAGGTCTTTGAAGACAATGTAATCCTGAATGGGATTCCCCAACATTTTATAGAACATGCAATAGTTATAGAGGTCTTCATATCCTTCCTTTTTCGGCCTTTGGGTCATTGGAAACTGATCAAGATTTTTTTTCAGAGCTGATATGAAGTAACCACGAACCTGTTCATTCTGAAATGAATAAACGTTGTTCTTTAAATCCTAAAATTGTTTCTGCCTTTGATCTCTTTGATCATCTTGAAGAGGCGGTCATGGTTATTGATGCTCAGGAGGTGGAGCCCTTTGATATGATGAAGGTTTTAATGTATATTCAGGTACATGTGCTTGTTTTAGTGTAACAGTATCTTCTTCTTCCTTTCCTATTCTCCTTCATGGAACTGATGGAATTACATGAGTTTTAGCCTTAGTCTATATAAGAGAGTCTTCTATCTACTGAGGGATTGAAGTAAGGTCGCGAAACCCTCTTGTGTATTTCAGAAGGATCAATGGTGTGCATAATTCATCAGGTATATTTTCCACACAGATTGGTAGCAACACTTCTTGTGGGATTTCTAAACATAAATAATATGTTAATACATTTTAGCGAGCAATGAAATATAAAACATTTTCATTCTCCCTTTTACTACAATTGGTAAGATCAAAACCTATCGTCTTTGGTATTATTGAGCTAATTTGAAGAAGGAAATTTTCACGGAGATCTTCCCACCCAGTAATTGAACGAGATTGCAAACATGTATACCAGACAAAAGCAGGTCCTTGTAATGAAAGCACAAAACACCTGATATTAACTTCTTCTTTTTGTTGAGGAGTTTCCATCATAAGATCACAATAGGAAAAAAATGTGTTAAGTGTGGTTTTGGATCTCTCGAACCATTAAAAATTGGTAATATGGTGCTCGAAAGATTTGATGGGGGAGGAATTACATCCACCCAATCAGGGTAAGCTCTCTTCCCCTGTTGAACTAGTGAATTTCATTCTTCCATAGCTTCAAACTATGCTGTTAATGACTCAATGGTAGTCATTAATGATTGAGAAAAATCTGGTTGAGCTTGATTTTGTACAGGTGCAGTAAGTGGAGTTTGGATGGGTGTGGCCACTAGTACTGTAACTATTGGTAGTATTGCCGGTGGCTGTCGCATATGACCCATAGGATTCGACCTGTTAGGGTGTACCTATAAAGGGTGATATTCTTGATCCATCCTAATAGCTACAACAAATTCCATTGAGTGATTAAATCCAGCATGCTTAGGAGAAAGACTACCTTGAAGTATTTCTGCATATATTCTCCTGAACTCCTTCATTTCTTCATCTTGATGTGTGAACCATTCCACTAATGATATTGGTTGGCCTTCTCTAGAGGTAGGGTGGAATTTAACCTGACTTTTATCCTTCCCCCTTTTTGGATACCTTTCGGAGAGGGGGAGATGGCCATTTGAAGGCATACCAAGATTCTAGGTAAGCCTTTGATTTCGGGTATGCACACCTTCTTCATTTGTTTCTATGTATAAAACCTCTTGAACATGAAATTCTTCATCTGATTCCTTTGTGTAAACCTCATGTTCTGGGGGATCAGTGACAATAGCATTGATGACATTTATCGATGCATAACACATTACAGCCCTTCAGTCAGCATTTCTGTGATACTACCTTCTTCCTTGTACTTTTTGAGACATTTCCTTTTTTTGGTTGATCCCTCATGAATTTCTTTATAAATTGTAATTTTGAGGAAATTTCCTGATAATTTGGCTCTGCATTCCTCTTGTAGTGTCTTCCCTAATAGAGAGAAGACTGACTTTCACTGAGGAAGAGATTAAAATCCTGAAAAAGTCCCCAGTCCAGTGGTTGATCCCAATGGGTGGATTAAAAGAATCCCCATCCTAGCAAGTTGATGTGGCTCTTGAGCTGCTATATCTGAAACATTTCTAAAATCTCTCCAAATTTTGCAGATTTTAGTTCAGAAATTGGACAGATGCATCGTCCGACATCCACTCAAATAACCTCACTCAAATGACCTTTTGGATTATTTTTGACACCTCTGTCACATGATGATGCGCATGCTCTAAATGAGAAGCTTATTGGATATTCTCATTTGCTCAATGAAAAAATAATTTGACAACTTTTTCTTTATATTCCTGACTTTGGGAAGAACTAGTTGAGGCCTATTCACGAGAAATCTTTTGATTACACACAAAACTAGTTAAATGTGGCCCACCATGGGAAATAAAATTTCATGTGTCCGCTTTTGGAGGGATTTACTGACTAGATAGCATAGTGAAATTCAATGCTCCATGAACACCCAATCCCCTGATATGAATATCAGATGGATCATTGGTAATTATCGGGAACAAAATTTTGAGAGCACCAAGGCATGCACACTGAAGGGTTCTCTGATACTTTTCAACCTTTGGATGTCGGGAAACTAAGAGAGATGACAAGTCAATTTGGCATTGCAACCTTTATATTACCTTAACATGATATTGGTATTCATCATAAGGTAATATTTTCTCTTTTATGTGAAAAACATTTTTCCACATGTTGAGACGAATATCGTTAATACAATCTTCTGTCAACGTCTTTGGAATATCATCCTGAGAGTCAACCAAAGGCCAAAACATGACCGGTATTTCACATTTCACCTATTGTTTTCTCATATTCACACATCCTCTTTGTCATTTGATGAAGATTATTCTACTTGAATGGACCAAAGATGGTGCTTCTGGATTGCTTCATCAGATTCAACAAGATTGGTAGAGAATTAATTTGTCAAATTTGAAGATTAATGACCCAGGGTTGGTTCGGATAATGAACTACACTCCAAGATATCTTCTGACTAAGAAACTATTTCACCTGCTAGCGGTAAGGCATCTGACATGACTGGATTTGCATTTTCATGTCCCTCAAGATAATATGGTTTTCTCCTTACTGCATTGTCTATTGAAAAATTATCCAGACTATGCGAATTAGTATTGTGGAGAGGAATTTCACAGCAAAATTTATCATCATGGGGAGGAAAACCATGGTAGGTTACAGTAAAAGATGAAACCTTTTTCTCCTATGTCATTTGGCCACACACAGGGTTATCATGTCTCTCATCGAAATATGATACATTGACATTGACTGAATTTTCATGAAGCAAGCCTTAATGATGAAGTGTCTGATGAATACATTCAGAATTATAGTTCTTATTCCCAAAATTAGGAAATGAGAGAGTAGAATCTCGAGGATCAACAGATAGTTGTTTGGGTGCTTCAAGAACTACAACATTGAGTAAGGCCTTATTTTAGATATTCTCATGATTTTTTAACTGCGATGGATTGGTATTTTTCTTTAAAGCCATCTTACTCACTTTGGAAACCACTTGTTGACTAAAGTGGTTATTATAGCCAAGTGGATGTGCATCCTCAGGAGGAATGGTGAGGTTAGGCTGACTATCTCCATTTAAATTTGTTTTATTCCCGACATGATTGTCCATATGACATAGGATAGTATGCCCTATAAACCTCTTAAACTGGAACAGAAGTGAATATCTACTTCGGGGTGACATGTGGATGAGTCACTCCACTGATAGGGATATATTTCTTTCACTGTGATGTCTCGGAAGTTGTTATAACATTCTGACAGGTATCCAAAATATGTGCGGGGAATTTTTTCTGCACTTTCACTATTTTCAAAATGTTCTTCGTGACATCTGCTAACAGAACATGAATATACATCGATTCTGTGTTTGGAGTAGGTATGTGTTCCTGCTACTGTCCTACTTTTCTTGTTTGTGAATTCTGACAGTATTCATGTGTGTGGGTAGGGAGATGTGTCTGCCTCCTATTTTTCATTGGAGCTTTCTAATTAACATCTCCGAGTGCTACCAAACGAGATTGTTGGTTAGATTTATGAATTTCAAATGTATGTTCCAACTGATTGTTCTCCACCGAATATAATTGATGAACTTCCTCCAATACTAGGAGACGAGACTGCTGGAAGAATTGATTTGTGTACGAAAGTGTATGTGCCTGTTTACAAGTGGTCACCACATTTGGTTTGTGGGCTTCATTGGATGCAGTCAGACGAGCCTGTCGACTGGCTGATGATTTATAAACACGTGTATGTTCCTGCCTATAGTAACCTTCCAGAATCGCATGGTGGGATTGGTTTGTTACTGCCCGACGAGTCTCCGGGTGAGTGAAATTAGGACGGATGGGTGTATATGCCCATTCGTTGTTTTCCATCAAGTTAGGTTGATTGACATCTTCGGAGGGGACAGAGGTAAGAACCTGCTCCCTGTTTGTCGAATTTTGACTCTAACGGTTCTTCTTGCATTCTCTAGTCTACGAAACCTAAGTCGAACACCTTGAGGCGATACCCACATCATGTAGGGGGTGCACTACTGCACGAGTCTGGCGGCGATTTTTGGTGGGAGTCCTCAGGGAGGACTCCTGTCTTTTTGAACTGAGGCCTTCAGTGAACTATTGATTCACCTCCCTATAATATGGGAGGGATTGGTTATTTTCTATTCAGGGATAAGGACCCAAAAATGTTTATGATGGTGGTTGGAACGACCTACTTCTTGACCACTAGTCATCATTGTCCAGACAACCAGGGTGAGTTGTTAACTTGGAGGGCCTGTTGAGCTACCTCTAGAGTCGGCATGGTACCATGTTGATGATATTCCCTCACTAATGCATTTTAGACCCATCGTTGAATAAGCTGAGTAGGTGATGTCGTCATCAGATTGGACGAGGATCCAGTAATAGTAGCAGCTGATGCATTCACAGGTGTTAACCTTAAATAAACCATTTTGTGTTACAAAGAGATCTTGAAAAAGAGAGCATGTTTGATATAGCAGACATTATCCAGATAAGTATGTGTAGACTACATCATTTTTTATGGGCACATATGTTATTGATTTATTTCTTATCCATCCTATGGAGATTAATAGGGGCCTACCAAATAAGTAAAACATCATTTAACTTGGAAAAGGATTCACGTCGGGTTCACCATTTTTTTGTTTCACCTGGAAATGGGGATGACCTTATTTGCTTAAGGTTAAATATTTCCAATCCATTCCTAATATCTTTATTCGTAGAACCGGAAACACCGAATTATTCTATATCCATTTGGACCTACATTCCAAATGTAGGTTCTCATTTGTTATAGACCGATGAGGCTTATGAATTTTCATTGGTTGAGAGGATGGGAGGTTAGGCTCATCACACCTTTTTAGAGGAAATTATTTCCTACTCCAGGACTCTCTTATAGGATTATGTTATGTTCACGAATCATTATTATTTCACCATGAATAAAAAATTAGTTTTCCATAAGATTTGGAAACCGATGATTTATATGTATGTTATTTAGAAAATCCTTTATATGTATTTGAGGGTCTTCATCGATGGAGAATCATAAATGTGTATTAGAGATTCTTAGTCAATGGTATCCTTCAATACATTATATATAAATATATTGGTCATCATGATGTCCATATAGATTTTAAAGCCACCCAGTGGGGTACTTGAAGTTTTTTTTCATTCATAAGGACATGGAATATTTCAGAGTTGGGATCATACCTGAAGATGGGATACCTATGTATCCTTGTTAAAATGAATCAGAACCCAAGTAGTTCGATAAGAAGGATATAGTTTAATGTCATATGGGACCAAAAATTATCAATGAATGAAGGGATTAATCCTTGGAAAGGATTCTTACATACTCTATGATTAATGCAGAAATAAATGTCCACATAGTTCGGGTGAAGAAATATGGGGCTTATGCATGGTTAATGACCCAAAAAGAGATGTTGTGATTAGTTTTACACATTAAGATCATGTGAGTCATGGTCGGTGTGAGTAACAAGATGTATCATAAAACCTGATGATTGTGCAATGAATGATGCAATCACAAGAAATGATGTGGGGCTTACGTATGTATGACTGCTCAAGTAGAGGAAGACTAAGACTTACATCCACAAATAATCCCAGGAGCACGGTCCATAAAGGTATTTGTAATTTATGGAGATTTGGATTTTTAACCCGGAGCTTACTCCTATGAATGAGTCCCAAATAAAAAGGGACTTATGATTGGGGCTTATTCTTGAGAAGGATGCCCAAATCAAAAGAAATTAAGATCGGGACATACTCCTGAGAAGGAGGCCCAAATTAAAATGGGACTTATAACATGGGACATACTCCTAAGAAGGAGGCCCAATGTTAAGGGAAATTGTGACTGGGGGTTACTCTTGAGAAGGAGGCCCAGGTTAAGGGAACTTATGATTGGGGATTACATCTGAGAATGAGGCCCAGGTTAAGGGAACTTATTCCTGGGGCTTACTCCTAAGAAGGAGGGCCAGGATATGGGAACTTGGGGCTTAATCCTAAAGATGATTCCCACAGTGATAATCTTATCATCTTAAAGGATGAGGTTATATGAAGGAATCCTCAAACTGTAGTTTAAGTCATGAGGTTTTGAGAGAGGTCCTCTTAGAATTCCTTTCCAATAAGGATACCAACAACGGAACTATTCCATGAATGGATTTGAAAAGGGGTTTAGGGGCTAATATCTTGATGTTGAGAGGTGAACGGGAGAGAGGCACACAAATAAAGTTGGCACGCAAGTCTTTTCTGCACAAGGGTACTTGTGCGACATGGGTTCACTTGGACGTTGAAGTGTCTATAGGTTAATAATTGGGCAAGACATAACTCAAGCCTTTAGTATTATCCTAAGATGTTTCCAGAAGTGCAAAGCGCAAGAATCATCTATTGGGTAGGGCAGCACGCAAGTGTTTCCTTTTTATGGAGGTTTGGACACTTATTCGCAAAAGTGTTAATGAATTCTAAACACATAGTTTTTATTGCAAGTGATCTATGCAACCCATTGGGGCCGTGCATGTGACTTTCATGGCTCACAAGTAACTTAAGCAACTTTCTCCAAAAAGGGTTCATATTTCATGCCTTTGTCCATTTTTTTTGATGTTCTTCAAAGGGTGACCCTATTTGTGCTTCAGGTATTACCCTTTACTATTCATTGGACTCTGTGTCGAGAAGAAGCCTAAAAATTGTCATAGAAAGAAACATGGAAGGTTAGGAGCCTTCAGGGGATATCATTGATGCTATCAGGTTGAGGGGAATAGGCTCACCGTTATATAAGGGAAGACATCGATGTCACTCAGGTAACATTATTTGAGAGCAGACATTGCTATCCCCCTGGTTACATTATTCGAAGGTAGACATCACTTCTCCCCTGGTTACTTTATTTGAGGGAAGACATCATTGTCCCACCGATTCATTAATGGAGGACATGCATCGTTGTTCCTCCAAGCTACTATTTCTTGGTCTTGCCTATAGGACGTCGGTACTTGAGACACGCGGTTTCAGGGGGCACTTGGTGCCAGGCTACATGTCAGAGATTCTGGCATTGGCCAAATCTGGTGGCACTCAATGGTGGCTACTGAGTACCAGTAGAGTTTGTGTTTGTTTATGTGCATCGTTCTATTTACAGTTTTATTTATAACTTCATGTCTGCTTAAACAATTATATTAGGTACCACCACTGGGTTATATTTCTGAGATTCATCTCACACCCTGTATAGGCCAAATGGGATGCATGGAGTCTTTATGAATTTACAACAGGAAAGAGGCCATCATTAGGAGCTAGACTACATTTCTTGTTGCATGGAGATGGTATAGACATTGAGGAATTTCCATGATGGAGATTATTTTCTTTTTCTTCTTTTCATGTATCATCATGCCCACTTGTTATGTAACTATAGTTGGATAGACATCATCACCCATATATATATATATGTGTGTGTGTGTATGTGTGTGTGACCTTCTTTGTATGCATGTTTTTTGTTCAATAGTAGTTAGAAGTGATCAGTAGGTTGTTATGTTTACTTTCTGGTGTTGTTTTTTATATTTATTGCTTATCCTGTTTATTGATATTGAATGTGATTACGCTCCGTGAATCAAGATGGAGTCTGCTGGGTCGTTTATTCTATGACATGATTATTATTAGACTTAGACTAGTTCAATTATTATCCTCCGACGCAGTCTAGACTCCCCACTATACCTATAATACCCTCACTTCTACTCTTCAACCTTTGGAGTTTATGGAGGTGGGACTAAGGTAATAACACCCTACCCATTTAGCACTATTTGGGTGGATGTTCGGGTCTGGGTCATTATAAAGTGGTATCAAAGGAGTTCTTGACAGGGATTTAGTAGCAGTGTTTTGCGGGCTAATAATGAGATTGAGGATTCTATTTTTATTTATTCTAGTTTTTCTATTTTCGTTATCGTATACTAGAGATAGGTTTTGACTAGAACTGGGTTTGTAGATTATGATTGGGTGCCTATATCCCCAGGTACGAGGGATTGACCAAGATTCCATGGGTAGGAATTTTTTTTGATTTTTCATTGAATACAGTTCATATGATTTCCACCACATTGGCTCACTTAGTGTGTGATTTTATTGATTGTGATATGTAACCCTTGACCTGGTGCGGTAAATGAGAATTAGACCTTGGCCCGGTATGGAAAGGCTTGGTTTTTTGGATTACTATAAACACATTTTAGGGTATTTTAATTTCATAACTACACGTAAGATTTGTGAAGTGATAATGTCATGTGAATAATATCAAATTTCTAGGATTTGTATGCTTGGAATGTAAATAAATGAAATTATGGATTGTATTGATTTTTAATTTCAATGTGTTATGACATGCTTATTATATATATTGTTAATTTCATGTGGAAAGAGATTTTGAGTCTGGATCTCGTATGATTGGGTAGGTAATATGATTGACGTGATTTTGATCACCAGGATTGGGTGAGTAGGTCGTCGGGTTGAGGCAACATTGGTTGTTGGGATGGGCATGGCACGAGGTAAATTTGATACTTGTCTCTATTAAGGGTGGGTAAGGAGGCCATGAGGCCGGGATTCCATAGGTATGGGTTGTGGTGGAGGAGAGTAAGGGTAGTTGTTTCATGCATCCTCTTTACTATTTTCATTATCGGCGTAGAATATATATTATTATATCAATTTATTGGCTGTCTAACCATTTATTATATTATACTGGTTCCATTTAGTCGACACAGAAGGAGCGTCAGGTGGGAGATGGTACTGTGTCGCAAGAGAGGGATCGGGTTCAGGATCTGGAGCAGTTAGAGCATGAGACATAGGTACAAGATTAGGGATATGAACAGGTATAGGATGTAGTGTTGGTAGGAAAACAACCGGGTTTGATAGCGTTCAGACCATGGCTCGACGAGCAGCTCCGATCTAGCCCGGTACATGTCTTGGAGGGGATTGATTGAGGTGTGCTGGGTACAGATCCATTTATGGAATATCTGATGCAGGAGTTCCAATCGGAGAACCCACCACATTTTCAGGGTTAGGGTGGTCCGTTGGTGGCCGAGAACTGGATAGAGAGCATGGAGATGATCATTGAGATGCTCTAGATTCCTCCAGGGCAGAGGGTCAAGCTGGTTACATACATGATGCGAGGACCGGCAAAGCATTAGTGAGGTGTTCAAGTTCATGCTTATAGGCATGAAGTGCTATCCTGGAAGCACATTGAGTACATGTTATCGGAGAACTATTACCCAGATACACTAAGGGCTAAGAGAGCTCGAGAGTCCTTGAGCCTTCAGTAGGTAGACAAGTTCTTCATGGACTATGCAGATACCCTCACTGAGCTATCTATCTTATCACCTGGTATGCTAATTGATAACGCAATAAGGGAGAGGCACATCGAGGATGGATTACAACATGCCATTCAGATCTAGGAGAATATATTTAGGTTGTGATCATTATCAGAAGTGGTAAATCGTGCACTCATAAAAGAGGACAACTAGATCCATAGGCCCTAGGTTTGTCGGAGATACATTTCATGTGACTGTTCAGAGAATGAGAAGTGTGCACAGGATGTGTTCAAACATGGAAATCAGGCCAATGACTCAACTAGACCACCTCATAGAAGTTCTTAAGTGGTTTTATTTTAGTGTGGAAAGCCAGGACATGTTTGGAATCAGTTCAATAGGCATCCAAAAGAGTGTTATGGATGTGGACTGGTTGGTAATCCTGAGAGGTTCTGTAGGAATCCTTCTGAAATAGTCTGCACGTAGGGACATATATAGTCAGTGGCATCTTGGGTTGGTTTAGGTTAAGTACCCTAAGAGTGTAGCTGATATTCAGATGCTTGCAAATGATGTGATAGAGATAGCAATACTGAGATGAGGGGTCACTGGCCGATGACTAGAGAAGCACTACAGGGAGTTCAGGCATCTGGCAGTGGTACTTTAGGCCAGGTGCATGCCTTGGAGCTTCCAAGGACTGAGTAGGCTGGTGAGATGATGATGGTTAGAGGTAAACCATAGGTGTGGCCGCTATTTCAATGTTTTCTTTTTTGGAATGACTTGTAGAGGCATGTCTATTTTGAGTGCACATGATTCATAAGACCAATGTTGTGTTACTAGATTCCGGTCATTGGGTTTTGTTCCATATCTGGTGCATGATATATTCATATATATTTATGAGACGCAAAGCATCAGGGTCATTGAGGATGTAGTTTACATGAGGTGATGTGTGCATCAGGGAATCGAGGATGCAGGTTACTTGAGGTTCCATGAAAATCTGGGCATCAAATATGCATTTTACCTGTGTTGCTAGGTGCCAGGATCATTTTGGGAATCCATGGGATGACGGACCTCATAGAGGGGGACACATATGTGGTGTGGGATATTTTTGGGGTGTCATAAATGAAATGAAAACATAGATGAAGCCCATGGGTGACGATTCATCACGAGAGGACAATGAGTTCAGAAACTGGTTAGTGAAAACATGATTTTTTGATTTTTGTAGGGTTGAGACCGAGTTATGAAATTACTATGGTGGGGTTCCCCTTGAGATTTTTAGCTAGAACCTTTGAGACTGGGGTAATCCAAGATACCTTAATTAGTGCAGTTTGTTCGGTTCCATCTCCGGGTTTTTTCAAGAGCTCGGGGATGCGCTATGTCAAGGTGGGGATATTATAAGAACCATGGTTTGTTGAACGTGTCAAAATCCTAAACCTGTTTCAATTTTTTAACTTGTTTCTATGAAAACTGGGAAAATATAGGATGTTCTGGAAAATTCTAGACTACAAGTTGTTTAATCTAATGTACACACCAGGTAGGGTTTAAGAAGGTACCTGTCATTTTCTCATCGAGTACATGCCATGTGATGACCGTGTAGGAAATTCCTACTACAAGGCTTGTAGTGTTGCTCGACACACCATGTATCCTTCTTTCTACATACCAACTGAGTTCTAGCCATGTGTTAACCCGTGGGGCATTTTCAAGCTGTGTGGCCACCTCCACTTTTGTTGGAGTACAGACAAGGCCACTACATGGCATTTAGTACTTAATACAGGTCATGTACTTTTACATTAATTCACTTAAATAAAAGAGCATCGTGACTTATTTCAAAAAAAAAACCTCTTCTTCTCCCCCAACTTAAGAGTATTTCTCCTCCGAAAAACCGAAAGACATCCCTCTCCCTATAATCTTCATAAAAATTCCATTCTTAAATTCCTTGTTGGTTGTGGGATCGCATTAGCAAGGCTTAACCCATGCTCCCTATTTTGATCATGTTTTCTTGCCTCACGCGTCGCTGTTTCCATCTGAGTGGAATTACTGGGATTGGACATAAATGTAGATCTATAAAGATCAGCTTCAAATTAGAGCTCGATATCAGATGTGCCTACGTCTATGAGTCTCATGTAGGTGGTGAATACATATTTTTGTTTATTTGCAGACTTTTGGGTGGCACAACCTTTGACATGTTTTCAGTTATTTGGAGTGTGACCCTGTTTTAGCTGTTATTTCATGTTTAATTGTTATTTGACCTATAGGATGCCTTTGGGTATGACTTGTTACCTGTTTTTCATGAGTGGGTTCGGTGAGGTGGTCGTTTCTCATCAAGGAATTTTGGTCAGGGGTGCCAAGATGGTTATAATGGAATTATATTATTTTAAACTATTGAGTTTAGTTTAGGGAACCTTGATATAAATTCTTGGAGACTTTAAAGACCTCAGTGCAGGTATGGTACAACACATTGTAAGTGAATTTCAAGTGTTTAGTTTGTGTTTCCTATTTAAAAGTGATTATTTTGATTTTATATGTAATTGGCGAATCGCATATGCTGGAAAAATTGCGGTTGTGTTTGGCGTGGCTCAGATATTCTTGACTGATCTTAATCACATGTTGGGATTGGCCCGGATTACATTGGGTAGTTCTGGCCATGGTTTTGGCTGTCATGGATGTCGACTTGAGGCAAGGTCATTGTCAGGTTGGGCATGGCTCGAGGTACTGGGGTGTTGAGAACATCATACTTGAGCGACTTGGTTGTAGGGACACGAGCTGTCTGAGACGTTGTGACTTGGGTACTATTTTGGTGATAACTACTCACCCAGAACTCTGAGTAGTGTCCACATAGAGAGACTCTGTGATGAGTTGGTTTTGACCACTCGTGTGTGTAGAGGCCCCCATTGATCTAGTTTAGGTACTATTAATTTGAGGGTGATTTCCATAGGAATCCCCGTTGAAGGTGAGGATCCTTCTGGGGATAGCATTGAGGCTATTGGGTTGGGGGAATTGGCTCACAGTTATTTGAGGGAAGACATCATTGTCCCTATGGTTACAGTATTTAAAGACATACATTGATGTATCTCTGGTTACATTATTCGAGGGTAGACATCATTGTCCCCCCCCATTAATTTATTTGAGGGTCGACATCGTTGTACCTCCAGTTACTTATTTGAGGACAAGCATTGTTGTTCCTATGTGCTAATATTTCATGGGCGTGCAAACCGGACGTCGAAAGTTGAGATAAGCGGTGTAATGTGGCCCATAGTGACGGGATACTTGATAGAGACTCTTGAATTGGTCGAAGAAGGTGACACACAATGGTGGATAATGAGTTATGGTAGAGTTTGTGTTTGTTTTTGTGCATCATACTGTTTATAGTTTTCTTTATAACTGCATGCATCCTTAAACATTATGTTAGGTATGCACTGTTGGGTGGTATCCAACTAAGATTTATCACACACACAGCACGAGCCCTTCAAGACGCATGTAGACTTAGTGGATTTACATGTTTGAAAGAGGCAAACTTCCGAAGCTGGAATGCATTAGCTATTGTAAGGAGATGGCATGGACCATGGGGTATTTCCTAGCTAGAGATATTTTTTTCTTCCTTTCCTATATCAGCATGCCGACTTGTTATGTTGCTATAGTTGGGTAGCCATCTATGACCATATATATATATATATATATCTGACCTTATTTGTATGGATTTTTGTTGTTTAGTAGTAGTTTTATGTGGTAATCATGCTGTTCTGTTTACTTTCCACTCCCGTTGTTTATATTTCTTGCTTCTGTTGTTTATCGTTATTGAATGTGCTTCTGCTCTACGGGTCTGGTTGGATTGTGCTGAGTCATTTATTCAGTTGGAAATTTATTATTATACCTGAACCAACACCATTATTATCCTCCAAGAGGCTATATCCTCTCCAATATACCTATAAGACCCTAGCTTCTAGTCAGAAGCCTTTGGCATTTGGGGATGTTCACCTAAGGTAGTAACACACGACCCGTTTAGCACTGTTCGTGTCCGGGTCGTTACAAATTTATTATTATAATTATTTAACAGATATAATTATAAAATATCGATTAAACATAGTAATATGAATAATAATATTTAATTTAGATAAATTATAATCTTTTGATATATGTCAAACATATTGAAAATTAATTATATAATTTTTGGAAAATCCAATATTTGGGAAAAAATATTGTTTTCTAGTATATACTACATTTAATGTCAAGTTGGGTATAATAATAAAATTTATTTTAGAAAATTATGAAATTGATTTTGATAAAATGACCATTATTTTTTAATTTATAATGTTGAAATTATTATAGTGTTAATTTATATGATTTTTCTGAGAAAAATCATTTTTTTGATGAATAGTGAAAAATACCTCATTTTATTTCAAAACATCTTTTTCATATATTTTATTCATATAGATAAATGATATATTTAGATGGGTAAAATGTTTATTTACAATATATTGTTATAAATTAATCCAATTTATCCCATTATAACCAATTACAAATTAATATTGAATAGAAAATCATAGAAATATTTTGATCATTTTTACAACATTGTCGACTCGACTTTGGGGTTAATTTTAAATTAATATCATCCAAAATTGTTATTGGAATTTGGAAAAATGGATTCAATATTTGTAATGAGAAAAATTTATAATGTATAATATGTTTATTTTATCTATTCACCAATTATATTAGTGAATATAATTGGAATTTATTACATCTATTAAGTTACAATTAAGATTAACTAATGACTATGCTATAAAAAGTAGGGGACAGAAGTCCTAAAAACATTTTCAAGAGAAATTTTATGTTCATATTTCACCCATATACTACCTTTTCCCTAAATTTTTATATTATTGGATCTAGATAACATCATAAAAACATAGTTCAAATTCCTTTTCCCAAAATTTACCAAAGTGCCAATCCCCCACCAAAATAAAAAAGACTCATATCCACCCACATTCTCACAGATATCAAGCCACATTGGTTCAAAAAGTACCTACCAAAATATCTCATAAAAATACCTCCACTTATACTATAAATCTCCACCTGTGCATAAAGAAATCCAAGGAAGCTTTTTGGAACAAAAATAATAGTCACTAAACTAAGAGTAAACACCTTCACTCAAGATCCATTCTTTTATATTATCTCTGAAACCCCTTTAATAATATTAATACACATTTTTATAAAAATCCAATATCATCAGTATATATGGATGTTATTATTTTAAGGGTTCAACATATACTTATACACACTTTCATCTAATGGGTAACGACAATACTGTTTATGTGGAAGGAGATCTACTGCCTCACAAAATGTTGATTTTTCATTTTTAATTTACCACCTCTCGTAGTAGACATTATGATGAAAAATATATTTGTACATGTGTTTCTTAGTTCCATGAACATGTGTTCTAATTTTAAGATTCACTATTTCCTGACAGTTTCCATTTGATTTATTTACTGAACCAGAAACTTCCAATATTTCTTTATCCAAAGGGGACTTGCTTTCCAATGGTAGATGTTCATTATGTTTGAACAATACGATACATAAGAAAATGCATTGGTCGATATGATGAGATTTTGGACTCATCAAACCCTTTTGGAGGGAATTATTGACTATTTCATGACTCTCTTTGTAAATTGCAGATATTTTCATTAATCCTTATTAATTCACCAAGTATATCATTATTATCCATTGGAATTTAGAACCAATTATTAACATGTGTACAATTTAGAATCATCAGTATGAATTCAAGGATCATCATTAATGGAAATATCCGTATTTATTCAAGGTTTTTTATCAATGGTATCCTCTAATATACCGATTATAGATTATTTTTAATCATCATTGTGAGGATACTGGTTTTGAAGCCACTTGGTGGGGTACTCTGGAAATTGGTGTAAACTAGGGAGAAGAAGGCTTATTTTGATCTTGGTATCATTCCCATAAAATTAACTACCTATGTATCCTTTTGGAATGAATAATAACCCTCATAGTTCAGTGCCGCTTAATTGGAAACATCATACCTTTTATGGTCATGTGATATGGACATCTAAGAGAAAGATGTCTGGTCAACACATAGTGTGGGACATATCATAAATCAGCCTGAGGAACCTGAAAAGGATATGGGATTCCAAGAAGGATCATACCCTATTGGAAATATTTCCTAAGGGGAACATGTTTTATTTGAAGTGTTGGGTTTGAACCTCATAGAGACTTCCTGCGTATCCCATAAAAATTGAAATCAAATCCCATGTAGTTCCGTAAGTCTCATATGAGAGTATGGTCCTTTGAGAGAGATGAGTTTGGGATTAATTCTTGAAAATTATTCCTTGTTTACATGGGGGTTTTATTTGGGGGTTATTTTTTAGGGGGACGTCCAGATTAAGGGAAATATGGTTAGATTCTTGGGGAGTATGTCCAATGTGCTCAGGCCCTTAGGAAGGCTTCTTACGTATCTCGATTTTGATGGGAATTAGAGTTCTCGTAGTTCGTTCCAATGAGTCCATGTTAACATGTTGTAACCATAAAGGATTTATAATCCAACATGTGTCATGCTTAGTGTGAGAAACAAGAGGATGTGAAAAATTCAACAATGAAAAATCACACTTTTCCTTCTCCGCTGAAGGAAGAGGGTGCGTTGACTGTGGAAGAGGGTGAGGCAATGATCCTTCCGTCGGTTCTATTTACATTGGACAGGGGTCCAATGTTAGGAGGAAGGGATTAAGGTTAGGGTAATACACCTAGATGGTTTCCCTAAAAAATTTATCTTGGTAGTAAAGGGAAAAATATCCTTTTCTTGTGCGGAAATGTAAGTGAAAACTATACCTTCCCTACCAAAGACCTGAGGTTTTGAGTCATCTTTTTGAGAAAGGGGAGGACAAGACCCAACCCTACTTAAAACCAGGAAATTTCCAACATATTTTGTTGGTTAAAGGTTTGATTGACTATAGATATACAATCAGATAACCATTCATTGAATCATAAAACCATTTTGAAAATATGGAAACCTCTAACTGTGGAAGTACAAACCTAAGAAGGAGACACCCTGATGTGCCTTTCCCAAAGGATTGATAAGTCAAGAGGTTTTGGTGGAGGTTTCAATTGAACCCCTTTCAAACAAGGGAACCAATGAAGAATAATCCTTTCCACGAATGGCTGAGGATGTCTTGATGTCTTGTAGATTGAAGAGAGTAAAAAGAATAAGTGAATCAAAGAGGGGATCCCAAGTAGAGAAGGGCGTGCAAGTATGGTCGTGCAAGTATACATGGGCGACCTGATGTTCACTTAAGTGAAGAACAACCTGTATGGTAATACTTGGGTAAGACATTCCTCAATCCATCAAGAGTATTCAGAGTTGATCAAAGAAGTTGGGCACCCATGTTCTTGGGAGAGGAATGGGATGTGCACAAGTATTTTGAACCTAGGGAGGTTGGCCACTTTAGGCATGAAAGTGTTGTGGTTTTAAAACACTAAAAGTGCATGAGTCTAATGATCCTCCATTAAATCCTCATCTCAAGCTATTGAGGAACTACCTTGAATGTTTTGGAAGACTGGGGAGAAGTACTAGGGCCACCAGAGTAGCATTTTGGCTTCCTGGAAATTCATTCATACAAATGGGGGGACGAAGGGTCTATTTATAGGAAAACAAGCGAACATTAGTGAAATTAGTTGGGAGTTCAAGAGACTTCGGTTCTAGATAGGAGCATGCAAGGAGGATACACGATGTATTTGGGCACGAATGTAGTCCGGGCGCTGTCGGTGTTTTCGCTTGACTAAGGCGATTCAAAATTCAGGCCACTGTAAATATTGTTTTTTTTTCATGTATTTTCCCATTTTTTTTATATGGGGATTCCATTTTACATTTTTTAAAATCATTAATGGAAGGGAGTGTAAACTAGATCTCCCCTCATTATTCTATCCGAAATGAAAAGAGGATCCTATAACGAGGTAAAGAAAAGAAGAATAAATAAAAAGGAAATGGGGCACCCAAGTATTCGGTTCAAAATTAGACTTTTGTGTGAAAGAGTGAAATTCGTATTATTTCTGGCACGCAAGGTGATATCATTTCCTATATATAACGGATTCACATCTGCGAAATGTTTCACTACATCTGAATTCTCATCTATCGTCATACAAGTCTTCTTTTCATTTTCTCTTCATTTATTGTTCTTACTCTATATGTTTTTTTATCTACGTGACATAAGTGGGGTGCCATACATGCACGCTGAATTATACTTATGCACCTTCAGGCCTTTACCATTATTTTGTAAAACACCGAAAAATGAACCTACTTTTAGAAGATGATTTCAATCTTTTTGCAGGTTCAATGGCTCTGAAAGGAATTTGAATTGCTGATGAGCTCTCTAGCCAGAGGATTGATGAAATTAAGAATTCTATTGGTCATGATTACTTTCGATGTTTGTGAAACCACTATTGCATACATAGAAAAATATTTGAAGAAGTATCATTTCAACTTTCCTCGGAGAACCTATCTTCCTTCATATAGTTATGGCCATTTGTATAATACTATCATTTTAGATCCGAAGAACTATCTCTCACATTCTAAGTTTCAGCATCATAAAAACTTCTCATCATCCAATGTTATTGTTGGGGGCTCATTTTCTGGTTTTGGGACATTAGAGAAAGCTCATTTTTTTCATCATATATAGTGTGCTCCTAATTTGATGTCACACACTCCTGGGCAGCTGCCACACTTTTATTCATCCATCTTTAGATATTCTCATATAGATCGATCCAATATTTGGACGAAAAGTTGGGATTTCCGCCCAAGAGGAGGTGTAAAAACCACATGGATGTTGGCATAGAGGGAGCGAAAGACATGTGCAGAATTTGAAGATGATTTGAGATTCATCAGGATTTATGATGTTGTTTGTGTTTGGAATACGTATGTGTATAAGAATGATGCGTTCGTGCCAGATTTATTAATTCGGTGGAGCCTGTTTACTAATTCCATCCATTTAACACAAGGAGTGGTAGGTATTACTTTGTTAAATGTTTACAAAATTTCAGAGCTCCAATCCTTGGGGATATGTACGACGAGTTTATTCCTGCCAAGGTGACATGGAATGACTCAGAGAAAACAACATATTTGGCTCGTGAGTTGATGAAAATATTTAAAAAACTCAATAATTATATCAGCGTGAAAACTCGCACCAGGAGGTACATTCATCTGGAGGAATGGATGGAAATATTTTTGATAAAGAGGAAGGAAAATGGGCCCACATACACCCATCTAACTAGTTGTCTAAGGGCTGGGAAGATTGGAACTCCTGACACCTTTTGGCCAACATTGGATAAGGGATAATATCAAATATTGTTATATGATAACTACCCAAACATTCCTACAAAGCCATGTCTGGCAGGTTTCATTGGCATGTGGTTCAGTGTATATTTATTACCAGTTCGAGACTCAAAATGAGGTGTAAGGCTTGGAACCTTTGTTATTGTAGCAAAGCTATAGTGAAAAGGATGGTTGGGTTGGCTACTCCTATTTTACCCAATATTTATTGTGGTTCGTTGCATATTAACAAAGGAAAATCTCCCATTTGAATAGTGGGGCCATTCCAAGTGTTGTGGCGAGGGATTTCTTGTCACTTTAGAACTTATGCTACACAAAGTGGAATAAAAGTTTTTGGAATATCTCTCTGACCGTATGTTCAATCATTTTCTAGTATTTCACCCGTTTATTTTAATGCTTATGATAACAAGGTTAGATTTAAAATGCATAAGGAATTTAAATTCTTTCCTTATGGGAATCCGCCTACAGGGAGATTTGTTGATGATGGTACTGCCATTTTGGAACTGAGGGCATATATGATAGTTTTCAGAGATGGTGTTTTGGCCACCAGAATCGACAGAGAAATCATATGTGAGGACGATGATCTTTATAGATTTTAACATCAATTCAAATTTCTACAGAATAATGTATCCCCTCCCGTGATTTTGAAATTAGAGAAACACCCAATTGTAGCCCGACAACTATGGTTGCTGAAATCTGCAGAAAAGACTTGGGAAGTTATGAATTTAACTATTGCAGATGCAGTAAGATGATTAACCATATGGTATGCTGAAAACTGCGTTCCATGAAACCCTTAAGGGATATTAAATCTTTCCATCCCTTGAGTGGGGATAAGGATAAGTAGCAGGAAGTATCCATATCGAATGGAAGTTAATTCTTTCTCATCAGGGGCCAAATTTCAAGAATCAAAGATTGAAGGTGATGATGCTCCAAATCCGACAAATATACCATCCGCCATATATAATCCTCTAACTAGAATAAAAAGATCCACTACATAAATCCCTACTAAAGTCACATAATGGCCATCTTGTAGCCATCATTATGAAGAGCAGTGAGTTCCATTTTCCAATCCCTCATCTATGATTGTGGGTGTTAGGTAGAAACTTATGTCCAATGTTGTAGGATCATTATCACAACCCTCAGACATACATTCTAAATATATAAGACCTGAGGCTATTCAGACATGGCAGAGTCTATACTGTGAGGCTGAGAACATGTTGAGGGATCTATGCGAAGGACTGCATATTCGAGGAATAGGGGATTTGCTGTCTTTTTATAACATTCTTCATAAGGATAATTCCATTGATGTAAGGGCCTACATTCAAGAGTTGGAAAATTTCATATATGACACGGATTATTAATTCCAACCACAAAGTAGGTAAAGGAAATGATAGATCATGGTACCGTCGAAGGTATTAATCCCTCATTAGATGAAGAATGGTGTGACATTATAGATCATGAGGATGTAAGTTCCCCTTTTTTATATCTTCCTCCATTTTGACAACATTATTTTTAATCAAAACATTGTTACTTAGGAGAAATTTTTTCTTAATATACTGTTGGGTAAAGTAATGAAAACGGATATTCCATCATAATAATATAGTCTTGGAGGCAGTACTCTTGGAACTACCGGATCACCCCGGGAATTGTGAAAAATATCTCTGGGCTGATAAGCCATGGAGGAGGGAATAAAGAGGGTATTGGGATCACTGATACTTGTCTTTATAGATGAATATGTAATCCATCCTCAAAAGACACAGAAGCAAAGGACTCAAAGAATGAAAACCATAGTTAAGTGCTTTCTTAGAAGTGGTATGTTTCCAAGATAATCATGAATTTTTGTTTTGTTCATGAAAAGGTGTTTAAATTTTTTAAGATTACATGGGTTTATTCTATTTCTTCATTAAAAGAAACCACTGATAAGACTCAAGGAGCCATAGTAGGTGCTGCTGAGAAAACACAAATTCCTATAAATCCAGTGGTTCATGAAGAGTAATTGAATCCTAAAGAACCAACATTTTCCCTAGAAATGCATCAATTCGTACTATAAGAGGAGAGGATTCTTTGGGTGAATCAATAATATTTCATAAATCATCCAATGAAACAATAGATAACATCCATTCTGTGACACTTATAGGTTCATCACATGAACCAGAACATATGGAAACAACTAAGGTTGACCCCATAATTGTTGCAGAAGAAGCTACTCGGGGTCATATGTTGTCGGATGAAGGTTGTGAAGTAAACACGCAAAGTGTTCCCATGTGTGTGACTAACCTGGGATCTGATATATCATTGGGTGAAATTATGAACCTTGTCTTGTATTTTGATGAACTATTAGAACATGTTAAAATATCAAATGCTTTAGAATATTTTGGAATTCCTTATATAGAATAAACTGGATGGGAGTTATCATTATTCATACTGTAAATTCTCTTATGATTAACCTGCTAACCAAGGTTGATTAAAATATGCAGTTCCATCTAAAGAACTTTCTGCTGCAATAGTACCAAAATTAAGTGTGGATGTTAATGTCAAACCTACCATCGTAGAGACATCGGCTCAAGGGAATATTTAGGTATATGGTCCTCCAGAGATTCAATCTGAGAATTATGAGCATATTAATGATTTCACTCCTCAACCACAAACATCAAATATAATTTCTAAAACTGAGAATGTTGGGGTGGATTCTTCTCAAGTTTCTGACTTTCTTCTAGGTAAGAGATAATGGTATTCTGATTACATTCACTTTTATTATCTCTTCAATATAACCATAATTCTTGATTTACCATACATGGCTATCAACATCAATGGTTATATCTTGAGGTGAACCATATGCATCTTTCCAAACATCTTTTGAACGTGGAGTAACCATTTTCCAATAATCAACAGAGCAGTGCACTTCAGTAAGTGTATTAGTCCTGGAGTATACCCCTCATTTTGATAGTGATTCTGAATCAGACCAACAACTACAGAAGGCCCTTCGCCTTGCTCATTGAAAATCATGGAAAAATATCTGGATGATAATATTTGAGATGCCCCTTGAGGAACTACCTTCCTGAATTCCATAACATTAATATCTGTTTATCACTCTAGGATTTGGAGGGATTGAATACTTTGAAATTCATACTATGGTGAAAGAGATTATCCGGAGGAGGGAGCAAGAGAAAAAGCTTCCACAAGACTTGATAGATGCCAAACTGTCTATCAAAATTGAAGAGTTCCCAGAAGAATTATCCCAAGAAGAGTGTAATCACAATGTAATGATTATGGGACTGATGCAAACAATTAAAGAAAATACTGTTTAGAAACTATGCCTTCAAAGAAATATTGATATTAATACAAGGGAGCTTGACCAGCTTCATAGCTCATTAGCAGAAGTCCAGAAGGAAGGTGAAAAATCAATCTCAGATGCTATATAAGTACTTTGTCATGCTAAAGATAGTGTGTTTGGTCAGAAAAACAAACTCTAACAAGCAGTTGATGGGGCTCGAGAGGCTATTAAACAAATGAGGAATTTTGTAAAAGGCCTTTTGTGAAAAAAATTAACAGAGAATCCAATTTGTGGATGCTTATCTGTAAATAACTTTCATAAATGAAAAGTATTTTACCTTTAATCAATTTTACTTCCACTTTCATTAATTTATTTTGTTTTACCTAGGCCATTGGGCCCAGTAATCATAATGGGAAAATATTTAGGGTCGAAATAGATTTGACCATAAACTTTGAATTTGAACCCAAACTAATCATTGTGGCTAAGAATTACTTTTATATTCAACAAATATTTCCAAGAGGGATCTTGAGTCATGATTTTTATGGTCACCAAATATAAAACCTATATCAACATAAGAGGTGTATCTTCCATGAACAATGTTACCATTACTTGACAAACCCATTATGGGGGATATATTATGTATAGCCACCTAGGGAAAATACTATATAACCAAATAGTGGAATCTTCTAACTGGAAAGCATGTAATGTGGGCAGCTTATGCAAGGCCTCCTAAGGGCACATGCTGCATTGTCCAGAAAAAAGTGTTCTGTGATGTTTAACATTTTTTGTTGATATATTGGTGAAAATATGAATTGGGTAAATCAAGACCATAGTGACTGGTTTTTCCAAGGAAATAAAATTTAAGAATGAAAAAGGGCTATTTGAACCGACATAAGATTGGAATAGGAAAATAATTCCTATACACATTTGGTGTATGTGTAATGGTTACAATTTATCAGAAAGGGGAATTTTTGACATCATACTGTTTAGTTTAATGTCTTGTAATGAGAACATTGTGTGTATTTAATTTAAGATCATTAGATTTGACAAATGGTATGAGAAAACTCTCCCAATTTCTGGAAAATTTGTATCAAAACATACTATCATATTCATGTATGGAAGGGAAACTTGTAAACAGTGATTTGGGAATTTCTGAAATTGTGGAAAGATATGGTAAAAGGGATAAAATCATTAGTGTAAGTCTTTTCCCATAACAATGTTACCATTATTTGACAAAACCGTTATGGGGTTTGTCTTATGCAGGGAAAACTGGGGCATATGTTGCATATCCAAATAGTAGAATCTTTTGACTGGCATGCTTGTCATATAGGGAACTTATGCAAGACCACCAAAGGGCACGTACTGCATATCCAACAATTGATCTCTTAGTAGTTAACAGTATATTGCTAAAAGATGAAGAATGTGTATGGAGATTCTTATTTCAGGAAGAACATAGTTTGATTTATAGATAAAATAACTCGAATATGGAAGGGTTATTTACAACCAACAGTGTCCAAAGAATCAGAGGAATACGAATTCTATAAAGGTCTGACCCAAATGTAAGAGATATGGTGTCCGTAGTTTTAGGCCATATGATTAGTACGATAAATGGAAACAATATATAATATGTGAATTACTGATTTCAAGGTTATTTTATATGGTATTGAACACATGGTGAGGGAAATGTGTAAACCATGGTCTTGAAGACTTTCTGATTGCAAGAAAGATAATGGGACAAGTATACTTGAATGACTATTTTAAAATACAGATTCTTGTATATTGTCATCAATGATTAAAGGGGCAAAGATACTATTACCATGAAAGAAGTTACCATTATCAGAAAAACATGTTATAAGGATTGTATTATGAAGATCCAACTAGGGCATATGCTGCATATCCAAATAGTGTCATCATTGTACTGAAATGCATGTTATGTAGGCAATTTAAGCAAGGACAGCTAAGGGCATGTGCTTTATAGTATGGAAAAAGAGTTCTCAGGTATTTGAAACATTGCCACCAAAAACCATAATAAGGATTATAAAGATAAAAAAATTTATTCAAAATTAAGAGTATGAAATATATGAAGGGTGTTTGTTAAATGCATTTGAGAAATATTTGAACCAGTAATGGCCATGGGTTTGACGTCCTTTACATAGATCTGACTCATATGTTAAATGGAGATTTTCTTTGTTTCCTTTGAATTAATATGGTGATATATAGTTTTATGTCATGCAGTGTTGAAATTTTCAACCCCCCATAAGGAATTGAAATGCCTTACTTATATAAAGATGGGCCTTATCTAATTCATAAGATCACTGGTGCTATTCTTGGTGTGAGAAAAAAGGAGTAGTATGGGTCTCTTTTATAATACAATGGTGACATTGATGAAGAATTGGGGTGTCTAATTTCTATATAGTTTAACGTCATGGGGTAAAGATGACAAAGAGCCTATATTAAAGGAAAAACATATTGTTATTAGATTAAGGGATAAACCCCAAGTGTCATTATATGTCTTGTTGGGGAATGAATTAAGTCATACGTAATTCAAAAAATATACTTTTTTGCAGATTTGATTCTTATACAAGAAATAAATGGGATTTTTTTATCGTGGATGGGCCCAAGATTGGAGATTTAGGAATCATTACGTTTCTCTAAATAGATGAGAATCATAACATACATAGTTCAATAAACAATCATTACTCATGGTAATGTAGTTTGACATGAAGAATTAAGTCTTTTGACATGTTCTGATAGAATGGTAAATATTTTAGACCTAAAATGGTATAAGGAACAAATAATATATCTTAAGGAAACATTATATATATATATTATTCATATAAAGGGGGAGTAAAGAAAATAAGATGATTTTGTTATTGTTGTAGGGCCCAAAATTAGATATTTAAGAATATGTACATATCTCATTGAAAATGAGAATCATTCCATTCGTAGTTCTTGAAACATAATCACTATGCATATTAGACTCAGATATAGGAGGGAGAGGGACTCATGTACCACTAAAGAGTTGTGATGTTGTCATTTATGTTTGATTATGGATGCTTCTAACATCAAATAGAGAGGGAGTTTTTTGTACAAATGATGTCATGTATTTTAACAACATGTGATAAGGACGAAGATGATATGCATTTTAACGTCATGCAACATAGACGTTGATGGTTGTTATGTTGTTTAATGTCATGAAACTAGGACCTATGGGTTGTGCAGTTTTAGGTCTTTCAGAAAGGACATTGTACTGTGCTATTTAAAGTCTTGTAGTGAGGACTATTTCTACAAAATTACACAATGTATTTCATCAAAAATATCACATTTTTTGGAATTGTGATAATCTTTCTACCCATTGTGATTTAGGAATAAGCACTATTTGAATAGACCTTATGTATGGAATACAATCCTTCCCACTTTGGATCATGTTTTGGAGGTTTATTTCCTAGTATCATTGGAGTCCTAAGGACCAATACCAATTCTCCTTTAAGAAATGAATGAAGGTGAAATTTCGTAGTAAATTCTCTTGCTATTATGTTCTGATAGACTTTTAATGGATGGAATGTATGCAATATTTTCTTATATAATCATACTAACACATTAAACCATTTCTAAGATCATTCATTTCAAGATAACTGATCACAGATTGCAACTCTATCTGAAGGAAATTTTATTTCAATTACAAAAACTGCTTCAGTTCCATATACCAATGAATAAAGTATTTCCTGTGTAGTAGTACAGGTAGTTGTCCGATAAGTCCATAAAGCATTCAAATGTTTATCAGGACATGATTTCTTATATTTATCCACCATCTTCTGGATTATATTTGATAGGGTCTTATTGAAGGCCTCTACGTGTTCATTGGCTGCTGCATGATAGCGAGATGAATGGTTGGACTTGATATTATGTTACATATACAACTTTTTTTACTTTACTAGAACAGTAATTGGTGCCATTATCCATCAAAATAGTATAAGGGATGCCAAATCGGGTGATGATATTAGTTTTGAAAAATCTAACAATTCTACTGGCTCTGACTTCCTTGAGAGGTATTTCAATAGACCATTGAGAGTAGAAGTCTATAGCTGTGAGAATATACTTGAACTTCTTAGTCATGGCTAGCGGATAAGGCCCTACTAAATGAATCCCCCATGTGGAAAAAGGACAATAGTATTTAGCTATGTGTAGAAACTCTAGGTTTTGATGAATGATGTTTTCATGCACTTGACAATGATGACATTTTTAGTGAAATTGGTACCATCAAACATCATTGAAGGCTAGAAGTATCCAAGCCTTCAGATCTGATCAGAGAGTCGGTGCCCAGATTAGTGGGTACCACAAGCTCCTGAATGTACGTCTTCCATCATAGATGTAGTCCCTTCACTATAAATACACTGGAAGAGAATTACATCAAAGCATCTCTTGTAAAGGATCTTTTGGTGGTCTGTAAAATCATAGAATAAAATTGGCGGGTCTTTGCCTAATTTGTTCCTTCTTAGCCCTATCTGGTGGAAGTACCTCATTTTGATGATATTCCAGGATGAATGTTCTCCATCCCATGGTTTGACCATGTGGTTCATAAATATGGAAAATTTCATTAATTTCCTCCATTATGGTTTAAACAAAAGGTGACACCACATTGTGATGGGTTATGCAGATAACTATGTCATCTCGATTTGGATTTTCCGAGGCAATAGCTATGTTTTCTAGGGTATATGCTTGAGAATTTTTTGATAGCTGGATATAAGACAATGTTAGATCTAAGGGAAATTTATCCATTAACCCACTGATGTAATCACACAAATGAATACTTTTTTTTCTGATATAATGTTCACTATATATTTCTTTGATTAACAATTATGAATCACCTTTTACCTTTAAATGAACCATTTTAACCTGAAGTACCAATCCAAAACCTATGATGAGAGATTGATATTCTACTTCATTGTTGGTACAACATCTTAATAATAGGAAAGAATAAAGAAATACTGCCTTTTTGGAGAAATAAGGACAATTACTAATCCAACCATATTGAGTTTATGGGTTTCCATTCTATTTCCTATTGTACTTCTACAGGAACCATTAAAATACATTTCCCATGTTTGAGAATTATCTTGAATAGAAAATAACTCTTCATCAGGAAGCTCAGTATTAAATTATGTATCTTCCATAGATTGATGTTCAGTAAGGAATTCAGCCAGAGCATGGCATTTTATTGCCTTTTAAGGTACAATCTAGATATCAAATCGTTGCAAAATAAACCCCCATTGTGAAAGAAGTCCTGTTAGCATAGGACGATGGATGATAAATTTGAGTGAATTATTACGAGACACAAATTGAACCTCATGATGTTGCAAGTAGTTCCTCTATTTCAGTACTGAAATTATTAATGCTAGGATGACCTTTTCAATACTTGAATAACATGTTTCCCCATCAATCATAGTTTTTATGAGATAGTAATGGTTGTTTTCATTTCCAGCATCATTCTGTTGGGTGAGGAAGGCACCTAGTGATCACTCTAAAGCTGCCACATAAATAATAAGTGGTCTTCCATCAATAGGTGGCATTAATACAGGTGGAAAGAAGAGATATATCTTGAGGTTATTAAATTTTTCATTGAAATATTCAATCCATTGGTAGGTGACTCCTTTCTTCCTTAACCTGGTAAAGGGTAAACACATACCTGGAAAATTAACGAAAAAGTGCCGAATATTGGCCATGTTTCCTTGGGGAACTATTAATTATTTCAAATTTTGATGAGGAGACATACCAATGATTGATTTTGTTTTCTCAGGATCAATGTTGATACCATGATTTCTTACAACGAAGCCAAGTAAATTTCCTGAGGTTACCCAAAAAGGACATTTCAAGTGGTTCATCTTAAAACTATATTGTCGATAATTATTGAATATGGATTCCAAATCAGCCAATAGATTGGAATGTTGTCTGTATTTGACCTCCATATCAACTATATAACATTCAAAAAATTTCCATAAGAATTTTTTGAAGATATGGGGCATGTAACCTTGGTATTTTTCACCTGCATTCATTAAGACAAAGGGCATTACCCGATAGAAAAACACACCTTGAGGGGAAATAAAGGTTGTATATTCATCATCCTATGGGGCCATTTGGATATGATTTTACCCGGAGTACCCATCCATGAAAGGAAGAGTTTTTATACCTAGCTGTTGCATCAATTAAATGTTCTGTAATCAGGACTTTAAAATCATCTTTAGGGCAATGCCGGTTAAGATCTCTGAAATCAACATAGTCTATAATTTTTCCATTCTTCTATTTCACTAGGACAATATAGGCGAGATATTTAGGATACATAAAATCACTGAAAATGTTATTCTTCATAATCTTATCAACTTTAGCTTCAATATTTGATGCATGATTTGGGCGTGTTCTCATTGCCATATTCTTAAATCCACGATGTTCTTCTAGAAAACCCAAATGATGGGTCGATACATCATGATTAAGACCATTCATTTTTGTATAACTCAAAGAAAATATATCTCGATGTTTCATTAGAATAGAATTATACACGTCTTTTTCATCAAAGGTCATGGCCACACTAATTTGAGTGTGGTGTGGATCTTTTTTGTGACAAAATTATTACTCTGAGTTCATCCACGGTGGTAGAGACACCTTATTCAAATTCCGGAGGATCATCCCCATGATCTTAATCTTCATATTAATTATGTATTTCCTCCTCAATTTCTACATGCATTATATATGATGAAAAAAAACATCTAGTGTTTCGGGGGAAATTATTATTTGAACATTTCAAAGAAAAAACCACCATATCTGACCCTACTGATGACGAAGGGTCTTCCTGTGGTAATAAAATGGGATTGATGGATTGAGAATCGACATTTTTGTCTTTTTCTAGCATTACCACTTTCTCTTCTAATATGGTTGACAATGTAGAGGCTTTTTGTAGTAAAGTAGATTAGATGAAAACATCTCCATTCAAGCTTTCATCATTGCTTGGTGTATTAATAATTTCTCTCATGTTATCAGGATCAGTTGCCACAATTGACATTATGGAACTAAATATAGAAGTCTATATATTTGGTTTTACCCTTTCAATATTATTGATGGGTAACAGATAATCTGTACTCAAATGTGTGAATGGATTTGCTGGGATCATTTCCAGTCTATTTGGAGCATTAACTCTGTTAATCTTTTTTGACATGGGATTCATTCTTGTTCTGTGATAAATCATTGACTCAATGTATTGAGATTTACATTTTTTTGAATGGAGCCTTGCCACCATAAATTGTTCTGATTTTACCATTGAAACAATATTTGAGTCATTGGTGGTTTGATGAAGTTATGGAAACATGTTGATGTATCAATGGCCTTCCAAGATGAATATTGAAGGTTGTGTCCTTACGAATAACCAAGAAATTTAAATTAGACACAAGATCTCCAAACTGAGATCTGAGTGGAATCTCACACAGAGGTTCTTTTTCATCCTTTTCATATCCATGCAACATTACAGTTGAAGGGGATAAGTCAAATTCAGTCCGGCCTAATCGACAGAGTGGATGGACGGGAATGAGGTTGGCCCTAGAGACATTGTCAATGAAGGAACATTAGATATAAATGCCAATGACCTTTCTAGAAAATAAAAAGGTTTTATATTCCCTTGCACAACGTCATCTTCATCTTCATCTATAAACGATATGACTGCATGACATTCTGCAGGATCATTCTCTATATGGTAATCCTCAGTTGTAGCTACTCCAGTTTCAAATTCTTGAGGACATCACAAATCCTCAATGAGTGTTTTTTGAAGATCTATTGATAGAATCAAAGAATCAAAAATTGTCAACATATTCGGTACATGGGCCAATTGATTCAATAAATCATACTTTTTTGTCTAAATATCTGTGTTTCCTAGCCTAGAGATGTGGTTTTACTGGTGCTTTGGAAGTTGAGGCTTCTTATGTAGATGTACTCAATGTCATAGAAGAAGCTATAAATTATTCTGGCTTTGGAAAATTAGACTGACTAGGTCAATTCATTTTCAAAGAAGAATAAGGTGTGGCTTTTAATCGGTATTCCAAAATAATTGTGTCAGAACTAAACCTCTATTTCAAGGAAGAAACTCTTTGTTCCTATTGATCCTGTTGAAGGTATTTTCCATGAGTTTCTATCGCATATATGGTTTGAGCAGCGGTATAATTAACATGGTTGTTTTTGGAATTCCCACGTCTTCCCATGTATCCTCATCCATGGATCCTTCCTCTTGTTCCCCAATTAGGTACAAGAAATTATTCCTCACTACAATCAGAATAACCATTGGTATAATGATCTATTAAATGGATAACATTAACAGAACCGAAGATCAATTAGTCATCTGATGAAGATTCCACATGATAGGTTAATTCTGGTGGTACCGTTTGGCGGGGCAGTTCCATTTCCTTTGATACAGATGGAATAAAATCTTCAAGGGTTAAGGAATACTTTGGACATTACACAAGCTTGTCTACTTTGATTGCTCTTTGTCCTTATGATCAGTTTTCTTCTTTGGTTAATGGACTTTTTATGAGGATGATTTTTCTATGGTAGAAGTGGAAGAAGACACAATTGGTTGTATAAACTGTGTTTGTAAAATAGCATGAGTCTGGTTAATCGTTTTCCTGATCAGGCAATCATCATATTTTTGCACATTTTTACTTTTAACCTAATTCCATTCCCCCTCTTCGCCTAGATTGGTTGCTGTAACACATGCTACTTGATCTGATGAACTTTTCAATTTCACTTGTCCAGTGTCTACCATATTTTTCATAAGGACTTTGAAAACCGAGCACATAGGAATGGGGTGTCCCAACATCTGATAAAGTAGACAATAATTCTGATAATCTTCATCTCCATCATTATTTGGATTTTTTTCCTTGGAAACTAAACCAAATTGTTTTCAAAGGAGGATATGATGTAACCAGAAACTTGTTCGTTCTTGAAATAATATACATTATTCATTAATTCCACAAATTGTTTACACCTTTGATCTCTTTGATCGTCTTGATGTGGTAGTCATTACTGTTGATACTCAGGAGGTGGAGCCCTTTGGTACAATGAGGGTATTGATGTAGATGCAGGTAAAAGTGCCTGTTTGAGTGTGACTATAGCAGCTTATACTTTTCCTATCCTCATCCCCAAAGCTGATGGATTTACATGAGTTTTATCCTTAATTTATATAATAGAGTCTTTTATCTGTTGAGATATTGAAATAAGGTCTTGAATCCCTCCGGTGTATTTCATAAGGATCAATGGTGTGTGTAATTTTTCACACAGATCTTCCACATTGATTGTAAGAAAGTAAACTAGGTGGAGTGGTAGAGTTAAGGAATATGTTAATCCTTTCAATCTTAAAATGAAATAGGAAACTATTTCTTTCTCCCTTTGTTTACAATTAGGATGATCAAAAACTATCATCTTAGGTAGTGTTGAGATAAATTGGAGAAGAAATTTTTGATAGAGATCTTCCCATCTGGTAATTAATCGAGATTGCAAACATGTATACTAGACAAAAGATGGACCTTGTAATTACTGCACAAAACACATAATATTAAGCGATTATTGTTATTGATAAGATCCAATAATGGGATCACAATGATAAAAAAAATGTGTTTGGTGATTTTCCAGATATCCCGAACCATTAATGATTTGGAAAGTAGTATTCAAAAAATTTGGTGGGGGAGGAATTTCATCCCCCCATTCAGGGTAAGTACTATTTTCTAGATGAACTAGTGCACATCGTTCCTCTATAGCTTCCAATGGATCCATTAATGCCTCAATTGTGTTCATAAGAATTTGGGGAACATCTGAATGAGATGGAATCGGGGTAGGTATAGAAATTAAGGCATAAGCTGGTGTAGCGACCGGTATAACCATTGATGGAGGTGTTGATACCATCCTTGGTTGTGTAACCAATAGAGGAAATTCATTATCTGCATATGTAGTTTCTAAAAAACATCTTTGCTGAGGAGCTCCTACAGGATTTCCAAGTCGAGGACTTTCTTGGGAATACGGTCTAGAAGAATTGCTGTTTTGAAGTAACTCTATGATTAGTCTTTTCAACTCATTCATTTCCTATTCTTACAGTGCAAATCTATCTTCAAGGGAAAGATATTGACATTATCCAGTGGATAAGTGAGTTGAAATCTGGCCTTTTTCTTTTCCCCATGTTAGATGCCATTCGGAGAGGGGGAGTTGGTTATTTGAAAGGATAACTAGATTTTGGGTAAGCCTATGACTTCGAGTATGCACACATTCTTCATTTTCCTCTGTGTGTACCGTATTATGGACTAGAACATCATCTTATAATTACCTTATACTGGACTTATTTTATGGAGGATCTTCTGAAATTTTGTTAATAACATTCAATGACGCATAATGTATTGATGTAATTCGGTCAGTGTTTCTTCTATATCATATCCCTTTATGTATTACACAAGACTATGTTCTCATATATGAAGAATTACCTAGAACTGTTTGGCGGATAGTAACCTGAAGGGAATCCAGGGATAGTTCAGTAGTACGATTTCCTTGTGGGTTCTTCCCTAATTGGCAGAAAAATGACTTCTGTTGAGGAAGGGATTGCATATTTTAAAAGGCCCTAGCCCTGTAGGCTGTGTATGTTCATGTTTTTCTTCTAAAAATCAATGAACATTTTTTAATGAATTTGAAGGCTGAATTAAATGAGGCCCCATCATTGAAAGATGGGGTGATTCTTGAACTACTATGGCTGAAATTTGTGTAACTTCTCTTTTGATTTTTCAGATTTCGGTTTGGACATTAGCTGGGAGCATCATACGAAAATCACATAAATCACATGTTTCATAATATCATTGTGCTATTTCAAACATTTTCATCATTTAACATCTTAAATCCCTTAAATGGGACAACTGTTCAAGATTCTCAGACGATTGATGTAAAAGTAGCTCAACAACTTCATCTCTTTGGTCCTAATTCTCATGAGAACTGGTTGAGGTATATTCTTGAGTGTACATTTTATTACATACAAAACCTATTAATTGTGGTCGACCATGGGAAATAACATAGCATGAAACCAATTTTGGTAGAATATTATGATTTTGGATGTAGTGAAATGCAATGCTCCATTTGAAGCCCATCTTCTGATATGAACACTAGATGGGGAATCAGAAATTAACTAGTGTAGCCTCTCTAGAGCATTGAGACATATATGTTGAAGGGTTCTCTTCTGTTTTTTTACCCTTGGATGTTGGGAAATTGAGAGAGAAGCCAAGTCAATTTGGTGCTGCAAACCATAATCACCATTATATGATTTTGATATTCATTGTATGGTAATTCTTTGGTTTTCAAATGACGAGGTGTTTTCCATAATATGAGGTTAATTTAATTAATTAAATCTCTTATCTTCAATTCTGGCATGTTATAATAAGAATTTTCAAAAGGAAATAACATGACTAAGATTTCCCTTTTAGCTAATTGTTTCCTTATTTTTAACACATCATTATCATATTTTACAAGATATTTATCTAATTGATCAGACCAGAGTGGATGCTTTGTATTAGAAGACAAATGACCTAAAGGAGGTTTGGAGAATGACCGTTCCATTAAAAAGACTTCTGGTTGAGAAAGTGTTTCACCCGTAGATGACAAGGCATCAGACATGACTCGAATTGTATTTTCATGTGCCTCATGATAGGAGGGATTTATCATTGCTAAATATTCATTTATTGAATTTTCTTGACAATGTGAAATACTACTATGGAGAGGAATTTTTAAAGATAATTCCCTCAAGGGAGTATCATCATGATAGAATACAGTAATGGATAAATCTTCTTACTCCTTGGTCTTCTGGCCACAAAGAGGGTTGATGTGGTCTTGTTCCATAAATATTCACTCCGTATTGACTGAATTATCATAAAGGAATCTCTCATGATGAAGTTTCTGATGAGGAACATCTGAATTACAACAACTACTCCAATAATTTGGTAATGAGAAGATTGGATCTTGATTTTCAGTAGATAAATGTCCGAGGGCTTCAAGAACTTTAGCTTCAAGAGGAGCCACATTATAGCTTAACTCTTGATTTTCCAAAAAAATGTTTTGAGAGACTTTTTCTTTGAGGATTTTTATACTTAGATGGGGCCACATTCTAGAAAAAATGGCTATCATGGGCAAGTGTATGTGTCATCCATAGAGTGGTTACCAGAACAGACTGATTACCTCTAATAGGAAAGGGTGTAGGTTCCCAATCTTGTTGTCTATATGATAGGGAGGAGTATGCCCCATTACATTTATAGACTGTAGAAGTTGTGTGTATCTTCTCTGGGATGGCATCCAGGTGTGTCATCCCTTGTATGGGGAAAGATTTATGTGTCCATTCCCCTAATATTGCTAATGTAGTTAAAATATCCTAGAATGTTTCTAGAATATGGGCTAGGATTTGCGTTTGTCATTTATCCATTGATAGAATATGTTTCGGGACATCAGTGGATGGAACAGGATTATACGTCTATTATTTATCGAGATTTGGTGCATGTTCTAGCTTCTATCCTCATTTTCCTATGAATGGATATTGACACTACTCATGCATGAGTGGTAGATAGTTGGGTCTGCCCCAAATTTATCGTCGGAGGTTTCTGAGAGACTTCTCTGGGGGGGTACCAAACAATACTTTTGGCAGTCTTGATGAAAATTTGAAGGTGTACGTGCCTTCTGGATATTTCCCATCATTATGGATGACAATATTCTTTTTATACTGGCAGATGAGACTACTGACAGAATTGGTGATTGTAAACAAGTGTATGTTCAAGTTTTCTTGTTTCCACCACATTAGATTGGAAAAATTCTTTAAATGCATTCTGAGGAGCCTACTGACTGGAAAATTACTTATAACAAGGTTTATGTGCATGTTCATGGTACTCCATTGGGATTATCTGGTGGGATTGGAGGGTATTTTTTAGACGAGTTTGTTGAGAAGAAAAATTAGGATGGACGATGGAATATGCTCACTTGTTTTTTTCCATCATGTTTAATTGATGGACTTATCCGGATGAGGCAGAGGTGAGAACCAACTCCTTGTTAATTGGGTGTTTTCCATAGCGGTTCATCATGCGTTCCTACGTCTGAGAGACCTGGGCCAAATGACCAGATGCAACACCCCCATCATGTTGGGGTTTCACTACCACACGATTCTAGCAGCGGTTGCTGGCGGGAGTCCTCCTAAAGGACTCCTTCATTATTGAATTGAGGCCTTGAGTGACCACTTGATCCACCTACCTATAGTATGGGAGGTATTTAATGTTGTGTTTCGGGTATAAGTACCCAAAATGGTTAGAGAAGGTGGTTGGTACTATTTTATTCTATGATAAGTGGTCATTGTTGGCAAAATGATCGAGGATTATTGTTAACATGGAGTGCCTATCAAGAAGCCTCCAAAGACGAGATGGTACCGTGTTGGAGATATTCATTTAACATCACATTAGAGACCTAGCATTGAAGATGTTGGGTTGGTGATTCCATCCTTCCTATAGATATAGATTCTTCTTGAGCAGTGGTCATGAAGTTCACAGATGTTGTCTTAGAGAATTCCATTATTTTGATTGATGGAAATTCTCTAGAAAACATGAATAAAACAACAAGTTGTATTAAAAAACAACTTTTATATGGATACAAGAGTGATTAATTCATTTTTATGGACTTCCTTTGTCAATTTATTGGGTCCTAACAGGTGGGTAGCATTATTAAAATCATTAAGGAATCACGTCGGGTTAACCATTTTTGTTTCGTAGTTCCATGAAATATGTTTTCTAGTTTTATGAATGAATATTTACAGGCGGGTTCCATTGGATTTATTTATGGAACCGGAAACTTCCAACATTTCATTATCCAAAGTGGACCATCTTTACAAAGTTAGGCTTTAGTTATGTTTGAAATTTTTGGTACTTAATAATGTGCTTTAGTCGAGAGGACGGGAGTTCAGACTCCTCACACACATTTTGGAGGAATTATTGTTTACTTTGGGACTCTCTTTGTAAATTTATGATATTTTCATGAATACTTATTAACTAACCAAGTATATCATAAGATTCCTGGGAATTTACAATCACTTATTAACATGTGTAAAATTTAGAATCATCAGTAAGCATTCAAGGATCATAATTAATGGAGATATTTGTATTTATTCCCGGTTTTCCATCAATGGTATCCTCTAATATACCGATTAGAGATTCATTTTAATAATAATTTTTATTATAAATTTTTTAATCCTCTCAGTGGGGCACTCTAGAATTTATTATCATCCTGGTAGATGTAGGTTTATTTTGATCTAGGGATCATGCACATAAAATGAGCTAACAATGTATCCTTGTAAAAGGAATCAGAAACCTCATAGAATGGTTCTTCTTAATAGGACACTTCCAACCTTTTAAGGTCATGAAATAAGTACCTAAAAGAGAAATATTCTTGGTCATAGATTAGTGTGGGACTTATACTGAAGGATCCTAAGGAACATGAAAAGGATATGAGTTTCCAAGTAGGATCATAACCTATTGGTAATATGGACCAAGGAGAATAGGGTTGATTTGATGTGTTGGGTCTGAACATCTTGGAGGCTTCCAACGTATCCCATATAAATGAGAATCAAAGCCCACGTAGTTTGATAACTCTCATAGGAGAGTAGATTCCTTTGAGGGAGATGATTTTGGGCTTACTTTTTGAATTGGATGCCTTGTTGACTTGGGGGTTTAATTTGGGGCTTATTCCTAAAGAGGATTCCCGAATTAAGGAAATTAGGGTTGAATTTATAAGGAGGATGTCCAGTGAAATCAGGCCTTAATAAGGCTTCCTATGTATCCAGATTATGATGAGAATTAGAGTTCTCATAGTTTATTCTATTGAGTGTTTGTTCACATGTTTTAACCATCATGTGTCTTAAAGCCCACGTGTTTCATGCTCAGTGTGAGAAACAAGAAGATGTGAAAGATTCAACAATGACACTTCAAACTTTTCCTCCTTTGTGGATGGAAGAGGGCGCGTCGACCATGGAAGAGGGTGAGGCGATGAGCCTTCCCTCAATTCAATTTACACTGGACAAGGGTCCAATGTAAGGAGGAACCAATGATGTTAAGGGGCATAAACCAAGATGAATGCACAAAATATTTATCTTCGTAGGAAAGGGATACTTCTCTATTGATTTCATGGAATTGTAAGTGTGAACTATACCTTCTCTACTAGAGACATGAGGTTCGGGATCACGCTTTTTAGAAAAGAGATGCTCGGACCCAACCCTCCTCAAAACTGAGAACTTCCCAACACTGTTTCTGGGAGAATGATATATGTGACTATGGATATACAAACCCATATCCATTCCATGAACCCTAACCCCATTGTGAAACAAATTTGGGAATCCTAAGTGTGTGGAAAAACAAACCCAAATAGGAGACACACTGATGTGTTCTTCCCAAAGGATTGATAAGTCTTGAGGTTTTGGCGGAGGTTTCAATAGAATCCCTTTCCAAAAATGGTGCCAATGAAGAAGATGCATTTCCATGAATGGATGTGGAAGACCTGATGGCTCTTTTACTGAAGAGAGTGAAGAGAATAAGAGAATCAAATGGGGGAGCCCAAATAGAGACGGTCACACATGTATTGTTGTGCAAGTATAATTGGGCGACCTGATGCTCACTTAAGCAATGGACAACCTGTATGGTAATACATGGGAAAGACCTTTCTCATGCATTCAAGAGTATTCATAAGTGATCCAATATGTGGGCACTCATGTTCCTATGAGTGTAATGAGAGGCGCGTAAGTATTTTGGACTTACGGATGTTGGGCGCTCTAGGCGCGCTAGTGTAACGGTTTTCAAACAATAAAAGGACATAAGTCCAATGATACTCCCTTAAATCTTTTTCTCAAGTGGTTGATGAACTACATTGAAATTTTCAAATGATTGGGGTGAAGTAATAGGGTGACCAGAGCTACAATTGGACTTCAAGGATATTCTTCGATACAAATGGGGTCCCAAAGGGTCTATTTATAGCCAAACAAGCGACCTTGGGTGAAATCAATTGGGCGCACATGTAACATGCACACCAGATAGGATAGTGTAATTATACTGCGCAACATATTTTGGAATGAAAGTAGGCTCCATGCCACCAGTGTTTTTTCTTCACAAAGGTGATCCAAAATTCATGCCTTTGCAAATCATGATTTTTCATCATGTATTTTCCCATTTTCTTTCTACAGGGATTCCCTTAGTCATTTTTTTGACTCTATGATGAATTCGAGTTTCAAAAACATGTTATATATTATATTTATTAATACTTCATGCTTCTATAATCATTTTAAAACACATATCTTTATACATTCCATTCAATGGAAATATGATAATCTCATTTTAGGAAGCTTGTACTACAACCCCCTAAAAGAGATGTGATTCATTCACACACTATATGGAAGTTATTAAATATTTATTTTGTGAAAGGATATTATATATATGAAATAAAAATTATACCAAAATTAATATATATATATATATATGAAATATTCTTTATTTCATGTAATATAACAATAAAACTGAAACATTGTTGATGTGTCCGTATGCATTACATTCTCTGTGAACGGTGTATTAAACATCATAATCCTATATACTATAAATTATAATAATTAAATCATACTTTATATAAATTATAATTATATATTTTTTTACATTCATAAAATAATGATATAAATATATGGATATAATATATAACAAATTAAGACACATACGAAAAAAACAAAATATTGGCCAATGTGAAACCTTAACTTAAGATTGTTAATAAATGGGTAGTATAAGGTCATAATAGAACCATATATGGTATTATATATAATTATATTATTCTATAAAATATTTATAGTAATACTATATATTTATAAAGGATTATTTTATGGGTTTTAATAGATTCAAAAAACAAGGTTAGGGAATTTTATCTCTCTTTTATTTTGGTGAGATACATGCATTATTAACCACTCACTTATTTTGTGTAGTGTATCTATTTCCCATCAGATTATTATATTTATTATATAATTAAATTAATATGTATTTACATATCCATTTTATAATATTTCTCGAATATATTTTTTGTTTTAAGAGTTACCAAATCATTATGATAGTTTTGTCCCATTTTTAGACTCATGTTTTGTTATGAACCTTACATTTTTCAATGATTATTTTCATAAATTTTAAATGTAATATCATGATTATTCATTATTTAATTCTATGTTATGATTCATGAAATTTCATTTTATTACTTGGAGAGTATGATCCTAGGTTTCCATGTGATAAGTGGTTATTGAAAAAAGATCATCACTTTTCATTGTTGTTTATGTTTATGCTTCCGTCGATGAAATTTTATGATCCATCTCACATTAATAATTATGATTTTTACTATCCTCTATTTATTAATTATTTATCCACGTTCTAGTACCACTTTTCCACTATTTAGTTTTTAAATTAATTAAGAATTGTTTTGAAGAAAAATATGACCGTATTTATCTTTTCCACCAGAATTTTATTTTATTTCAGAAACCATGTTTAAAAAAAATTCTATTTTTTCAAGTTATTATTTAATTATATTTTCAAAGAATGTTATTTTAAAAAAAAATTCAAAATAATCTTTTGTATGTTTTTAAATATTTTTTAAATGAAAATGATTTTTTTAAAAAAATTGGTTTAATAAATCTACATTTCAATGTAAAATCGATATTTTCATAAATAAATGTTTTTAAAATATAATTCAAAATTAATTCCCTGATATGGAGAAATATGTTAGTGTTAATAATTCCTTTATGGAGAAATTATTTAACTATTCCATTAATGTTATTTCTTTTAGTAGACAACGATTTAATTTCATGAATTTTATGAAACTCATTTCTCTTTTACAGGTTCTATGACTTTCAAAGACTATAATTTTAATGGGTTGTTCTTGTGATGAAATTATTATGAAACATATATATTTTTTCACAGGATATGATATGATTACATATTTATGAGACCCATTTCATTTCATGGTTTATGATATGATTATTAATGATCTTGTGGAAAATGTGTTAATTATTTCACTATGAGATGGGTGAGACCAATATCTACCTCCAATGCATTGTGCAAAGATTTATATATAACGAGATAGAAAAATATGGGATTGGGAGGGACCTTTGAGTACTAACATGGTCATGTGTGGAAACAATGAGTATCAATATGTTATGGGGATTGATATCATGCTACAATGATTTCCATGGGAGTGAAACATTACTAAAAAATATCGAATGTGGATTGAACCCATACTACCAGGATGGACTTGGAAATAATATCTTGAATACTATATCACTCATATTATAATCATATCTAACTTCACTATTCCTTGTATTATTCTTATGTCATGATTTTACTGCTTATTTTCATTATTTTCTTGTTATTAATGTATTATGAACTACCAATATTTACACCATGTTTTACGTATATATTCTTTGATATGAATGGTTTTATCATATTTTTTCTTGATCATGGTCTCATACCCTTATGGTCACAATTATTCTGACAAATCTCTCTTATTTACCCTTATTGAGCATCTGATGTCAGCCTGTTTTACGATTACATCCTCATGATATGAATATATGTATTAAGTAAAATGTGTATAATAAAGGGTTCTAGATAAAAAAACTAATGAAATATAATATAGCCCACTTATGTATTAGTGTTTAAGTTTCTATGATTCCAAAGGTACTAGACTAGTACGATCATTGAGATTATATTTTTAAAATGTTTTTTGTGTTTCAAAAATGTTTTGTAAAGTTAATGTATGAAAATAATGGGCCTGTATAAGATCTATGGTATCATGATTGATCCCATGCATATAAAGGAAATATCAACGTACCCCCATGCTAATACCTTAATGATATGAGAGGATTATCTAGATGTGTTGCCTATATCAGACACACTGACTCCAATTTTACAAAAATATTTTTTCCATTCACTGGACATTTGAAGAATGGAATATAGTATATTTTGGAGAAGGTTGATAGTAATCCTTTTATAACATCAATTAGTAACTTCTTCATATATATGTAATGATACTAATCATTAATGGGAAGCCATTATCATATATGTAAAAGCTCATGAATGATCATTTGATATACTCCTTTTTTAGATGTATGATGTAGGCGTGGATAATAACATGTACTATCTAAATCGTCAAATGATCAATGTAGAAACCCCATATTATAACATCAAAAAGAATTATTATATATATATATTTGTATTATATATAATCATTAATTACTTACTACACGATGATGTCCATCTAGAGTCCAACTTTGACCTTTTGAATTATATCATTGTCACCAAATGAAAATAGGGAAACTATATCAATTGGTGGTTAAAATAAAATATTTTGAAATGCAGTAAATTTTTCAGAAATAAACCACAATAAAATCTTTCCATTTTATCTTTTTACATATACTCTATATAGAATAATCCAACAGACACAAAACTTTACAAAAACAAGTCTTTCATATTACAAAATCTCCAAAAACATGGGAGATGTACTTGAATGAAAGGTATAGTAATCCCTCTGAGAAAATAAAGGTTGAACCAATAGTCAACCAGATCAGTTTGGGTATCTTCTTAATATCCCATATAAATAATTTCTTTAAATGACATCATTCTAGTAGTATACATCCAGTTCCTACCTTATAACATTGTCATAGAAACATGGAATAGAAACATGAACAATAAATTTAGTATAATTATACATGTAAATACATACATGATACCTATTTTACATAGGGTTATAAAACAATAAAATATGAAATGGAAAATATTGGGAATCAATGAACTCATTGCAATAATTCTTCTTTAATTCCTAGGGAATGGAAATAAATATGGGTGAGGTGAAATGCTTAGTAATGGTTTAGAACGACACAAGATGTTGTGAATAATTAATCATAATCAATATGGAATGTTAAATTAATTAACATTTATTCAATTTATTTTACATTACTATTACTATTGTATGTAAACTAATCAATATGGAATGGTAAATAACTAAAAATACATTACAGTTAATCAATAAAGTGAGAATGAAATGTAACCAGAAATAATATCATGGATAACAAAATTTACTTAATAATGAAAGAAAATTCGTAATTATTGGACATCATTTTTCTTATAAACAAAATTCCTCTTCAACAAAGACCATTCAAGATACGGTTCATAACTAAATGTAGAAACCTGTTTAATTTGGGGAAATTATTTTTCTCATGATACCTAATGATGCATCGAGGGGATATAAAATTCCACCCCATCCCATAATTTGAGGAAAAAATAATTCATCGCATATCTAATGTTATATTTTATTGATTAATCATCATTCCTTATCATAAAAAACATATATTGAGTGGTGTATACCTATTTATAAATATTTTTCTATTTAATAAAATAACATTCAATGTAAACCCCATATAATAAAATTGTAATATAAATATTAAATAGTCATGTTAATCATATAGGAATTATGGTGTTTCAGAGAATATTTATTTCCGTTGAAAATGGACTAGAAGAATTTAATTCATTCAATAGAAAGCCAACACTCACAAAAGAAAAGAAGATTTTAGAATATCTTTTACCAATTATTATTTTTGAAGTCCAATACTAATGTATGAATTAATTGAAATTGAATCTTTATAAAAAATTAAATTATTACTTAATCATGTTATTGTATCTAAATGGGTGATATATACATGATATAAAATAAATCAGCTGCATAACATTATAATATGCCTCAATGAAAAAAGTTTTTTGATGAAGTCCCATTCCTCAAACTATCTGTTAGATTGACACGTGTTAACATAATTCATAATAGAATTTCTCATGTCATTAATTTATAAATAATTATTATAAATATTAATAATTTCATATATGATCATTAAATAACATTTTTCAATATACTATGTTAATGATAATACATTTATTTTTTGTTTTGGGTGTTAATTGCATCGTTTTTTCATGTGTGTTCTGTAATAAATGCTATAGTTATTTTACATAGTACATAAGTACCAAATAACAAAAATAGTAATAATGGTATAAATAAAATGTTTAATCATTAGAGAAATTATTAGAAAAACTATTAATATTTTTCATTGGAAAATGAATCAAATTGATTCGTCAATGTGGTAGGTTGTACGCTTGTACACGTGAAGATATCATTCCTTTAGCTGTTGAAAGTGTAATTAAGTAGGTGACATATTAAATTTATAGAATGAATATCATGTAATATATATTAAAAATGTTCAATAATTTTATCCTTTTTAAATTCCATTGAAATTTGATGTGAAAATTGATTCACATTGCTTTATGAAGTGGTTGCCCACCATATAAACGAGCGACATTATTGTATCTTAGAAATTATGGAAAGTAAGAGTGTATTTGTGATATAATTATTAATTTATAATATTTATATCATGAATATTATATATATATATACATAATTAGATCATTTTATCCAATCATTATAGGTTTTGATGAAAAACGAGTTACATCGGTTCATGAGGTGGTTTTACACTCTACACATAATAGATTATTTCATTTACCATTAGATAGAATTGTAGATTGAAAAATATTATTACATAGACATAGTAACATCTCGGTATATTAGATATAATTTTTTATATAAAAATGGTTTTGAATGTAATTCAAGGTGGAAAATAATAATTGACATTTATGATCTTGGAAAAGTAAATTACATTCTCGAAGTGAAACACAATTTTTATATCATCATAAAGACCCTTGAGATTGTCTTTTTAGAGTGAAACTGATGTATTTGGTTCCCTAGATCCAAATTAGGTGTAAATTATGATAAAATGTGTTAATAAGTTTTAATATTAATAAACAAATTATCATGCCATGATGGTTCTTCTCCATGACATAGTATAAAATAATATCATAAGAGTATCTTTTGAAAAAAATTGTCATACAAGTTCCCTGCTATGGTGAGAACAATATTTTCTTTTAAATTATTCTTGAATGTATGTACAATAGCTAGATGATATCATTTTATAGACAAAAATGATGAATTCAATCATATTTATAGAGTGATAGGATTTTGAGGCATTATCTCACTGTTCAAACCCTAGGTAATATATAAAAGGATATTGTGAGAACGAGAGCCCCTACATGTAAATAAAAATTTACATGTTCTATTAAACAATCCAATATACGTATGTGTGTTTTGGTCCATATTAATAATGATTATTATTAGTGACTCTTACGATTCATGTATATAGATGTATTAATGAAAACAATGATGGCAGATGTTTGAGGTGAATTAGGATATATTGGATGCATCCAATGTAATATTCCATTAATGAATATTGTGATAACATATTTTTACATCTTGTTTATTTATTGAACATGATATCTCAGGCCTTATGATGGAAATGATATATCCTAAATTAATTTACGACCGTAGTTTTCTAATGGATTGTTACTTTTCATGGACGCAAAATAAATAGACATCAGGTAAATAGGTTGATGGCACTATAATGTGACCTACTTGATTAGAGAAATTGAGATAATGGTATTATATGACATAGTAATCATACATATAAGGAAAAATGTCATTGCAGAATTTACTTCATTCTTAGTCGGTGCTCAGAATATTTCTAGATGTTAAAATTGTACATTATATTGCTTCATCTAATTTCACTAATAAAAAGGCATAGAAAATTACATAGTAAGTGTGTCCAGAATCGTAGTTAAGGAATATATATTATTTGTTATTTAAAATGATGAATAAATATTATCCATATACATGGTATAATAATTATTCATGTATTCTCGATTGCATATAATGTTTTATTTTCTATTTGGTTAATATGATATTTATTTTTCTATTGGTGAATAATGTAGTCATATTTATTTAATAAATAAATTGAAATTAATCATGGATCGGTAAATATTATTTGAAAATTGAGTGACGATTTTAATTGCCTATTGAGAATTAATAAATATTTGATACTAATTAATTAATTATAATTTAATTATAATTTATAACCTGAGAAAATGTGATGGAATGATAATAATAATAGTTTTATTTTCCAAAATAGTGTTTTTATAGAATTAAATAAATCATTAAGGGAATATTTGCATGTATTTAATTATAACTCTAGAAATATAAATATCCAATTGTGTTATTTTATCAATAAATCCCAATAATTTTTCATTGTATTAAAAAATATATTTGGATAATCCTCTTAATCCTAGAGTAATCCCTTCTTCTAGAACACTACTAATAAATAAGAGAAATCCTACAACACCGAATGAAGGAGAATGCTTTGAAAGAAGTTCTCATAGCGATCGAATGTGGACAATAGAATCACAAGGACCTACCACGCAACCACCCATACATTCTTTCAGTGATATGTATAGATTCCTCGAAAATTTGTGGAACACCTATACATTAAATAGATATTTTTTTCTATAACGGAATGATTGTGGAACATAGATCTGTCCTTAGATTTAACAAAAAGGAAATAATTCTCTCAAGGTAATTCATTATTTTATTAAATTAATTATAAATAATATGTGATATTCCTCTCTCTAGGATTTGGTTTAATTACCCATTATCTATTTATTTTATGAAATTTTGATTGTAATGGATTTAATAATCACATTGATATATGATTAATAATCGATTATGTGAAAATCCATGTTAGTGAACTCCCATTGCAAGATTTCACTCAGACCAGAACCTACACGTGGCATTATAGGGGTCACAAAATTATTTATATTTATTTAATGACCATTTTTTATTTACACATTTTAATTTAGTTTACCAATTCATGATTAATTTTTATTTTAGTACAAATCTCAATATATATATCATTCTCCTTCATATCATGTAGACATAATCGAGGCGAATAATTTTTTGATTAAAATAAAACCATGGAACTTATCTGGAGGTTCCTAGTTTCCATGTTGAACAACAGAAGACAATAGGCTATGTAATCGGAGTTACACAATATTTATTCCAGTTCAATGCATCGGAATTGATTTAGAAATTAATTCATTATTATTTATTAGTATCACGATTTAATTTTTCCTTATTTTGATCTGAATATAACGGTGCATGGTCTGTCAAATTATACACTATGTAGTACATGTACATGGTGTGTATTACCTTTGAGTCATACATTGGCTGTGTATTTCAATACGTGGAATAGCTAACTGGTGACCATTTAATTTTGGCAATCACACGATGTGAATCCCATTGGATCTATCTTGTACCCATCTTTCTATGGTATGATTCACATACAAAGTCCATAAGTGTGTACCTTAGATAGGCAGTGAGAGATGTACATTCCATATTTATTATATTCAAACAACATGTACTTGTACATTGTTTATTAGATTTAATATTTATTTATTATATAATGTAAAACTTGACACATGTATCTACTGGTGGTCGTAATGATAGGACACTCCATGTGATAGTGTAATGTAAATATGGGGGTGTGTGTGTGTTTATTTATTCTCTCTGTTATCTTCAGGAATTCATATCATGTATGGATAATATTACATGATGTTAATATAATCATATTGAAGCATAAAATGTGACCAAAAATTCATGTAGTCAATGTATTCATCTATGAATTACACATCGTAAATGTATATGATAAGTACTTTATGTGATATGTCCAAAGAGTACAATAGTATATATATATAATACATGCTGGGTCGAAATGGATGTGTATTCAACATGCTGTCTGCATGGTTCTTTTATTAACACAGTTAATATTAAATAACTTTTTTTTAATTTTTTTAAAATTATAACGGATGATAATATCAATGAGATTTGGATGGTAATTTAGATAAAATAGGTGATTAATTAATGATAATAAATAATTAACTCAAGCTTGACATACTTTAAATATGAATAACTAATAATTGAATAATAGTTTTATTAATTTTTTAATTTTATTCTTGCATGATTATGATCATGAGATAGACCTCACTTATGTTTAATATTGGTTTAATTTCATTTAATTTGTTATAAAATTAAATTTTCTACATGTGATCCTTATGTCATGTATTACGTAGAGCATACTTTCCAATTGATTCATTTTTTGTAAACCCCTTGTCCCCTCCCCTTTTTGGGATAAAAAGAAATTTTTAAAGGATGGATCTCTCAAGAAAGTAGAAGTGGTTCATATTTAGATATGACAAAAACCCATTCCAAGGAGATGCATAGGTGTACAGGTGGACAACTATAACAAAAACCATAATCTGTTCAAGGTTTTTTCCTCTAGCACAATGGCCAGTTTATCAAAATCTTGATAAACTAAACATTAGCAATTCTCTTTATCATACCTAATTATAATTTTTTTCTATCATGTAGAAAGATTATTTCATTATGCATGTCTTTTCATGATAAAATAATTTAATGAAATTAATTATCATGAAATATATAAGTACAATAAGTTGTCTTATGCATCAATATTTTCTATGAAATAGTTAATCACTTATGTAAATCATCTTAATATTATAAATCATTAATAAAGATATTAATTTGAAATTTAATCATAAAATGATAAAATCCCTCGAAAAATATTATGTCAGTATATCATTCTTCTACTTTAGTTAAAATTGATCTATAGTTTATAGTGCTTGACCATCCAAAGTTAGTGTTTATTAATTATAATGGAATTCAATATTTATGTATGGGGTTTAATTATATTAGTTCACATAAAGGGTTGACATCTAATGTATGACTAAGTGTAACAGAGAGGAAAAAGTTGGGGAAATCCAAATAAGAATTTTAGGATTGGGAATGAACTAAAAATATCATGTAACTATGAGTTAATTCAGTTTGAATTTTGAATGCCTACCTAAAACCATTCTAATTTCATGACTAACCAATGTTGGGGTAATAAATGGAGAATATGGATCCTTTCCACTAGGAGGTCCTTACAACAATATATTAGGATGCTAATGGTGATGGATATTGGGTTTTCATAAAATATTGGGAAACTTAAAATTATAATAGTAATATATTTGCCTAAATTTATCTGATAATATAATAGAATATCGACATCTATTATTTGTATTAAAATAATTAAAATGAAATAAAAAATATCATAGAAAAACAATAATTAGAAAGAAAACCATCTCACAAGCACACAATTCCAAGAATATAATTGGAGTATACTATCATCCTTTTCCATGAAAGGAAATTATATGTGATAGAAGAACCATTTCTAGTTGTTCCTGGTAATGAGGTATCTGATGAGGAGCAATATCTATATAAGAAACATCTTAATGATGCTATTTATGTTCAATATTTTGTGCTACAATCCAAATCTAATGATCATTTAATGAAACATAAGGATATGCATTCCTATATAATTGTGTCTCTTCTTATGGATATCTATCAAGAGAAGGCAAGACAATATAGTTATGAAATCTCCAATGATTTTTTTACAAATATGCATGGAGAGACCAACCATATGGGCCTCATATAGAAAATCTTATCTGCTACATCTAACTTTTAGAAATATTAGGGATTATATTACCATAATTTTTTCCAACAAATCCCTTACGTTCAACACTGCCGAAGACCTGTTACAATATTATTGTTAGTTACAATATGAGAAATAATGAGTATAGTCTTCCAAAACATCATACATTGATTCACCATGTGGATAAGGATATGGGGAGTGATAAACCCTCATTCCTTATGGATAATATGAAAAGGAAGAGTAAGTATTAGGGTCCCAAAACTTATAAACACTCAAGAGATCCAAAACATAATCATTTAATGATGAAAAAGATGCATAGGAAGGGCAAGGAAACAATGGTATTATGTTTTGCCTGTGGGATGTCAGGGCACTAGAATTGGAAATGCCCCATGATGAAACAATAATCTAAAGGTGAATTCGTTATTGATTACAATCATTTAATATTTACACATTGGGTATTAGATATAGTTTTTGTCAATCACATATATATATCTAAATTTATGAACCATGTATTTTCAAAACAATTTCTAAAGGATAGGTGGATATGAGAGCTGTAAATGATGAGAGGATGGATACTCTTTCCATTGGTGACTTATAACTCTTACTAACAACAGAAATAATTTTGGTTTTGATAGATTATTATTATATACCAATTGTTAGAAAAATATATTTTTTGTATGATTCCTAGATATAGATGAGTTTATTTTCCTATTTACAAATAAAATATTTTTCACATATATAGAAAGCATATGATATAATATGAAGAAATTAAATAAAAATCATTATATATTAAATTAAATAACCAAGAGTGGTAAATTGATAAATAATAATATTTAAAAAAACTTATACACAACCCAAATTTGGCATCACCATATTGGTCATGTAAACTAAGAGTTTTTGAAAAATATCTATCAAGACGGAAAATTTAGACACTTCTGATCTAAAAAACATGAATCATGTCATTATTGTTTACAAGAAATGATGACCAAACCACCATTTTGTGGAGAAGATGAAAGGGCTACATAGCTTTAATGATTGGTACACACTAATGTGTGTGGAAAATTTCCAATAAAAACTAGAGGTGGATATTCTTACTTCATAATATATACTGAAGAATTGATTAGATATGCCTATTTCTACTTGATGAGGAAGTCTGATCCCTTTTGTGGAATTCCAGGAATTCAAGAATGAACTATATAATCAACAATGTATGATGATAAATAATATTTTATCGGATCCTAGTGGTGAATATCTTAACCAATAGCCCATCAAATTTTTACGAGAGTTTGGGATTCTATCTCGATTACCTACACCGTATACAACACAATGGAATGGTGGTAGCTAAATGAGAAACCATACCTTATTATACATGTTATGTTCAATGAGGAGTCAAGTAGGCATTCTATTATCCTTTTGGGGATATGAACTACAATCTATGGAATACACATTAAACCATCTTCCAACAAAAGCATAAAACACAATTTCCCTTGTGTTATAGAGTTAATGGAGACCTATTTTGTAATGTATATGTATGTGGGGTTGTCAGGCATTTTTTATGTTCTTCCCAGACAATATACTAGCACTACAAGGCACAAACAACATCTTTATATGGAATCTAAGGAAAAAAATGTGATACTACATATAAAAACCCTAGGAAATGAAAGTGACTGTACCAGACAATTCATTTATATTGATAAGAATAAAATCATAAAAAAGGATAATGTAAGAAATATTGACTTTGAGGAATTTAATTCTTAATATACACAAGAGTTAAATAAGGAACAACTTCCATAGGTCTCGGTGGAATATGATGTTTCTAAAACACAATTATTGCATTGGATCATAAGAGAGGTAAGATAAGAAAAGCGATATGGTTTTATAGTCCCTAATAATGGTGACTCATTATTGGTTGACAATGATGAACATATATCATACAAAGATGTTGTAGAGATCCTAGAACTTGCATGATGAAAAGTAACCATGAATTCAGAAATGGATTCCTTGTATCAGAATCCTGTTTGGGTTTAGGTCAATGCAGTAGTTGATGTAAATCACATTGGGAGAAAATTAATATTTAAGAAGAAACTAGACATAGAAGGTAATGTTAATACCTATAAATCAAGGATTGTGGCTAAAGGTTTTAAACTAAGTCAATTAATTTACTATTATGAAACCCTTTATCCATTTTCCATGTTCGATTCCATTATTGTTCTACATTATATAGATGATTACCATGAATATGATATTTGGATGATGGATTTAAATACATTATTCCATAATGATAACCTTCAAGAAGATATATATATAACACACCTAGATGGGTTTTTAACAACAGATGATGCCAAAAGGATTTGAAGGTTTTGTAGATTCATTTTTGGATTGAAGGAAGCAACCAGGTAATGAAACAATAAATCTGATGAATCCATACTAGAATTTTGTTTCATTTAAAATGAATTTGAGTAGTGTGATTATAATAGGATTAGTGGAAATGTTATCATTACCATGGTAGAATATGTTAATGACATATTACATATTATTAAGGACATACAAGTATTACAGTTAGTTGATTATAGTTTAAAATAATGTTTCTCCATGAATTCCATAGGTGAGGCATCCGATATTCTATGGATTAAGATAATTAATGATATATCTAAGAGGCTACCTGAAATAAATCATAGTACATATATTGAGATGATTATGAAGTGATTTAGTGTAGAAAAAATCCAATAGGGTATTGGTTTTAGTTACACATGGATTACATATTTCTATTAAAATGTGTCCTCATACACAACATGAGCAATATAGATTGATTACGATACCATACACTTTAGTGGAAGGTTCAATAACATATTCCATGTAATATACATTACCAGATGTTTCCTATAAGTTTAGAATGGTATGAATCTATCAATTAGATCGAGGAGAATAACTATATGGACCTAACCTTAAACATTATATAATATTGAATTTATGTAAATAATTCACATTGAGAATCCTTCCAGGATTAGAGTTTTATTGAATTAGGCCATAACTATTACATTACATCTCAAATATTACAATGTAGACAATTATACTTCATATCAATTTTATTCATAAAATAAAAACACATGAAAAAAAGAGTCATGTCTACTACCACATTTTAGGCAGTATGACTTTTCCATGATTCTATCCTTGACCAAATTCAGCTTTAAGTCCTATGAATTTTTTTTTCAAAAACATAGGATGCACATAAAAAGCATAGACCATATTATAAAATAGAGAAATAAAACATTAGTAAATCAAGATATACCAATGATAATATTGTTAACATACCTCACAAAATAATAAGATTAATTAATAACACATAAAATCATAAATCATAAATGTAACTTATGACATCCATAACATACTTATGTTGTAGATTTCACAGCTACATAGGGAGTTACATTTGGAATAAACATCATTCTAAATACCCTAAATCTATTTGAAGAAACCTTAATGTTTACCATCATCACGTTACCCAATTAATTAGAGAGTTATCCTTCACTCACCTTCCTTAGACTTATCACAGAACCACTCATATACGTATTCAATTCCACAGAATCTTAACATATTCATTACACATAATACAAACATAAAGGAGAGATAAAGTTTCCAAATTTCAATCAAAATATATAATTTTAAGATATTGAAATAATAAATTCATTCTCAAAGCCATTTGTAATACCAAAATACGTAAAATGAGAATATTTTATTTATTTTTCTTTTAAAAACCATTACGGCTTTTAAGGAATCCAAATATCAAATAATTTTAATGGCGGTGGAAAGGTCGTTGTCACCACATGAATTAAAAAGAAACATTCCATTTTATGTTTAGTAAAACCCTATATAGAAAAATACTCCCTTTGAATTAAATGAAAATTCCAAGGTGTTTATAGAATGTATAAAAGAATGTTGTGTATAAATAAAAATATGCCTCAATGAAATTAGACTGAGATGAAGTCCCTTGCATCGTGTGCGACATGATTCGTTTATTCATTAATATCCTAAATAATAAAGTAGATTAAATTTCTATTTGATTTATAACAGTTTTAAGTAAATTATTCCTTTTATATCAATTGAAACCACATTATAAACATTACATAATCCATTCTATTAATAACGGCCTTTTTTTTATTTGGCAATTGATTCAAAAAATGAACTTCTATTAATTATGTCTTGTCCCTGTGGTCAAAATTCCATTATCATTAGAATGATATTAATGATTTAGATATCATATATATCATATATATGTGGTATATATGTGTATTTATAACATTAAATAATATGGAGAGATAATAAATGAAATGCACCATTCATGGAGATGGTAACACATACGTATGCATGAACACTACTCTCATTTATATTTCATATTTAATAGAATAAAAACATAATGATAAATAGATATATTATAATTACAATATAATATAATAAATAATTTCATTAATTCAATCCTTTATCCGTCCCACATTTGGCATGAACGAGTCATATCCCTTTGAGGTGATGGTAATTTTCACTTCCTCAAATGAAATTATTGTATTTTACCATTATGGAAACCATAAAGGTATGCTATAAATGAAAAATAATGAAGTATAGAGACAATAAAATTATAATATATATAAAATATAAATACATTTCAATCATACTGTACAATATAATAGGTGGTATGAGAAGATTGAACAATCATCGTTTCGTTAGGCAGTAGTTTTCCGTCCACAGAAACAATATGTTCTTTACCCACTAGACGGAGGCGTGTGTAAGTTTAGTTATAATAAATCCCATAATAACAAACTATTTTATTGAGTATACTGGTATATTTGTGTAAAAAATAATAATAAGTTCATAGAGAGTGATGAATTATAATAAAAGAAACAAACTTGAGGGAAGATATCACCTTTTAATCGGGTAACTCCCTTTGGTTTGAACGAAAAGGCATTCTTGAAGTGACTTATGCCTAATGTAATGATTATAGGATAAATATAGGGATGTTGGGATCTCATTGGAGAAGAATTTGTATGAGACATGGGGCTTGATAGGTGTGTTTAATGGGATGGAGGTGATGACCTTTTATAAGGGGGCGAGGGGCTCTTTAATAATGTTTGAATGTATTACTTTATTATAAATATACATTCAATTTATAAAGGTCCAAACCTACTTAAAATTGAATATAAAATGACTATTTTCCAAAATAAATTCATTCAATAATAATTGTAAAGGTTTTTGATATTTTTTTAAATTTTTTAATCTCAATTATTTAAATTATTCATTAATAATACAATCACTGCATCGTCATTAAGTTAATTTTTTTTATATATTTGATGTATAAAAATTATAAATTAAATAAAATAAAGTTGGAAAAAAATTTATCTCTCAAAATAATATTTATAGTCGAAAATATAAATTAATAACCCCATAAAAATATTGTTTTACTAAAATATGTATGTTTGTGTCATTTTTTTCTACTTTAAATTAATTAATATAATGTGTCATTATCACTCCAATGTAGCTCTATGGGGTCAAAAAATATACCCAATGATGCCCATGGTCCAAAAAATATCATCTAATAGGGTTAGGTAAAGTTTATTGGTAATTTACTATAATTATATTATTATTCATTACCCTTATTTACCATATTAATGCTTAAACATGGTAAATAAAATATTTACAAAAGAAAATATTCTTAATTTCTAGAAATAAAATATACCTATTTACACAATTTTTACATCCTGATTCTATATATGAAATTATTTTTAACAAATTCAAAACAAATATGTGGCAAAAATTGATTTAAAATTAATTCATGTCGTCAAAACCAAAGAATTGTTTTTAATAATAATATATATAAAATGATTGGCCTATGTTTATATCAAATTTAAGAGTGAAATTACATAAATTGACCTACACTGGATTAAATAGTAAAATATAATCTAATTACACATGAAAACCACATAAAAAGGTAATCTATTCTATATAACTAAATTATATTAAAAAGTTGTTTTGAATTAAAATACAATATTTTTAACTATACAATAAAAAATGAACTTCATCAGAAAAATACTGGAATTTCATCCAAAGTAAATTATGATGTCCCAATATTGAAAAATTGAACCTTTTAAAATGAAACATATAAATGTTAAAAAATAGATTTAAAAAGGGTTCACCAACAAAAGGTGGTAAATCCACCTTTCAATAAATATGATTTATTTATGATTAAAATTAGATTCATTCCGATTTTAACTGAATAACTTTTATTGGATAAATGTAAAAACATTTGACAACCATGTGTAATAATATTTTAGTAAGTTCTATTCATTCCCACCAATAAAACATCTTGGCATTAACTACTATTTAAAATAATATTATATTTTTATTTTTCAGTATTAATCGATGTTGGGTGAAACATAATATTTCAAAGAATCTCGTTGTTGTGTACCAGATACACCATAAAAAATTGAATCCCCTTTAAGGAAAAATTAATATTTAATTCACATATATAAAAATTTCATATTTTTCATTTACTTGTGATGTTACATCCTACCACCCTTTTTGAAATTTTTTCCATGCAATTTTATACACTTATCAGAAAAATTTGGTTTTTTTCTCTCATAACATTCTAAGTTTCCGACGTTGCCTTTTCAACAATATGGTTTTTCCAAAATACTGTTGCTTGATGAATAAACTTATTCCACAATAATTTCTCTCTTCAATCAAGAATCTAGATTGGTTTTCCTTCAGATGGAAGATTTTCTTCTAACTAAACATCCTCTCGACACAAAACATGAGATGGATCTAGAATATAATTTCTCAACATTATTACATTAAAAAATTGTGTACCTAGGATAAACATGGAAGTAGTGTCAATCTATAGGATATTTATCCGACATTCTCAAATATTTCATAGGGTTCAATGAACCACGAACTTAGCATTCCCTTATTACCAAAATTCATCACACTTTTCCATGGAGAATCATTGAGATGGTCCTGATCACCTACATCAAAATAATGATCCTTCCCTTGGTTATTCGAATAAAATTTCATCCTACAGTTAGAAATTATCATGTTCATGTGAATCAACTAAACTTTTTCTACTATCTCTTCTACCAATTCTGGTCCCAATTTTTTCCTTTCACCTACTTCATCTCTAAATTCTGGAGTTCAACACCACATCCCATATAAATGACTAAAATGGAGCCATTTGTATACTAGAATAAAAACAGTTATTATAAGAAAATTTGACCAAGGAAATATGTTGGTCCCAACTTCCCTATTAATCCATTGAGAAAACATGTAACATATATTCCAAAGTCTGAATTGTCTATACTGACTTCCAATTTGATTGAGGTTGAAAAACTAAAATAAAATTTAATTCAGTACCTAATGACTTCTAAAGTACTTTCCAAAAGTTATAATTGAACCTGAGATCACCATCATATACAATATAGAGAGTAACTCCATGAATCCTGACTATCTATTTAATATAAAATCATGAAATATGATCTTGAGATAGATTATAATGGATTGGATGGAAATGGGAATATTTAGTCAACCGATCAACAGTAACATAGATTTCATTATCACCCCATGATTTATTCAGTAATCCCACAATGAATTCCATGCATATATTTTTCGATTTGCACTCTATCACCGATAAAGGCTGAAGCATCCCTTTCATTAACTGCCACTCATCTTTAAACTGTTGAGTAGTCAAACAACTCACAATAAATTTTTAATTATCTCTTTCCATTCCATCTAATGAGTAATACTGCTAAAGATCTTTGGATATCATAGTACTTTTGAAATGATCAGAAAACATAGAACTATGAGCTTCACATAATAACTGATTCTTCAAATATTAATTGCAAGGAACCCATTATATCTTCTCAAATCTCAAAACACTATCATTATGAATGTTAAAATCAGGAAACAAACCCTTCTGAACAAACTCTACCATTTTCTACAACTCACCGCCATCCTTCTGCTCTTGCTTAATTCCATCTGATAGAGATGATCTCATTAACACATGAAAAAAGTGGAATTTCCAACATCAAAAACATCTATGACTAAGTTTATGAAATCATTAATCAAATTTTCTTTTTCCAAACATATCAAGGTTAACGTAGAATTACATTTTTAACTCAAAGAATCAACCACTTTATTTTCAATCCCTGGATAGTAATCAATCGTGAAATATTAATCCTTGATTAATTCTAGACATCTCCTCTGTCTCATGTTCAATTCATTCTAATTGTATATATTTTTTATATTTTTTGATCAGTATATATTTCTCAAAAAATCCATAAAAATGATGACTCGAAATTTTTAAAGCAAAAACAACAGTAGAAAATTACAAATCAAGCGTAGGTTAATTTAACTCATGAGGTTTCAATTGACGTGAAACAGAAGCAATTAACTTATCATTTTTCATAAGGACACAACCAAGTCCTTTCTACAAATCTTTACTATTGATAAAAAATTCACTACATCTACAAGGTAATGCCAAAACCGAAACATTCACCAATCCTTTTTTCCAATTCCCGAAAACAATCATCGAATTATTTTGTCCAACTAATCATAAAACCTTTTGAGTTTACATAATTAGTGGTATAGATAACCATGGAAAATTTTCAAGAAACATCCGGTAATAAACTGATAAATGAAGAAAACTAAAAATTTTAGTTATATTTGTGGGTCTTGATCATTTTTCAACAATATTTGTTTTATTAGGATCAACAGTTGGGCCCTTTTGGGAACAATGTGACCAAGGAATGATATTTTTTGTAACTAAAACTCACACTTTATGAATTTCCCATACAATTTTATTTTATTTTATGGTTTTTAAGACAACCCTTTAATAACTTTATGTTAAAATTTACATTTGGAATAAATAAAATATCCACAATAAACAATACCATAAACATATCCTAGAACTCATCGAAAATTCAATTCGTAAGATCCATGAATATAGTAGGGGAATTGGTTAACCAAAAAGGAATAACAAAAAATTCCTTGTGGCCATATAGAGTATGAAACATGGTCTTTGGAATGTCTTATTCCTTTACATTCAACTGACGGTACCCCAACCTCAAATTATTCTTCAAACCATACTGAACTCCCTGAAGCTGATCAAAAAATCCTCAATATGAGGTAAAACATACTTGTTCTTAACAGTGATGTTATTCAATAATCTATAATCAATGAAAAGTCTCATTTCACAACTATTCATTTTTACGAACAAGACAAGAGCACCCTATAGTGATGTACATGGTTGAATAAAACCATAATCTTATAACTCTTTTAATTTATTCTATAACTAAAAATATAAAATTTGATCCATTAGATAAGGGGGTTTTGAAATTGGCATTGCATTCGAAACTATTTCAATAGTAAATTCAGCTTTCTGGACATTTATTGTACTGGGAAACTCATCAGAAAAAATATCATGTAACTCATTTACCACTGGTAAGTCATTAATCGGAACATTTCAATTGATTTCAATAATATTTTCAAGGTAACATTCATTTCCATATTTCACTAGTTTCTCATTTTCAGGAAATGTTATCAAAATTAAGGGTTCATTCTTGTACAAAATCTGAATTTTATTCTAAAAGGAAACCTATTTATCTTGGTGGTCAATTGTAGCATGATAAACAGAATGTCAACCCACACCCAAAATAACATCAATCTATACTAGAGGAAAAAAATAAGTTTTTCTGGTAGATTCATTCCACACACATGTACATGATGTTTCTTATAATTTCTTATGTGTTTTTACCATAAGTTCAGGATTAATATCATCAGATTGAATTAACAATTTACATGAAAATTTCTCCAAAATGAACGACTGTGTAGACCCTGAATCAAATAAAACATTAGAATAATCTGAATAAATAAACAATGTACTTGATACTACATCATTCATTGGCCCAACATCTACTGAAGTAGTTGCAAAGGATTTCACCACCACATTCTCTTTGTAGTTTGGCTGTTTTACCTTAGATGTGTTCTTCGTTGGAAACTCATTTGCATAATGAATAGTTCATTGAACTTTAAAATATATTACTGACTGTTAATAATAATTTTTCATTCCATTATCCTACTCTTTTTAGTTCAATTACGAGCTTTATGACCCATTTTACCACATCAGTTTCCCTTACCAGAGTCCAAAAGACATTCACCTGTGTGGTTTTTACTATAATTTTCACAAAATGTAAACATCAGTTTCTTACCATCACACATTTGTGAAGAGTTCTTTTCTTTCATCTACCATCTTGACGTATTATTATATTGTTTTTCAATGAAGACCTGATCACCAGATAACTAAATTTCCACATTCTCCCTACATCGGACATGTTTTTCAATACATTTAAAGTCATGGAAAGTTAAATCTCTGTGTTATAGTGCATTTTTTCTAGAGTTAAAATTTTTGATTTTAATATCAAGATCTCGTATGAAATTTGAAGCATAACATGCAAGTCGAGTGAAATTTTATCATAGACAAACCATGAGTCAACATGCTGGTTCAATTCAAGGAATTGTTCTTCCATCCTAAGATGAACCACTATATGACAATATTTCTCAAGAAATATACCTTTTAATTCAACCGAATTAAGTCAATAAATCACCTCACTATCCATGATATTTTTCACCATATACATCCATTGATCGAATTCACCATCACTATGATAAACAACAAGACTGACCTTTTTAATGTTATAAAAACACCATGACATCAAAAATCCTTTCTAGTTCTTTAATCCATCCGTTATCTTGAAGAGGGTCATATGATCCTCTGAATAACGGGGGATACTCCCTCATGAAATGCACCACTACGAACATGTTCCTCGATGGTTGATCTGACTGATCTCATTCATTGATACCACTACTATTTATAGCCTGAGACAATATTTCCATGAATTCAACACAATGTTCAGTTTTGATTCTAACCATCTCAGGTTTTTTATTTTTAGGGTTGTATTCCTCCTGATGTCTTCCTATCATAGCTTCCATATTTCCTATGTGGAAAACCATTCGGAACACAGAAATATCCTAGGAGAAGCATCATGGTAATCTATAAATTCTATATCATTTCAATCGTAAAATAAATAAATTTATTGTTATAAATTTAACAATATCATAAATCATAATGTTAATTAAACTAGCCTCTGATACCAACAATAAAGACCTGACCTTAAAGATTACATAATCCTGAATTTAGATAAAAATTAACATTGATGATCTTTTCAGGTTTATATTTTTATAGAATTAGGCGATAACTATTACATTACATCTCAAATATTACAAAGTAGACACTTCTACTCAGTATCCATTATTTCATAAAATAAAAACTCTTGAAAAAAATGATTCATGTCTAGATCCAAATTTTTGAAAGCATGTCTTTTCCATGATTCCATCCTTGACCCTATTCATCTTTATATCATATAAAAAACATGTCAAAAAATCTTGGTAATAACTTAAATTTATCAGTAATGATTATAAAATAATGAAAGAAAACATTAGTCCATCAATACATACCGATAATAAGGTCTTTAACATACCTCTTTAAATCATAATATTTTTGAATGACATAAAGAAATAATAAATCATAAATGTAACTTATGAAATCTATAACATACTTACGTTGTAGCTTTCACATCTACGTAGGGAGTTATGTTTGGAAAAACCATCACACTATATTCCCAAAATCTCATAGGTGAAACATTAAGTTTACCTCTGCCACATTACCCAATGCATTAAAGAGCAATCTTGGGCTCACTCACCCTAGGTTTATCACAAAACCACCTGTATACATAAACAATGCCCAAGAACCATAATATATTCATAACATATAAAACATGGATAAAAGAAAGATAACATTTCCACATTTCAATCACAATATATCATTTCAAGATATTGAAATAATCCATGATTTTTCAAAACCATTATCAATACCATAATACATAAAAAGGGTATATGGTTTTTATTTTCCCTTTAAAAAAGATTACGACTTGTTAAGGATGTCAAATTTCAAATAACGCTCACGCCGGTGGAAATGTCATTGTCACCACATAAATTAAAAATAAATATTCCCTTTTTCATTTAGTAAAACACTACGTAGGAAAATATTTCCATTGAATGAAATTAAAAGAACAAAGGGTTTATACATCGTATAAAATTAATTCATGTATAAATCAAAATATGTCTCAATGAAAGGAGATCGAGATGAAGTCTCTTACCTCAAGTCCGAAATTATTCGTTTGTTGTTTAATCTCTTGAATAATGAACTGGAGTTAATTTATACATTATTTAGAACATTTTAAATTTTATTATTCATTTTATATCACTTATTTCCATGTTATAAATAGTATGAAATCATTTATGTTAATAAAGTTATTTTTGTTGATATTTGGTTCTTGATTAAAAAATTTACATATTATTATTACAATCTATCCCTGTGGTCAAAATTAAATTATCTCTATAATGATATTCATGATATATATATAATATATATCTTATTTATCTAGTTTATATATGTATTTATAATAGTACATAACATTTGGAGATAAGAAATGAAATGCACCTTTCATGGAGACGATAATCCATACGTACACATTAACATTACATTCATTTATATTTCATATTAAATGGAATGAAAACATAATGATACATAGGTATATTATAATTCTAGTATAATATCATATATAATTTCATTAATGAAACTGTTTATACTTCCCATGTATGGTATGAACGAGTCATATCATTTTGAGGTGATGATAGTCCCACTTATTAAAATGAAAGTATCCTATTTACCCATTATGGAAACAATTAATATATGACATAAATGAAAAATAAATAAGTATAGAGACAATATACATATCATATCTATCACATATAAATACAGTTTCATCTTAATGGCCACCATAAGAGGTGGTAGAATAATATTGAATAATCATCATTTCGTGAGGCAGTAGTTTGCTATCCACCGAAATAGTATGATCTTTACCCATTAGACAAAGGTGTGTGTAACTGTAGTTTTAAAAAATCTCATAAAAATTTGTAGTATATTGATTAAAATGTTGTTTTTATTTAAATAAATAATAATATGATCTTATAGAGTGAATAAGTAAAATAAAAGAACCAAACTTGAGGGAAGACGTTCCCTTTAAATCAGGTAACTCACATTCGTTTGAACCAAAAGGCTTTCTTGAAGCTCCATCTACCTAAGGTAATATTTCTAGGAGAAACATACGAATGTTGGGATATTATTAGATCATATTTTGGATGTTCCAAGGTTCTTTAGAGGTGTGTTCAGTGGGATAGAGGTGATGGCCTTTTATAAGGGGGGTGAGGGTCTCTTTTACAATGTATGAAATTATTATTTTATTAAAAACATATATTCTTTTGGAAAATGTCCAAAAACCATTATATTAGAATATAAAATTACTATTGATAGAAATAAAATAATCCAATATGAATTCGATAGGTATTGATATTTTTTAATTTTAATAATCTCATTTATTTAAATTATTCATCAATAATGCATTCACAACATCATCATTGCGTTATAAATAATTCTATATATTTGATGTCTTAAAATTATATATAAAACACTATAATGTAGGAAATATTTTTATCTTTCAATGGAATATTTATATTCAATGATAAAACTTATATAACCCAAAATAAAAATTGTTTTAATATAAGACATATTTTTGTGTCATTTTTTCCTTTATGAAAAATTAATTAATATAAAGTGTCGGTATCACTACCATGTGGCTGAATGGGGTCCTAAAATCAACCTAATGATACCCTTTCATATAAATATAACATAATATTGGGTCATGACATTTTTATGGGTAATTTACTATTATTATAATATTATTTTTTACCCTTATTTACCGTAGTTATCCTTTAACGATGATAAATAAAATATTTACTCAACTAAATATTTATAATGTACAAAAATAAAAGATACATATTTACACAATTAGGACGACATGATTCCAAATATGGAATATATTTTTCCAAATTCAAAACACAAAAGTGGAAAATATTAATTTAAAATTCATTCCAATTGTCAAAACCAAAAAGCCTGTTTTTATGAAATAATACTAATCAAAAGAATGGCCTTTGTTTATATCCAATTTAAGAGTGAAATTACTTAAAATAAACAATATTGGATTAAATGGTAAAAATATAATCTAAATAAAATTTAAAACTAGTTAAAAAGATAATCTAACCATATATATAAATTATTTTAGAAGGAAATTTGGAATTAAAATATAGTATTTTCACTCTTCATTAAAAAATGATAATCATTAAAAAAAAAAAAATTTCATCTAAAGTAAATTTTGATTCCCTAATATTAAATATTTGGTTTTCACATAGAACATATTAAAGTAAAAAAAATTAGATTTAAAAATGGTTTGCCAACAAAAGGCGGTAATTCAATCTTTTATAGAATATTAGAGTATTTATGCTTAAAATTGGATTTATTTGGATTTTAAGCCTTTAACATTTATAGGATAAATGTAAAAATATTTAACAGAAATTTTTAATCATATTTTAGTTAGTTATACTTATTAACTCTAATACAACTGCTAGGCATTAACTCCTATTTAAAATAGTATTATAATATTATTTTTCAGTATAACTCAACATTGTGTGCAACGTAATAATTCAATGAAATCCGTTGTTGTGTATCAGGAACAACATCAAACATAGAATCCTCATTAAAGTAAAATTAATATTTAATTAAAAAATAATAAAATTTCATTTTATTTATTTACCTGGGATGTTATAATAACATTGGACTGTTGTTAAGGTTGTCCTTAGGTATATGAGGATAACTACAAATATTTTTCATGTGTTTGGAGGAGACGAGGAGCTGGTCATAAAGGGTCATACTAATTCTTCTTCTTATATAGATCTGATTTATCGAATATTAAAATCTTGATACATTTTCTATCTTAAAAGAGGATCTATGAGAAAAAGGAGTTTAAATATTACATTTTTTTCAATAGTCGAGTACAAGAATATATGAGCTTTTTATGATGATAAAAAATAATTTTGGATTCAGAACGTTGTCAAAGATCTTTATGTGGCACAAATTAGAAATGAACATATCAAATGGTTTTTTTATAATAAATATATGGTTTATTATTAAAAATTATCAATGACACACCAATGGAAAAGTAGATACTCCAGAAGTGATTTGAAAATGTTCTTGAATATATGTTCTATGTCTGGATCATATCAATTTAGGGACACATATTATATATTCAATCAGGGGTGGAGACTCATATAATTTTTATATTCCTTATCTTAGTGTATACCCTCGGTAACATTTTGTTGGATATTTTGTGAATGAGACCCACAAGTATGAAATATACATTTATATGTCTCATTGGATGTTCATATCTTTTGATGTGTGTATTGGTAAATATAATTTATTATTATTATTACTCAGTATTATGAGTCACACACTTTGATGTTTTGACAAAAACAATGTTGAATGGTGTTCATGGTTAATTAGGATCTATTTTGTGAGTCATGAGTAATATTTCATCCATGAATAATTAGAGAAAGGATATTTCACATCAGTTTTTAAAGGAAGTTGATATATAAGAACCTTTAAAGGAAATGATACTACCGAAATAAATTCAAGTCCAGGTTAATAAAATGGTAAGTTCATTTTCTATAAATTCAATGAATGAGATATCAATCACATTGGTTTTTGGAAAAAGTATACATCCTACTTGATTAGATTAATTGAGATTAAGGAATTATATTACACAGTAAAAATACATATGAGGTAACTTTTCTTCACAATATTAACAAAATTATCTATCTCTTCATAGGAATGTTTCTATAAGTTATCCTTGTACTTTAGTCTGTTTTTTCAAAAGCCACTGAGAAAGGGGCCTAGAGGGTCACACACTATGTTTTTCCAGAATCTCAGTTAAATAATATATTACTATAATCTATTATTGAACATGTTTAATAAATATTATTCAGTTATATGGTTTAATAATTATTTATGTTTTATTGATTGAATGTAAATTTTTTTCTCTGCTTGGTTAATTTAATATTTATTTATTTATTTGGGAATAATGAAGTAATATTTATTTATTAAATAAATAGACATTGTTCAAGACCTGATAAATACTATAGAGGAATTCCAGACAGATATTAATGGTCTGGTGAGAAATAATAAATATATATTATTATTTAATTAAATAATATATTATTTTTATTCACAAGTTAACCAATGTCGAGAAATGATAAAAATATTTTTTTATTAATTAACCTGCATCTTTTCTAGGATTAAATAAATTATTAAGGGTACTTGTGTTATTATTTTATTTTATCTCCAAAAATATAAATAAACCATTATGTTATTTTATCAATAGGGCCAATTCGTTTGTCTAGGTTATGAATAATGTATTTAGAGAATAATCTCAATCATTAAGAGGTCCCTTATCCATGAAATCACCTAGTAATAGAGACACTACTGGAAAAGGGACCTTTCCCAACAGTTGTGTACCAACGGTTCAATGAACCGTTGGCATATCTTGTTTTTCCCAACGGTTTATAGAAACCGTTGGGAAAAACCCCTCAATGCATAGTTTTCCCAACGGTTTCATACAACCGTTGGGAAAGATAGGTTTTTCCCAACGGTTCCTAAGAACCGTTGGGAAAAGTGGTGAAAAATCTTGTTTTCCCAACGGTTCTATGGAACCGTTGGGAAATGTTGGTCATTCCCAACGGTTTTTAATAACCGTTGGGAAAAAAAAGCCCCAAATACCAAATTGAGCCAGCGGCCTCCCCACATTCCAGAAGCATTCAGTTCATGTCCTCCTGGAGCGATTCCTTGCAGAAGGACCTCCCAATCCCCACATCTTCCATCAGATCAGCACCTACCAGGTTAGACTCCTATATTTTATCAACGATATAGTTCCAGCTCTTATAAATCATATACTTCTATTCTTGATTTCATTATTCCCAATTATTAGGGTTTTTGTAAAAATTTATGATTGTTTCATGGTGGTCATGTGCACCACTATAGGTACATTGATTCACTAATTTATTTTGGTATTTCCATAAAATTCGAATACAATTTATTAATGAATCAATGTTGAGTGTTAACATGACATTCATGTTCTTTATTTAAAGTGTAAACAAATACTTATATAGAATTTCCTTGTAAAACCTGATGGTTTAACTCTAGTTAAATGGAATCATAATTTTTTATGTTATTAATATTTAGTAATTGGTTAGGTGAATCATATATGTATATGAAAAATGGATCAAGATCATTTAGTATTGGATAGAATTATTCCCTAGTAATGTGAGACCCTTATGTTGTGGGGTGAGTATGGAGTAGTGAGATATATTGCTTGTTACTTACCTTTTTTCAATTCTATGAGGTAATGATGGCATGCACACATTTTTTGAGATCTGTCAATGTTTTTATGGTTTTGATAGTGATCCATGATGTGTATCCTAGTATGTATGATCCTCACTACTGGAAACTGGAGTTTTCCCAACACTTACATACCAACGGTTTGGTATAACCGTTGGTATTTGAGAGGTTTTGCCAACGGTTCTTGGAGCCGTTGGGGATCAAGTGGGCAAGTCTGGTCAAGCTCTAACGGCTAGTTTGACTTTGCTTACCGGCTGACCGGTGCTTGCCCACCGGCTGGCCGGTGCCTTGGAAGGTGGAGAGAGCTTCTGCCCAGGATCCACCGGCTGGCCGGTGGGAAGGCCACCGGCTGGCCGGTGGTGAGACAGTAGGTCTCACTATTCCAAAGAGTTCCACCGGCTGGCCGGTGAGGAGGCCACCGGCTGGCCGGTGGTCTGGACAGAAGACATCCCATTCTGTCTGGGCCCACCGGTTGGCCGGTGGCCAGACACCGGCTGACCGGTGGCACCTGGCAGAGGGCAAGCCCTTCTGCCTTGTCCACCGGCTGGCCGATGGGCTGGATCCGGCTGGCCGGTGCCCTTACCGGCTGGCCGGTGGTCCTACACCGGCTGGCCGGTGGACTTGAAAAAAGTCCACTTTTCCTTTTTTTTGCCACTTCTTGCTCCTGAAATCATGCCTATTAACAAGAACACTTGAAACAACATTAGATCACTATGAGAGTGATTGTGATCATTAAAATCCAAGAGAGTGGGGTACAACATTCCCTACTCTTCCTTCAAAAGTGATTGACCATGTGTTTTTAGGCAAGATGCGATGTGATTGTCCATGTGTCTTCAGGTGAGATGTATTATGATTTCCCTAGTGTTTTTCGATGAGGTGTGATGTGATAAGGCTATAATAAGATGTGGCATGTGGTTGGGGTCATTTAGGGTAGGAGGATGGCACAAGGTTGATGTTATTCATGTTCATGATACCCTACTAATATGGTTATGGGATGATTCATGCTGTTATGTGATATAACACATTAAGTTCTTGTTGGTTTTACATTTTTTCAATAACACATTTGTATGTTTTTTTGACATGTGTAGTTGATACCTTGATTATTTTCTTCCTTTATCGTTTACTTAAATGTATATTCTATTGTAGTTAATGCCTATTGAATTGTTTATGACAAAATGACTTATATAAATTCTTTTTACAGAATGGACAGAAGTTGGATGTATGAAACCGATCGAATCTCAGATGATTTTCAAAACAATTTGGAGAGCTTTATAGATTTTGCATTTGACAATGCTTCAGATAGTGGTCGCATACACTGCCCATGTTCCAATTGTGTTGGTAGACCTTGGTTGAGCCGTGAAGAAGTCAGCTACCACATAACCAAAAATGGGTTTCAAGCAAACTACTTTCTGTGGTATCACAATGGGGAGAAAACGAAATCTCAAATTGGTGATGATCGAAATGAAAAGACTGGAATGGAGAATTTGTTAGATGATCGGTTTCCGTTTATTCGTCATCATGAAAAAGAAAGGATTTCGACTCAAGAAGACTTCGATATGAGGACAGCTGATGCATCTAGTGAAAATGATGATATTGATAGGGTGAAAAAATTGAATGATGCTGCCACGACTCCAGTATATCGGCAATGCGATAAAATGAAAAAGCTGGAATTTTTAATCCGATTATTTCATGGGAAAACTATGTATGGGATTTCTAATACAGCAATCGATTACATTCTTACCCTCTTGAAGGATTTACTTCCAGATGATGCAGATATTCCCTCAAACCACTATATGGCATGGAAGTTAGTTGAGGAACTTGGATTTTCAAGAAACAAAATTCATGCTTGCCCGAAAGATTGCAGTTTATTCTGGGAGGAAACCGCTGAACGAAATGATTGTATAAAATGTGGCACATCCCGCTGGAAGTCAAAATCTGATGGAACACCATCCCGCGTTCCACAGAAAGTAATGTGGCACTTTCCATTGATTCCCAGACTCCAGAATCTTTTTATGTCTGATGACATATCAATAAAAATGAGATGGCATGATACCGAGAGAAAGAAGACTGATGATGAGTTGGTTCATCCTGCAGATGGATTTGCATGGAAGAGATTTGATGCTCGACATCCTGATTTTGCAGCTGACGTGCGTAATGTGAGGCTGGGTCTTTCATGCGACGGTTTTAATCCGTTTGGGCAGATGCTTACTTCGCACAGCACATGGCCAGTTTTTATACACATTTATAATCTTCCCCCATGGTTGTGTATGAAAAAACCTTTCACTTTCATGAGTATACTCATATCTGGTCCTTCTGATCCTGGCATTGATATTGATGTATACATGCAACCTTTAATAAAAGAGTTGAAGCTTCTTTGGGATGTGGGTGTGCGCACATACGATGCATGTTCGAAAGACATATTTCAGATGCGCGCTGCGCTTATGTGGACAATCAATGATTTTCCGGCTTATGCAATGATGTCTGGATGGAGCACGAAGGGGAAACTGTCATGTCCAGTTTGTATGAAGAATACACGATCCAGAAGACTGAAACATCGTTGTAGTTTCAGTTTTATGGGACATCGACGATTTTTGCCAAAGGATCATCCATATAGAATGAATCGTCGAAGATTTGATAATACTATAGAGACCGATGATCCACCTCAGCGTATGTCTGGAACTGATGTGCTTAATGAATTGAAAGATTTCAGTTTTTCGTTCGGGAAGGGTCAAATGAAATCTGGAAAGAGAAAGAATGTTTCCACAGAAACCTGTTACAATTGGAGGAAGAGGAGTATCTTTTTTGATTTGCCTTATTGGTCAACCAATTTGCTACGTCATTGCTTAGACGTAATGCATATTGAAAAGAATATATGTGAAATGTTGCTTTCAGTTCTTCTAAATGTCAAGGGGAAGACAAATGATGATTTACGATCTCGACGTGACTTGGTGGATTGGGGAATCAGACCAGAATTGCATCCTGTGCGTATCAGTGAAAATAAATGGCAACTTCCATGTGCTTCTTATGTGATGACACCTACTGAAAAAAAACAATTTTTGGAAGTATTAGAGACTATTAGAGTTCCTGATGGCTATTCAATCAACATATCTAAACGGGTCAACAGAAGAGAGTTGAAGCTAAAATCTTTGAAGACTCATGATTATCACGTTCTACTGCATGAGTTGCTTCCAATAGCAATCCGTCATCTTTTGTCCAATAATGTAAGGGTGGGTGTTATTCGGTTGTGCCATTTGTTTAGAGATCTTTGTGCTAAGAAGTTGTCGAAGTCTTTCTTGCAAAAAATGTTGACAGATGCCCCATTAATTTTGTGTGAGTTGGAGAAAATATTTCCCCCATCATTTTTCACATGCATGCTGCATCTGACTGTCCATATTCCAACTGAAATACTTCTCGGAGGACCTGTTTCTTTTCGTTGGATGTATCCAACTGAAAGAAATATGTTCACATTAAAGTCTTATGTTCGAAACAAGAATCATCCCGAAGGTTCTATCGTGAACGGTTACTTAGCTCAAGAATGTATGGATTTATGTTCAATGTATTTGTCTGATCTTACTACAAGAATGAGCAGACCAATGAGAAATGAAGAAGAACAATATGAGCAAATTGAACCCAGTTTTCCATCACTTCCTCAAACAGGAGGAATTCCTGGATCATATACATTGAAGACATTAAGCAATGAAGAGCGGGAGATGGCACATCGCACAGTTTTGTTCAACTGTGATTTGTTCGATGACTATATCAGGTAACAAAATTGAATATGTATATATTACATATATATCTGTTAAACTATTCATATTTTTTTATCTACAGGGAACATAAAACAATGATAAATAGGAAGCATCGTTCTTTATCTTTGAGAAGGAGAGAGACTTTGCATAGCAAAGAGTTTTCTGCTTGGTTAAAATTGAAGGTAAAAATATTACTGTTTAAATTAATTATTTCAATATTTACTTAAGTTTAGCTGTCATTTATATTGCAGGTATTGAGTTTGTCTGCTGACTCTGTCTCTGAGGAAATAAGAGCTTTGGCTTTTGGTCCTAATACCGTGGTTCGTGACTGTAAATCAATTGTTATCAATGGGTACAGATTTATTGTCACTGAACGAGCCAAAAACATGAGAACACAACATGATGGTATTATGGTTACTGCCACAACAGATTGTTATGCCAGCGCATCAGATAGTAGATCGCGACTTGAAAATGTGGGTTATTATGGAGTCGTTGAGAAAATAATAATATTGGATTATTACTCTCATGGACGAGTCACAATGATGAAATGTCATTGGTTTGATTCGATGACGAGACATGGCACATTTATTGATGATTGTGGATTTCGAGTAATTAATATGACCCGCACTCTTGCAACCGAAGAACCATATGTGTTGGCATCAATGGCTAAACAAGTTTTTTATGTCAAAGATCAACTTCAACCTGAATTTGGTGTCGTAGTTGAAGTAATTCCAAGACATATTTTTGATGATGCTGATGATGGAATTGACACTGTCCCTATTGCCATTGGAACCAATCCATTTATTTCTTTTGATGACTCCAATAGCTCAATTGTCAGAGTTGATTGTGAACCTGAAGTTGTGGTTGGAAATATATAGAATCATTCATCCATGTTCTCAATTCTTTTGGTATACCTCGAGTTGGGTTGTTAAGGTTGGTAATATTCATATTTGTTTAGTATTGATCACAAATATGTTTTAGCTGACTTGACCGTTATGTGAATTTTCAATGTTTATTGGTTGCTGTTTTATTTGAATTGCATTTTCTAATTTGGAATTGAACTGTATTCAAACCAAATCAAACAATATTTCAAACTTGGTGAACATTACAACTTGTATGTTTTATTAAATTCATTCAAGCTCTTCTAAAACAATTGATAGCTAAATTACCAATGAATCCCCTCATTCCCTCATATATTTAGTTTTTTGGTTTACACATTAATTTTCTTTTTCTAATTAATTACATATTTGTTTTCCAATGCAGGAAATGAAGCCAATTGAAGAGAGACGAAGAAAAAAAATGGCGGAGAACAATCGTCGGATGGAGGAGCTGGGCATTCCACCATTACTGCCTACAGTGAGTACTTTATTTCAAATATATATATATATATTTACAGAATATATAATGTCATGTGATTAATTTTTTTTGTAAACTTTTTTGTAGGATCCACCATTACGTCGACAGTTATTTGACGAGGAGCCTAGTACTGGTCCGAGTACTCAGGCCGGTGGTACGAGGAGGGTTCGTACCAGAGGTGGACATAGAGCTGCGCGTGCCCGACTAGACCCTGCCCCTCCCACTGACATTTCAGCCTTCCCACATTCTGATCCCGGTGTGTCGTTAGGGACACACGGGATATTTAGACCTCCCATATTTTCGCTACCTTCTGCATCTTCTGCCCCATCATTTTCACATCCCATGATGATTCCCACTCCCCAGTCAGCATCAGGTCATACAGTTGTTCCATCTTCTTTTCCTTCTACTTCTGTCTCTCCGAGATTTTATATTCCATCGTCTTCGACTCCCGTTCCACCAGAGGGTGTTCCATCAGGTTCTGTGGATCCGGCGCCACTCATTGATCAGACTAGCACATGTATATTTATAAAACCCTATCAAATTTTTATAGTAATATTTATTTTCATTATAACATGTTTTGATAAAATATTTGTTTTTCTTTCATGACAGATACATCTACTGAAAGGAGGCGGGGGCGGGGCCGTACACGCATGCGTTCGGTGTGGAACCGTCGCACACAGGTTATGGTGGAATATAATGAAGACAATCAGATGGTTGAGAAAACAGGGCAGCAATGTCGGAGTTTTATGGCGACGCTTGCCAAATACTCCGACATCATTCCCGTCAGCCCGCTGTCGTGGAGACATTTGCCACATGAGGTCAAAGATAGAGCTTGGGCAGAGATATGGGTAAAAAAATCTGTTGTATTTAATGCCATGAATTTTTTTTGTATTTATATAAATTAATATTTTCATTTCAGCTTCAATTTAATTTTCCTGATGGTGAGGGTGCACGAATGGAACGTCTAAAGGATTTAGGCGAGCTTTGGAGAGCCTACAAGCATGAGCTGTATATTGGCTGGCGTGCTAGAGTTGGCACTGAGTTAGAGGCGGTACCAGTCGTGGATGATTGTCCTATAGAGAAGTATCGTCAGATGATTACTCATTGGACGAGTACCCAGTTTAAGGTATGAATTACATTTGAGGTATTTAAATAATAACTTTCAAGTTTTGCATTAATATTATCCTTTGCATTATCGAATTTTATTTAGGAATCATCTGGTAAAAATAAAAAAAAACATTGATGCAAAAAAATACCTCCATACACTAGGACGCACGACGATGCCGGATCATGAGAGGCAGCAGGTATGACAATTGTTTATAAGTTTTCTTTACGACTTACATTTTCTTTTTTTTCCTCAATTATTTAATTATTTGCTGAAGTCTTTATATAAATTTTGTTTTCAATGTCATTGTAGAGGAAAGTACAAAATATTGAAGGACGTGTGCCTCGAGCAAAACTGTTTTGCTCGAGTAGACGAAAAAAGGATGGACGTGCTGTCAACGAAGCGACTCAGCAGCAGATTGTAAGTTTTAATCTATTGATTTTATATTTTAATATCTATTTCGTAACTTAACAATATATTTATATTTGTAACAGGATGCTTTAGAGGCCCTCGATGCCCAAGAAGCAGACAATTTTGGGCCATCTGATCACTTACATCAGGTGTTGGGAGATGATCATTCTGGCAGAGTACGCTGCCGACCTAGGATAGCCCCGACGAGGTATTGGCCTGCCTCAGGTACGAGTTGTAGTGCCACCGAGCTGCAGCAAGTTAGGGCACAGGCAGAACAGGCTGAGAAAAGGGCCACAGAGACGGCAGAACAGTCTGCAAGGGCAAACAGTGCATTTATGAAATTTATTGAAGTTCTACGTCCAACACTTCCAGCAGAGGCCAGCCCAGCGATTGATGAATACATGTCGTCGATACATTCTATATATGGTGCACCAGGTGGCAGTTCCAGTGGTGGTCAGGCCGATGTCGAGCTTGAAGATGATGATGGCGAGCAGTCTGATTCAGAAGAGGATGGAGATGAGGAGGGCGAGGAGGAGGGAGAAAGCGAGGAGGAAGGCGTTGAGGAGGGTGATGACGATGAGGAGGACGATGACGAGGGCGATGATGATGATGATGATGGAGATGGTGATGCTGATGTGGGACATATTGATCCGTTACATTTTTGACTTGACATGTGATGTTTAATCTATTCCAGTTGTTGGTTTTATCTAGACTCGTAGTATAGTATTGGAGTTGAATTATTTTAATCAGTCGCCCGTATTTGTCGTCTGATTTCAGGCCATTCCGACATCGTTCGGCCCGTTTGGACCCCCCTCACGCGCGTTTACGAAGCGCGCGCATCACTTAAAACACGAATATTGAGCCGTACCGCGCAAACCGCACGTCCGATTGAGGTGCCGTCTGCGCGTACACGTCACGAATAATAATTAAAATGTTCCACGGTGGTTTCAGATCAATCCGAGGCCGTCCGCTATGAATTTGACCGTTGGACGCCCGTTCTGGCCGTTTATGACACCATAACTGCGTTGTCGGTCACCGCGGGCACACGACAAGTCCGATTGACGTGCCGTCTGCTCGACCACTTCAGAAATCACTCACCCGTATTTGTCGTCTGATTTCAGGCCATTCTGACATCGTTCGGACCGTTTGGACCCCCCTCACGCGCGTTTACGAAGCGCGCGCATCACTTAAAACACTAATATTGAGCCGTACCGCGCAAACCGCACGTCCGATTGACGTGCCGTCTGCGAGTACACGTCACGAATAATAATTAGAATGTTTCACGGTGGTTTCAGCTCAATCCGGAGACGCGGTGTGGCCGACACCACTCAAAGTGTCCGTCTTTTGTTTCAAAAGGACGTCATTTTAAGTGAAAAGAATCAACTGGCTTACGGAAAACCGACCAAACGCATTCCGAATCTGTTGATAATTTATCCCAACAATCCATGGGTCATATGTGACGTGTACGAGCCAACCCGGGATGAATCCGAGTCGCGGTGTTGCCGGGATAAGTTTAAGTGGCTCTCTTTTGTTTAAAATGAACACCATTTTAAGTACATACGGAAAAACGACCAAACGGATTCGGTTTCCGTTGAAACTTTAGGAGAACGATCCATGGGTCATATGTGACGTGTACGAATCAACCCCGCCACAATCGGAGACGCGGTGTGGCCGACACCACTCAAAAAGTGTCGGTCTTTTGTTTCAAAAAGACGTCATTTTAAGTCCACCGGCCAGCCGGTGTGAGACCACCGGCCAGCCGGTAAGGTCACCGGCCAGCCGGATCCAGCCCATCGGCCAGCCGGTGGACAAGGCAGAAGGCCTTGCCCTCTGCCAGGTGCCACCGGTCAGCCGGTGTCTGGCCACCGGCCAACCGGTGGGCCCAGACAGAATGGAATACCTTCTGTCCAGACCACCGGCCAGCCGGTGCCTGGCCACCGGCCAGCCGGTGGAACCCAGACAGAATAGCATGCTTCTGTCCAGACCACCGGCCAGCCGGTGGCTCAGCACCGGTCAGCCGGTGGAGCCAGAGAAATCCCTTGCTTCTGTCTGGTGCACCAGCCAAACGCATTCCGAATCTTTTGATCATTTATCACAACAATCCATGGGTCATATGTGACCTGTACGAGGCAAACCGGGTTCAATCCGAGTCGCGGTGTGGCCGAGATCAGTCTAAGTGGCTCTCTTTTGTTTAAAATGGACACCATTTTAAGTACATACGGAAAACCGACCAAACGCATTCGGTTTCCATTGAAACTTTAGGAGAACGGTCCATGAGTCATATGTGACGTGTACGAATCATCCCCGCCTCAATCCGAGCCGCGGTGTGGCCGACACCGCTCTAACTGTGTCTGTTTTGTTTAAAATGGACAGGATTATAAGTGAAAAGAACAACTGGCATACGCAAAACCGACCAAACGCATTCAGAATCTTTTGATAATTTATCACAACGATCCATGGGTCATATGTGACGTGTACGAGCCAACCCGGGTCAATCCGAGTCGCGGTGTGACCGGGATCAGTCTAAATGGCTCTCTTTTGTTTAAAATGTACACCATTTTAAGTACATACGGAAAACCGACCAAACGCATTCGGTTTCCATTGTAACTTTAGGAGAACGATCCATGGGTCCTATGTGACGTGTACGAATCATCCCGTCTCAATCCGACATGCGGTGCGGCTGACACCACTCAAAGTGTCCGTCTTTTGTTTCAAAAGGACGCCATTTTAAGTGAAAAACATCAACTGACATACGGAAGACCGACCAAACGCATTCGGATTCTATCGATACTTTAGCACAACGATCCATGGGTCATATGTGACGTGTACAAGTCAACCCCGTCTTAATCTGAGATGTGGTGTGGCCGACACCGCTCTAACTATGTCTCTTTTGTTTAAAATGGACATGATTATAAATGAAAAGAACAACTAGCATACGCAAAACCGACCAAACGCATTCAGAATCTTTTTATAATTTATCACAATGATCCATGGGTCATATGTGACATGTACGAGCCAACCCGGGATGAATCTGAGTCGCGGTGTGGTCGGGATGAGTCTAAGTGTCACTCTTTTGTTTAAAATGGACAACATTTTAGGTACATACGGAAAACCGACCAAACGCATTCGGTTTCCATTTAAACTTTAGGAGAACGATCCATGAGTCATATGTGACGTGTACGAATCAACCCCGCCTCAATTGGAGACGCGGTGTGGTCGGCACCACTCATAGTGTCCGTCTTTTGTTTCAAAAGGACGCCATTTTAAGTGAAAAACATCAACTGGCATACGGAAAACCGACCAAACGCATTAGGATTCTGTCGATACTTTAGCACAACGATCCATGAGTCAAATGTGACGTGTACGAGTTAACCCCACCTCAATCTGAGGTGCGGTGTGGCCGGTATCACTTCAGGTGTATGTATTTTGTTTAAAATGGACATCATTTGAGGTAAAAATATATGGTATAGAAAAAACCGATCATATTATGAATTGAATTTCAGATTCCACGTATAATTGTCATCTAAATTTTAAATTGAATTCTATATGAATTATGTATGTTTATGAATTGTAATTTAATTATGGATTTGTATAGTTTCAGGATCCATTATATGTTAAATGTGTATGAATTTGTTCGTAATTGAATATGTATGTTTTATTTTATTACTGGTACAATAGTTGGATCGAAAATGAGGTGAAAATGAGGTGAAAATGAGGTGAAAATGAGGCCTGATGACTGGTGGTGATAGACAGGGGACAGGGGCTGTGCAAATTGCAGGGTGCTGCAATTTGCAGCATAGGGTATGCCAACGGTTTTAAACTGTTGGCATATAAGTTTTAGCATGTCTTTTCCCAACGGTTCTAAACCGTTGGGAAAGACTTCACCAATTCCCAACGGTTTAAAACCGTTGGGAAACTGTTCCACATGGTATATCCCAACGGTTTGGAACCGTTGGGAAAATGTGTGGCATTTGGTTTTCCCAACGGTTTTGGGAGAACCGTTGGGAAAAACTATCCCAACGGTTCACCCAAACCGTTGGGGTAGGGTAATTTCTATGGGCCTATTGCAACGGTTGCAAGAAAACCGTTGGGAAAACCTTTCCCAACGGCTTACTTCCCAACGGTTATGAGAACCGTTGGGAAAACCTTTCCCAACGGTTTCAGGGGCTTTCCCAACGGTTCTGAACCGTTGGGAAATAGTTTATTTCCAGTAGTGAGAGTAATCCTACTAAATGGGATCAAGAAGAATAATTTGGAAGCAGTTGTCGAAACGAGCAATGGTAAACAACAAAAGTGCTATGATCCTTCATGATAGTGCCCATATACTCCTTTGATGAAATCTATAGTTTCATGGAACACATTTATAAATAAAATAGAGGAAATATACACTTGGTTTCTATAACAAAATGATATTTGACCGCAGATATATCACCATATTAATCAATGAAGATACAATCCAATCAATGAAACTCATTATTTAATTAAATTAATTATAAATGTTATCTTATGATCCTCTCTCATAGTTCTAGAATAATTAGATATTTTTTAATTATTTGATTATATTACATTGATCAAGGTGTTAATCATTACATATATCTCTTATTGATCATCGATTATGGAAAAAATCCAATTTGGGCAACGCCCATCCCACATGTTTTTTATTCCCGGAACCAAGGGATGGTAGATATATAATATGAATAAGCATTATAGGGAGAGATTTAGGGACGAATTATTATTCCAATGGTATTATGAGGTGTGAATAAGTGAGTGGAATTTATGTCCTTTTTTACATTGGTGATGAGGACCTCTATGATAATTTTTGGGGAATTTCAACAATGAATTCCGAAATGATAAATTAAATTATCTAAAAAACATTAAAATGAAACATAGAATACAAAAATGGAGGGAAACTGTAGAGATATTTCAATATAATCATTTTTTCAATATTTTTCAGTCATTTTTATCCCTTATCATCTATGTTTAACCAAAATTTTAACCCTAATTTACTACAACCGTAGTATTTAATTTCTATAATTTCTAATATTCATTTTGTGACAAAAAAATTATGTTTACCATATTAGATGACATACATTACGATGATTCAAAATATGTAATATATTTTTCAAAATTCCATTTAATAAACTGTGAAAATGTATTTTAAAATTAATCCAGATGATTCGATGAGAAGGATGGGTTTTGAAGAAATTATTTATAGTATACAACATTTTTTAATTAATATTGAATATTAAAATGATTCCTGACCTAAATTTTATTTATTGAAATATTATTGAACTATTTTTATTTTAAATCTTATTTGAACTACACTTTATCTTTTAAAATATTTTAAATGAAAAATAAATTCTTAAATAAAAAATATTATTTTCTATATTAAATGAAAAATAACACCATTTTTAAAAATACTAAAATTTCATCTAATGATAAATTTGATATAGTGATTTAAAAAATTATTATTTTTCAAATAAATATTCCAAATTTCATAAACATTAATTTAAATAATGTTTAAAAACCATGACTATTCCAATATACATAAAAATATAGTTTTTAGAAAAGAATTATATTTCATTGAAATGGTAATTATTTTCATTTATTTTCAATACATTAATAATGAAACTGTGTTAAAAGTATATTTTTCATATTTTACATAGTCCAGTTCATAAATTATAATTTATTGGCTCAGATATAATGGTCCTTATTAAATGATATTATCATTGAGTATTTTTATTTAAACAAGGTGTTGTGTGCATCAACAAATATCTTAGGGATTTAATTTACTTATAAGTAAATAAACTGTAATGTATTATAATGTGAAATTACTCCCTATAAAATAATTTCATCCAAACAATTTCACTGATTTTACTGTATACAAATATTAGTGTAGTTCTTCTTCATTACATACTTATTTTCCCACGTTGTTTCTCAATTATGTGATTTATCAATAGAACCCTTACTAAATGATTCTTTACATTTATCAACACATTATCTATTATATCAAGAATATATATTGGTTATTCATAAAAATATAGTATTGGTTCCAATTCTATTTCATCATTTGTCTGCACATGTGATGGTTTTTTCATGAACATCCATAAAAATAATATATGAAACACATCATGTATTTTGGAGAAATTAGGGGGTAATTACCAAATGACATATAACTGCTCAAAAATTTTCAATGATTTCAAATGGTCTTATGTACCTATGTCATAGTATATTTTTCATACCAAACAATATTTCACCCGTAAATGTCTATAATTTCTATAATATATGATCTCTCACTTTAAATATAAAATCATTCCTATGATTTATAATATAATAGTTTTTCCTAAATTATTATTATATAATATAAGCCTGAATATTTTTTTAACATTATTTTATTCACTTGAAAAGTGATTACCACAAAAGATTCCTTTTACTAACTACATTCTTCAACTTTGGAGTTTGAAATATCTTTCTATATAATGATTTATACTATGCTATTTGAAAACATTAATGGAAAGTATTATTATAGGAATACTCAAAAAATGATAAATATTGATCCCATATACCATGAAGGTCATATACGAATGAACTCAACATGTATTTATTCATTTGAATTATCCCTATAACAATTAAATTGATTTGTGGTTGTTATGAAGTTATCAAATCAAGATCTATAATGAGGGTATTATGAAGAGACATCTAAAATATTAAAGTAAAATGGGGATCAAAAAAAGATATTATATATTTTGGTGCACTATGATGTCTTGAAACATCATTAATATAGATCCTTGAGATTCGATCAAGCGATTAACATTTATTTAAAGGGTTTTAATGTGTATATTAGGTTTTGTGATGAATAACAACCCATATTTCATTATTATTTATCTTAGATATTTTTAGTATTTTGAAACATTCTTGTGTAATGAAATCTCATTTCCACATTGGAATAGAATGATGTTTTATAAATTCTCTAGGTTTATTCTTCACAACAATATCATGTTAGAAAACCATACATATGGACCCAGAATCATCAATTTCCCATTTCATGTTATCCCACCAAATATATTCCTTTAAATCATTATTTTTATTTATTGTACAATGGTGTATCATGAAATTATGTCCATGACTACAATCCATAAATTCCCTTTCTAGATGGAACACATAATAACTTCCCAGAATTCATAACACCATCTTCAAAAATACATTATTCAAATTTCCCATCATTCACACCTTCAATTTTCATCTAATGTTTCACATAATAATATTGAGATATTATATTAATTTCCAATAAAAATGGATTTTTAATCACTTGAAAAAAGAGTGATATGTCAACATCTATAATAATTCATATATCCATTTATAATATATCCCTCAAAATATAATCCCTTTCAATTAGTTTTTGGGTTATAACTACTTGTCCTTTCCTAGTCAAAGAATATACTACCTTATTTTCTTTCACCAAGTAGAAGTCTATTGTGAAAATATAATCCATTAGTTGCTCAATCAATTTCTTTTTCCTTATATTGGGCTATTTCTATGAGAGGATATATATGGGGATTTTATGGTCTATTTGTATCTTGTATCATTCACTACAGAGATAATTCTTCCATATCATATATGTAAATAGTTTTACTACTAAATCTAGATAATGGATTAGATAGTTATATTCATGAGTATCAAATTACCTTTATTAATATGAAATAAAATTATCATTTTACATTAGGACACAATCAAGTCCCTTCATTGATGAATACTTATATATGAAAATACAATCATTTCTAGATGGTAGAGTAAAAATCATAGAAAATTCCAATATAAATAGTAGTTCATAAAAACATTTATCACATTTTTTTATCAAAAAAATCACAAAACTCATATGTGTAATAATGGATAATGGGTTATCCAATTGAGAAAAAATATAAAAAAATCATTTATAGTAACCTACTAACCCAATGAAACTACATACCTCAAATATTATAATTCGTTTAGTCTATATAATGACTACCAATATATTTATATGATCAAATGAGATTATATCCTCTGAGATAATATGTCCCAGAAAACAATATTTTTATAGCCATAAATCCCATAAAAATTCCCTATAGAACACTTTCATTATAAGAGTATTGAGAATGATCAAAAAGTGGTTCTCATGTTCCCTATTGAATTTAAAACACCCCAATATATCTTTAATGTGTACCAAAACAAAATCATTCTGATATTACTTTAATTAACTATTCATTAGATTCAGAAAAACCAATGCGGTATTAGTCTATCCAAATGAAATTACAATAAACTCGTAATATCAATACCTCATTAGAAATATAAACTTAGAATTCCATCCTTCTATTCTTGAAATTGGTGATACCCAGTGCAATAATTATTATTTGAATAATATTGGGCCTTATGAAATGGTTTAAATAAGTCATTATACAATAAAAAAAAGTATTATATTGAATACAGGCATAAGATTCGTAATATGGTTAAAAAATTAAGAACATTTATTTTCCATAACGTAGTAGGACGTGGACATATTTGTTGTAGTTGGACATCCACAATGAGTTTTGACTGACAACTCCTTCATATAATTAACTGGGAAATGATTAATTTTTTTTAGAAAAATGGATAAGTATAAAATATTTTTACGATTTATGACCAATTGAAGAATTATCTAAATTTGAAGGTATTATCAAAGTACCTACCACCACATCATTACTAATTTAAATATTAAATGTAGTGATCAAGTAATCTTCGACTTCTACACTTTTAATCCTTGATGGTAGATTCCCTTATCACTTTTAACCCTGGTGTGAATAACTCACAATTATATGACCGCTGATGCACTATAAATATTTTATATGTTTCTTACCCATTAATTTATGATCCATATGAACCTAATATCTTAGCTTAAAAAAAAATCTTATTCCATTCAATAATTTCCAAGGGTGATTCTTTACATTGTTTTTACAATGTGAATATTTAATCATTCATCTCTTTATCTATTATTAATTATGATTATAATGGTTCTCATTCAACATATTATTTTACTGATTTCCCTTGGACATGTAAGATCATGATATTTATTTCTCAATTTTTGTGAAATATGATAAAATTTAATACTATGATTAATATAATTGACAGACCATATCCCTTCACAGACATGTATTAATTAATTAAAACAAATGGTAAAACATTCCATCCACATTTCAAATGTAATTTGTATCAAATGATTATAAACATATAATGGTTTCCTCATTATTCAAAAAACATTAATCATACTTTTTCATTATGATGATGAATATTATCATTATTTAATTTGTTTGTTCAATAGGGAAATATTTTTTGAAGAATGTATCCTTAATATATTTACAATCCATAAGCTTTATTTCTTATTCTTTTTTATTAATGTAGATTAATAAACACTATTGATCTGTTATGGTTTCAATATAATACACTATATCTGTATCCATTTATTTTCATTTCATAAAAATTATTTAAATATTTTCTCCATAATATTAATCCAATGGTTAACTATATTTATATTAGTAGTACCACAAAATGATTAGGGATTATATTGGATAATCTAGTGATACACTATGTAATATCTTTATTGAATATGGTTCTCCATATGAAAAATATTATTATTCATAACCTCGTTAAGATACTCAAATATAGCCATAATTTTACTTGTTCTAAAACCATCTATATTTTATTCTTCATCCTGGAATTATCAATATTATCCAAGAGTTTTCATACCCTTATTACTACTTTGAAACATTTTTGAAAATTAAATATACTAGATTATATATTAAAATTAGTAATTTTAAATCATAATGTATAATTCTAAATAGTGTGTAACTCGTAACATAAATTAAAACATTGTCCAATTTTAATATGTTAATGTTAAACTTGGTTTCTTCCAGAATATATTTATTTTTTAATTCTTCATAATGGAATGTAATGAAAATTTAAATTTTTATAAGTATATCCCTATGGATTTTCAAACCATTTTCTCTGTAAGTCTCGGTTTCATGCACCATGAAATTATACCGTCAATCCAATTGTTCTATTATTTTGAGTTATTACCGAGGATACCTCTACTCAAGATACACATCCTCTTGTAGTATCGAAAATTGGATCAATTTTTGGAAACAAGAACATAATATATTCTATATAAAAATATTATTCTATTATTATGTACATAACCTCAAATACAGTCACAATTTCATGTTCCTTAATGAATTATTTCTTTAATATAATATCTAACGTTTCTATAAAACTCCCCTAAAACCATCATGATATCCCCGAATGGAATAACCCCGAGGGGGTGCATACATTTTAACATTGGTATAGATACAAGTTTTTAAATTCGGGATGGAAAATTATATTAAAATTCTTGTAGAAAAAAATTCATAAATTTTACAAATTAAATATTGGTATATAAAAAATCATTAAATGAAAAAAAATTCTTATCTCTAAACACATACATGTTATTATTTTTCATATAATGGGGAAATTGTGAAAATTAACTGTGATCTCAAATGCACAGTAAGTGTTAAGTACATTAGAATATATAATGAATCAATAATCATAATATAATTGTAATGGAAAATAAATAAACCCAAATACAATGTAAATAAATCTAATATAATAATATATCAATGAATAATCAATATGAGTTGGTGAATAACAGAAAAAAATTCTATTTACTCAATAATCATATATTTAAATAAATACATAGATAAAATGATTCTAAAAATATAAATGATAATAAAAATTTAATTTATAATTACATGAATACTTAATTAGTTAATTTCCTGTTATCATGATCATTATAACTCTACTTTTATGTCCCTTTAACAATATGGTTTAAAACAACAGGAAGAAACCCATTCAACGTGGTAAAATGACTTTTTTCTCATTAGAATTACTGATATAATGAGGTGATATATAATTCTAGGATCCACCCACAACTATAGATAAAAATTATTTCCTACAAAAAAATAATCAATTTAATTCATGAATCAATAATCATTATCAAAAAAATATAGTTATTGGGTAAATGACACATATTTGTAAAAATTTATATGATTAATAAAATAAGATTCAATTAATATTTTACATGTAGAAATTTTATAAGGTTTATGAAATAATTATATCCATCATACAAAAAATTTAATATTTATTATTAATTTCACTTCTAATGGAATATTACTATAAGAATGTTATTTATTCCAAATAATGTTAAAAATCACAAAAAAAGTGATGTTGTAGAATAACATTTACCACATGGTAATTTTAATGTAAAATCCACATGGATGAAATAATTCCAAATTAATCATAAAATACCATGAATTATCAAGAAAAATGATATTATTGTACAAGGGGATCTTTATGAACCATATGAAATAAATTAGTTGTGTAACATTAATATATGGAACAATGAAGGGAAATTGCGAAGAATTACATTACCTCACACTTTTTATTAGATAAAAGTCCATTAACATCATATATAATGTATTTTTTCATGATATTAGCTTATAAACGTATCATAATCAGCTTTATAATATATCATATCATCATATAATAACATTTTACAACCCTTTTATTTATTATATTATATTATTTTCAATTAATGTGTGCAAAATTCCTAGTTTATTTATATGTGTTTTGTAATGAATTTTATAGTCCTTGTACGTAAAATATAAGTATATAATCTCCATTATTATAATAATGGTATAAATATATTATTTAATAATTACATATGTTACCTGAACCACTCTTAAATGTTCTGTATGGAAAATGAATCACATCACTTTGTAGAAATTGTAAGCTATATATAAATAAGAGTTAGTAGATCAACATGTGAAAGAATAATAAAATGGGTGTCATATTATATTTAAGGAATCCCTACAATATAATATTTATATATATATATATATCAAATCTATTCATTATTTTTATCATTATTAGAATCCATGTAAATAATAAGTGAAATAGGATGCAAGTCACTTCACGAGGTGGTAGTCTGCCATACACATGAGAAACAATATTGTACATTAAACAAAAATGGAATGAATAACGATGTTTCTTGAGTTTAGATAATTTCATCTCAGTAGTCGATGGGTCTCAAAGAACTACCTGAATCATATTGATATTGTATTAATATTTACTGGTTTTCCACTTCATTGTTGTTGTCATCTTCTATACCTCTTAGACGCTCTTACCACTGCCCTGACCATACACTCCCCTGCTCCCCTTTGGGTCCGATATAGAGTAATGGTTTCAATGGGGTTTTGGGAGGTGTGTTTTAGTTTTATGTTTTCTTATCATGTGGACTTTATCTAGGTTTATGGATTTTTTATTTCATTATCAAGGCTCTAGTGTAGGATTGTTTTATTTTTATTTGTGTTTGATCTCTGTGATGCTTATTTTGGGGTTTTCTGATTAGTGTATCTTTTTTGGCTTCATTCATGATTAGTTATGGTGGTTCCATTGGTGTCTCTATTGATGGTTCCATATATTTTTCTTATAATTATCATTGTGGAGAGCATGTTCTGTTTTGGGGGTCTAGTTGAATCTTGTTTTATGGGATTTGATGATAAGGTTGTGATGTTATCCCGTAGATTCAATAGAATTTAATGGTCTCAGGTGTTTTCTTTTCTAGTGGATCACATCATATAAGGGGTGATAGTGATTATTACGATGTCAGCATGGTTTTTCGTGATGTTTTTTTGGGGTTTGTGGTGGTGGACGACAATGTCGACAAGATGGAACTGTGTGGTGATACTGGTAATGTCCATGAAATGGTGGTGAAGATGAAGATTATGAAAATGGGTATTACTGTGGGTCTCACATGCATTGAGATAATTTGGAATAAAAAGTTATTGTAATTTTAAATGATAGGTTTTCAACTCAAGGAAGGTGTGTGACTCAAGATAACATGTGGACCGAGATGGGTGATGATGTTTTTTCAAAATTGAATCTAAATTTAGTGATCTATGGTGATGTTCTTTGAAAATACCTTTTGAAATTTATGGTTCCCAGTATTCCATATATGGATTCTTGTAAATTAGAAAATATTTATTTTTAATATCCAATTGTTAGAGGTGTTTATGGAAAATTATTTGAATCATTTTGTTAGGTGGTAGTAAACTCAACATATTTTTGATGATTTCATTTTATATTGGATTGAAGTGAATATAGATAAATATTATTCAATTAACATAATAAAATCTTAGTATATTAATTATACTAGTGTTATTATAATGTAATTATTATGATATAATATAAGACGAAAACTAAGAATGAAAATGAATGTGCATTTTTAAGATAATTATATTCCCTAGGAAAAATAGCCATTGGATATCCTCTAATGCTTCTGAGGGATGTCCTTTTGGGAGGAACAAAATATATATAATCATACTATGGTTTTGGGTATATATTTTTAAGGGTTGATTAGGGAAAATGTATTTGTAGGTGTGGACACATGAGGGGAGTTAGTTCCCTTTACTATATGGGGAAAGGGGACTGCCATGGAAAGTGCATGTAATATTCCCAAAATAATTCGATATGTTAATGTAATTCAAATAAATGATAATTAAAAATTTCATTATATTTGATCATTATAAGGACAGGGAAGTAATATTTAGATGAAATAGTCTTTTCCTTTTTTTACATCATTTTCACAATTATCATCGCTGTTTATCCTCATGATTATCATATTTTTACCTTAACTACAGTACTAAACGTTTTCTCTTTTCCTTATAAATTTTTGGAAAAAGTCACGTGGACAATATTATATAATATATGATATTATAATTAATAATATTTAAACCACTTTTTAAAATTCCATCAACAAAAGTGGATATATTTATTTTAAAATTACTCTTAGAGATGTGATGTGAATGTATGGTTTTAAAGAGGAAATATTCGAACATTTTTTATTTTTTATCATAAAATTCAGTATAAAATTTATTCCAATGAAGAAAATTAGTTTAATTTTTTCAAAATTTCATTAAATTTTTTTTAGAAATTTTTCAATTGAAATTTAACTTTTCAAAATAATTGGAATCCAAATTTAATTACCAAATAAAAATCAGTATTCTTAATATTCATAAAAAAATGAATCATTTTGGAAAAATAAAAAAAATTCAACCTATATTAATTATTATATTATGATATAAAAATTATAATTTATTTCCCAAATAGATTTTATAAATATAGAAAAATTTTATTTTAAATTACATGTGCAATGTAAAACTATTCGACATTAGAATTAATGATGTTTTTTCATATGAAAAATGTATTCCCTTAAAAATGTTTCTTATTAATATTAATAATAAAATGTTTAGGACATGGTTGAGTTAAAATCACTTAGAAAAACTATATAGAAATTATGTTTCAAATAATATTGGTCCCCTTTTATGGTGAACTTTTAGGTGCAACATATCATTGTGGAAGAATGCACTGCAAGAATAGTGTGTGAACGAGACATAATGAGTGGTGGGATTCAAATATACATCTTTGGTCATTATAAGTGATATGTAGTGATATGTGACCTTGCACGATGGTAGGGAAAAGAATATATTGTGTTATTTCATAATAGTGATGCATCAGTGGGTTATATTACACTATTGTGGTCTTGGCATATCCCGACAAAGATGGAATAGATATTAAGATCATGTATCAATAGGTCATCTCTCTAATTATCCAATATAACATCGAATAGTTCAATGTAATTAGAACCTATCATGATTAAAATGGTCTAAGAAATAATCACATGATTCTGTTATTGATTGAATTCCCTCTATATTACAAAATATCATAAGATATATCTATCTATTAAATCAAAAAGGGAATCATCATATTCTATGTTTTTAATGAATTTATTTCCCCTAAATGGTCAAAATACATAAGATTTACTTAATAAAAGATGATTTAATGGAGAAATCCTTAGATTCGTTGAAGGAAAAGAAATTCACATTGTCATGAAAGTGGTTCACAAAAATAATGTGCCAATAAATTTGGAATCATTTTATTCCATAAATCCAAGAGGACTTTATTATTTTTTAATATAATAAAACAATATTTGGTTAATTTCCCCATAAAATTACACAGATGTTAGGTACATGTAAAATTCATACATCGTCCCAAGAAGTTATTGAATAAAACAAAATTTTCTTTTAAATTTTCATCATAGGGAATGTATTACATGTCTCTATATCCCCTAGCTAATATAAGTAAATAATATATATCCTTTATACCACCAATTTGTTTTTCAAAAGGGATGAGGCTACACACATCATAGAGGTTGGTTAAAAAGATTTAACTACCTTGAATTTTATCAATGACAATTCCCTTATTATAAATATGTTATATAGCATAAAGCACTTAAAATACCATTATGAACACACACAAAAACAGTATAACTGGTGAATTAATAAAATAAGAAGTATTTCTATAAATTAAGGGTCCTATACCAATGAAATTGAAACATGACCTATAGAATAGTAATGTGACCATTATGAATAGTAAATAGGCCAATAAAACAGAAACCATACCCTCAAATGTATAAAAAAATATTTGGTATCTTAAAAATGGAAATATGACAATATTATATCAAACTTTAAATAAATAAAGTTTTAAAAAACATTAATTAAGTGTTTGTATTTTAAAAGTCTTAAATATTTAATTACAATTTAATGAATTATATTATAATTTAAAAGAACGTTTATTTTGATAAAATGTATTAGTTAATTAATATTTTTTTTCTTATGATTAGAAAATAATTTCATGAGACCATAACTAATTTTTCAATGTGTTATGAAATGAGTTATAATTTAAAAATTTGTATTTTTCAAGTAAATGATAAATTTAATTAAACATTAAATTTTACATAATATGAAAATTATTTCCAAAAATGGAGTTCATTTTTTAATTACACTTGTGAAAAAATGGTAAAGGTTAATTTTAGGTATTTTTAAAAAATACTGGAATTTTTGGTGAATAGTACTGACTGAATATTGTTTTATTATTTTTATGCAATCACTTTTAAGTGAAAAGTGAGAAACCATACAAGACAGCACCACAACACCAATTCACCACTTCACCACTTAAAACCATCCAAGCACAATGGTGGAAATCCATTAAATCCTTCAAACTGAAAAACCACCACATTTTGAGTTGAAGTCAAAAAGAAATGGATGAGGACCACGAACTTGGGAAAACCAGCATCAAGAGAGCTGGACAAATCTGAGAACCAGTCTCCTGAATCTCCCACTAATGAGATGGTCGACACTAGCCCAAATCCACAAATCTGCCGATGATCCAATCGGATTCTTCCCAACCAGCTAGTGAAGTGAGATGGGCCCTGAAAAGAGCACATCCAAAATAGGTGATGAACAGACCAGAGCGAGGAAGACTAGGCCTTCCGGATGATGACCCTACTCTATTGGAAACAGCGGTGCAACCTTGGACAAAAAACATTAAAACTTCTCATCAGAGCCAAATCCACAGCACCTTCAAGAGACCAGCATTGTCCAACATCCCTCCAAAATTCGAAAAACCAAAAATAAATTTAAAAGGATTCATAGAATCTAGAAGATTCCACAGGTTATTTGCATGTCCACCTCTCACCAGCACCACCACAGCCACAGTCACCGCTGCCATCATTAAGACCTGTCATCAAGACCATCCCCATCAGTACACTAACTCCGTCCATCACCGTATCTGCTTTCCACCACAACTGAGGCAGACACCCCATGGGACAAGGAGCCGGATCACCGCCACCTATGGCTGGATGACCCAACATCCTACCCAAGAAGCATCCCTGGAGAGGGGTCCACAACCGATCCAAACAAGAAGCACCACCCTGGGCTTGAATCCAGGTTGATCAGGGATATAGAAGGATCCAATCCGACTACCGAGATCCATGAGAAGACTGTCGTTGAATGAGAAAGAACAGCGAAAAAGATGGCGGTGGACCTCCAGATGAGCGAATCACGCCGGATTCGGACGAAACCACTAACAACCAGATCCACAAGCAGGACCGAGGAGACATCAACAACATCACGAGGACACCACCCATTTCTCCATGAATCTGAACCCATATCCAACACAAAAAGATACCAAACCGAAAAATAAAATCAAAACAAACCATATCTAGAAAACCTACCCTCTGATGAGCCACTCCAGATCCGTCGACGAGCTGCACCAGAGAACAACAGAGGTGACACCGAGCCATTCCATCCCCACCACACTCGGGAATCCGATAAGTCGAACCACAACAGGCCTGCATTGTGCCTGATCTAACGCCGCGCCTCACCGAGCTCCAGAGGAGGACATGCTGGGACTGGAGCCACTAAAGGAGGGAAGGAGAAGACTTCGGAGGAAAACCCTAGCCGCCACGTGATAGGGGAACCTGCTGCTCAGATTCCTTCAAATGGAATCCATCCCCTTTAGGATCATTTGGTGAATAGTAAAATAAGATAATTTACAATAAAGTCTAACCACGTTAATATTTGAGTCATTACTAATGTAATGCTAGGGTAATAACTTTTTGTTCTAATTTTCATGTATTATTTACATTATTTTGTAATAATTATATTCATTATTTTTCGTATTGATCCTAAATAATAAACAAATTATTAAAATAACAAGAAAACACATCTCTCCTGTAATATAAATACTACTCCTAATCTCCACCTCTCTTCACACCTTAGATGTACTAAAACCTATCCAAACTTTTCATAATTTAGACCAGTCTCTCCTCAACATCTTGGATCCTTTGTCCTCATTAAAAAATACCAATCTCAAATCCCTCAATGAAGGTTCTCAATGATAAATTCATGAGGGAAAATCCTATTTTCATTTATTTAATTTCATTATAATACCTTTTATTTTATTATTCCCTTCTCACCACCCCTTATCAAAGTGTTATGGTAAATCTAGTACTCACGTATACTATAATCTTAATATATTTATTAAATAATCCATCATCAATTCTTTCCCCAATTATTTTATATGAAAAAACAAAAACACCATCCATGATGAGTTAATTTATCACATTCAAGTATAACAAGTCTTTAATTTATATTATCTTATTAAATGATGATCATGAATACAATGTAATTCATTAAACATGTCATAATATATTTAATATATATCATTTAATGTTTTTTAACCATTTTATAGACATGATATTAATAATAGAACAAAACTAGTTTGTTTTGATCAAAACAAATTTAAAAATAATCTTAACAATTATCATTAACATGTTATTAAATGATTTAAACTCATATATGGAAAAAATATTATATAAGAAAAATTATTATTCTGCTATATCATTAATAACATATTATTTTAGTTCTTTATAATCATTACCATGATGTAATGTTCACCTATAAAATTGAACTGATCATAAAAACTGAGAAAATGAACACTCCAGAATGATGATGTTGAACACTATAACTCATCAAAAATATCATAAATGAAATAAATAAAATTATAATAAATCAATTAAATATATAAAATGATCTATAATAATTAATTAATGTGTCTAATTTGATTATTTTGGACATTAATATTAAGTGCAGAACTATTTCAAACATATGGTAAGTGTTTCTACCCGAACCTCCATTTTTTCTGTCAGCTTATTATTTCACCCAATTAATCCCAATGTGACTTCTATTTATTATAATTAATTCCTATTTATTATTTTTATATGTTTCAAAATCATGTATTCATTCTTTATAATACTTTGTTGATGGGGAAATTCATGTCTTAAAATGATTCCCTTCCCAATTCTTCTTCATAAAAAGTATATTAAAGCAAGCTTCCATATTTTTAAACCATTTTCAAGTGCACTTAATATAGATTATTAATCCAAATTTTTTTATAAAATCACATATTTTATTATTAAAAACTATATTGTTTCAATTATGGTTTTATAAAAACAATATTTTCTTTTCCATTTTAATAAATCTTGAATGGTTTACCATAAATATTACGGAAATGTATTGTTTCTAAATGTTTCCTAAATTGTCTTTTTGAATGTTTTCACATCATAATGACATAAAATATCATTATATATTAATATATTCCCATATTAATTTCCATTATTGATTTTAATCCATCATTTCATGAACACCTATATGATATTCTCTTTTGATATTCCTTCTTTTAAGATTATGATACCTAATTCTATCCATGGGTAACCCATATGTTAATGTTTTATTTCTTATGTATGATTAATTACATATAAAACATATTCATGAAGATATTATAATGGTTTCACACTGATTTCACTCAATGGAATTGGGAAATGTTTAGTCTAATGAGACATCTTGTGAAACAGTCTTGGTGGTTAGCCTCGACTCTTGGTCTATGTGCAACAGATTTGGTGGTTAGCCTTGAAACGAGCCTATCAATGTGAAATGAATTTTGAATCATTTTAAATTCACGTTTTATGTTGGTTCCAAATTTCTAATATTCTATTATTATATGATTCATTATCATTTATGTTATGATTCAATATTCTTAATGATTTTACATGAATTTTTATACCATTAAGTTATTCCTTCTATCCCATATGAAAAGCTTTATTTTAATGTTTATTTCATTACTATTATTTTTAGATCAACCATTTCTTTAACTATTCCCCCATGTTATTATATTAATATTTAAGGTTTCAAAGGATGTTGATACCAGTTTTTGGAGATTATAAAAAAGTTCTTCTTACTTTTGAATCATTATGTTTAATTATGTACCTAATCTCCAAGACACTAGAATTTAAGATCCTTGGCTTGTAACATGATGTTTAATGATTCATAAAATCATGTTATGGTATGTGTGTAAGGGATGGGTTGAATTATTTTGTATATTTTGAAAGTTATAGTTGGTTTTTGAGATATGGAATAATGAAATTTAGTAAGAACCCAAGGGATAAGGTTAAGTTTGAGTGGAAATCCTTAAATATTGGTTAGTATATATAATGTTTTTTATAAAGAAATTACATCAATTTATGAATTATAAAAGTGGATGAGGTTTCAAAACTAGATATACCGAAGAGTAAAAACTTCAACAGGGGTTTCAAGGCCTCACTCAGGTTAACATGTTACATGAAAATAGGCCTTACTGCACACCAAGTTTAACACTCTTAGGGGATATGCTATTGTAAATTTATAAGATACTTAAAAACCATTATTATGGGTAAAATAAGTTACCATAAGAATATTTTTTAGTAGGTAGATCATGGATAACCTAGATTGAAACCTATGGAAGCACATTTTAGGATGTACTTTTCCATTACAAGTTTATCATTTAATGTTCAATGTATCCCTTAATTAGGATTATAAGTTATGTATTAAATCCTACATAATTATACATTCTTCTTTTTTATTTATTGGATGGGAATAGATGACATCCTACAAGAAATATATGTGATAGTAAATCTAATGACCTTCCAAATTATATTTCAAATATGAGGGGAATCTGTTCTCAAATATTCATGATACTACTTTCTCAATAGGATCATGATATGAATAAGAACATGAATTATGTGGAATTTATTACTTCTCATAAGTGATAGAAATCATCTATAGAATTATTCATGCTGAAAATTCCTCCCAGGTTTATTTTATATTTTTCCTATCCATGCCGAACATTGGAGTAACTCTACTGAGAAGATATTCTTTTTTTTCCTATAGTGTTCATAAGAAGAGAATGTTTTGCTGGTGGTCAATTGCTTTGACGGGGAAGCCATTCATCAGTGTGCACTGGTCAAAATGGGGGGATTGATTCTATAAAATGTAAATATTTCCTGAATATATTTTTCAATAAATATTTTCAATGAACCCTTGTAATAAATATATAATGTTAGTTCCTTGGATATAAATAGGATGAAGATGAATCTATCGGGGTGTATGCAGAAAACATTACAAGGCATTCATGATAGGCCAGTAGATTTTTCAGGAACACAAAACTTATGTTGAATCACTATTCATGAAAACTGATTCTTATTCTTCATAATGTGTTGCTGATCTAAGACATTGATAGATATGATGAGATTGTATGTTACTCCCTTAACTTTGGAATGGATATTTGAGAATCTGGGTGGTCTTGTATTTTTGTGTAAAAAGATTAAAATTGATACTATCATGGGTGGACTAACATATAAATAAAATGATAGAACGAAATCCCAATTTCCTGCATGTCAAAATTGTGGGAAGAATAATATTCTGACAAGTCTAAATAGAAATAGAAAATGCTAAAAATGTGAAATAACGAGTCATCTATATAATATCTTCTGAAGGCATGTGAAGAATCCCACTAATTTGGAATAATAATGGAAGGTTCATATCAACAGTTAGCTTATTTTACATTGTTATAACAACAAGGGACATGGGAATTAAATGAAACATTTCCCTATGCTAAGGGTTTTCAATGAATATAAACAAAGAAAACCTCCATTGTATCAAGGAATGGAATATGAAATCAATAATGATGAAGTGGATCCCTCAATGTATGTGGTGATATAAACAATAATTATTCATTCAAGATTACTGAATGTACTATGTGATTCTACTTCTACCCATTCATTCATATATTTCATGTTTAATATAACTATTCAAAAACAACCTCAAAATTTAGTGGTCGAGTTGTCTGTGAGAACATAAAATGGGGAAATTATAGCATCCAAATTTTTTAACTCCTCCCATGTTGTTGTTTTTCTTATGAACCTTACATAAATTATTATCATACTCCCTTTAGAGGAGTTTGAGGCTGTATTGGGAAAAAATTGACTATCTTTATATGAATCCAATATAAAATGTCCAGAAATGGAGATTACGCTTCATATCCTGATGTATCCTCCAATTCTATACAACTTTACGGAAGAGTATGGTACTCCATCAAGATTATTGTATCTTGTGTGGATAATGTTTCATTACAAGGAAACATACCAAGCTCTAATGATTGAAGAAAATAAGAGTATCATTTTTAAGGACAAGACTATTATGAGGGATACACTGATTTGTTCCCCAAATGAGCTTCTTATTATTACTCATGATCAAATGGTTGAGTTATCAGTTAACATTATTCCTAAATATTTTTCTATAAAAATGAAACCATATTTATTGACCACCTATGAGGTTAATTTACTGAAGAATTAGTTTCATGAAATATATTTACAATGGTTTTATACTTCTGAGTGTTTAACCAGGGGATTCACCAATCATCATTGTCAAGAAGATTGATGGATAAATTACTCCTGTAGATTGATTATTTTTAGCTTAATAAAATCACGATTATGAAAACGTATCTCCTTCCACAGATTGATGGCTTCTTCAGTTTTCTACATGGGGCTAGTTATTTCTCTAAGGTGGACCTTCAGTAGGGATATCACTAATTAAAAGTGAGTACGGAAGTTATTCCCAAGACTGGATTTTGAATGATTTATGGATCCTATGAGTTCAAACTGATGATTTTCAAACATAAAAATTCTCCATAAATATTCATGGAATTAATGAATAGATTCTTTATATATTACCAAAAACAATATTTGGATGTCTTGATTGATGATATTTTGGCGTACTCTATGAGAAAGGAGGAACATGAAAATCCTTTGAATATTGTTTGGAAGTCATTGAGAATGAAGCAAATATATGAAAAGTTCAAAAAAATGTAAGGATGATGGATGTATCCTTATTAGGGCATGTATTCACTAGAAATGAGTATTTCTTGACCCTTATAAGACAAAGCCAATTGAATTGTGTCCCAGAAGACATCTCTATGGAATATCCACAACATTCATGGTCTAATAGGGCCTTACCAATAATTTTGAGGAACTTATAATTTTTAACAAACTCATTAAACTTGATTTCTCAAAAGGGAGTGAAATTTATCTGGACTAGTGAATATAAAAGCTACATTAATGAGTGAAATAATAGGCTTATCCCTAGAGTAGTTATTATACTACCAATAAGTGGGGAACTATTTTTAGAATACAATAATTCATCGATGATGGGATTAAGGTGTTTACTAATTAAAAATGATAATGTGATAGCTTATGGATTATGTAATATGAAAATTAATTTGTAAAACTATCCCACACATGATATGGAGTATGAAACTAAGATCTTAGCAATGAAAATTTCATTGCATTATCTCAAATAAAACTATTATGATATATATTCTGATCACAAGAGTCTCAAATATATTTTCACATAGATATAAATTTATATATTCTAATGAAGATGGACATAGCTCATCAAGAATTATAACATCCCAATCCACTTCAATCATTTTCTTGAAAATAAGGTAGTGGATGCCTTATGTGTAAGGGATCATACTACATTATCAATGATGATAATTGAGATGTATATAATCATCTATGATTTATATAGGATGGACATGTAAATTTCTAAAGAATTATCATAATAAATTTTATCTCAAATGATTTATCAACTATCCCATGTAAAGAAACTGAAGGATACTCAATTAAATGACGTGGAAATAAAAAAAGAAGAAGCCGTTAGAAAGGAAAAATCCTCAGAGATTAAAATAGATGAGGTAGAAGTTTTAATATTTTTGTAACATCTATTTGTACAATCTGATCTACTGGTAATTGAGGATATTCAAAATGATGCACCTATCTAAACATTCTCTCGATACCCATTGATTACAAAAATTTATGGAGATCTCTGAGAGAACTATTTGATGGAAAATGAGAAGAATTTGATCTATGAATATACATTAATGTTCCTAGTTAGTCAGCAAGTGATGTCTGAATGAAAATAGACATATGGGATGATTAAGCCAGTACTTGAACCAATGTCGTAGTGGGAAAAAATTAGAATAGAATTTTTCAGTGGACATACAAATACGTCAATATGAAATAATTCTATATTGTTTTTTGTGTATTTTCTTACAAATAATACTCACTATATCACATTTCATGTGGTATTCTCACTAGATCAACATTCATTGATATAAATTAATGAAGTGGTATTGTTGAATGAATTACCACCATCAATTGTATCTGATTAAAATTTATCATTCACCCTCATGTTCTAGAAAAGTATCCAGCATGCTCTGAGCCCTAATCGTAACAATAATATGAACAAATATCCTAAAATTTATGAAAAATCAGAACAGTCTATTCAAACACTTGAAGACTTGTTTAGAGTATGTTCTATGCACTCTGAAGAAGGATGGGGCTGACATATACCACTGGTTGAATTCCCCTACAACAACAGTTTCTAATCATGCATCCAAATGGATCCATATGAATTACTTTATGGGAAAACATGTAGAACACTGGAATGATTGGATATGGTCGATAAACGTAAGCTATTATGACCTAAAAAGGTTGAATGAAATTTGGATAAGGACAAAACCATTCAATATTACATCAAGTATTCAAAAAGTTGAGAAAATAGTTATGAATACAATCATAGATTATACCTTGTTTTTATGATTGGATATATGGTATTCCACCACATACCTCTATGGAAGAGGATTTTGATAATTGGGATGAATGAAAATATATTTCTCAAGTACGTCAGACCCTTAAATATCCTCGATCATGTCAGTTTTGGTGCCTATTGACTAGAACTTCTATAACACCCCAAGCTTCCATGGTACGCTTCTCTTTGAATAATACAATAGCTTATGTTTTATGCAACTCTGAGTACTAACACAACACCGAAAGAAAACTAGCTGTTATGAATAGTAATACCCACTTTTGAAATTTTATAAATTTTAACATTCAAAATGGACTTCATTTTTGGATTTTAAATATCGAAATAAGCCTAGGGTGAATTTTTGGTATTTTTCTGAAAAAAAATTAATTTTTGATGAATAGTGAAAAACACTAAGTTAGAGTTTAAAAATTGAATATTTATTTAAATCATTATTTATTTTATTTAAATTTATTTTAGGTCAAAATGGATACATAATACATATATAAGTTCAATGTAATTAATTGGAGTCAATTTATAGAAATTTTAGATATACAAAAATTTTATATAAACTTTTCACTGTCCTCTACCCACCTCCTAGGAGCATTTGGAAATTTACATAAAACATAATATTACCTCTTCTGTGAGTTGAATTTAAAAATTCTGAGAGACACAGTTGATATCAGTAAGTAAAATGTGGTTCAATAAGATGAAAATAATTTTTGGTGAAAATTAACTTTTTTACTTTTATTTACCACGGTAAAAAGTAAATAGGGTAATTAACGGTAAAAATGACATTATTATTACTCTAAAACTTGTCTTAATTCTATTGTATATGTTTAATTCGACCAAACAAACTTTAGGAAGAAAATATGATCCTTTAGATCCACTTGGATTAGATTAGGACATTTATTGTTATTTTATATAAAGAAGAGTTAAAATAGTTAAAATCAAAGTTTAATAAACAAATCATATTCAATATAGGGTTAATCATAAGATAAATTCGACTATAAATATTCATTATAAAGATAAATATATTTCCTACATAATGGTATTATATTTATATTTTGTATACATTATATAATATAATTTATTTATGACACAATGATGATGCAGTAATTACCTAAATAATGGAATATTTAAATAATTGATATTATAGATATCCAAATAAATGTAATTTGAGAATTTTTATGAATTAAACTTTTTTTATTGGCTACTATGCCATGTTAGGGTTGGTTAAATGAATTTTTTCAATTTCAATATGATTTTATGATTTTATCAAAAAAAGAAATACCCAATAGTGCCAAAATTGTAAAAAAAATGTTTTTAAAATAAGTATCATATTATTAATTGATATAATTGTACTAAAAATCTAGGGTTCTGAAAAAGACTAATATAATAATATATATGACATTAAGTAACCAATTGGGTTTCTATTGAATGTTTATAGTATTTTCATTAACCATTGAGTGTAAGAATACATGAAGACACAGTAAAAGTAAAATTATTTAACTTTGAGTTAAATCTAAATTATAAGGTTAAAATGGTAACCTAAACATGTCAAAAACATATTGGTTGAGAGGTTTTCGACCCATCCTCACCCTAGCCTTTAAATAAGTTACATAGGTGCCATTATAAACCGAATATGAATTTATTATAAAATAATATATTATGTTTTTCCTTAGGTTCCCCTCACCCCTCTTATAAAATGGCACTCCCCCTTTTTTCTAATTCACACCATAAAAGCCATTTGGCTCAGACTAAGCTGACAAAAATACACTTTGAACTATCATCCATTTATAATATAGGACTTCATTTAGTATGAAATCCAATATAAGGATCCCTTTTGATAATATCCAAAGGAAGAACCTGAAGAAGAGGTAAATATTTCATCACCACTTTCAAGATCCATTCATCTTCCACATCCTATTTCTTTGTTTATTCCATTCTAAAATAATAGCTCCAGTATCTTCTATATACTATGATTCTATTTTAAATATGGTAATCAAAATTCATTATTCTATCCATCCCTTGAATGACATGTCACCATATGTGCATATGTAAGGCTTACCGTCTCCACGTCGTGGTGTAATTGTTATTCAATACATTATTATTTGGATGGGTATAATAATGATGTGTTATTCATATAAATAATAAATATAACATGATAAATATCATGTATATTTGATATAGCATCCATTAATATATTTTTTTAATATCAAAAGAATGATATTATCGCTTGTCCGTACGTACAGATTACAGACTCCACGAACGCGACGAGATTCATTCCAAATTGTACCCATTGAAGAGTAATTTTAATTTTATGTTTAAAAATAATTCATAAAAACATGATATAATTCAGGATATGAATAATATAAATCCCATACATAACAAATATGACTCACATAACAAATAATATAAAGGAAAACGAATCTTATAACACCCAAAATGACGATAATACCATGATATTATTAACAAAGTAATGTTAAAAGATCATATATGATATTATATTAATGTTTATGATTATTTTATAATTTAATAACAATTTTTCACTATTATACATGAGTTTAACCAACCCTAAACAAAAGAAAAGTACAAGGTAAGGGTTAATTCTACAATCTCTTAATTATCTGAGATTTTTTATACATAATTATCTACTGGTACCTCTTTATCATCCACATATATGTTTCTCATAAATGTCTTTAAAAACATTATTATTATCTTATAGACTATGGGATAATGTGATTTATAACTAGTTTGACTGTTTATAAGATGTTTTTAAAGGATTCTATCCGTCGTTTTTCAACCAAGGACCTTTTTAACCATTTCGACATAATTAAGGTAAGAATGTCTTTTTTTAACTTATAAGGTGGGTGCGGCTATTTTCCACCATTATAAAATCGTTGAAGCTTCCCTTACAATCATATAAGAATAATTTCAAAATAAATGTCATCTTTATAATTATCTGACTCTTAAATGATTTCAAAATAGAAAGATATATTTCTCTAAAAAAGGTTTCGATTTCATCTATGTCAAAATCCTTTGATGGATTTTATGTTTATTCGAAGTTGATTTATTAAGATACAAAACATCCATATTGTATTGAAGTTTTTGTGATATGTTTGACTATGGATGTGGTATTCGTGTACCATTTATTATTTATGGTTAAAGTATTGACATTTGGTATGCTAGTTTTAATAAGAATGTTTATGTTATAATTCATCCTTTTCTTAAGATGAATGAATGGGACTAGTATGTTCCAGGTTGGGGACCGGTAAATGTTATCCCTCCGGGTTGGGGTCCTGTTACAGGAGACCCTCAGGGTCGGAGTCCAGTTACAGAGGCTCTCCGGGACGGAGTCTGATACAGAGGCTCTTTATGATGGAGTCCGGCTACAGAGGCTCTCCAGGATGGAGTCCTGTTATAGAGGCCCTCTAGGTTGGAGTCTGGTTACATAGGCTCTTCAGGAAAGAGTCCATTTACAAAGGCTCTCTGGTTTTGGGTCCTGTTACAGTTAGACCATAGGTCCTGGCATGAGGCCTTGAAACAAAAATTAAATTCCCGTACTATACATTCCCTCATTATGAATATAATATTGATGGTTCATGTGGTCATTCGACTAGTAGAATACCCATTATTATGTTTTATTATGGAATTATTTACATAGCTCATATTCCTATCACAAAATTATTCATGTTTATTATTGGTAAAGGAATGTGGTTTCAATTATTCACCATGCATAGTATTTATGTTATTTTCTACTGTATTTCATACCCTTACTGATCGTTTGAGCTCACCCATTTCTATGTTTTATTTTTTCCCAGGATTCCAAGAAGATTATTGTGATTGATATATAGGGTTATGTTAAGGGAATAACGGAATTCATAAAGGATTTATTAATGTTGTGTTGTATGTTATAAAGAGTAATGTAACCTTCATGTATGTAATCTACTTTCCAAGAGTGCTAAACTGATCAGACCTTCGGGACCAAATTCCTTGTAATATTTCCAATGTATTGAAATAATACACAGACTATGGGCTTCTGGGGTCGGGGTGTTATAGTCGGTATCAGAGAAAGTTTTAAAATAACCTTGGAAACTTGATTTAGGTAAACTCTGATTAGAGAATATAGTCCTAAGATAGATATTTTGGATTAGTATAGAAGAGAATCCTAGAATTTTGGTATTGTAGAGTTTTTTTGAGTTTTCAAAGAAATACATCACTGTCTGGATATGAGCAGGTAGAGGCGGCTCTGGTACAGATGTACCTTGTTGCAAAACCAAAAAATACCTCTTTGAGCTAGACTCGAATGAGAACTGGTGCACAAGAATGGGCCTTACAGCACTCACGGTTACGACACTACAGGGGTATGTTCTTAGTATAATTCTCATTTTCATTATAAACCATTATGAAGGGTTTTTTAGTATATACTTTTTTAAAGAAAACATTTTTATGATTATGGATTATATCGATAAACTGTTAAGTTTATGTTGAGTGTTTTACATGTTTGGAATTTTGTATTTTGATTTATAAAATAATCAAGTTTATTCCATTATTGAGAAATGGAGCCTAGTGGAAGGAATAGAAACTATATCAATGCACGCATTCCATTTAGGGATTTCCCTCCAACAAAGATAATTATAGTGGATTTGGTGATGTAATCGGTGCTGATTAGCTAATCACCATACTAGACAACTCACGTAGGTTATTAATAATTACCTTACCCATATAGAGCACCTTGATCCCCAGCTTGAAGGATCAATGTTAAATCGCTTCATGTGGTAACAACATCCAAAATTCAATGGGGGTACAATTCCACTAGTATCTGAGCAATATATAAATTTCACAGAGAAAATATTACACACCTTACGGAGTAGCGAAAGGGAAAAAGTTATCATGGCAGTTTACCACCCTAATAGAGATGTTGATCAATGGTGATCATTGATTCAAAACACAATGGAAGATGAGGAAGTATCAAATATTTAATGGAGAGAGTTTAATGAAATTTTCATAGAAAAAATACTTTCCACATGACCATCGAGCGGATATAGAAAGACAATTTATGAGTCTGAGGAAAAAGGAGGATGAGATTGATGGAAAGTATGAAGCTAACTTTACTAGGTTATAAAGGGATGATATAGATTATATAAATAAACTAAATAATTGATATTGATCGTTTCATTGATGGGTTATAACCATTTCTCTATCGAGAAGTATTATCATAATCATTCACATCGTACGAAGATATTGTCTCGTGTGCTATCAAGATAGAAAATGAATTCTCTAAATCTAATGACAATATTGTAAAGAAAGAGAATAAGAGAATGGTGGAGAAAGAGACGGATAAAGGGAAAAAGGGAAATAAGGATTTTCTATTGTGTGATAATTGTGGGAATAAACACCCCAGTACTTTCCTAAAAGGTATGGGAGTTTTTTACAATTGTGGTGGAAAAGGCCACCAAGATCGTGATTGAAATGGGAAGAAAGAGGCTATCAATAATGAATCCTACAATTATAGAGAAATGAGGAATTATGCAAATTAATTCTCTAAGCTCCTAGAAAACATACCTCAGAAAACACTAAGTGATCAAGGCCAATCTTATATTGTTAATATAGTTGAAGTGGAAAAATTAATGTATTTGTTTTTTTGGACTCATGGATTCTATTCTTTTTATAATAATAATGTGATATATATAAGTATTTTACTACGGTACTTGATGTTTTCATTATGGTTTTAATATGACTAAGGTAATCATATTATCAGTATGTGACAATAAGTGAAACTTTACTATGTTTGGTGAATCTGATGTAACAATTGATTTTGGAATTTAGATACTATTTATAGAGTGTCTGGAAAGAGGTATTTTGGAAAACTATAATGGTTGGAATGGAATGAGGTGAACTTTGGATAGTATTGTTTAAGGTTAAAACATTTCATAGGATTATTTTTGAAAAAGGAAAACCTGTAGGTCGGGCGATAACCCATCACATCGGACAAAGATGCAGGAATCGAACCCACAACCACAGTGTGAAAGGGCTTTATTACCTACAACTAGCCTACTGGAAGTCCCTGGTTATTTAAAAAAAAAATTCTTCAATTAAATGGTATGTGTTAATATTTGGAACCATATATGATTTGGATAAATATAATATTTTTTTGTGTTTTATTATCTTTTATAGTGAAATATGAGTTTGTGGTAGGAATTAGTTGAAGGATGAAACTCTACTTGTAAATTATATATATATATATATATAGTTCACTTATTCTCTGAATAAATTAATTCTTAAAATTTACAGAAGGGATAATAAAACATAAATTTTTTTATCCAATTACCTATTTTGTTGAACTGGTGATATTTTATATTATCACAGATTGATGGCTTTGAGGCCCTCAATATTACACTAGTTTGTGATTGATGACCCCGATCACTCCCTTTAAATATTTATGATTTCCTCTAATTATGTGTGTATAACTTCCACCAATGTTCTCCTTTGCAAAACCCTTATTTGGTGGTGACTTTCTCATTTCCCATTCCCTCTTACTAAAACATAATTTTATTAACCTTATTTTCGATGTGGGTTTCTTAGAAAGGTATTCTCTACTTTCAACTGTTTATTTTTGAAAATCAAATTAAAATTATGGGGAAGAAATTAATTGAAGGATGAGACAATATAACATCCCAAGCTTCCACGGTACGCTTCTATTTGAATAATACAACAGTGTGTGTTGTACGCAACTCTGAGTTCTAACATACCACAAAAAGAAAACTAGCCATTTTGAATTTTAATACCCACTTTTTGGAATTTTATAAATTTTATCTTTCAAAATGGACTTCGTTTTTGGATTTGGAATGTCGAAGTTATCCTATGGTTAATTTTTGGTATTTTTTTGAAAATAATCAATATTTGATGAATAGTCAAAAACACTGAGTTATATTTAAAAAACAAAATTTTTATTTAAATAATTATTTATTTTCTATAAATTTATTTTAGGTCAAAATAGATATATAATACTAATATAAGTTCAATGTAATTCATTGGATTCAATTTATAATAATTTTAGATATATAAAAATTTTGTAGAACTTTTCACTATCATTTACCCACCTCCTAGGAGCATTTGCAAATTTACATAAAACTAAATTTTACAGCATCTGTGAGTTTAATTTTATAAATTTGAGAGACGCAGTTGATATCATTATGTAAAACATGGTTTAATAAGTTGAAAATAATTTTTGGTGAATAATATCTTTTTACTTTTATTTACCACGGTTAAAAGCAAATACGGTAATCAAGGGTAAAAATGATTTCATTATTACCCTAACACATGTCCTAATTATATTGGATAAGTGTAATTCGACCGAAAAAACCTTAGGAAGAAAATATGATCCTTTAGGTACACTTGGATTAGATTAGAACAGTTATTACTATTTTATTTAAAGAATACTTAAAATAGTAAAAATAAATGTTTAATAAGTAAAACATTTTTAATATAGGGTTGTACATAAGATAAATTTGACTATAAATATTCACTAGAAATATAAATATATTTCCTACATAATGGTATTTTTTTATATTTCTTAGAGATTAAATAATTTAATTTATTTATGACACAATGATGATTCCTAAGTTACATAATCAATAGAATATTAAAATAATTGATAGTATAACTATCCAAATAAAAGTAATTTGATAGTTTTTATGAATTAAAATAATTTCTTAATTCAATAGGACATGTTAGGTGTTGTTGGATTAATTTTTTTCAATGTAATAATGCTGCTCTAAGTTTAACAAAAAACCAATACCAAATAGTGTCAAAATTGACATAAAATAGTTTTTTTAAAATATTATAATATTAATTGATATAATGGTCCCCCAAATCCAAGGATCGGCCAAAAGACATATATAATAATATATATGACATTAATGAACCAATTGGGGTTCTATTGGCGATTTATAGTAAGTTTATTAACCATATAGTGTAAGAATACAAGAAGCCACGGTAAAAGTTAAATTATTTAACATAGAGTTATATCTAAATGATAACGTTAAAATGGTAACCTAAACTTGTCTAAAACCTATTGGTTCGAAGGATCTCTACCCATCCCCACCATAGCCTCTAAATAAGTCACTTGGGATCCATTATAAACTGAATAATAATTTATTATAAAATAATATTTTAAGTTTTTCTTAAGGTTCCCCTCACCCCTCTTAAAAAGGGAACTCCCACTAATCTCTAATTCACAACTTCAACTCCATTTTTCTAGGCCAAACCCTGCCCAAATACCAATTAAAATGTCCTCACATCATACTAGAGGACTAAATTTAGTCAGAATGTCAATTTAAGGAGATCTTTTGAACAAATCAAAAGAAATATCCCAAAGAAGTGGTAAATATTTAATCACATCTTTTAAGTTCATTTCTTCTTCCACATCCTCTTTCATTGTTGTTTCGACTCTAAAATAATAAATCCAGTATCTTGTATATTATATGATGTTATTATAAATATGGTACAACAAAATTCAACTTTCGATCCATCCCTTAAATGACATGTCACCATACATGTATACGTATGACTTACCGTCTCCACGTCATGGTGTAATTGTTATTCGATATAATATTATTTGGATGGGTATAATAATGATGCGTAATTCAGGTAAATAATAAATATAACATGAAAATGATTCTTTATATATGATATAGCATCCAATTATATATTATTTTAATATCCAATGAATGATATTGTCGCTCGTGCGTACGTATAGAATACAGTCTCCATGAACGCGATAAGATTCATTCCCCATCGTATCCATTAAATACTAATTTTCATTTTATGATTAAAAAAATGTATAAAGACATGATATCATTCTATATATTAATAATATACATCCCATACATAACAAAAATGTCTCATATAACAAATAATATAAATTAAAACGATTTTGTTAACACACGTAACGACGATAATACTGAGATATTATTAACAAAGCAGTGTTAAAAGATCATATATGACATACTATTAAGGAATATGAATCTTGTCTAATTTAATAAAACTTATTTCACCATTATAGATGAGATTAACCTACCCTCTACCAATAAAAGGTACAAGGTAATGGTTAATTCTACAATCTCTTCATTATCTGAGGTTGTAAATACGTAATTATCTATTGGGACCTCTTTATCATCCACATCTATGTTTCTTAAAAATGTATTTAAAAACATTCTTACTATATTATAGACTATGGTTTAAAGTCATTTATACCCTTTTTTGACTTTTTAGATGAATTTTATTAAGGAATCATTCCGTTGTTTTCCAAAAAAGGTCCTTTTTAAACTTTTCGACAAAAATAAGGTAAGAATGTCTTTTTTTGACTTATACAGTGGGTGCAGCTATTTTCCACAGTTATAAAATCATAAAAGCTTCCCTTATAAGATTATAAAAATATTTTCAAAATAATTTCGTTCCTTATAATTATGTGACTCTAAAATGATTTCAAAATAGAAGGAGATATTTCCCTAAAAAAGGTTTTGATTTCATCTATATCAACATCTATTGATGGATTTTAAGATTATTTGATATTGATTTATTATGATACAAAACATCCATATTGTGTTGAAGGATTTATGATATGTTTTACTATAGATGAGCTATTCGTATAATAGTTATGGTTTATGGTTAGAGTATTGATTTTTCATATGCTAGTTTTAATATGAAATTTTATATTATATTTCAACATTTTATTATGATGAATGAATTAGACTAGTATGTTAATGGTTGGGGACAGGTAAAAGTAATCCCTCCGGGTTGGGGTCTGGTTACATCAAACCCTCCATGTTGGAGTCCTGTTACAGAGGCTCTCCTGGATAAAGTCCAGTTACAGAGGCTCTTTGGAATGTAGTATGGTTACTGAGGCACTTCGGGATGGAGTCCAGTTACAGAGGCTTTGTGGGATGGAGTCCGGTTACGGAGGATCTCCGAGATGGAGTCCGGTTATAGAGGATCTCAGTGTTTGGGTCCTGTTACGATTATCCCATTGTTCATAGTGTGAGTCTTTGACCCATAAATTAAAATATGGTATTATACATTCCCTCATTATGAAAATAATATTGATGGTTCATGTGGTCATTTGACTAGTATAATAACCATGATTATGTTTTATTATGGAATTATTTACTTATCTCATATTCCTGCCAAAAAATTATTCATTTTTATTATTGGTAATGGAATTTGGGTTTAATTATTCCCGTGATTAATATTTATATTATCATCGACTCTGTTGATTACCCTTACAGAAAGCTTGATCTCACCCCTTTCAATGTTTTATTTTTCCAAGGATTCCAAGAAGTGTATTGTGATCAATATGCAGGGTTAAGGTAATTGAATAATGGTGTTCATAAAGGATTTATTTATATTGTGTTGTATGTTATAAAGTGTTATGTAACATTCATGTATGTAATCTATTTTCCAAGATAGGTAAACTGATCGGTCCTTCGGGACATGATTCCTTGTAACCATGCCAATGTATTAAAATAATACGCAGACTCTGGGCTTCTGGGGTCGAGGTGTTACAACATCCACCAACCATGCCTCATGTACATGATGTATTTCACGTACCCTTATAGAAGAAGTATATATCAATCCAATCACATATACAGAATTCATTAGTTGTACAATTGGAGAATGGTCTCTCATATCAGGAGTATCTAGTGAAGATATTTGATCATAGAGATAATGTTATACTCAGTAGGCCACTATCCTATTCAATTTATGATGGAGGGACCATAAGTATGTAGAAGAATAATGGGAACCAGAAGAAACAATAAAGGATAAATACCCTCACAAATTTTTCCCATAGTATGTAAAATGAAATTTCAAGGTAGAAATTTCATATTCATGGTAGAATGTAACAACAAAAAAAGTATCATTGAAAATTCCTTTTTAATAATTTGGAAATATATTATAAATCACATTAACTAATATTAATAACATAGTAAAATAATTATAAATAATGAATGAATGAAATAATAATTATTTCATGAAGTTAAGGAACCATTACTAATGAAATAATAACTTGACCTCTGCAATAGTAATTTGACCCTTAAGAATAGTAAAATGGTTAATATAATAGTAACATTACCTTTAGAAGTATAAATAAAATTTGGGATTTTATAAATTAAAATGTGATATAATTATATCATTAATTATGTAAATAATTTTTCTAATTGTTATCAATTATGTGTTGGTAGTTTATGAGTAATTAATATTTATTTACAATTATATCAATAATATTATAATTTAAAAGAAAATATATTTTCATAAAATGTATTAATAAATTGATATTTATAGTATTCTAATATTAGGATAATTTTATGAGGGCTTTTTTATTTTTTCAAAAGTGTTATAAAATTAGTAATTATTATAAAATATGTATTTTTCAAGTAAATGATGAGTTTAATTAAACTTTTAATTTATAATATATAGAAAAATATTGTCAAAAAAAGGAGAAAATAGTTAAATTATACACGTCAAAAAATTGTTAGGGTTTATTTTTATGATTTTTCTTAAATACATGAATTTTCAGTGAAGTGTAAAATATGATAATTTACGATAAATGAAAAATACATGAATATTTTAGTCAATGTTTATTTAAGTATTAGGAATGGACATTTTGTTCCAAATCACTTGAATTTTCCACTTTTTTTATCATTATTATACTAACTATTTCTTTTATTAAGCCAAAATAATAAAACAATTATTACATTAATGGGAAAACACACCTCTCTGTCATAATAAATACCACCACTCACCTCATCCTCTCCTCACACCTTCAAATCATTGCACCATACCCAATTTAAAAGGCCCATGCCTTAAAAATTATAGAATGTTAAATTAATTTAATAATTCACATTAAGGATATTTTCAGGTTTAATGATTTAGGAATTTAAGTCAAAACATATACAAAAAAACTTTAATATTACATGTATACACTTCTACTAACATTCTATTTTTTCTATAAAAAAACCCTTAAAAAAGAAAACATGCATAGATCTGGGGTTTTGATTGCAAGAAATTTCTTTGATCCCATCCTTGACCTTATTCATATTATGTCCTATGAAAAACATTTCAAAACATTGGATGAGTATAACAATTCAGTAAGGGATACATAATGAAGGAAAACTGTTATTTTCTCAAAACAATAATTAAACCATGTATAAATTATCATAAAATAATACCTTTAAACTTTAAGAAGTAGAGAAAACACTTCACTGAATATATTCCTATTGATTACCTTTATTGTAACCAAAAGATTAATGTAATTCCAATAGAAAGAAACATATATCATATAAAGGTTACTTGGGAGATACACATACTTAAATTGAATAACCATACATTCGACTTCCACACATATCACTAAATGGAATAGACATATGGCCCACATCCATACCAAATACATTGGAGGTTTTAACGTAACCACCCATCCTTGGTTTATCACGGAACCACATGTCATTTGGTTTATCATGTAACCACCCATCAAATTTCCATGTAACATTATAATATTATAATACATAAAAAAATTTAAATATCATAATTTCAATAATAACATTAAATTTGAAATAAAATGAAATAATTTAAAGATAATGAAATAATAAATTCATTACAAAAACCATTTTCAATACCAAACACCCCAAAAGGTAATATGATATTTCTTTTCATTTTAAAAACATTAATAATTATAAAGGAAGCAAAATAATGATTATGGCTGTAGAGAGGTCATTATCACCAAAAATATTAAGAACATTACATTTGTCGTTTAGTAGAAAGATTTGTCAAAAAATATTCTCTTTGAATAAGAACAAAATTAAAATCATTTTATACATCATATAAATGAATGTTGTGTATAAATCCAAATATGCCTCAAAGAATGTAGACTGAGACGAAGTCCCTTAAAAAAATTTGGTTGCCTAGCGGTGTCACATTAAAATTTAGAAAATTATTTGACGGTAGAGACAAGGGCATATAATAACATGGACATAATATATACAGCAATAAGGACATATAATAAGATATCCAAACCTAACAAAATGGAAATTAAAAAACATAACATAAAATAAGTCATTGACTAAAAGATGAGGGTGAAAGTTTCCCTTACCTTGAGTCTAAATTGTCAAGTATATTCCTTGTTCATCATGAATAATAAACTTAATTTAATTTATACATTCTTTAGAACCATTTTCATGTTTATTATTCCATTTATATCATTTATTATTGTTTAATAATAGTCATTTAATTATTCAAGTTCATATTGTTCGTTTTGTAGATGCTCGGTACTTGAGTCAAAAATGAACTTTTTATAATTACAAATTTTCCATGTGGTCCAAATAAAATTATCTCCAAATAATATTCCTGATTTAGATATCAAATATATCATATATATCCATTATATATTTATTTATAATAGTCCATATAATTTGGATATATGAAATAAAATGCACCGTTCATGGAGAAGTTAAGTAGTATGTGCACATGAACGCTACATTCAATTATTTATTTTATTTAGAATATGAATACTAAATGATACATAGGTATATTATAACTATAGGATAATATATATGATAATTATGTTACTTATTTTAATTAATTCAATCTTTTATACATCCATGTATATCATGAACGAGTCATATCACATTGAGGGGGAAGTAGTCTGCACTTCCTCAAATGAAATTAACATATTAATAAAAAATGAAAAGAATAAAGTTTTGTTATAAATATGGATTACAGAATCATAGAGGTAAACAAATTTCATAAATTTTTTATATAATTAAACTTCCATCATAATGGACAACATGAGATGTGGTTAGTGAAGATTGAACAATCCTCGTTTCATGAGCTAGTAGTTCGCCGTCTACAAAAACAATATGTTCTATTACCATTAAATGGATGTATGTATAAGTGTAGATGGAATAAATATCATCAAAATATCCTAGTATATTGAGGATACTGGTGTTTTTCTTCAATAAAAGAATAACCATAGAATAGGTAGTGGTTATGGAATATAAAAGAAAACAACCTGGGGGAAGACATTAACTCAAAATTAGGTAACTCCCATTGATTTAAGCTAAAAGGACTTCTTGAATAGACTTCATCCAAATATAAGTCTTCTACGAGGTATATAGGGATGTTGGGATCTTATTTTGGTAGAGTTTGAATGATCCAAGTAGGATTGATAGGTGTGCGTAAGGGTTATAGGTGGTGTCCTTTTATAAGAGTGAGGAGAGGCAGTTTTGGAATGTTTAGATGTATAAGTTCATTATTTATAAATTTTAGAATTCTAATAACACCAAATAGATATATTTATAAGATCATATGATTATGGGTCGAAGTCATCTAATAAAATTGGGTTTAAAAAAGTTTATGTCATAAATATAATATTATTTTTCCCTTTATCCCTTAGTTAACTAATTTATCTTTTACCATCTCTTTTTGTATATTCATAGTATATGGTTATTTTTTTATTATAAAATTCCAATAGAACCACAATTGGATCATTTAATGAAATTTTTAACATTATATAAGTAATTTTGATTAATCTTAAATTTTTGGTACTATTTTATGATTTAATAAAATTGTATTTTTTTAAAAACTAATTTTTCTAAATTTATATACTATTCATATCATTACTTTTAAAAATTAAAAAAAACCCTGAATAATTAAAAAACATCATTAATTCAATGAAAAAAAGTTATAATAATCCATAAAATTATTTTATGGAATAAAATTCATCAAAATGAGTTTATTATAATTTTTATACTCTTATAAATTCTAAAAATTCATTAATAAGGTAATCACTACATCATCATTGTGTCATATATAAATTTATTTATTTAATTTCTAAAAACTATAAATAAAAACTGATGATATAGGAAATATTTTTAAATTTCTAGTAACAATTTATAGTCTAAGAGATCACTCATATAACCCCATATAAAAATTTCTTTAGAAAAGATACATGTTTAGGTTATATTTTCTTTTACTTTAATGTAAAATTAATAAAATGTCAATTTTCACACACAAGATACTCCCTCGGTGTCCAAAATTGACCAAAGTATTCCCATGTTTGGAAATATCTCTTCCAATAGGGTTAGGAAATTTGTTATGGTAATTAAATATTATTATTATTATATTTTTTTACCCTTATTTATAGATTTACCCTTTAACCATTGTAAATAAAATATTTACTCAAGGTACTATTAATAATGTTCGAAATAAAAGGTACCTATTTACACATTTTGGATCAGCTGATTAAAATTTGGAATCCATTTTCCCAAATTAAAAATAATTAATTTGCGTAAATAAATTTTAAATTTATTCCCATTGTCAATACCAAAAAATGTGTTTTAAAGATGTAAAAACTATCAAATGATTCTCATCTTTTTATATCCAATTTCAAAGTGAAATTATTTACGATGAACAAAAATGGATTAAATTATAAAAATTTAATCTAATTACATTTTAAAACCCATTACAAGGATTATATAATCAAATTAATAAATTATATGAATAGACATTTTTTACTATAAATGCAGTATTTTTCACTATTCATTAAAAATGAACTTTATCAAAAAATTATGGAAAATGTAATCAAAGTAAATAATTATGTCTCAATTATAAAAAATAAGTATATTATTTCAAATAGAACTTATAAAAGTGAAAAAATATAGATTTGAAAATGGTTCTCCATCAAAAGGCAATAAAACTATATTTTTAGAAAAATATTTCACCTCTTTGAAAAAGATGAATTTATTCTTATATCATATATAAAAAACATATAAGCTACATTTAAAAAATTAAATTTAATATATATAATATATCATTCATTTAATAAAAATCCATTAAAATTTATTTGAAATCTCAATTATTCAATTTTAAATAGTTTTTCATAAAAACACATCCATTATATTCAATTGGTTTTTACTTCTATTTATAATAAATTTTCAATTAATGAATCACCATTTAAACATGTGTAAACCCTTTTTCAAAATTCAGTTGAAATAATTTATTCTCACCATTCCAATGACTTGGAGTTAACAACCATTTAAAATAATAATAATTTCATTTTATTATTTTTCAGTAAAACTCAATGTTGTGTGCAATGTAATATTTCGGAGAAGCCCATTGTTTCATGTCGAGTAAGTCATCAGAAATATTACCCCTTTTATCATAATATTAATATATTATTCATATGTATTAATAGAAATCAACAAGTTTTATTCTATAAATATCTGGGTCATTACAACCTCCCCCCTCTTGGAAATTGTGTCCTTGGAATTTTAAATATTGGTTAAGAAAATTCATTGAAAGCTCCACAATAAAAATAGTGTAAATAAAAATATAACAATAAAATAAAGAAAGATATGTAAAATGGTCTCCTGAGATAACATGTTCTAGGATTGCTTTTAAGAAAACATTGATATGGAAGATAAAATAAACATGAAGTTCTGATGGAAAGTGGTAGAAAACATGAGAAGGAAAAAGGTAATCACTAGAAAAGCACAATATTGTTAAAGGTTAAATGATAATTTATTCCCCTGAATGAAATGTAAATAGAAAAATCCTTTTTTTAAGTTACCTTTCACAATGTTTGAGAATTTATTTATGATATTTATTAAGAACATAAAAAAAATATACTTTATTTTCATGTAGAGTTTCATCCTTTAATATGTTTCTACCAAAACTCTTCATTTCTCTAAATGAAGAGTATTCAAGATGACTTGGTCACACATGAATCACTAGATTCAATGTCTAGATAATAACATGATCTAAAAAAGATGATCCATATATTTCCCTTGTCTTTAGACATTATCAAAAACCAAAATTATTAGTACTAGATTACTGAATCCCCAAAAGGATAATATTTTATTAAAATAAATAATACTCTTAAACTCCAAAATTGAACAAACAATACCCAATGTTAAAAAAAGACCAATCAATACACAATTTTCTTTAAAATATTTCATATATAAAACAATCTAATATTGAAACCAAAAACTCAGAATAATTTAATCCCATAGTCTTCCACACAAAACATAACATTTATCTCCAAATAAAATCAGCTATGCTAAAAGTGTCATACTGTAAAGTAATTAACCTAATAGCAGATTATCTATGATAGGTTAATCATTTCCATAAATATCCCAAATTTCCATATGTCTACAGTAAAAATACAGATTATTCAAAAATAAAATATCCACCATTACTCCAAAATGGAAATCCCATTTTACTCTATTTTTCATAGGCATATAGTGTTCTCAAAATAGAGAACATCTTCCAAAATAATCTGAATAAATTAATCACCAAATCATTTCCCTATAGTAAGTATATCCATTTGATAAAACATAAGATCAAAAATTAAAATAATTCTTGATCAATAAACTCATTTATCTAAAAAGAAGTAGTCAATCTAACCACAAACTTCACGCAGTCCCGTGGTAGGCAATGCACCCTTTTTTCCCTTTGTATATGTGTTCAATTCCAATGGTTGTGCAGGTCGCGACAATTTGTCACCTATCATGTGGGTTTTTCCTTGTCTAAAACCATTGAATTCTTATAACATTGTCAAAAATAATATCATTTCATAAAAAATATCCATAGACTATTTTATCCAGATAGGTTATCTAATACCTGTAATTTTGCATCCCAAAATTTAATAATCATTTTTCAACTAAATAAATATCATATGAACCCCTAAAGTAATCCATTATTTCCACATCATAAAATATAATTATTTCCTAAATAAAATTTTTACATAACAAAGTTAAAGGTTACACATACTAGAAAATGGATTCCAATGTAATCTTATCATTAAAACAATTAACAATATCGTCATCCATAGATACAACATATCTCTTCAATTCATAGACATCTTAATCATTGAACATTATTCCTGATCATTTTTCCATGTTTTTCCATTTTATTCATTTATACTTATTTCTTATAATGAAATTCATTCATAATGTTCAAATATTTCATTAATGAAAAAACATGAGAGAAGAAATAATCCATACCTTTCATAGGTCATTTTATGTTTCCTCATCTTCAATTAAGATGGAATTAGGTATTAGTAAACACATATTTGTACGATCTTTCTTACAATATTCTCGAACATTATTTATAGGACATATATTTGCATAATGAACTTTTAAAAAAAATTAAACATTCAATTTATCCCTTAAAAAGAACTTCGTTCCCTTTCTTAGAGTTAACTGGATGCTTCCTACTTCTATGAAAGGTTATTGCATTATGACCTTCATTAACACATCTGAAACATCATCTCTTACCATTGAAGAATTTTCCTAATAGTTTCTTTTCACATTATTTACAAATAGGTTTTTTAATATTCATACCTTTATGATTATTACCTGAACATCCATAGGGATTCCTTTATCACATATGTAATTCGATGAAAAAATCACCATTGTTTTAAGTGGTCAACCATGGCTCTGGATAGTTGGTTAGAATAACCGAAGAGTTCTCTTTGCAGCTCTAATTTTATTTGGTTCTTTATTCAAAAATCCTCACAGTTTTCTATACATCAATTTTTCACTTTGGTTCTAGCTAGATCCATCCAATTACTAAAACAAAAAACGATAGCGTGAGTATAACAGAAAAATCATTGTATAATATCTTATGAAGAGTGTAAACACTACGATTTAGTTACTCATGTTATTAAACTCATTGAATATATAAAAAATACTTATGACCCTTTCTAATTGTTGCCCACTGTGGTTATGTGACTAATTATTAAATAACATCCTATCCTCTAATGTTATGTAAAATAACATTTGATACCAACTATATGCCCCAGACTTAAACATTAAATAATCTTTAATTAGGTTAATATTTCACATTGAGTATCTCTTCATATTTATAGATTTAGAGAATTAGGTCATAAATTATACATAACAACTATAATATTATAGGTAGACGCTTCTACTCACTATCCATTTTTTTCATAACAAAAAACTCTAAAAAAATGTAGTAAGTATAATTAAATGTATTAGAAAAAATTTATTTTTCTTGATCCAATCCTTGAAACTATTCATATTTATGTCCTGTGAAAAACATTTCAAAAAATTTTGATGAGAAAAATTTCATAGTAAGGGATACATAAAAAAGGATAACTATTATTTTTTTAATACAAAAACTAAAACATGAATACATTATCATAAAATAATACATTTTACCTTTAAGAAGTCAGAAAAACACTTCACTAAATATATGGTCATTGCATACTTTATTTTCACAAATATATTACCACAAATCCCATAGAAAGCAACATATATCATATAAAGGTATTTTGGGACATAAACATAATTAAGTGGAATAACTATACTGTCAAATTACACACATATCACTAAATGGAATACCTATATGACCGACTTACAAACCCAGTGCATTGAAGGTTACAATGTAACCACCCATCCTTGGTTTATCATGGAACCAAGCATCATTTGGTTTATCACATAATCACTTGTAAAATGTCTATGTACAATTATAAAATCATAACACGTAAAATATTTCCAATATCAATATTACACTAATAACATTCAATTTTCAATCAGAAGAATTTATTTCCAGATAATAAAATAATATATCCTTTCGAAAAACAATTTTCAATACCAAAACACCAAAAAAGGGAATAAGGGATTTCTTTTTCATTTTAAAAACATTAACGCTTATAGAGGAATCCAGATAATGATTACGGCAGTGGGGAGGTCATTGTCATTGAAAATGACAAAAACATTCCTTTTGTCATTTAGTGACATGATTCCTTGAAAAAATATTCCCCTTGAATGAAATTAAAATTCAAATGGGTTTATAAACCATTTAAATTCATGTTGTTTATAAATCAATATATTTCTCAATGAAAGGATACTGAGATGAAAACGTTACAAAAATTGAGCATCCTTACATAGCAGCTTTAAAATTCAGAAAATGATTTGATGGTAGAGAAAAGGGTCTCCCATCACATAGACAGAAACATTTCATCAATAATGATATTAAAGAACAACTCCAAACATATAAAAATTGAATTTCCTTAGACATAACATAAAATAATCATTTGACTAATTGATGGGGGTGAAAGTATCCCTTACCTTGAGTCTAAATTTTCACATATGTTCCATGTTCTTCTTGAATAATAAACCTATGTTAATATATTAATTATTTAGAAACATTTTCAACTTTATTAATCATTTTATATCACATATTAACTATCCATAAAAATCACATAATTATTCAAATTCATACATGTAATTTTGTCAATGTTATGTACTTGAGTCAAAAATGAACTTGTTATAATTACAAAATTTTCCATGTGGTCAAAATTATATTATCTCTAAAATTATATTCATAATTTAGATATAATACATATAATATATATCCATAATATATGTATTTATAATAGTCCATCTCATTTGGATATAGGAAATGAAATGCACCATTCATGGAGACGGTAAGCCTTACGTAAGCATGAACACTACTTTCATCTCGTTTTCATATTTAATTATATTATAAATAAATGATAGGTAGGTATATTGTAACTATATTATAATATCTATGTTATATATGTTACACAATTTCACTAATTCCATCCTTTATACATTTTATATATAGCATGAACAAGTCATATCACTTTGAGGGGGCGGTAGTATGCACTTTCTCAAATTAAATTATCATATTTATACAACACGAAAAGATAAAAGGTATTTCATAAAGGAGAAGTAAATTAGAATAGAGATAAAATAAATATCATATATATAATATATAATTACAGTTCTATCATAATTGGCACCATGAGAGGTGGTAGAAGAATATTGAAAAATCATCATTATGTGAGGCAGTAGTTCACCATCCCCAGAAACAATATGATCTATAACCATTAGACGGAGGTGAGTGCGAGTTTAGTTTGAATACATCTCAAAAAAATTCCTAGTATATTGAGGATACTGGTGTTCTTATGTAATAAAATAACAAGTATATAATAGGCAGTAGGGAATGAAAATAAATAAAAATAACTTGAGAGAAGAAGTTGCCTCTAAATCAGGTAACTCCCTTTGATTTAATCTAAAAGGATTTATTGAATTTATTTATTCCCATTTTAATGCTTCTATGAGGAATAAAGTGTTATTGGGAGATTATTTGGGAAGAGTTTGGATGATAAAAGGGGTCTTGAGAGGTGTGGGTATGGGTTAGAGGTGGTTTCCTTTTTTGAGAGGGAGGAGGGACACATTAGGAATATTTGAAAGTATTATTTTATTATTAATTGATTTTCAAATTATAATAACTCAAAAGTTATATATTTTGAATATAAGATGAGGATGGGTCTAAATCCTATCATCTAATTGCTTTTAGACATTTTTTTATCACAAGTATTACCTTATCTTTTGGTTTTAACACTTATTTACTAATTTAACTTTAACCATGTATTCTAGTATATTGATTCTATATGGTTAATATATTTCCCTTAAAATTCCAAATAGAAGATCAGGTGCTTTATTTAATAACATCCTTTGGCTGAATATTATATTTTTATGACTATTATATTATTTAATAAAATAGTATTATTTAAATAACTCATTTATGTCAATTTATATACTATTCATAACAAGACTTAAAAAAAATCCATATCAACTTGATTAATTTGAAAAAACATCATTAATTAAAAGATAAATTGCCATAATCACCCATAAAATTATTTAGTGAAAAAAAAGTTTCAAAATAAATCTATTGTAATTTTTATAATCTCATTTATTGAAAATATTCATTAATAAGGTAATCACTACGTCATCATTGTGTCATAAATAAATTTATTTAGTCGGTGTCTAAAAATTAAAAATTTAATACCATTATGTAGAAAATATTTTTTTTCTAATGATGATTTTTTGTAGAATAAATCACTCACATAAATCCATATAAAAACAATTTCAGTAAAAGATACATGTTTACGTTATATTTCACTTAACTTTAAATTAAAAGTAATTAAATTTCATTTTCTCACAGAAGATGCTCCATGGGGTCCTAAAATCGATGGAAGGATACCCATGATCGGAAATATCTCATACAATAGGGTTATCACATGTGATATGGTAATTAAGTATTATTATAATATAATTGTTTCCTTTATTTACCTGATTTATCCTTTAATGATGATGAATAAAATATTTATTAAAGTTAATATTCATAATGTCTAAAAATAAAAGGATCTTATTTACACATTTTGGATATCCTTATTTAAAATATAGTATCCATTTTTCCAATATATAAACATAGATGTTTCAAAAATTAATTTTAAATTATTTTATGTTGTCAAGACTACAAACCAAGTTTTTATAATGTAAAAACTACCAAAATATTGATATGTGATTATGTCCAATTTCAAAGTGAAAATTATTTCTAATGACAAAAATTGGAATAGGGTATAAAAATATAATCTAATTACACTATGAAAACAATTAAAAATAATATCCAATCATATAAATAAATTCGAAGAAAAGTCAATTTTTGACTTAAAATGCAGTATTTTTACTATTGATTAAAAATGAACTTTATCAGAAATATTCCAAAAATTTACCCAATATAAATTTTGATGTACTTTTTCTAAATAAGATGTCTATTTTGTTAAACATAACATAAAAAAGTAAAAAAACATTTAAAAATGGGTCTCCATTAAAATTTTGTAAAACATATTTTTTTAAAATACTTCTTTTTTTCTGTAAAAATGAATATATTCATATAACATATATATATATAACATATAAAACGAATTTTAAACATTTCATTGGATATAAATCACTCATTTATTATTAAATAAAAATCTATAAAGTGTGATATGAAAAAATAATAATTCTTTTTTAAATATGTTTTTACAAACAAAATCCATAGTATTAAATTGGATTTTATTTTCATTTCTATTAAATTTTTTAATCAATGAATAATGATTTAAATATTTGTAAATAATATTTTAAAATTCAGGTGATATTATTCATTTTGGTCATTCCAAAGGCTTGGTGTTAACTACCATTCTTAATAATAATAGTATTATTGTATTATTTTTTAGTATAACAAAATGTTATGAGCAATGTAAGAATTTGGAGAATCATTTTGTTTCATGTCGAGTATGGTATCAGAAAAAGCGTCCCTTTTAAGATAAAATTAAAATCTTATTCATAAGTATTAATTGAAATCAAAGTGTATTATTTTATAAATACCATGTTCGTTACAAAAATTCATCCCAATAATCATCCAATATCTTTGTCCCATGTACATGAGCCTTTATTCTTAATAAAATACCAAATTTAAGTCCCTAATGGAGGTACTCAAGAGGCTAAATTGAAGAAGTAAAAAACACATTCATTTTCATTAATTTATATCTAATTTCATTATTATATTATTATATCTTCACATATAGTTAATAAATTTTCATGGTAAATCATGTATCTCAATTATTTATGAATGTTATTATGTTTATGCAATAATTCATAATGAATTATTTCCCTATCCATCTGTTAAAAATAAATTAAAACATCATATGTGATCTGTTATTTATCAAATTCATGGACGGAGGGTTTCAATATATATTACTATAATCAAGGATGATCATGAAATCATTTATATGGTCTAACCATATTATAATATATGATTTATATCTTATTTAATGTTTTGGAACGTTTAAATATACATTGATATTAAATAATATACCAAAACTAGTTTTTTTTTAAATTGAAAAATAAAAAAATGTTCTAAATTATTACCATTTACCTGATATATATTTATTTATACACATATATGGAAGTAAATTAATATATAAGACCATTTAAAATTATATTTTTTCTTTAATAACATAAAATTTCATTTAGGGAGAATTATATCCAGGAAGTTACATACTTGTATACAAGCTAACTGATCATTAAAAGTAGTAAAATGAAAACCTCGAACAATAAAATAGAACAATATAAGTCATCAAAAAGACATAAATAAATATCATCAAATTTTCAAAAAAATAAATTATATGTATAAAATTTTATTTAATTATTAATTAATGAATATAATTATATTATTTATGACATTAAGATCATGTGTTGGACCGTTTTAGACAGAAGTTAAGGGTTTCTACTCTTTCCTCCATTTTTTCCTTTGGTTATTCTCTCCCTCTTTACAATGATGTAATTCATCATTATTTTTATTCACTTCATTATTATTCAATTTAAATGTTCGAAAACCATTTATCTGTGCCATATGATCCTTCATTAATGAGGAAATATATGTTTTAAAAAGGGTCAATTATCAATTATCCCCAAAAAGAAATCCTATACAAGGGATCTTCCCTATTTCCTTCCCATTTTAAAGCGCTCATACTATTATACATTATTCCACAGTTATCTATATAAAATCATAAATTTAATTGGGATAATATATATTGGTTCAATTATGGTTTTCTATGAATATTTATTCCTTTTCCATTTTAAATAATCAATAATGCTTTCCCATAAATCGTACTAAAATGTTTTCTATCTAAAGATTCTAGAATTTTTTTACACATTTTCATTTCATTATCACTTAAAACTATAATAATATATACCTAAATTACCTTATTAATGTCCATTAATGATTTAAATACATCCTTTCATGGACATTATTACTATATCCCCTTTTGATATTCTTTTTTACATATTAATGATACCAAATTATTTCAATGGATATCCCTTGTGTTGATGTTTGATTGCTTATGTATGATTAATTATGTGGAAAAAATATTCATGAACATGTTTTCCTAGGCGATCCAAAATATATATGTATTTTTTTGGATAATTTTTAGTCTCATGATACGTCTTGTGCATTGGTCTTGGTTGTTAGTCATGACTCATGCTCCATGTGTAGCAGTCTTGCTTTTTATCATTGACTCATGCTCCTACATGTTCAACGAGCCTTGACTCATGTAAATGTTATGTTTTATTTTTCCATCACATTTCTATGACTCGATGACTATATTATCCCCTTTTAAATATTTTATGATTCCATTTTTTAAACATCTTTCTTTCCTTTTAATATCATTATCTTATGCTTGGTAACCCATGTGCAAGGATTTATTGTAATGCTTATTTCATTACTATGAATTTTATCTGACCTCTTTTTTCATGTCTTTCGATAAGTTATCATTTTCATATGTATGTTCTCAATGGTTTTTAAGATATCCTTATGAGTATTAAATAAAAATGATATTATTTTTGGAATCATGATGTTAATTTAAATTCCTAATCTCCAAGGAAAATAACATTACAATCCTTGGATTTTAATTTGATGTGTATACATAAAATCCTATTGTGATACGTTTTTATGGCTAGGGTTGCTGTAAAATCTATCATCATATTCCTGAAGTCAAACACGATCAGAATATTTGGTGTTTATTTATACCAATGGGTGTCGTTACTTCCAAAAAAGAACATTTAGGTTATAAATTAATAACAACGTTATCATGAAAACCTACAAATAAAGAAAATATGTTTTTATAGGGGATCTTGATATTGGAACTATTACACAAGATAAAGAATAAAATTAGTTAAAAACAATAATTTGACACAATTGATATAAAAAGGATACAAATCATCAATACAAGAATGTGTAATGAGGTTTTATTTCACCAGTACTTTTTATGATTAGGTTCATAAAATAATAATGGAATACAATGATGATGATGTTTATGATGTTGTTATAATTGGGTCTCATTTAATCCAATGTTCATAGTATACAACCACCATAATCTTGTATCAGCACTTCTAATCATACATGATACTTTGAATCACAATGATATATGTATCCAAAGACCTTGTGTAAATATAGATATAGAACTATCCTAATCATCATAGTGGAATTTCCATCTATGGAACTCATAGTTATTATATATTCTAACATCAACTACAATTTACATGGTAATTTGTATTAATGAAATTCGAACCACTCCCTCACCACACATGTACAATGACCATGAAATAGGAATGAACAATTGATGATTGTAATTTTGGTATAATTAAATGAACCTTACAAGATATAAAATAATATTAATTAATATAGGAATACAATTTACTAGAAAAAAACATAGAACAAAAATCATACCATAAAATTATATCCATTGGTGGTATAACAAATAAAATCCCTACCTAAGAATAATTGATTGATTAAATAACTAGTATCTCAACTTAACTATCATGATTTCCAACTCACAACTTCTTGGAAATGTATTTATAGGACATTCCCTTGATATATACACATGTATCATCTCTCAATAATCTTGTTATATAATTAATCACTAGGATATGTATATATTTTATTTGAATTATCCTTATATTCTAATTAAATATCATCATAATACTAAATGAAATCTATTTTAATAATCACTCTAAAAATTCACATGGGAGAGTCTAGAACCAACCATTGACCTATTTAATATATAAAAACATTCACAGAAATTCATTTTCAAATCATGTTCTTAAAATGTACAATGGTGTATTTATATCTATTTTTCACACAAGTTACCACAATTAACCCTGAGATTACCATTCATTGGAATATTTCTCCTCATTTCCACTCATGTTAGAACAATTATTGAACATGTATTTAATTCATAATTTCCTAATGAAAACCATGATGATGTAGTGAATATAATATACCTCCCAACATATTACCCAAGAGATATCGTAATCTTTTTAATCTTTACAAATCAATTCTGAGACATGGAGATCATCAACACGGTTTTTACCATCGGTTCAACAGGAATTTTGGTTCCCATTTCATAATCAGAATATCCCTTGGTACCATTGTTTTGATCATCACTGAGAATCAATGAAAATATATTATAACAGAATGTGCATTAGTTTATATTATACATATAGTTCATCCATAAACTTCTAACTACTTATTAGGTTTTTTTAAATTCTCATAATCTGATATATATGGCCTCAATCCTCCATGAGTAGAGACAGATTAGGTATAGAGCTAAATAATGGACCCCAATGTTATTCTTTGTTGACCTTAATGGAAGTCAATGTTATCATTTATAACATTGAAATCAGGATTTTGTCTTGGGAAGGTTGTTCTTGAATGGTTATGAGATGCCATAAATTTGAGTTTGAGTGAATAGTTCTATGATTTATATTCCCAACAATTGAATTTTGAATAATATCAGGCTTCCTAATATATATGGACACTTCATCCTCCTATAAGAAACCTTCAATGGGTATGTAATACTACATACACACTGACATAAACAATGGACCCATGCATCTACAGAAAGGCATAGTGGGCCTTGGCCTACTATATGATACACTCCATGCTCATACTTTATAACCCACCCATCCCTTGGAATGGACTAGCCTATTTGTTCATATTTATATCTTAATATGTTTCTTAGGGGTAGTATATATGTCATCTTTTTCAATTAATTAGAATACAAATACATTGATAAAATATTCATAATATATAAATAGTATTACTAAAGTAAAAATAAACACTATTTATTTTCGTTTTATTTTAATTTTCCAAAGTATTATAATTAAAAATATATATAATATATTATTTTAAATAATATTTTTGTAATAGAAATTAATATTCCAAAATTTGTTTTTTTAATATAAAAAAATTCATGTATATATTGAACCTATCAAATCCCACCATCCCAAATAAACCAATCCAAGTCATTAAGCATAAAAATCCCAACAGAAATTAATGAGGAAAAATATGCATCTGAATATTCACATTTCAATGTAACAAAACAAAATAATTTAAAATAGGGAGACAGAAATTTGAACATCCACATTAAATATATATTTAACACCACATTTACCAATAAAACAATCATTTCAATTACATTATTGTTTTCTAAGGAAAATTATGGTATTTTCTCATATTATCTATTTATGTTTCTCAATATATTATTACAATAAATTCAAATTTTTGAACTACCTTAAAATTATTATTTTTATCTAAACCCCAAGGTAACAATGTATAAGGATTTGTTCTCATACCATGATTACATTATATTCCTATAATATTTAATGTGACAAACATTTATACATTCTAAATAAAAAAAGTCAAAATAAATCATGTTGAATATGAATTGAGGATCGTATGAGTTTGAATATTGAGGTTATTGGTTATTAAAGTTAAAAATATTTAGGATCAAATAGAGGTTAATAATATAAGATTTGTTTAATAATAATCATTAGTATATTGTAATGAAAATTTTCTCTTCAAGGTGACAACACTCTCATACCATGCTCAATATATGATCATGAAACAATGTAAGGTTAGTGAGTTATTTATACAATATGAAATTCTTGTTTAATCATTTCATTTTAATTTATGAATAGTTTTAATAATAATTGATATTCTATTAAAAAATTATATTTCACCCCCACATAACCCCAAATGAATAAAATCAGAGGTCATGTAAATAGTGATTTTAGATCCTATGAAACTAAATCTATTTATTTAAATTTTTTCTCGAGAGGGATAGAAAATATATTTATAAATAATGGTAAACAAAACATTTCCCGAACCAAATGAGAAAAAAAATCAAATTATAAATACTAATTTCCACATCATTTCAACATATAAAACCTCTCTTCTATACATAAACATGAAACTATTTGGAAAATTTTATACAGTAGGGTAATAAAGAATATAATTAGCTTGTAATGTGGATCATTCCTAAAAAAGGTCATTTATGGTCTCTAATGTATAATAGAAATATCATATTAATGTTGGGTTTCATGGATAACGGATTAAAAATAATTCATTAACATTATTAAATTTGAATGGTTATATTGATATAGTTAGCATAGTCTAATTAATGATCAAGATGTGAAATGTCACATGATCTCTCAACAAATATGATCATAATGAAAATTTGATAAATTTGGTCTAGAAATCCACATAGGAATGAAGACATGTAAAAAATTGAACAATCACTCCTCAAATGGACAATAATAATAAATCAATAAATATTATTTTCATAAATTAGATTCACATAAAATGTATAAGTAAATTTTAAATAAATGAATCAAATAGTTCACACATATCTTGATTCATTAAATTATGACCTATGATTTGGTCTAATTAGTCAATTTCTGAATATACTCATTCAATATTATTGTCATCAAAATTTGAAACATGGAATGTTCGGACTCTTGTGTATTATTTTTGTCACCTAGATCACACATGAAGAACTAATATAAATCTGGGTAATATAACACCTCTTCAATGATAAAGAAATAGATATGAAAACAACTAGGAGATAAATATTGAATAAATTTATACCTTAATACTTTTTTAATAAATATCTAAATTTCCACCATTTTGGTACTTTCTAATCCTCATGCCATTATGATGTACCTATAAAAGATTTCATCTCAAGAAAAGTATAATAACCATTCCAATAGGGCTTAAAAGGATAATGGGATTGAATAGAATATATATATATTAATATAAATAAGTCTAATAATGAAATAAAGACTAAATTAATATATATATTTTAAAATAAATAGGTTTCATACCACAATGTAATTCATGAATATTGTCACCTGGTATAACCATACATATTGGAATAAAAATATAAGAATATCAAATCCAGATAATCATCTCAATTTGATACATTATCTAATTTGTAGGAAATATAATACTGATCCCACTGTATTTTTCAAATACTTATTCAAAATTTTGTGAGAAATCAAAAACTTAATGGATAAATATTGAATAAACAATTAAATTATCATCCCCACTGAATATTATTCCTCATCATTCCTAAAATATGTTGTTTATTATTTAATGTAATTAATTTTATGTTCAATAATATCTATAAACACCGCTTTAATTATTATTATTATTATTGTATTAGATATTACCAAAATCCAAAAAAATGAGGATATAATGAAAAAATAATAGTATGTCTAAACATGATACCCCTCATCTTCTTAATATTATTCTCAATGCATGTTGACTGGTGTTGGATGTTCTTCTTGATTGTATTATTTATGGGATATTGATTTACCTAATTCTCTATTCATAACATATGAAACAAATGATTTCTAGATGTCATCCCTTACACATATTCCTTATCCTCATACTTCTTTACCAGATATTCAAGGATACAATGTATGAACTCAGCAACCACGGTTCCTTTTACATATCCGTGTTACTCTTTTAATCATTCTATAATGAGGGTATATTCTTTAAATGTAAATTCATCATGGAAAGTGGTATATAAATTTTATTCTATAAACATTATTTTAATCTCTTGAAAAACTTATTAAAATTCTATTTCTAAGTAGTGGGGTGCCTCCCCATCCTTACATGGGAATGAGTATAGGATTCTTACTTTTTGACTATGGACCTTATCATTGGGTAATAAAATTTTATAGGAGATATATAATATTCAATTGTCAAGTATGTCATACTCAATCAGTAAAAAATTATTCCCTTTAATAAAAAACAATTACCATAGAAGTAATGTAATTGAAATAAATCAAAAGGAAATCATAAGATAAATTTAAAAATATTAAAATTAGTTTAGAAAAATAATTAATTAAACTGATAAAGTAATTAATCATCCATTTATTGTCATTTAAAATTCTTCCAAAAATTCATAGTATCAATTGTTGTCATTAATTCCTAATGAGCTCATTGGGATTACAGATATACACAAACACAAACCTCATAACTAATAACAAAAAAATATAACATTTTTTGTGTCTTTGTTAATAACAATTAGAAAATTTGGATAGAATCATTAATTATATAACAAGAAATATGATACTATTAATATTGAAAATAAATAAAACTAATAACTAAATTATATGAAGGTGTGATGGGTTAAAATTACATCAAGAATTTGGTATCATATATTTACAAAATTTTATTGTATGTAAATTAATGATAATGGTGTTTATAAGTTTATCATAAATTGTTATTAGTGAACCCAACATTTATGGTAGACACCCTGAAAAATGTTGGACCACCTTTTAAAAAATTTCATTGTTATTTAGATAACCATGATATGGTTAACCCAAAATAATGTTTAAACATTGTTATAGAACTAATTAATTTGGCATGGTGTAATTTCTGAATATTAAATTAAAACATACATTATGTAATAATATTAAATAATTATATTATTTCTAAATTGAATGAATTAAATTAAATCTACTCCCTCATGCCTCTTATATAATTATCGTGAATAGATAATAAATGATAGATGTAAATTCTCGAACAAGGCATAAAACATAAAAATAAACCATAATGAAATACTAAAATTATTATATTATTCCCATTTACATGAAAAATTTGAAACAAAAACCTTCTACCCTCCCAGGATTGCTATGAGTGGTTTGGAAGAATAACATCCTAGTTGATGCAATATTAATGGATTACTTTTGTAGCAGCACTCCACCAGTGATGTTATTGTGTTTACAAAATAGATTAGGCATACATTTATAGGAAATTATTGTGAGATATTTTAATGAATATTATTTTAGAAATATCAATATATTTTATAATAGTTAGTTATCATATATCTATTCTTTGAATTGACCTTATTTACAATTAAATATCATGGTAGAACAATGTAAAACCACTAAATATGTTCACATTGAAGACATTAATAGGTCTAGGTATTCCAAAAATTTACTCTTTTCGATCCTTATTGGTCCTAGTTGATGACTCAAGATGGGTGAAATGAGTTTCTAATTAAAAGGGTTGTGAAAACAATAGAAAAATTTCATCCAATTTATTAAATAACATAATTATGTAAAATTGTTAATATATATAATTTGATCTTCCAAACAGATCTAAAACGTTTACTTGAGACATAGATAAAATATGGTTGATACATTTAATAAATTTATTAATAGATTTATTTGAATCATACATTTTATACACAACATTACTTAAAACAGACCATCAATATAACTTTTTTCTATTATATTTCATAAAATGGTTACAAGTATATAAAAAAGAGTAAGAAATAGTAAATGACAAAGATTAGTTAAAAATTTGGTTTAGTATCAAGTTGATACCTAAAAACATAAACTAGAAAATCATCCACCAATAACTTGTTTATTTAATAATTAATAGGGTCACAAACTTGATCATGTTTTTCACAAAAAAAAATTTCTTCGATATTCCTGGCTAACACAAAGATCATTCATAGATATACATGGGATAAATATATTTATAATAATTATATAGAATGTATTTTCTATATTCAATTCAAACCATGATACTTTTTTATTAATAAAATATAAAATAAATATATCTCCTGACGTATGATAAAAATATATAGGGAAAGAGATTAATGATGTGAAAAATTTGATGAAGCTCAATGTATCCATTTTTTTACAATGATATTTGAATTTTTTTAAACGCTTTAAACACGTTCATAAATATGATTAGGGATATGATGTTATGTAGAAAAAAAATATCTAATATGCTCATTGTATCAAAATTACTTAGAGATCTCTTGCTAGTCTAGGAATCCCATAATTTATTTGTTTATAAGGGGAAATACATATAAAATAGAGATTTAATCTAAACCATAAATTTGATAAAATTATTTTCTCTAAAAAAATATTCATTAGTAAGAAAATTACATGGATTCTATTAAAGGGTATAAAATTTTCCATTATATATTTGAAAATACTCAACTAATTAATTTAGAAATGGTCGCATGGTCTTCCATTAAGAATGACTAATTTGGATAATGGTTACTAGACACAGTCAGCTATCATGTCTTATATGAATGATAACTACACACAATAGCTTCAATCCATAATGAGGCCAATATATATTTTATATATGCTTGGAATATCTCTTAATTTTGATTGAACACTACATCTCATTGTGATCTGGATTGTACATGTAGTTTCATTATTTATTCTTACATTTACTTTATTTTTTTCTTTTATAAGTTTATTCTATTAATGTGGTGGATATAATAACACTTTCAATATCAAAATCACTTAAACTACTTTTTCATACCATCACATAGCAACAAGATTTAATCATGAATTGAGATTTTTCCATCATTCAATCAATGGATGATTAATATATGGATTGTTCAGTACACATGTTTCCACTTAAACATAAATACATGGTTTGTAAAAGATTAGAGAGAATTGGTGCATGATATATAGTTTTTTCATGATTCACTACCACATGGTCACATGACCATCTTGGTCACTATATTATATTTATATGATAGGTAGGTAGGGTTACTTTTATATTTATCTATTTTTACATGATTGTTTAAAAAATATTCAATATATTATAACATAAAATTATTTAATGACATTATATTAATGATTTTGGTTCATTAAAATAACATGGGGAAAGTATAATCTAAAAATATTAGCCATTTTGAGTTTAGAAATATTGGAAAATATGAACTATGAATGAAATTACATATATATAAAATAATTTGAATCTAAATAACAGTTTTTATCAATTTCATTGAAAAATGATGTTATTCACATAATTTTCAATTTTTTTCTATCATTCAATTCATCTTTTCATATTTTCTTGCCATTTTCAGGATTATCAATAAGGTAATGTAGTATAAAATATATTAGAGAATGAAATTAAAATAAATAATTATTTAATAATGGAAAAAAAGTGATGAATAATAATGATATTAAATCAAGATCTGTTGATATTATATACAATATAAAAGAGGTGTCCCTATAAGAAATTAAAATCAAAATTAATATATGGAAAAATATGAAATATATATGTAGGATTTGATCCTGACATTTGGAATTATAGGTAAGGAAAAAATAAGTATTCTAGGGTGCAATAGTTGAAGTATGGTAAAAAATGACTACATATTTTTAAATATGTATGATTAGTTGAAATTAATTTTTATGAGACATGAAAAAAGTATTAATGGATGTGGTTAGAGTATTAGGAGTACTTGTGTTATGTGGTATGGTTTGAGGATCTAGGATTCCATTATAGGTTTTATAAAGATATGGTTTTATCAACCTATATTTTCTTTGACAATGCTGGATCTATGATATGTTTGTTAAATGTAATCCACTTTATTTTCCATAAAACACAACAAAATAGGTTGAAGAATATAAATAATCTAATCATGATACATAAAGGCTTGGTTTAAAAGAGGAATGCTATAATAAATATCCAATTATCAAATAATATCCTTTTTTGTAAGAATCTATTAATATTCCACTATGTTATTATTTAGTGGCCTCCATAATTTCTCTAACTTTTATATCTTGTGAAACATCATTTATGAGCTCTACAAAAAAAATAGAAGAAAGAATCATTACTACTCTAATCACCATATCTCTAGTTTGGATAAGCTCATCATGAACAATATTTTACAATCCCATTGTCAAGTTGTGGACAATTCCTACATTAATTTATCATTTCATAGGAGGATCAGGTGGTGGAGCTACATATATATAGCCTTGAATCACAAAATTCATGTACCATTGATCTAAATGAAAAATTATGTCATATTGATCAACCTAAAAAGAATCTTTCACTATTCTAGTTAATTAGATCATTTCATATTAAATAAATCTTGATATGAAATTTTGAATGAATTTTTTAAATAACCAAAACAACTGACATATAGATATCCTCATCCTATTTTTTCTATAGAAGACTTCCAATACTTACATATAAATATTAACACACTCCCATTAAATCTGATTTAAACTAATTCAAATAATTTTTAGTTTCATATGACCAAGAATGGATAAAAGGAGGTACAAAAGTATACATATCATTAGCTAGATTCCTACCCACATCCCAAAAAATCAACAGATCTAGATCAAATATGCTAATGTTTATCATTATTACTAGAAAATAAATGTTCATTAACTTATGTATAAGATTTATTTTTATATTCAACAATATATGTTGAATTTTCATTATCAGGATAAAAATTTCATTCTGGATTTGGGCCAAGACATCCTTCCAAGAGTTGATACACAGATGGATGTATAAAAGAATCCTCTAGTTAATTTTGAGAATCCATCTCAGTAATTAAAAATCCTTATAAATCTCATGATAAAAGGGATGGTTGGTCCACCATGTCTAGGGGTATTTCAAAAAATTTCATCCACCTCCTCATAATATGAGTACCCTATGACCATTATTGTAGTGCCAAGGGACCTCTCTCCTTTAACTGGTTTGTATGATAAATATATGCTATGAGTGTTTTCAATTACATAAGATCTATATATGATGTTTCCATATTATTTAGAGTCACATGACTCATTAAATTCAGGATTATCTATATAACTACTAATAGACACCTCTGTTCCATCATGGTATTATAACTTTAGATCTTCTTCATGGGATGGTAAATATAGATTATTTTCTAATGGTCTAATTTAACATCCCTTCCCTTCCTATTTGGCTTGATGAGGTGGATGAAGAGTTACATGTCCTTAAAAGATGTTCTGAGGGCACCAATGGATTATAATAACCCCTAAGGGTTTCAAAAATCTTTGTGGAATGATTTTACCTTATGATAAAATCAACCAACCAAATAAGACATTATTATAAAAGTACATGATTCATGTCAACAAACATAACAACCCATACATTACAAAATGAAAACCAAACAATTCCATAAAAATTCCTAAATTCTAGTACATCCAAACTAAATATCATAGTTCCAAACAAAAGAATACACCACAAGACCCCAAATATCTTGGGCACTATTCAGAGCTCCACCCTAAGATCCATGCTCCAAGCACCACAACATCACAGAAGAATCAAGTTGAACTGCTAAATAAATTAGATGATTTAATCTTACCTTTCCCCAAAATAAAACATCTTCAAAATAATGAAAGTGACAACCATGGGTTACTAATAATACTCAGTAGGTTTTCCAAAAATGACTTCCCAAAAATTTCCACCAAGAAATAACCATTAGTACATTATATAATGATGTTCATATAAAAGATAAAATTTTGAACCCATTATCACAAGCGAAACATACTCATAACAAGCCATTTCAACCGTGGGAAAGTCAAAACTATTACATATATCATGAAACCATAACACATTAACACATAAAATTACATCTTGAAAAAGAAACACACAAAAAGGAAACCAAAATGGTGGATCTTCCATCCAACTCATTCACGACATTTCCAAAAAGTGGTGCTTCTCGACCACAATTCATAAAGGTGGACCTTCCATCCACTTTCCATCTACTATTTTAGTGAAACTTATCACCACTTCCACCCAATCAACACAATTCCGAATAAATAGTCAACCTCCAAGCATAAAGAACCAGGTAAAAACAATAATCACACAACCATTTCCAACACAAGCCATTTTTCATAAATAAATCACATATTTATTGACTGCACCCTTCTATAATTTTCAATTCCAAACCATATTTCCATAAAACAACATTTCTATTGATTTTTTTTTCACAAACCATTTTCATAATCTAATATAAACAACAAATTTTAAAATGTACATTTAAAAATCATAAAAAATTCATCTTTCTACAATTTGTCATTTCACCAAATATTCCCCAAATCATCACCAAATGGGTTTCCACCAAAATTCTAACAGAATATTCACAATGAATTTCAATAAAAATAAATTAATTTCATCTAGAGCCATTAGGTTTAACCAATTAGAGTTCTGAGTGAAGACACATTCTACTAGGGATCCAGAGAAATTAACCCACAAGCACCCGCACCACAAATCTAGCGAACACACAACCGAAACTACTCTAGATGAACTTCCATACCATCAAAAAACCCTAAAATCATCACTTTATTAAAAAAACCCTATATCAACATGAATTGATGTTGATAAAGAAATCCATGAAAGGGAGAAAAGTAGATCTAGAGGGAAACTTAGAAGAAGCCTCTAGGAGAGACTCACCCAGGGGAAACCACCTTCAAACCACCTTGAAACTCCTTCAAATAACATCCAAATAGATTTTGAGAGAACCCATATCCTTTGGGACGATGGAATATAATGTAGGGTTGAGTGGTCGAAGAAATGGATGAGTCTGAATTAATCCTGACTAACACCTTATTTTTAAAAAACTACATTAACAGGCCGCACTGGTTGCTTTTAGGGTTAGGAAGACCGTGCACTAATCATGTAGATGCTACTACATCAAATGCATCTCACATGACCTACTTGTATGGTTACACAAACCATACGGAAACTGTGTAGAACCCCAATTCCATGAGTTTCACTATTACCTAGGAATTTTAGGCGATTTCCCCTAATCATGCTCAAACTTTCCTGCCCAAAGTGGCCTCCAAAACAATCCAAAACCATTCAAAACACTCCAAAACTGTTTCAAACTCATCCAAATATCATTAAACACATTAAAATGTATAAGATAGATGAATAACTCAGACATGAGGTACAACAATTTCCAAACCATTGAAATTTTATATCCTAGGAATGTAGAGCACTAACTCTTTGTTGAAAGATATCGGGGCATTTATCGACCATCTCTTTCTCCCGCTCACAATTCTCTTTATAAATCTATCCCTGATTAAAAAAAACATGAAACAAACTGATTCTTTTACAATTAATGACATTCTCTTGACTATACATAATCTTTACTGGCACATTCACCAATGAATTATCATGTTCTAGCTCAACATAATCCTCAAATGCCGAGAATACCTTAGAGACAACATACCCTACATTCCAAACTAATGATGTCCCAACCTAGTAGAGATTCTAAAAATTATATGATCACCCACCACAAATTACAATAGTCATCGTCGATGGTCCACATACAATTTCTAAAGACATTGAGCCATCTTTATCCTATTTTTGATCAATTGGATATTCCCCGTAGTCTCTGGGAAAAGGTCTGGTACAATCCTTGATGCATCAGTTGTTTCTAACAAACATTGTATAGAATGACATAGAAGACCATACAATGAATCCAATGGAGCCAAATGTATTGATGCATGATAACTATTATTATAGGATAAATTCTACAATTTAATTTATCCACCCATGAACCACCAAAATCCATCACAGAAGCCTTTAGAATATCCTCCAATGTTTTTATCGTCCTCTTGGATTGGCCATCCATCTGATGATGATACCCTTTTATCATCATCAATTGTGTCCCAAGGGCTTGATTCAAGGATTAAAAAAAACAAGAATTGAACCTCAAATCTTTATCTGATACAATTAAAACATGAAATCGATGACTATTTACTACTTCTCAGATATAGATTTTAGATAGATACTCCACTGTAAATGAATATTCAATCTGGATGAAATGGGCCAAATTTTGGAGTTGATCTACAATAAATCATATGGAATCATGTTTCTTGGCCATTCCTAGGAGACATGTAACCAAATCCATTTATATTTTCTCCCACTTCCACTCTGGAATAGGAAAAGATTGCAAAATTATTTCATGTAGTTGTTTTTATGCCTTGACTTGCTGACAAGTCAATCATTGTGAAACAAACTAGGACACTTCCCTTTTCGTACCAGCCCACCAAAACTATTCTTTGAATGCCTTATAAATCTTCTGAATTCCAATGTATACATTCTATCTAGAATGAGGATAATCCATGTAAATTTCATCCTAAAAAGATATTAGTACCCCTATCTGATTTGGAAAACAAAAAACTAAATTCCCATTTAGATTCCAGCCCTCAATGGTCTCCCACCATTGAGTTTTGACCTCATTTCCATACACTCAAAAACATATATCTATACCATTTTAACCAAACCAACCAAGTCAAAAACCAAAGAAATCAAAAAAGAAGACCTCTATGTTACAACAGAACTGACATTCTAACCGCATGTCTGCTATGACCGATATCAATTTCTACTGCTCTGATGAATGTTTCAAAATTTAAGCATATTATTTTATAGTTAACACATATGTCACTGAATTTACCTTGCCTAGTGTGTACATTATGTCGAAATCAAAAATTTGGTGGTATTCAGTCAATATCCTTCACACCAAGTTCAAATATCTTTGTCATAAAATATTTTGTAATCTCTTGTGATCATTAAACACTATGAAATTATCACTGATGATATAATAACCCCATATTTTTAAATGATGAAACACTACTACTAACTCCTATTAATGTGTCGGGAAGTTCTTCTCATGCATCTTCAACTGTCTTGATCCATGGGTAACCATGTGACCCCCCCTGCACGAGAACACACCCCAACCCTAATCCTAATGTATCATAATACATAATCTACATTTTCCTTTTTTTTCCAAAACCAATCTTCGTGTTGATTTAAGGTGACCCTTTGTCTCCTAAAAACATTTCTACCACATATCAACCATTGAAAAGTGATATTCATCATTGTTAATGATTCCATTAGTGAGGAATATTATGCTAAATCATGAACAAAATGTCAATAATAACTAGCTAGACCATGTTAGCTCTGTATATAAAAAACTTTCTTTGGTAGTTTCAATGATATAACAACCTCTATCATTTCTAGATCAAATAAAACACCCTTCTAAAAAATAACATGTCCATGTAAATGAACCTCTTGTATCCAAAAGTGACAATGTGACAATTTGGAAAACAACTGATGATACCTCAAGAGCCCCATCACTATATACAAATGATGCTCATGATCCACCCTTTTTCTCGAATACCCCAATAAATCATCAACAAATACCACCAAAAATGCATCCAAATATTCTATAATTTTCTAATAAATCAATTACATTAACACTGATGGTGAATTAGTAAGACCAAATTGCATAACCACATACTCATAATGGTGATATCTACTTCTAAAAGTTGTTTTGAAAATAGCCACCTTCCTCACCTACAATTGATGATATCCTGAACTTGATTCAATCATCGAGAACCACTGAGCTCCCCTAAACTGTTCAAAAAATCATTAATTCATTGAAGTATACATCTGTTCTTTATCGTAAGTGGATTATGTCTGTGAAAATAAACACAGATCCATAGAGTTAAATAATCCTTTTTAACAAACAATAGAGTTTATTCCCACATAGATGTTCTTGGCCAGATGAACCATTTGTTATTTAACACTTACAACTGCACTTTTAATTCATGAAATTCTTCTAGTGACATGGGGTAAGACATAATTGAGATTTTACTAGTCCCCGTAAAGAGATCAATCATAAACACTACATCCTTCACTTGTGGAAACCTTGATAATTCTTTGGAAAAGACATTCATGAACTTGTCCGGGATTTTTATAAGAACACTTTTCTCAACCCATTCCAAAGATTACACTGAAAAATCTGCTATCTAATTTGAGATAGTGATAACAATTGGTGAAAAAAAATATGTTACACATGGATTTTCCTTCTTCTACCCTATAAAAAAGTGTTCAATTCCATCATCAGTCGTAAAACTTACCATTCATGCATATAAATCAATGAAGGCCTTAAACATCGACAACCAATCCCTTCCCATGACTATATACTAAGCATCCATCTCAAGAACTACGAAATACCACATCTTGTCAATGTCACCCAGAACTAAGTAACACACAATACAAAGGAAGACTCGATGCACTTTCTGACCCAGAGGAGTTTGACGTTTTAAAATTAGAGGCATAATTTCAACAGTTATAGAAAGTAAAATAACCACACGAGATGCAATAAAATAATGAGAATCACCTATTTCAAACAATGCATGAATCAATGTGGGATTCAAAAGAACCATTCCTCGGACCATGGGTGGTCCTGACTTATCACCCATCACAACATGTTCAGCTTAGAAGAACTGCTCCATTGCCACACTCTTCTCTTTATTACCCTACTAAGGCATCATGGTAATCTAAGAGTAACCATGACCCACATTGATATACTAACTAAGGGTATACTACTTCCTCCATCACATTATGTAATATTATTCCAGCGACCCCTGGGGAGTATCACTGACACCTAACCTCAGATCATTATGAAAATATCACTACGGATTCCCCATCTATATACAGTTATGACATGCATGAGGTTGTGTTGTAAAATACAACATAATGTGTCCCGTAGAGCCGCATTGAAGACATCCTGTCTTACTCTAAGTCTTAAGTGGAGGATTCACTTATCATGCCATCAAATTCTATGCCATACTCCCACCCTATAAATAAGTGTCCATCTTCCACTTGAATCCAACATTCATGTTCCCACTATTTCGGATGGGTACCGACCTGCTTACCCAGCTTGTATCCCCAAAAAGATACAACTCAACCACGGTAGCTCTATTTACCATTTCTATGTAATCATTTAGTCATAGAACAAGTGTCTTGGAATTAATTTTATTCCTCAAACCAAATACAAATATTCTTTTTTTCCATGATGTACGACCCCCTAGCTCAAGTGAACACCACAATAATATCATAAACATAACCGCATGTTCCATTACCGAATGGTTGTCCTGATTTATGCAGAATAAATACACTGTACACTGAATTATTAATGTTTGAGGGTAGAAATTGTTATTAAAAAAAATCCTCAAAAACATTCAATCTCACACCTTGGTTTTCCTAGATTGGAACTCCATCTACCACTATTGAAGGGGATGATTTTACAATATGTACATGAATAAATTCACATTCAGCTCTGCTAGTGTTCCCAATTGTTCAAATACCCTATTCATTATATTCATCCATGCTTCATTTATTTCATGATCTGAATCACCCCTAAAATAGGTGGATTCAATCTTTGAAACTGAACCACATGATTGAAATTCTTTTATTTATCCTATTTATTCACACATTCCACGGCTTGGAAATCATTCACTATACTCTGAACAAGCTGTTTGTTCACCTAGGGCTCTGTTCCAAACATATTTCTTTCAGACTCCTCTGGAACGTCTCAAAGATGCCCTCCAGCTTCACTTTCTACCAGCCACAAAAAACGACCATAATTCCCTCACCTGTAGAAATATAAGGGTTATGATTCAAATTCAACTAGATAAAAACTATCAAATTCAGTATTTCCACAATTTTACATTTACAATTTGGTAAAATTCTAAAAAAATCAACTTGTTTTGAAAAATCGACCAATTTAAAAAATTACACTAGTTTCCTTGTTTCAAATCCTTATGTTTTGAATCCCAATTCATATTTTTCAAAATTCACAGTTTCATATCACCCCATAAATCAATATACCACAATGAAATATGACTCCTAGTGGGAATTCATTTCTTCCATGAATTCCACACACATCTAATTGGCTACACCCACGATAATGAGATACATAATGCATATAAGTGTCCCGAAAACACTTATGTTCCAAAGTCACTAGTAACTTGATGTTCAATATAAAAGGGTAGCTACATACAATTATGAAAAACATTCCATGTTCTAACCATACTAAAATGTTCTTCCATCGTAAATCAATGTATGGACTAATAATTATTGTCAACACTGACACCATTAATACACATGAAATGACCGAACAAATTGATACAACCTGTAACGTCCCTCCCATTCCCCATTGGAATGACAAAGTGGATGATATGTTACTTGGCCTTCAGCGACGTTCCCAAGTATCCAAAGTATTTTAATATGTAGTAAAATTTTCAAGAATCATTGGAAATAAATTTTCCCTAAATATAAAATCAACCAACCAAACAATCTAATATCAACAAACTACATGATGCATGTCAACATGAAACGCAAACCATACATTACCAAAAGAAAACAGAACTATTCCATAAAAATATCCTAATTCCAATACAACTATACCCAATATCAGGGTGCCAAATGGGAGACAGCAACACAATACCCATATGAACTAGGACATAGTACATAGCTCCACCCTAATCTCTAGGTCGTAGAACCACAACATCACAAGAGAATTATATCAACCCACTAGAAAAAATGAGAATATTTACTCTTACATGTGTCCCAGAATACAACATCTATAAAATCACTAATGTTGATAGGAAGGGTGAGTAATAATTATCTATAAGATTTCCCCAAATGACATCCCTACACATGCCACTTAGAAAGAACCATTGATACAATTATATAAAGAATTTCATATAAATAATTAAATAGTGAAACCATTATCATAAGAAAAACATAACATTACCATGAAATTTCAACCAAGGAAAAGACACAACAATTCAATAAACCACAGTTCCATCACACATTAGCCAAAAAAATTCCATCTTGCCAAGAAATACACAAAAAGGAAACAAAAATGGTGAAACATTTTTCAATACCGTTCACTATATTTCTATCTTGTGGTGCTTCCAGACCACTATCTACAATGGCGGTCCTTCCGTAAACTAGCCATCACCTTTTATAGTGAGACATCCAACCAAATTACCCACAATCAATACAATCCATAACCCTTGATAAACTAATAAAAATAAATAACCCTTGCCACAAAATAAGAAAACTACCATTTTCAATAGTTGGTAATTTTCATCAATAAATCGACTCTTTTTTGAAGACGCTCTACTACAATTTTATTTAATAAACCATATTTCAGAAAAAATTCCCCATTTCATTTGAAACCTATCTTCACAAACCATTTTCATTATCTAGGACAGATAAAAAAATTTAAAATCTACATTTTAAAATCACATAATAAAACCCATATTTCAAAAATATACCATTTCACCCAAAAATCAAAAAATATTTACCAAATGGGTTTCCACCAATATTCTCATATCATATTCAAAATAGAGTTCAAGGAAAAAATTCATTTCATCCAAATCATCTTGTTCAAACAATGTGGACTCGAGAGAGAAGCCACCTACATTTAGGTTTCGGGAGAAATCGACCCAAAAGAAATCGCACCACAAATCCTTAGAAAGCACTACTTAAAACACTCATTATCCTTATTCCTATCATGAAAAAGACCTTAAATCATCAATTTATGTATAAATAACCTTATATCTATATGAAACTGATGTAGATATTGTAAACTAAGAAAGGCATTAGAGTAGATATAGAGAGAAACCATGTAGAATTCAAGTGGAGAGACTCACACAGAAGAAACCACCTAGAAACCCCTTAAAATACCATCCAAATCATGTGGGAGAGCACCCCTATCCCTTGAGAACATTAAATCCATCATAGGGTTAAAGGGGGAGAATAAATGGGTGAATAGTTTAAATATTTACTAACCTCATATATAAAAAAATCACTTTTAATGGGATGCATGGTAAGCTTACACTGTTGGAAAAAATGTTTGGATGATATTCATTGATGGAATCACGCTTAGAATCTTCCCATAGTTATAAAAAGTGTGCAAAAACCATGAAGATCCCCAATGCCTCAAGTTTCATGGTTACCTTTGAATTATACTTGGTTTTCGTAACTGTGCTCAAACAGTGTAGCCCTAAAGAGGCCTCTAATACTTTCCAAAACCATTCAAAAATCTCTCAAACTCTTCCAAACTCATAACAATAACTATAAAAACATAAAAAAGGAATAATCAAAAGATTCATACTTTAATATAGGGGTGATACGTCTAAAATACATATCAAGAGTGAGTCTTTTACTGTTCTTATAGTCCTCAATAACATATTCATCCAGATCAGTAATGTCATTTTCTTCTTCTTCATGATGTTTCTCAACATCCATCTTTTATATAACACTATATTTTTTAGCATCATAAAACTTGAAAATTCATCTTTTTCATGAATTAGATCCATTATATTTTTTAATATGATAGTATATTTTACATTTTCAAAATTATTGAATAGAATTTCTAATTCATCCACTCATGGTTTCATCCAGGGGTTCAAGTTAACATTCACACAACTACAAATCCTTTGAGTTACGAATATAATATACCATTTAATGATGTTATATACCCCCTCGTTATATTAAACCACATATCTTGTTCCAATATGAGATAAATTTTTGATATGGTATGGAATTAAATGTTGATGTGGGGTCACCAAAATCATTCATGTCCCTCATCACATAAATTTCCAACATAATATATTTTTTATTTTAATTCAATTTAAATATTAAAAAATCTTAGGGCCTGAGGAGGTAGATGTAAACTATTTTAGGATTGATTTGATGCAATATAAATTTAGCTAACAACCAACAATCAACAAAAATATCAAAATAGGTTGTTTGGATAGGTGTTTCAAACCCATTATAATATTCTAGGGAACCATTACATTCAGAATTTGAATTATTTAATTGATAATAATACTTTTATTCATAATTATAATTCTTTAGTGGATCTCCAAAACTTTTGGACCATTGATTCGAGGGTGACTCAAAACCCTATCCAATCAATTATTTATTAATGGTGTTTTAATTATTTGTAGAAAATAATTTCATACTCTCCTAGAAATCCACAAACATCGATGGATAGAATTGTTTAACTTTTTCCATAGATATAAAATTATTATATTGTTTTTGAGTTACATTCCACACAACTAATTTTCCTAACTTTATACACTCGGTGTCCAATTCCATTGAAGAATATTCCATAAAATCAATCAGATGTGGCATTCATGGATTCCCTAAGACACAGGACCATTTTTTCTTATATCAATTTTTTCATAGTGTGGATTTGGTAGGTGGTGTTGCATTTGGATACCATATTATTAATTTCATACTTTCAGTAGATTCATTTTCTCAAAAGGTTCATATTCAAGTGATCGGCTTGAGAGACAAATGTTCCAATATAATGTAAGTCATTGAAACGAAAAAAGTTGATTTAGGACCAAGAAATTAATTAATTGATATTCAATTTTCTATATTAGATTCAATTATTATGGGATAATACAATAAAAAAATTTACTGTAATCCATCTAAAATGTATTTTCTAAAACCCCTATGTATTAATAGAAACAATAGGTGTACTTACGGTGTGATCGTGGTAACATAGATTGGGCATGATATGTATTTAAACCTAGAATATAAGTAATTAATAGTTTATATTGTGACTATGTAATATAAGATTAATGGTTGGTATAATGATAGTATTAACAATATTTCTTGGTTTGTATACTGACCATGTGGAGAAGAACTCCCAGTGACTTCACTGACTATGTGAAGTAAATATCATATTAAATTCATGAAAAAGGAAAATATATTTTTAAAAAAATTATACAATAATTTAAATTTATACAATGGATAAAAAATTTGGAAACATTGTTCAAATTTTATCATACCTTATTAATTTTTTATATAAATAATTCTCTGAAAAATCAATGGATTTTTAAATATATCATAATGATGATTTTCATCAACAATGTTTTCAAGATTTACATCACATGTTTCAAAATGATCTCTCAAAAAGTGATTTATTATATCAATATGTTTTTCCATGAAAGAGATATAGGAATCATTGATATATTTTTTATACATTTATTATCAAAATTTCTAGTGACATGTTAAAATATACAACCATAGTCATGTAATTTATGTTCCATCCATGAAATCGGTTCACAATGACTTCACAAATATTTATAGTGAGCTTCTAAAGTGGATAATAAATTAGAGTTCTATTTTTTACAACCCTATTTAACTAGATACAGTCCTAAAACATAACATGCTATTTAATATATTTATTTATATTACTTATAACCAAGAAAATATATATATAAATAGATAATTAAATAAAATCCATTCCCCATCAGATAAAACAATCCAACAACTATAATATTAGTAAGAGATTTAAAAAAATTAAATAATGTAAATGTCATTCCTTTGGATTTTATTGAAAATGGGGGAAAATGCATAGATAAAAAAATAATATATGTTATTCTAGTAGTGTTTCATACTAGTATTTTTTTTAAAATGAAACAATGCATGATAGTGTATACAACATGCAACACCAAGACTAAACAAACCATGATTATATAAATATGACCACTATATATTAAATATTAAAATTGTTAGGTATCAACAATATTAATTTATTTTTGAAATATATATAAATTCCCTAATCAATATAAATGTATTAATAAAAAAATAAATTAATATTTTGTTAAGTCATTTTATATTCAGTAATATTTTTTTATTAAAAATTTATTTTAGGTTAAAATATTATGAATAATTTTTAGCATATCAAGGAATATTATTTTATCAAATGAAATTCATTATTTAAATAAACACATAATAATTGACTTACAATGATGTTTCTTGATATTTCTGAAATTTATGATTTCTCAGTTAATAGTGAAATTTACAAATTTTTTAAAAACTATAATATATTTCCAATAAATAAATTAATTTTAAAGTTATAATATAGTTTGGATTTTGTATTAAATTGAAATTTTAGTAAATTATTTAGAATAATATAATATATTTTTTAATCGTAAATTTTCTTGATTTTTTATATTTATTTTTATTCTTAACAATATTGTTTTTTGAAAACTGTTTTTAAGTGCATAATGTTTTTAGCATTTAATTAGTTTTGAATTACCCCTGTAAATATTTAGTTATTTTAAATTAGAATATTTTAATTTAAATTCATATATTTACGATCAGAAGTCATAGAGTTAATATTAGATCATATGTTTCTTGAAAATTTCATTCCTTGAATGCCATTTTATAACATGCGTTTTCGGTTCCATATTAAATGAAAATCTAAAGATTCATAGATTTGAATATGATAAAATGGAATCCATATATTGAATCTAATTAATTCATATTTTAAAACATTTCATGCATAATATTTACTCATAATGAATTGTAAAAAAGTAACAAATAGATACCATGGTGAATAACAAAAATGTTAAAAGTGATTAACCATAGTGGTAAATGGAATATCATGTCTAAAAAAATAATCATTTATAATGGTAGATGTTTGGATAAACATTATAATGTATTAAATACATAATTTCTCAATTATTTATGATCATTAATTTTGTGTTACTTTCCATTATTTAATATATTTTCATATTTAAAAAAATGTCACTCCCTCTAACTTATTAAAGGGAACATCCTCTCTTCTTTTGTAAACATATAAAATGAAATTTGATTCAACAAATTACAAATTATATATCTTAATAATTTACATCACAACATCCTTGTGCAGTTATATTGATCGTTGATAAATTTTTATGAATTATTTAAGTAAAATCCAAAAGAGTTGGTCCTAGGAAGAGTTGTCGTTCCAAAATGAGAATTTTTGTACTGTTTAATATTCCACCTCTTTAAAATATTATTAATATATTATTAAATATTTAAATATATATTGCATAAATTTTTATATTATTATGTTAATTTCATACCCTACATCCATTAACATTTCAATTAAATGGGAAATGAAACCATCGTTCATGTGTATAACAACCTATCGCCTCGCAACTCAATGTAATTATTTTTTCATAATCTAATATAGTGAGGGTTTATAATGATAGATTATATTAATGTATATGATACAAATTATATATTATTATTTATCTAAAAGTATATTATCATATAATTTTTTATATTGGAATCCATTGAAAAATGATAAATTGTTGGTGTGTATGGAAGACTACTACCTCAAGAAACGATGCGAATTGATTTCATTCACCGCATCAACTATATGGTATATATAAGTGAATATAAAGAAATGGATGGGTATTTATTATATAATTATATTTATATAATAATACAACAATACCTATATTCATTCTATCATAACATTCGAAAAATGTAAATGTTTCTCATAAATACGAATTGCACCCTATCTCCATGATTGTTACATTGCTAATTTTAAAGAACATTATTTCATAGTCAGTATTAATTGAATTATTAATGAAATATTAATAAAAAATTCCATTGGTCATTATTAATGATATTATGGAACAAAGAACACTTTTACCATGATCAACACACAGATGCCATTTGAAATTATGAACTATGCATTCTCAAAACACTCGACATAGACATAATTGAATATTTAATTATATATATAATCAATAAAATAATTAAATGGATAAATTAATGTAATTAAACCAAAAAATTATTATTTTTAATAAAATTATATATGTTTATCAGGTTGAAATAAAGGACATACACAAGATGTTTAGACTCGAGGTAAGGTTTTTCCTCACAAAACATCTACCTTTATGACACATGTTTTTAACGAACCTAATTTATATTAAAAGATGTATATATGAAAAATTAAATATCTAACATCATTTATTATTATTATTCATGGTATTTTAAATTAAAATTTAGTATCTCCATCATTCCATAGGTTTTTATTTGGATGGTTCTTAAACATTTAGTGAAATGATTTCAATTTCCATCCAATGAGGTATAATTTAGTTTTTTACACAACATTACTTTATATGTGGTATATTATATTAAATTTACATGTATTGTAAGGAATTATTTATATATAGTGTAATTTGAAATTTTAATTTTAATTGTTTCCTCTATGGCAGTTTTACTTAAAAGATACCATGTCGTAAGGAATATCAATCACAATATCATTTCATTAGGTTATATTAATTATTCATTGTATTTGATAATATGTGATTATGTTTGTAATTTAATTTAATAACATAATTTTTTATTTCTACTTGTTTTATAAGTATTATCATTTCAAATACACAATAAATTTATTATTTAGTTCAAACATCTATGGTATGATCTTTGTTATCAGTTTCGTCTTAATTTCACCACGTTTGTGACATACGTTATATTATAGAGTAACTTATTTTTTCTGTGTATCTACTTACACATTTTAAATTTATACATTGAATTCCATAATATTTAATGTGTATATTGTTTTAATTAATGTTATTTCTTTCATTGGTTTATGATTCAATAATTACAAAAGAAGTAAGGGTTTATATTTCAATGTTATTTTAATTGAGATAGTTAATGGTGGAATTTCCATTGAACGAAATTATTTTATATGTGTCCTTTATAACCCTATAAATTTTTTCTCCAATTGTTATTCTTGAAATTTTATTTCAATAATATCACTTTCCGCTATTTTTTAGTTAATATAATTTTGAAAATTCTTTAATGAAAATCAGACATTACTTCTCTTTTTAGTTTAACATTCATTTGCTTCTTTATCCATAATATATATCAAATGATTTAAAAAATATTTTAATTATTATAGGATTATTTTTAATGTTATCTTTACCCTTTATGCATTTCCTAAAAAATTATTTAAAATTATTCGTTATGTAATATCAAAATTAATGTACCTTTTGAAATTCTTAACTGCATTCTTTAAGGAGTGTTTTTTATTAACTTATATGACACTAGTAGAATATAAAACCATAATTAATAGTCAATAATTTAATTTTTCCTTTAAAATGTTCCATTATTCATTTTTAATAAAAAATTTCAAATATTTTTTTGGGAATTTATAGTTTTAAAATAAGTGATTTTAAATTGATGAAGGATATTTTTTTTCTTCAAGAAGTATTCGTGGTGATCTTTTAACAAAATTAACATCAATGACCAAAACCATTATTATTACATACTACCTCCGAATTCTATATATATGACTCATAAATATATTTAGATCTCATTATACATTCGTTTTATAGGATAATCCATTCCTTATATTTATTTATATAATTACTTCTTTACAAAATATCTATTTATCATGACATGAGAAATAATTATGTAACCAATTTTATTTGTATATATAACTATTATATTTATGAATTATGAGTTATTTTCTTGTTTTGTAACACATAATAATAAATATTTAGGGATGTTTGTTTCTATATATCCCTCCAATTAGTGGGGAAATGTTTTATAATCATGAGGCATTATATATGGGTTAGGGAGTAAACATAGTAAATTATAAGGATTTGTCCACTCTGTGGTATTGACTCATAAGTTATACTTGAAGAAATTTTGTTTTTTATTTTATATTTTACAACCACAATTCCAATGCTACCATGATCATTTAATAATATATTTTTTCTGTAATTATTCAATTTTTTGATTCACCTCTGTTCTTTTTTATAATTAAAAGTGATAACCTTGAATCACTTGTTTTGTTTCCTTGTCATGATTATTCCCATCTTGTGATTTCAGCTCCACAGCTATATTTTACATTTTCTCCATGTCATGATATTCATTTAAAAGAGATGAAATTTATTTATGATATAATTTTAGAGAATTAAAATTAGATTTCATGTCGTAGTGATGTTTTAATGTATTATAAACCTATTCTCGTGATGAAACTAGGCCCTTGGAAATTTACCATATACATATTGGTTATTTATGTTTGAAAATAATGCAATAATATTTATATAATTATTGGGTCATTATAAGAAGTTATATATAATATGTATAACAGTATACCTATGACATTGTTTTGAAAAACTATTTTTCTAGTTTCATCCAGATTTATACTGAATGCTCAACTCAGGGGTGTATCCCTACCCATTGTACAATCCATATCAAATCATTTTAATATGTCCATTGTGTAAATTTATTAGATTAAAATCACTCCTTTATTAATATGAAAGAAATATTAAAATGAATGAATAATATTAATTCGTCCATTAAACTAATTTCAAATTTATTTTACATTATTTTTTAAAATCCATAACAGAAAGAATTTTTTGATGATCAAAAAATGACACCATCAACAAGAATTTTAAATTCAAAAACAACTATAAAATTTACACTAAAACATGTATAATTAACAATTATTATTATAAAACCTGAATAATTAAGAACTTAGTTAATCCTATCATAATGAGCTCTAGGATTTTGATTCAAAACAAAAAATGCATCAGTTTTTTACATATTATTTTGAAAAAGAGTATTCTAAAATTCAATGTGGTTTTTAAGACTCTCAAAATTACATTATTATTTATAAGGGAAACCCTTTAATCCATCTAATATAATTTGAAATTGAAATCAATTACATAATAAATCTACATTTTTATTACATCAATTATAGATATTGTGGAAAATGTTTCATCATTTTTATTATGTTATCCTTTAATGAACCCTAATGAATACACATAGGCATTATTTCTAATAATTGTTCAAACCTGATCAACATTATTCATAACCACAAACTAACTTAAAATTATAAACATGTCATAATGTATATCTATTATTCCCTGATATTTTTTATTCAAAATGGGTCAATTATTCTTGAATAATCCTTTCCATAAATTCATAATCTATTTCTTCAGTGATGTTCTTTGGTTCATGAAATGGAATGAATAATTGTCGATCAATCTAATTTTTATGAGAATATGATGTCCATGATCCAGTATATATATATCAAACTAAGACATGTAAATGATGGTATCTATGGGTCTTAATTGATCTATAGATAAGTGAATTTTATAAATAATTTTATTATATGGTTTAAGAATGAAAATGTTCATTAGAAATGGGTTATATTTATATATCTTGTTAAATTGAAATATAAATAGTTTTGGGTATTAATATTTTAATTAAAAAGGACATCCTTATGGATCATTAAAGCGGATTATGCCTTTTGTGTACCTGTTCTATTGAATATTATGTGTATACATTCTTCCCAAATGTTGGTCTATTTTATGAATATCATTTATGAATTGATGTATTTTGAATAATTGTGAATAATTCCTTCACCACTATTGGAATAAAATTTTATAATAGTGAATTATATATTTAGTATAATGTCTTTATAACAAATAACTATAAATAAGATGAATGTTGGTTTTCTCACATTCCATTACAAATAAAGGGATTTTATGTTTAGTGGTATAATGAAAAATCTTTTGATTATAAAAAAATATAGATTCAAATACTCTTCCCAAAAAAAATAGGTTAACCAATATCATTTGGAATGACCTAGGAATTTTATTAAATATTTTTGTATGAACATTCTGATTAAACATTCATATGTGGTGCCCTAGTAGTATAAATATATTTTTATAGATATTTTGAGCATATATATTCAACAAAGTGAATTTAAATCTCATTTTCATGACCACTTCATATATTCTAAATATAATTTCGATAATTATTTTCATCATTTGTTTCATATTTTGTAATATGAGAACATTATTACCTTTTCCAAGATTATATGATTAGCCAAATATGTCTATAAATCAATCTATTTTAATAGTATAATAGTTCATTCCATTTATTCTATAAACTATGGAGGCACCAAAAAATTTATTTTGAACCAAATAAATGTGTTTAGAAGAGTAAATAGATCTTCTATAGACTTACTATTTACTTAGGTTATTGAGATTTTCTATTCATAATTATAGTTCTAGAATATCCATGACTAATTTTTTCTTATATTCCTTCCAAAGGTAATTGAAATTTTAGTTTCCCAGTAATATATAAAAAAGAAAGTAGACATTATCATATTTACTTAAACAATAATCATTTTAAGAAAATAATGAATTTACATGAGGATCATAGCCTTTCCATTACGCTGGGTAGTAAAAGTTACAACATGATTGAAATCAAATTTATTCTAATAATTGTTTTCAAACAAAATATGATGAAAATAATAACATAACTATGAAAAAATAAGAATATTATCAATTAATCCATGTAATGAAACAATATAAATCTATTTATTACAATAATTTCATATTTTACTATGTCTAATTATATTTCCTTTGGTGTTGTCATCAAATGGGACATTCCCACTATCTATTTTGATATGTTCATTAAGATCGATTAGTTCCCATTCATGTGTATGGAAAACCTAATTTTCAGACAGTGTAGATGTTTACTGATACTCTTAAAGTTGGTTTCCTATAGAAAAATTAAACTAGAAATAAATTATGATCCCAAATCATATTAGGTATAGAAATGTTTGTGATAAGTGGCTTTCGAATCAAATGTTGTTTGATCTGTTTGATATAAGAAAACATTATTTACCAGGGAGATAAATTTTATTAAGTCAATATGGATGATATTTATTTAAATAGTTTATTTAACTTGATGTACGAATGCATTTGTTCTTATAAATAATCCTTCGTAAAATTTTCCAACAATCCCAATGGAGTAATTGGGCGTTTTATAAATTAAAATAATCCTTATAAGGGTTATATTAAAACTTGTGAAAATTTCTGGATCCTTTTTCATTTTCACATTGGATATTTTCAATTCATTTTTTTCCTTCAATAAATTTTCCTTTTTACATATTTTTTTTATGTTCATATGTAATGTGAGTAGACAAAGTAGACTACTAGTATAGATATTATTAATTATCCATATTTTCATTGAATTCTACAACTAGTATTATATATGACTTACATAAGTCCTAAATTATCATGTTTAAATAGTTGATTTCTTTTCTAAAAATATTTAAAATATGAATAGGATATTTGTTATTATTGTTTTGTAACTAAATTGTGTTTTACATGAATAACATGTTAGAACTATGTTTTTTGTCTTCTAATCTTGAGTAAAAGTCACATGGACTATATTATGATGTTCTCCATGTGGAAATCATTTTCATCATTATAATTTTACATTTTTCCTCATTATTATTCTAATTCTTCAGCTTATGAAATTCAAAATTGATGTTCAATTTTACATTATTTAATCATAGGTCAAATATCCATTATAATTATTGTTTCTATAATTTTATTTATGTTCATATTTTATAAGAACTCAGATCATTTTTTCAGGTATGTTTTTCCTTTTTTGGTAGTTTTTCATAAAAAGAGGAAAAGATGGAAATTTTCGGAGTACACACCGTGTACTTTATGAGTACACGCCTTGTACATTGATGCCATTGGAAGTCGTGTGCTGGTCGTGTCATGGCCACACATGCAGCCGTGTAAGGGTGACTTGGAGGCCACCTTATGTGGATTACGGAAAATCCATGTACACGCTGTGTACTCCAGAAGTACACATCATGTACATTCCTTTTATTTCGTTAAGCAGACAGGGGTCACATCTAATCCTTATTTCCATCATATTGTTCACCTATTTCTGTCCAGATCATCTGAGGAGGCCGAATCATATCCGAGCCGCCGATCCATCACCTGTTATCTGAATCAAATGTCGTTGGTTTCAATAAAATCGTAGCGGTGAGTTCCTAGTTTTTCTTTGGCCAAGTTTTCTAATTCTTTCTCTTATGAGAGTTATCTTCGGTTGAAGGTTTTAGAAGTTTTTGCAGATCTACTCTTATCTAGGACAATTCCTGGGCTGAGGCTCAATTATATCGATCTCCTATGATTTTTTTAGGTGGTTTGTTGCCTTACATTGAATGTCTTTGTGTTTTTGTGCAAAAGTTTTGGATTCTCATGTTTCGAGTATCCCAAGTTAGGGATTTTGGGCCTATTGTTTAATTGACATAAATTTGCTTGTTATATTAAGGTCAAATGATTATAATATACTATTTTTTTCATGTTTTAGGATCACCCCATGGGGGTTTTTCCTTGTTTCGTTGTTTATCGCCATTGGGTACAATTGCCTGCAAGGAAAACCCTATTGCAATTGCTAGTTTTCTTGTTATAACTGATTGTAAGTGTTACCTAAAATTTAAATTCTTCTAATGCATTGAAGATTTTAGCCAAGTAGTTTTTAAACATACTTAGGGCTACCGAAAGTCTATTATGCATGACTGGACTGATTAGGGCTATGAGAACCTGGTGTAGGAGACCAAAGAGGGAATAAACGATTAAGTTCTTCCATAGGGGGGTCTGTTGGAATTAGTTTCATATAAAGGACCTATGGGAATTGGAAATTGTGCTTCCAGGGAGTGTCCTTAGTTTACGCACGTATCGAGGCCACATGAGGAATTTGTCGTAAGAGCTTCCTTAGAGTGTAGATAATTTGTTTTTTGGCCCTATCCAACTTTGAAATATTTCTACAAATAATTTCAGAGCTAGGCGCGAAGACGGCATGCGATTCTGAGACCCGGTGTGCCCGGAATTAATTTTATAAAAATATTAAGTATTTTGATACTATGCACATGGCAGGAGTGTGATATCTCCTAAACAGTAGCTCTGAGCAGAAATCTGAGGGCACGGTTGCGGTCAAAATGTGTCGTTTACCCTATGCGAGGTGTAAACAGTGCGGGCGCTTGCCTGCAGTGAGAATGGCCACCCGGAGCGTTTTCGTAATTAAATGGAGAAGTTAGTGTGGGAGCGTCGGCTCGAATATTTTCTGAATGGAGCCTCGGATGGAAAATATGAGTCCGCTGATACATTCAGAACGGTGTATTTACCTTACGGGTGACCTAATCTGTGTTCGCTTATGGCGACGGGTACGAGGTGGGTTTGGCACCGGCGGGCGACAGATATAAATATTAGCACCCCCTCCTTTTCATTCCTCTCAGCGTTCTTCACCGTTCTTCACTGCCGATCCGCCGAATCAAGGAAACGAAGTGCCCACGAGCTCAGATTTCGACAGCGGATGTTCCAGGAGCGTGCAGTGGAAGCTCTGGAGTGCGGATCTAAGGTAGAACGTCGGCATTTCGCCTGCGAGGTGGGCGAATTTGAGTTTTAACCCCCGATCCCATTTTTTTCGTTTTCCTGCAAATTGAAGCCGTAGAGGTGTAGGTCGGGTCTTGAGGGTCATGTAGATGCCTCTAGATTTCAAATCAAACACCTGGGGTGCCCCGGCGGTCTGCAGAATATCTGCCGGCGCGGCTAGCCCGGACCGGCCTCTTTTTGTCATATGGGGGTCTTTAAACCCCCGTATCGTGCAATCCGGGAGTTGGATTCGCATGAAGTTTGTGGCGATGCGACGCGGATGATGAGTAAAGCCCTCCGGTGTGGGTTCGAGGGTTTCATGGTATGTGATCATGGCATGGGAGACAGAAACGTCTTATAAAATAATATTATTTTTATTATTTTACGACTTCGGGCCGTTGTAACTTCTACCCGGAGCGTCCGAATGACATGTCGTTAGTGGCGTTGAGACCCTAATGGTATGGGGGACTTTTTGAGATGGTTTCCGGGTGTTGGGACTAAGAACAGGGTGCAGGCCCCACGATGCCGGGTTTTGGCGTTTGCCGAGAAACGCATCTTTCGCACCAGGAGTCCGATTTTGACGGATGATTAGTCGATCCGGTGTGTTTTTCTGAGAGAATTGCAATGGTCGATCCATTCGATGGGTTTCGGAATCGAGGTGTGGGCCCCACCCGAGCTGGCTTTGGTGAATAGTACATTTTTCACTGGGTGTCCGTTTCGGACGAGCGAGTAAACGATTCCTCTTGTTTTTTCTAGGGGATTGACGTGGTATGGTCCACTCGATTAGTTTCGAGATTGTTGTATGGGCCCCACATGAGCTATCTATGGTGAATTGTACCTTTTTCACCGGTGCTCCGTTTCGGGAGAGTAAATATCCCATCCTCCATGTTTTTCCGAGTAGAACACGATGGTGGCCTCAGAATTGGCCTTGAAGGTGCGCAGTGTGGCGTTGTTGTGGGTCACTTTGATTAGCGACGTTTTAGACTAGCATTGGTTAAGGGTACTCCCTTGGTTTGTTCCCACGAGGGTTCGTGTGGCATCACAATCTTCGTATAGGATCGTGATCCTCTCGATGGGATGTTTAAACAGTTAGAGTAGTGGCATTCCTCTGGTGGCCCCGATGTGGGATCCTCTAGCGTCTTTTCCCTAGATCGGGTTTTTGGTTTCGTTGTGACCACTCATTCATGGGCGGAGAACCCCTATCTAGCTGGTTAACCCCGTAGGGTTTGTGGAATAATCTGGATTATGATCCCCTATGCGGTGGGCCATGCTCAGTAGGGTTGTGGCATCATCCGGTATATGATTCCCTACTCTGCCTAAGGTGTATAGTAGGGTTGCAGTATCATTGGTATGTGATCCCCTACTCAGCGCGTGGTTTTGGTAGGGTTGAAACATCGTCGGTTCAATCCCCTACATCGTGAGGTATACCATATAGGGTTCTGATATCATTGTGACCACCTTTATAAGGGTGATGATCCTCTATCTGAGTGAAAAGTTTCTGTCGAGCGCCAGATCGGGTTGTGGTATCCCCCAGAAGATCCTGGGACTGATCCCCTATCTTTTAGAGCTATGAATGCCAGATCGGGTCCTGGTATCCCCTAGCAGATCCTAGTAGTGATCCCCTATCATTGAGATATTTGTCCATCGGAGTGGGTTTTGGTATCCCCTAGCAGACCCGAGGTGTGATCCCTTATCCGAGGAGTTTGGTGGTTATATTGAATCAGTGAGTTATCCTCAGTGATGCTATCTGACGAGCGTGATCTCTCTGGTGAGTGTCTTAGAGGTTTGAGAGAATCCCGATGGAGTTTATCTCTTAGATGAGTGTCATCTGGGATGACATTGATCATGTGGTGTACTCTTCTGGTTGTGGACAGTTGCTGGTGTTGAGTTCGGTACCTCATGTGCCTTGTTGCGTGAGCTGATTATATCTGGATTGTTCAAGGTGTATGTATGGGTATGCACCTGAGCTAAGCTGACCAGCTGTGTTTAGGCGAGGATGGTCACGAGATGGTGTTTCTCTCTCGGCTGGGTTCCCTCTGGCTAGGATGAGCGGATGTTTCCTTTAAGTTTCTCTCTTTGGTTTTGGTTCTTTGGGGTGACTACTGAGTATGTTTATACTCACCCCTGCATGGGCTTTGCCTGCACATGTTTCTGTCTTGTGTAGACCAAATGCCTTTCGACGGAGTCCCAGGAGGACCCGGAGCAGGCAGAGCGGAGTGAGTGAGACTGACCGGGGTGTTTGCCGGTGCGGTGCTGAGGGAGCTTTTCAACGGTTGTTTGTTGCAGCGCTCCCCTTCTTCAGAGCAGGTTGGATGTGCTTTTGTAGTTTTCTTTTTGTGGGCCCAGTTTTTCCGTTTTGTACTTTAGTTGTTTCACTCTATTTTGGGATATATTATATGCATGAATTTTCTTTCTAGTTTTATATATCTCTTCACTATTGCGTGGAGGTGTTTGTGGGTACATGTGTACATGTACCTTAGGATAATGCCTCCCATGTATGTGATAGCCTACTCGGCGCTAGTCACCAGCCCCTGTCCTATTGGATGCGGGCTTGGGGAGTCACAGCATGAGCCCCATTGGGTTGTGTCATGACACAGAGACTCTATATCTATCATTGCAATACAACAGGGGAATCAATGTGAGTGCTTCCCAAAGTGTTTGTCCCATTGTATGTTTAATTCACTATAGGGGTCAGCTAGTTTGATCCACCAAGAGAGTCAGTGTGAATGTCGATTACTTGGTTGGATTAGATGAGTCTACCAAGCCAAAGCACAAGCTAGGTTCTATTGTTCTGCTTGTTTTTTACGTAGTCTTTTGATGCCTGTTGTGTTACCAGTTTACCTTGGAATAGAGAGATTCGCTAGATTCCTTGGTTGTTTAATTAAATGAATGATTTAATCGTTAAATTATTGTGAATGTTTTATTGGTAGGATTGTTTACTTATGTACTCCTAGATAATTTCTACATTTACTTTCATAACTTCTGATATATTACTCACTAACAGTAGGGAAAAGATCTTGTGGTGGTTTCCTACAGGGATTAGACTCACACCCTATTTCGGTCCTGCTTTTCGGCCCAAATTTGTTATATGGTTGCAGGTGTGGTTAGGGATTGTGGCCCTTCTATTTCAGGTACATGATTGGTGGTTGGAGCTGGAGAGCATAGGACCGGGCTTAGTCTTGCGATGCTGCAGGAGTTACTATTTACTTTTCGTACCTTGTTTCCCAGTTGTATTTCAACATATTGTTGTGTTTGCAGCTTTCCATAGATACTTGTACCTACTACATCCTTATCATCATGACTATATATTTATTGTTTCTTCTTTTTATTTTCAGTTGTTGTATGTTGTTTACTGCTTCTACTATTGACTGTTATTTCCATTCCCTTGTATACTTTACCAAATGAGGGCATAGTTTCCCTAATGAATCTCCAAGGCCCTCACTACTTGTTGGAAGCCTCTGGCGTTTGGGGAAATGTGCTTGAGGTCATGTGGTGAACCTGGTATGGGGCACCAGTTGAGGGGCTCTGGATTCAGGTCGTTACAAAGTTGTATCAAAGGAGTTTCTTTCCTTTTCTATTGGCTTACTATTTAGCAACATTAGACAGGGATACGACAGAATAGGTAAATGGTAAATAGTTATGCCCAGGAGTTCTAGAACCCGTGTACTGGGAAAAATCTTGGATACCTCGAATATGGAAATTTTCGATTTTTGAAAATGTTACAGTTTAATTGACTTCATATTTGGGTGGTGGACTTGTGTTGTGATGTTACTATTTATATGATTGTGGTTCTATTTTCTTGCAACCCGATTAGTTGTGGGTATGAAATCACATGCATCATATAGACACTTGTTAGAAAATCACATGTCAAGCATATTGTCAGGCCATCTAAATTGCATTAGAAATTGCATGTTGTTGTGATAGAATTTGTGATAAATGCATGTTGTTGTGATAGCTACAGTGATAGAATACCTGCTATGTTAAAAGGGTATCATTTGTTCAAGGATTCTTTAACATGGAGACCAATCATTGTTCTTAGAGGTGTATGGGCCCTCTAGGATAAGAATTTGGTGGATCATTACCTGGTTGCCTTGTTATACCTTATATAATATTCCAAGCATTGATTCGTCAGGAGTGTCCGCCCTCACGGATCGTAATTTGGCACCTTAACTCTTGTTTTCTTTGTTTTCTTGGCTTCAGAGATGTTTCCGAGCTACTGTCCAAAAAAACACAGAAAAAATGGCCTGTATTTTATTAATACAGGTCATGTAGTTTTTGAACCATGTCACTGACTGTGTGAGCAGAAACACGAGGTTCTGAAAAATCTTGTAGGAACATGTCGTGTACTAGTTTATCACGCCGTGTAGTATGAAATAGGTACCCTGGTTTTGTCATGAACAACATGGGTTGTATTATATTTTCACATACATGTCGTGTCTGAATCTTACACACTATGTAGTTTGATCTAGGTACTTGGCCGTGACACGAACAACACGGGTCGGTGTTACCCTTCTGCATACACGCCATGTCCGTCTAGAACACTCCGTGTAGTGGAGGTCGTGTGTCAAGCCATGTCACTAACTACACGGACCAGGAAAGGCATGTCTAGTACATGTCGTGTCTTCCTTGAACACGCCGTGTAGTTTTGTCTTAGAGGAGTTGTGTGACATAACCGTGTAGAAGGACTCAGGCAGGGAAGATGATTCAAGTACATGATGTGTGTTAGGACAACACACCATGTATTTGGGGTGTTGCAGGACCAGTTTAGGTAGAAGCACACACCCATGTGAATGACCTAATGGAACACGCCGTGTATGGAAATAACATGCTGTATAGTCAGGTTTTGCATAACTTGAATGAATTATTTTCCTTGTTCCTTCTTGTTCCTTCAGTTTTCCTGTGTTTGTTAATCCTGAATATGAGGTTTTCTTTGACCTTTCAGAGTTATGGAACTGATACATACTCTGGTTGTTCTTCAGTTTGAAGGTAGTGACCGTACACCTAATATGACAGATCAGGGAATACCTGTAGTTCTGCTTATCATTTCGGACATGGCACCTGTAGTGATTCTAGACACTAGTTCCAACACTTAGTTCGGAGAAGGATTGAGGAGATTCATGCAAACCTTCCAGGGAGCACAACATCCTGCTCTGTCTATGGTAGAGCTAACACTGGTTTTTCTGTAGCAGCATCCTCCCACGTTCAGAGGGGATGGAGGACCACAGGCTGCAGAGTCATGGATAGAGGCCATGCTATCCATCTTCGTGCACATGGAGATGGCTTTAGAGAGGATATTGAATCTCATGACTTATATGAATCATGATTCTTCCAAGATATGGTGGGATGTGGTTTCACAGGCAGGTCGCCAACAAGATATGGTTTGGGATGTGTTTCAGCTTACCTTATACGAATACTTCTACCCAGTGACGCTGAAGGGTGATAGACCTAGAGAGTTCATGAACCTGCAACAGGGTACTCTCACAGTTATGGATTATTCTTCTCTCTTCACAGAGTTAATGTGTTTCAATCCCGTTCTGGGGAATGATAAGCTGTTTTTAGCGAGGAAGTTTGAGGAAGGCCTCAGACCGGACATCAGATCATAGGTGAACTTCTTTCAGTTGAATTCTATTACTCTAATATTCAACCAGGCACTTAACATTGAGAGAAATCTGAGGGAGACTAGAGATGTGGACCGGTGCGGTTCAACATCCAGGGTTGATTCATTTCAGATAGACAGCTGGAAGCGCCACCGACAGTCTACACAAGGTAACCCGAGGAAGTGAGGTATTCTTTCTAGTAGACGGGATCTTCCTTCTGGAAACCAAGTGGTGTGCTATTAGTGTGGAAAAATCGGGCATAATAAGCCTTAGTTTCTGAGATAGCCAATGTTGTGCTGATCTTGCAGCAATATGGGTCATTTTCAGCGTTTTTGCAATTTTTTCCTTCCAGTAGCTAGTGAATGAGGATCAGTTCCATGAGAAGGATTACAAGTTATACATCAGACTGGGGATGGAGTTCTTCATGTCATTCAGACCAGTGTAGAGGATATGGATGCGGTGGTCTAGCTCAGGGAGGGTCAGCTCAGGGATCTCAGGCTACTACGTAGGGCCGCGGTGCAGGCCAGACTTTTGCGGGCGAGTAGATTCATCAAGAGCAGGATCCTGGACCTTCTACTTTTCAATGGATGATCTTAGTAGCCTCAATTTTATCTTCTACTCTCTTCCATACTGGTGCTATTCATAGCATTATCTTTGTTGCTGTTGTGGAGAGCCTTGGGCTCTATATCATTTCTTCGACTGACATGTTGACACTAGACACACTGTTGGGGACTAAGACATCTAGTGTATGTCAGTGGAAGGAGTTCCCTATAGAGGTGGATGGGTATCACTTTCTATGGGACCTCTATGTACTAGAGATGACATGTGATGCTGTCATTCTCGGAATGGAATGTCTCGTTTCCTACATGGAATTCGTCGACTGTTATCGCTATAGGGTGAGTTTCATATCACCGGAGGGAGAATATTTTCTTCATAAGGGCTAGTGGGATGTCCAGGCGAGTAGAGCAGGAAAAGAACCTCTTGGTCTAGGCGGATTTACATCTCAGATTTCTAGTCTATATCTGGATGACCAAGGGAGATCACAGTTAGACTTTCCTCCAGTTGTGGATCGTTTCAGGGATGTCTTTCCTGAGGACTTTTCAGGTTTGTGTCTAGAGCGTGAGGAATAAATTTCTATTGAGCCTGTTCTAGGAGTGGCACTAATGTCCATTCCTCCATATAGGATGGATAAAATTGAGTTGCAATAGCTCAAGAAGTAGTTGGAGGAGTTGCAGGTAAAGAGTTTCATCCGACCCAGTACTTCTCCTTGGGGTTCGCCTGTCCTGCTTTTAATGAAGGAAGACGAAACCCTTAGGCTTTGTGTGGATTATCGGAAGCTAAACTAGTTGCGGTAAAGAACCTATATCCATTGGCTTGGTTTGATGGCCTCTTGGATCAGCTTCAAGGAGCCTGGGTGTTCTCGAAGATCAAATTGAGGTCCGGTTATCACCAGATGCATGTTAGACCATCTGATATACCTATTACATCATTTTGGAGCAGGTATGGTCAATAAAAATATATGGTTACATCGTTCGGCCTCATGAAAACACCTACAGTATTCATGGAACTGTTGAACTGAGTGTTCCATCCATACTTAGACTCTTTCGTGGTGGTTTTATTGGAAAATATCTTGGTGTACTCTCACACTCGACACAACCATGCTACCCATCCTGAGATCATTTTGAGTACACTTAGGGAGAATCAGTTATATGCTAAGATCTCAAAGTGACACATTTGGATGGATCAGATTCATTTCTTGGGTCATGTTATCTCAGAGACAGGAGAATCAGTAGACCCAGAGAATGTGGGAACAATAGTTTCCTGGGAGCAGACGAAGAACGTCTTTGAGGTGCAGAGTTTTCTAGGGCTGGATGGATACTACAAATGCTTCATACAAGACATTTCAAGCTTAGCAGCACCGCTGAAAGGTCTAACCAAGAAGGGTGCATAGTTCATATGGTCAGATTCTTGAGAATCATCCTTTTAGGAGCTTAAAGGGAGGCTGACTTCTGTACTAATATTAGTCTTTCCATATCCATGCAAGAGAAATATAGTTTACTACGATGCTTCGGGTATCAGGCTAGGAGTTTTTCTTATGTAGGTAGATGGTTTCATGGCGTATGAGTCATGGAAATTGAGGCCACATGAGAGGAACTAACCGACACATGTTCTCGACCTAGCAGCAATTGTTCATTCCTTATGTTGTTGGAGAGATTATGTTTTAGGAGTGCATTTTGTAGTTTTCACTAACCACAAAAGTCTCACGTACATCTTCACTCAGCAGGATCGGAATCTCAGACAGTGCATTTGGGTCAAGTATCTTTAGTCCTTTGACTTTGTGCATGCCTATACACCTGGGAAAGGAAACACAGTGGCTGATGCGTTGAGCAGGAGGACTCAGATGCAGGCAGTTCAGGAGGCTAGTAGTGAGTGGGAGCTTATGGCTCTCTTCTCTGAGATGCATTTTGAGGGGCATGATAGACAAGGGCAGGCATTTCTTTCATCTGTCGATATTACCTATACCATTCGTGACCGAGTTCAAATGAGGCGGCTATCAGATTCTGAAGGCCTAGTCCTATGAGAATGCATGTCAGGAGAGAACCCTCTTCCCAGATGGACAGTAGGCGGGGATGAGATCTTGCGTTTCCAGGGACTCGTATGGGTGCCAACAGATATACGTGAGGAGGTGATGCGAGACATTCATTCCTCAGTTTGGGCAGTTCATCCTGGCGTCACCATGATGTATCATGATCTATACCACCAGTATTGGTGACCGGGTATGAATAGAGATGTTGTTGGTTTTGTAATGAGGTGTTACACCTATCAGCAGGTGAAGGTAGAGCACCAGTGACCTGCAAGGCTTTTACAGCAGCTACCCATTCCCGAGTGGAAGTGTAATGATGTCGTGATGGACTTCGTGAAAGGGTTACCGAGATCACATAGAGGGAATGGAGTGGTATGGGCTGTCATTGATAGGCTCATGAAGGTTTCTCACTTATTACCGATTAAGGAGACCTTCAATGTTGACTAACTTGGACAGTTGTACATCCGTGAGATTGTACTATTTCATGGGGTTCAGAGTTCTTTCATTTCCGATAGGGACTCCCGCATCACGTCACTTTTCTGGCAAGGGATATAGGGGGCTTTGGGTACACATGTACTTCTGAGTACATATTACCATCCCCAGACAGATGGCCAGTCAGAGTGCACGATTCCAGTGCAAGAGGACATGCTACGAGAATATGTCCTTGATTTTTAAGGTTCTTGTGAGTGAAACATAAATCTAGTAGAGTTTTACTGCAATAATTGTTTTCAAGCAACTATTCAGATGGAACCTTTTGAGGCATTGTATGCTAGGCTATGCTGATCAACCTTGTGTTGGCTTGAGGATGGAGAGGCAACTATGTTGGGGACTAATCTTGTTTAGGAGACCACATAACATGTGGAGTTTATTCAGAAAAGGATGGATACTGCATAGTCTCAGCAGAAATCCTATGCTGATCACTGGAGATTACCATGGGAGTGCAAGGTCATAGATTAGGTTTTCCTACGTATTACCCCGAGGTTGGGAAATAAGAGGATCAGGAGACAGGGCATGCATTCACGGAGACACTTCAGGCCGTTTGAGGTTCTAGAATGATTCAGGCTAGTTGCTTATAGGTTGAAGTTACCTCAGAGGTACTAGGATATAAACGACGTCTTCCATTTTTTTCCTCTTCGATACTATTTCTCAGACCTGTGTCATGTTTTTCACCCCGAGGAGGTTGAGCTTGAGAAGGATGCATCATTTGAGGAGCATCCTATCGGTATTGTTGATCATAGATCAATGGCACTCCGTGGATGGTATTTTCCTCTAGTACAGGTGATATGGCAGCACGATTGTGTACAGGGCGAGACATGGGAGAGGGAGGCTGATATGCAATCTCATTGGCCAGAGTTGTTCGAGGTTTCTTCTTCGACTCCTTATTAGGGAAATTCCGGAAATTTTTTTTAAGGGGTGAAGTTTGTAAGAACCTGGATCTTCTTTTCATGTATGTTTTTCCTTTTTTGGTAGTTTTTGAGAAAAAGAGAGAAATCTAGAAAATTTAGGAGTACACTCCATGTACATTATGAGTACACGTCGTGTACAATAATGCCACAAGTAGCTGTGTGCCGGCTGTGTCTTGACCACACACATAGCCATGTAAGGGTGACTTGGAGGCCACCTAAAGCGGATTACGAAAAAGGAAAGTACATGTCGTGTAATAAAGAAGTACACGCCGTGTACTTTATTTTTATTTCGTTAAGTGGATCTGGGTTGCATCTAATCCTTATTTCCATCTTCTTCTTCACCTAATTCAATCCAAAGTGTCCAAGGAGGCCTAATCTTCTCCGAGCCGCCAATCCGTCACCATTTATCCGAATCGAACATCGTCTGTTGTAATAGAATTGCAGCGGTGAGTTCTTGGTTCTTCTTTTTCCAGTTTTCCGTATTCTTTCTCTTATGAGTGTTATCTATGGTTGAAATTTTTAGACATTTTTGCAGATCAACTCCGTTCTAGGCTGATTCATTGGTCGAGGATCAAGTATATTGAACTCCTAGGATTGAGGTAGGTGGTTTGTTGCCTTACGTTGAATGTATTTCTATTTTTGTGAAAAAGTTCCGGATTCCCATGTTTCGGGTATCCCAGGTTAGGAATTTTGGTCATATTGTTTAATTTCCTTAGATTTCTTATTAGATTAAGGATAATTTGTAATAATATATTCTTGTTTACAAGATTTAGGGTCACCCCATGGGTGTTATCCTTGTTTGGATGTTTATCACCATTTGGCACAATTGCCTACAAGGCAAACCATATTGCAATTTCTAGTTTGCTTGTTATTGCTGATTGCTTATGTTGCCTACTATTTTAATGCTTCTGATGCATTGTAGCTTTTAGCGAAGTACTTTCTAAACAATATTAGGGCTGCTAATAGTTGATTACACACGACTGGACTACTTAGGGCTGTGATAACCTAGTGCAGGAGACCAAAAAGGGAATAGACGATTAGTTGCTTCCCTAGGGGGTCTTTTGGAATTAGTTTCATACGCAAGACCTACGGGAAATGGAATTTGTGCTTACTATTAGTGTCCATAGTTTATGCTCGTATCGATACCTCAAGAGGAATTAGATATAAGAGATTCCTCAAAGAGTCTATAGATATCATTTCAAGACCACATGGGAATCGACATGAGAGCTTCCCAGAGTGTCTCTGCCTTTGTAAGTTTACTTGACTATAGGGGTAAGCTAGTTTAAGCCACCCAGAGAGTCATTGTGAATGTGGATTGTTTGGTTGGTTTAGATGAGTCTACCAATCCAAAGCACAAGCTTTGATCTATTGGCATTCTTCTTTGTTTAGGTAGTCTTTTTATGCCTATTGTGTTACCTGTTTACCTTGGAATAGAGAGATTTTCTATATTCTTTGGTTGTTTAATTAAATTAATGATTTAATTGTTAAATTAATGTGAATGGTAATTGGTAGGAATATTTATTTGTTTACTCCTAGTTCATTACTAACTTTACTTTCATTACTTTTACTATATTACTCACTAATAGTAGGGAACAGATCTTGTGATAATTGCCTACTAGGATTAGTCTCACACCCTGTTTGGGTACTGCTTTTCAGCCCAAATGGGTTATATGGTTGCAGGTGTAAATAGGAATTGTGGCCCTTTTACTTTAGGTACATGATTGCTGGTTGGATCTAGAGTGCATAAGACTGAGCTTAGTCTTGCGATGCTACAGGAGTTGCTATTTATTTTTCGTACCTTGTTTCTCAGTTTTATTTCAGCACGTTGTTGTTTTTAATACTTTCCATAGATAATTGTACCTGTTACATCATTATCATCATTAATATATATTCATTTTTTACTCTATTTAGTTTTATTTATTGTTTGTTGTTTGCTGATTCCACTATTGACTGTTATTTCCTATCCCTTGTATACTTTACCAAATGAAGTCATAGTTTCCCCTGTAACACCCCAAGCTTCCATGGTACGTTTCCCTTCGAATAATGCGATAGCGTGTGTTGTACGCAACCTCGAGTTCTAACACACACCACAACTAATTAAACTAGCCGTTGTGAATACTAATACCTAATTTTTGAAATTATATATATTTTATATTTGAAAATGGACTTCATTTTTGGATTTGGAATATCAAAATTAGCCTAGGGTGAAATTTTGGTACATTTCGGATGACTTTCATATTTTGATGAATAGTGAAAATTACTAAATTTTAATTAAAAACAACTTTTTTTATCAAAATAATTAATAGTGATAAATTGTGAATTTGAGTGGTTTTAAAGTATATTTAGAATATATTTTTACCATTTAATATAATGTTGGTCATTGTACATAATTTTACAATTAAACCGAACATAAACAAGTGTCAATCTTTTGATAGTTATTTCCTCTTAAAAACACGCTTTTTGTTTTGACAGCGGGAATTAATTTTAAATTAATTTCTGCCACTTCTGTGTTTTGAATTTAGGAAAATGGATTCCATATTTTGAATCAGGATGTCCAAATTATGTAAATAGGTAACTTTTATTTTTACACATTTTGAATAATTACTGCGGTAACTATTTTATTTACCATGGTTAAAGGGTAAATCCGGTAAATAAGGGTTAAAAAAATAATATTATAATAATACTAAATTACCCTAAAACGTGTCTTAACCCTATTGGTTGATACATGGTCGACCATGGGCATCTTTGGGTCTGTTTTGGGACCCCATGGATCCACTTGTAAGTGATAATGACACATTATATTAATAAAGTTAAAATAAAAATAAAAATGGCATAAGCTTACATCTTTTAGAAGAACAATTTTTATGTAGGGTTATACATGTTGGATTTTCGATTATAAATATTCATTAGAAAGATAAAACGATTTCCTAAATAATGATATTTTATTTATAATTTTTAGACATCAAATAATTAAAATTATTAATGACACAATAATGATGCAATGTTTACCTCATTAATAAATCATTTAAATAAATAAGATTATAATGATTAAAATATTATCTAAAACCTGTCCAATTCTTATTGGTTGATGTTATTTAGAATATGAGTCATCTTATCTTCGATCTCAATGATTTTTGGACCATTATAAACCGAATACAAATATATTATAAAGTAATACTTTCACACATTCCTAAAGAGCCCCTCCTCTCCCTTATAAAAGGAGACCACTTCTACTCATTCCTCACACCTCTAAAGCCACTTGGCTCGTCCAAACACTGCCCAACTAAGCTCCCCACATCCCTCTCCTCCTCCTTGAAGCTTACCCTTAGGCCGAAAGCATTTCAAGAAGTCCTTTGGTTCCAACCAAAGTGAGTTACCTAAATTAAAGGTAACGATTTCTCTTAAATTATTTTCATTTATTTTGCTTCTCCAACCCCCAAACTCTTTTTATTTACTTTCCTTTGTAACAACACCAGTATCCTCAATATACTAGGATGTTGTTATAAGAAGGATTCAAACTACAAATACACACAACTCCATCTAATGGATGATGAACATAATGTTTCTGTGGATGGCAAACTAACGCCTCACGAAACGATGATTGTTCAAATACATCTTACCGCCTCTCATGATGGCCATTATTATGGAACTGTAATTAAATATGATATTAATGATATATATTTTATATATAAGCTTCTGTAATTCCATTTTATTTCATACCATTATTCATTTCATGTTGTATATACATACGATAATTTCATTTGAGGAAGTGCGGACTACCGCCCCCTTAAAATGATATGACTCGTTCATACCACACATGGAACGTATAAAGGATGGTGTTAATGAACTTAAGTAACATATATAAAATATTATATTATACTGGAATAGTAATATACCTATGTATCATTTGGATTAGATTCTTTTAAAATAAAAATTAAATGGAAGTAGCGTTCATGCGTACGTACGGACTACCGTCTCCACGAACGCGATGAGATTCATTCTCCATCGTATCCATTCAAGTATAATTATCATTTAATGATTTAAAAATGATGTTTAAGGACTTGATATCATTCTGGATATGAATAAGATACAACAAACATGACTTATGTAACAAAACATATAAAAGAAAATGAGTAAGTTAACACACGAAACGACGATAATACTAAGATATTATCAAATCAATATTAAAAGATCATATATGATATCATATTAATGTATATGATTCTTTTATAATTTAATAACAATTATTTCACCATTATATAGGAGGTTAACCTACCCCAACCAAGGAAAAGTACAAGGTAAGGGTTTATTTCCCAATCTCTTCATTATTCGAGGTTGTTTATACGTAATAATCTACTGGGATATCTTTATCAACCACATCCATGTTTCTTAAAAATTTATTTCAAAACATTTTTACTATTTACAAGAATATGGGTTAAAGTCATTTATACCCTTATTTGAATTTTTATAAGAGGTTTATAAAGGAATCTTTCCGTCGTTTTCAAAACAAGGTCCTTTTTAACCTTTTCGACAGAATTGAGGTAAGAATGTTTTTTTTAACTTATACGGCGGGTGCGGTAATTTTACGCCGTTATAAAATCTTCAAAGCTTTACTTAGAAGCTTATAAGAATATTTTCAAAGAAAATGTTTTATTTTATATGGATCTTAAATGATTTCAAAATAAAAGGAGATATTTCTTTAAAAAGAATTTTGATTTCATCTATGTCAACATCCTTTGACGGATTTTAAGATTATTTGAAGTTGATTTATTATGATACAAAACTTCTATATTGTATTGAAGGTTTTGTGATATGTTTGACTATGGATGTGCTATTTTTATACCATTCATAGTTTATGGTGAAATTATTGACATTTCGTATGCTAGTTTTAATACGAATGTTTATGTTATGTTTAAACCTTTTCATATGGGAATGCATTGGACTTAATAAGTGACGAGTGGAGCCCGCTATAGCACCTCGATGCATCGGTATGTCTCATGAGACAAACTAGTGTCTTGGCACAAGGCCTTGAAAAAATCTTATTTGTAGTCTTGGCACGAGGCTTTGGTTATGTGGTTATGATAGTCTGGCATTATGCATTCCAACATTATGAAAGTGGTTATTGATTTTGCATGTGATTATTCGATTAGTAGAATATCCATGTGAATAAGTAAATGGCATTATTTCATTTTACTTTTGCCATACTATGTTGAAGTTCATGTTTAAAAGGCTTTTGTTTTAGTAATTCATTGCCTTAAATGTTTATGCTTATTTTGAATGTTACGCTATATTGTTATCCTTACTGGGCATTTGAGCTCACCCCTTTTCTATGTTTTATTTTTCCCAGGTAGTGAAGAAGTAAATTATGATTGACTTGCAGGGATGTTATGAGGGGTTAATAGTGTGGATATGAAGACTATGTTGTTGTAGTAGTTTTTCACTTTGAAATGTAATGTAAAACTTTATGAATATATCTAGTGTTTCCAAGGCTACTAAACCAATCGGTCTTTCGAGATTTGATCTTTCTTGTGATCATGACAATGTTACGAAGTAATGCACCGACTCTGGGTAGCTGGGGTCGGGGCGTTATAGTTGGTATTAGAGGAAGTTTAGTACAAACCTTGGAAGCTAGATTTAGATAAACTCTGATTAGAGCACGTAGACCTAAGATGAACTTTGAGGATTAGTATAGAAGAACTTCCTAGAATTTTGGTATTGTAGAGATTTTGTGAGTTTTCCGAGCAATACATCCATGTCTGGATACGAGCAGGTAGAGGCTGCTCTGGCACAGATGTACCTAGGGGTAAAACCCGAAAACACCGCTTTGAGCTAGACTCGAACGGGAACTGGTGCACGACAACGGGCCTTGCTGCACTCTTGGTTACGACACTCCCGGGGGATATGCTTAGGATAACTCTCATTTTCGTTACAAATCATTATGAAGGGTTTATGAGTATATACTTCCTCAATGAAAAAATTTTTATGATTATGGATTATATCCATAAATAGTTCAATTTATGTTAAGTGTTTTATAAGTATGGGATTATGTATTTTGATTCATAAACGGATCTAGTTTATGCCATTGTTTAGAAATGGCGCCTAGTGGAAGAAATGGAAACCGTATCAAAGCACGCAGTCCATGTAGGGATTGCCCTCCTGCTCAAGATAATTATAGTGGGGCTGGTGATGCAACTGGTGCCGATCAGCTAATCACCATACTGGGACAACTTACTCAGGTTATGAATAATAACCTTACCCGTATGGAGCACCCTGATCCGCAGCGTGGAGGATCAATGTTAGATCGATTCATGAGGCAACAACCACCAACTTTCAACGGGAATACAAATCCATTAGTAGCTGATCAATGGATATTTTCCCTAGAGAAAATATTTCAGGCTTTGGGGAGCAGTGAAAGGGAAAAAGTTATCATGGAAGTTTACCGCCTCACTAGAGATGCTGATCAATGGTGGTCATTGATTCAAAACATGAAGGAAGATGATGAAGTATCAAATATGGAGTGGAGGGAGTTCAAAGATCTGTTTTTAGAAAAATATTTCCCTCGCGACCATCGAGCGGATATGGAAAGGCAATTTCTAAGTCTGAGACAAAAGGAGGATGATAATGTCACAAAGTATGAGGCTAACTTTACAAGGTTAGCGAGGTATGCTGGAGATTATATACGCAACCAAAGAAGTAAGATTGATCGTTTCTTTGATGGGTTAAAACAATTTCTCCGTCGAGCATTAGTCTCACAATCCTTTTCATCGTACGAAGACATTGTCTCATGTGCTATCAAGACCGAAAAGGAATTCTCTAAGTCTTATGACTTTAAAGCGAAGCAAGAGAAGAAGAGACCTTCTGATCAATCTGGGAATGGAAATAAGGGGAAGAAGGGAAAGGTTGAATATCCATCTTGTGGTAAATGCGGGAAGAAACAACTCGGTGCTTGCCTGAAGGGAATGGGAGTCTGTTACAAGTATGGTGAAAAAGGCCACCAAGCTCATGATTGCAAGGGGAAGAAGGAAGCTACCAACGTTCAGTGCTACAATTGCAGGGAGATGGGGCATTATGCAAATGCATGTCCTAAGCGTCAGGAGAACTTACCTCAGAAAAGGCCAAGGGATCAAGGCCAGGCTTATGCTATCACTACTGCTGAGGTAGAAGCTCCGAAAGACGTGGTGGCATGTAATTTAATGGTTTCCTCAAGATTAGCAAATGCATTATTTGATTCTGGATCATCGCATTGTTTCATATCTTCACAGTTTGCTAAGAAAATTAGATATTTCCAATTTGATTTAATAAGGGAGTTGTCAGTCAAAACTCCTAAGGGAAGTATCGTTGCAACAAAGTTTTGTGAATCAGTCCCCATTAGAGCACATAAATTTTATTTATCTGCTGATCTCATTGTCATACCTATGATTGAGTTTGATATAATCCTCGGCATGGACTGGCTTTCGGACTATGATGCGAAGATTTATTGTAAGAAGAAAGAGGTTACGATTCTTGATGATAATGATAAGGAACACCTTATTTTTAGAGCAGAATCGTCACCACCTAATTCTTATATAGATCCACCCCCAGTAGCTCAACTTAATTCAATTATTGGGGAGGAAGAGAATGAAATAACTGTCGGTGAGGAAAGTAATGTTCAAATAGAGGATGTACCTGTTGTGAAAGAATTTGTAGATGTATTTCTGGAAGATTTACCTGGACATCCTCCAGAACGAGAAGTTGAGTTTTCCATTGATTTGATTCCTGGATCAAGGCCTATATCGAAGACCCCTTATAGAATGGCCACTGTAGAGTTAGTCGAACTAAAGAAACAACTAGAGGAATTGAGTAATAAGGGATTTATTCGCCCTAGTGTTTCTCCATGGGGAGCCCCTGTTCTTTTTGTTAAAAAGAAAGATGGATCTATGAGGTTATGTATCGACTATAGGGAGATCAATGCTATAACGATAAAGAACAAGTATCCCCTACCTCGTATTGATGATTTATTTGACCAACTGCATGGAGATCAATACTTTTCAAAGATTGACCTTCGATCTGGATACCATCAGTTGTGTGTAAAGAAGGAAGACATTCCGAAGACAGCATTTCGAACCAGGTACGGGCATTACGAGTTTACTGTAATGCCGTTTGGATTGACTAATGCACCCTCTGTATTCATGGATCTGATGAATAGAGTTTTCAAGGAGTATCTTGATGAATTTGTGGTGGTATTTATTGATGATATCTTGGTATACTCCAAAACCTACGAAGATCATGAAAATCACTTGCGCATTATCTTGAAGACTCTGAGGAGGCATGAATTATATAGAAAGTTTAGCAAGTGTGAATTCTGGCTTCAGGAGATTTCTTTTCTTGGCCATATTGTCTCTAAAGATGGAATCTCTGTTGATCCTTCTAAGACCAAAGCAATCCACGAATGGCCAGCACCTACGAGTATAACTGAGGTACGTATTTTTATTGGCTTGGCAGGTTATTATCGACGTTTCGTCCAGAATTTTGCCCGATTGGCTAACCCATTAACGAAGCTCACACGTAAAGGGGTTAAATTTGTTTGGACAAAAGAGTGTGAAGAATGTTTCAAATAACTGAAGAGAATATTAGTCAATGCTCCTATATTGACTCTACCATCGGGGAATGATGGGTTCGTTATTTATAGTGATGCATCAAAGAAAGGACTTGGTTGTGTCCTTATGCAGAATGATAGAGTTATTGCCTATGCATCACGACAGTTGAAAATTCATGAACAAAACTATCCTACTCATGATCTTGAGTTAGCAGCTGTGATCTTTGCTTTGAAGATATGGAGGCACTACCTCTATGGTGAAAAATGTGAGATTTATACTGATCACAAGAGTCTGAAGTATATTTTCTCACAAAAATAACTCAACATGAGGCAGAGGAGATGGCTTGAATTACTCAAGGATTATGATTGCACGATACACTACCACCCGGGGAAAGCAAACAAAGTAGCAGATGCTTTGAGCAGAAAAGACCATGGAGTTCTGAACATGATGAGAATTGAAAGGGATCCAATTTTCATGGATCTAGAGAAGATGGACATGGGAATAACCAGGGAAGGTGAAACATCAATGCTTTTTCAAATGGTTGCCAAACCATCTTTACTAGAAAGGATTAAGAGTTCCCAGACCGATGATGAAGAATTTCAGAAGAAGATTAAAGCTGTGAATGAAGGGAGATTGAGAGACTTTGTGTATGAAGATGGAATTTTGAAATTCGAGAAGAGACTTTGTGTTCCCAATATACCTGATCTAAAAAGGGAATTGCTGGATGACGCTCATAGTTCCAATTTCTCTATACACCCTGGGAGCACCAAAATGTATAGAGATTTGAAGGAACATTTTTGGTGGGACAACATGAAGAGGGAGATTGATGATTTTGTGTCAAGATGTATGGTTTTCCAACAAGTGAAAGCTGGAAGGAAACAACCTGGAGGAGTCATGCAACCTCTTCCCATACCGGAGTGGAAATGGGACAATATTACGATGGACTTTGTCATGGGGCTACCAAAGACTCCTAGAAGGAACGATGCAATATGGGTTATTGTTGATCGTCTTACCAAGTCAGCACATTTTCTTGCTATAAGAGAAGATCTACCCCTGGAACATCTAGCAAGACTATACATTAATGAAGTTGTGAGACTTCATGGAGATCCCCTATCGATTGTTTCTGATCGTGATCCCCGTTTTACTTCAAGATTTTGGAAAAGTCTTCAGAAATCCCTGGATACTGAACTTCATTTGAGCACTGCTTACCACCCGTAGATAGACGGACAATCAGAACGGACTATTCAGACCTTAGAAGACATGTTGAGATCTTGCTCACTTGATTTTCAGGGTATGTGGGATCAATATTTACCACTAGTAGAATTTTCATATAACAATAGCTTCCATTTGAGTATTCAGATGGCACCATATGAAGCGTTATACGGAAAGAGATGTTGTACACCAACCTGTTGGGATGACGTTGGTGAAAGAAAACTTGTAGGCCCAGAACTGGTGGAGGAAACGGTGGAAAAGGTGAAGGTAATCCAAAATCACATCAAAGCAGCTCAAAGTAGGCAGAAGAGCTATGCCGATAATCGAAGGAAGGATTTGGAATTTCAGGTCGGTGATCATGTTTTCCTAAAGGTATCTCCATGGAAGGGAGTCATACGTTTTGGTAAGAAAGGTAAATTGAGTCCCAGGTACATCGGACCTTTCGAAATTCTAGAACGAATTGGGGCTGTAGCTTACCGATTGGCAATGCCGCCAAGTCTCTCCAAAGTTCACGATGTGTTCCACGTATCTCTGTTGAGAAAATACATGCCTGACCCAACGCATGTACTCACCTATGAGGAATTAGAACTGGAACCTGATCTTTCCTATTGTGAAGAGCCCGTCAGGATTCTTGATACAAGAGAACAAGTACTGAGAAACCGGACGACTCGTCTGGTAAAAGTTTTGTGGAGAAACCATAAGATGGAAGAGGCAACGTGGGAACCCGAGGAACTTATGATGAAGAACCACCCGAGTCTTTTCATGTAATAAGTATTCTAGAAATTACGAGGACACAATTATTTGAATGAGGGGAGAATGTAACACCCCAAGCTTCCACGGTACGTTTCCCTTCGAATAATGCGATAGCGTGTGTTGTACGCAACCTCGAGTTCTAACACACACCACAACTAATTAAACTAGCCGTTGTGAATACTAATACCTAATTTTTGAAATTAAATATATTTTATATTTGAAAATGGACTTCATTTTTGGATTCGAAATATCAAAATTAGCCTAGGGTGAAATTTTGGTACATTTCGGATATCTTTCATATTTTGATGAATAGTGAAAATTACTAAATTTTAATTAAAAAAAACTTTTTTAATCAAAATAATTAATAGTGATAAATTGTGAATTTGAGTGGTTTTAAAGTATATTTAGAATATATTTTTACCATTTAATATAATGTTGGTCATTGGACATAATTTTACAATTAAACCGAACATAAACAAGTGTCAATCTTTTGATAGTTATTACCTCTTAAAAACACGCTTTTTGTTTTGACAGCGGGAATTAATTTTAAATTAATTTCTGCAACTTCTGTGTTTTGAATTTAGGAAAATGGTTTCCATATTTGGAATCAGGATGTCCAAATTATGTAAATAGGTAACTTTTATTTTTACACATTTTGAATAATTACTGCGGTAAATATTTTATTTACCATGGTTAAAGGGTAAATCCGGTAAATAAGGGTTAAAAAAATAATATTATAATAATACTAAATTACCCTAAAACGTGTCTTAACCCTATTGGTTGATACATGGTCGACCATGGGCATTTTTGGGTCTGTTTTGGGACCCCATGGATCCACTTGTAAGTGATAATGACACATTATATTAATAAAGTTAAAATAAAAATAAAAATGGCATAAGCTTACAACTTTTAGAAGAACAATTTTTACATAGGGTTATACATGTTGGATTTTCGATTATAAATATTCATTAGAAAGATAAAAAGATTTCCTACATAATTATATTTTATTTATAATTTTTAGACATCAAATAATTTAAATTATTAATGACACAATAATGATGCAATGTTTACCTCATTAATAAATCATTTAAATAAATAAGATTATAATGATTAAAATATTATCTAAAACCTGTCCAATTCTTATTGGTTGATGTTATTTAGAATATGAGTCATCTTATCTTCGATCTCAATGATTTTTGGACCATTATAAACCGAATAAAAATATATTATAATGTAATACTTTCACACTTTCGTAAAGAGCCCCTCCTCTCCCTTATAAAAGGAGACCACTTCTACTCATTCCTCACACCTCTCAAGCCACTTGGCTCGTCCAAACTCTTCCCAACTAATCTCCCCACATCCCTCTCCTCCTCCTTGAAGCTTACCCTTAGGCAGAAAGCATTTCAAGAAGTCCTTTTGTTCCAACCAAAGTGAGTTACCTAAATTAAAGGTAACGATTTCTCTTAAATTATTTTCATTTATTTTGCTTCTCCAACCCCCAAACTCTTTTTATTTCCTTTCTTTTGTAACAACACCAGTATCCTCAATATACTAGGTTGTTGTTATAAGAAGTATTCAAACTACACATACAAACAACTCCATCTAATGGATGATGAACATAATGTTTCTGTGGATGGCAAACTAACGCCTCACGAAACGATGATTGTTCAAATACATCTTACCGCCTCTCATGATGGCCATTATGATGGAACTGTAATTAAATATTATATTAATGATATATATTTTATATATAAGCTTCTGTAATTCCATTTTATTTCATACCATTATTCGTTTCATGTTGTATATACATACGAAAATTTCATTTGAGGAAGTGCGGACTACCGCCCCCTTAAAATGATATGACTCGTTCATACCACACATGGAACGTATAAAGGATGGTGTTAATGAACTTAAGTAACATATATAAAATATTATATTATACTGGAATAGTAATATACCTATGTATCATTTGGATTCGATTCTTTTAAAATAAAAATTAAATGGAAGTAGCGTTCGTGCTTACGTACGGACTACCGTCTCCACGAACGCGATGAGATTCATTCTCCATCGTATCCATTCAAGTATAATTATCATTTAATGATTTAAAAATGATGTTTAAGGACTTGATATCATTCTGGATATGAATAAGATACAACAAACATGACTTATGTAACAAAACATATAAAAGAAAATGAGTAAGTTAACACACGAAACGACGATAATACTAAGATATTATCAAATCAATATTAAAAGATCATATATGATATCATATTAATGTATATGATTCTTTTATAATTTAAAAACAATTATTTCACCATTATACAGGAGGTTAACCTACCCCAACCAAGGAAAAGTACAAGGTAAGGGTTTATTTCCCAATCTCTTCATTATTCGAGGTTGTTTATACGTAATAATCTACTGGGATATCTTTATCAACCACATACATGTTTCTTGAAAATGTATTTCAAAACATTTTTACTATTTACAAGAATATGGGTTAAAGTCATTTATACCCTTGTTTGACTTTTTATAAGAGGTTTATAAAGGAATCTTTCCGTCGTTTTCAAAACAAGGTCCTTTTTAACCTTTTCGACAGAATTGAGGTAAGAATGTTTTTTTTAACTTATACGGCGGGTGCGGTAATTTTACGCCGTTATAAAATCTTCAAAGATTTAATTAGAAGCTTATAATAATATTTTCAAAGAAAATGTTTTATTTTATATGGATCTTAAATGATTTCAAAATAAAAGGAGATATTTCTTTAAAAAGAATTTTGATCTCATCTATGTCAACATCCTCTGACGGATTTTAAGATTATTTGAAGTTGATTTATTATGATACAAAACTTCTATATTGTATTGAAGGTTTTGTGATATGTTTGACTATGGATGTGCTATTTTTATACCATTCATAGTTTATGGTGAAATTATTGACATTTCGTATGCTAGTTTTAATACGAATGTTTATGTTATGTTTAAACCTTTTCATATGGGAATGCATTGGACTTAATAAGTGACGGGTGGAGCCCGCTATAGCTCCTCAATGCATCGGTAGGTCTCATGAGACAAACTAGTGTCTTGGCACAAGGCCTTGACAAAATCTTATTTGTAGTCTTGGCATGAGGCCTTGGCTATGTGGTTATGATAGTCTGGCATTATGCATTCCAACATTATGAAAGTGGTTATTGATTTTGCATGTGATTATTCGATTAGTAGAATATCCATGTTAATAAGTAAATGGAATTATTTCATTTTACTTTTGCCATACTATGTTGAAGTTCATGTTTAAAAGGCTTTTGTTTTAGTAATTCATTGCCTTAAATGTTTATGCTTATTTTGAATGTTCCGCTATATTGTTATCCTTACTGGGCATTTGAGCTCACCCCTTTTCTATGTTTTATTTTTCCCAGGTAGTGAAGAAGTAAATTATGATTGACTTGCAGGGATATTATGAGGGGTTAATAGTGTGGATATGAAGACTTTGTTGTTGTAGTAGTTTTTCAATTTTAAATGTAATGTAAAACTTTATGAATATATCTAGTGTTTCCAAGGCTACTAAACCAATCGGTCTTTCGAGATTTGATCTTTCTTGTGATCATGCCAATGTTACGAAGTAATGCACCGACTCTGGGTAGCTGGGGTCGGGGCGTTATATCCCCAATGACTCTCCAAGGCCCTCGCTGCTAGTCGGCAGCCTTTGGCATTTGGGGAAATGCACTTGAGGTCATGTGGTAAACCAGGTATGGGGCACTAGTTGAGTGTCTTCGGATTTGGGTTGTTACATATTTTACTCTATAATTTTTATTTATGATGAATATATTCTTCCTATTAAATTTATTGAATCACCTAACAAAATGAGATATTTTATTTATAACTATATGAATGAGATCTTTCATCACTTGAAATTCTACATTTGATAATATTTTTCATTTTAAAATTTTATTTAATAATGGCAACTAACAATCTATTAAGTTTCTCAAAATCATACCTCATTAACCATATATTCATTTTTAAACAACATATTATATATGATAAGAACTTATACTGGTAGTTTTCAATTCTATTATGATTCTTTGATAGAATAAAATTGTTCCTTTAAACCTATCAGGTATACATCTCCACCGATGCCTCACATTGCTTTTATCATTAATTATCTTACATAATTCATCCAATGTGATCAAAATATCATTGATCTGAAGGAACTTATACAATATTTTTATATCAGTTTTAATATTCAATGTATTATAATAAAGATACAAGTATTTAATCACATCACTTAAACATTGGATTTTCCTTCGTGTTAAACAACCTGTGTGTCCCACATTTCATAATTTCTAGAACAAGAATATATTCTATTTAATTTTCTCTCTTCTAATTCATATTAAAATGAATTTATATAATAAAAATTATAGTAATATGTTGCTTTACTATAATAATTCTATTAATTTTATGAGGCATTGGATTTTAGATATATTTCCCCAATTGAAACCCAAATTTCAATACCTCTATTCTTGATAAAAATTTTCATTTTTATCTTACAAAGGGCATAATTTTTTCCATTAAAATAATGTTTCCAGATAATATATATTCATTATTATAAATTACCATTATTAAACATATTAATATTCAATTGACATAAAAATTGATAAATTTTGTTAAAACTATATATTAGTAAAACATTATTTGAGAAAGCACTAATACTAAATTTTAGACCCATTGCATAACTCAATATGTGGGTGAATGATTTTCCAATTATATTTTTTGTTATAAAATTTAATAAATTTTCCCAAAATTTAATTAGACACTAATTTATTTTTAACAATAGAAATATATAATTCTATTCAATATTTATATCAAAAGGTAGATCCCAACTCAATTAAAAAATTGAACCTTTTTTTATGTTTTGAAGATAATTTACTAAAATCAAACTTGATATATGAACAACAAATTAATTCATCAATAAAATTAAAATTTTCCTACTGATGTTTTAAAAATAATAAATATTTTCATTAAATAGATTAATAAAATAGTAGATTATATAGATCAATTAAATAGGGTGTTCATTCTAATGCCGAGACCATGTTACCTCCAAATAAAAATCACTATTTTATTAGAAGTTTGTTGAATATGATACATATCTATATTTACAGTCATGTTTTAAAATATAAAACTATAATCTATAATTCCATTCTATAATCATTAACTTCTATAGTTTTATTTTTAATTCATCAATGTGAATGAATAATACAGAGTGTCATTCCACTCTAATATAATACAAGAGAATGTGTTAAATAAAAAATCATGTAAAATAAATACATCTAATCACGTAAGATTAATGTAGATAGATCATGATATGGATTATGGGAAGATTTTATGTCACTCAATTTGATCATAATATGTTGTTTATTGATCTTAGGATTTTCCATGAAAACCATCAACCGATTTTAGACTAAAAGATTTGGAAAAATATAGTATTGTAGAAGAATTGTGTTTAGTCTATTCTATGGATCAAATTTTATCAGGTATCACTTATATGAAATTATATATCATTTCTTATTTATATACATGAGATATTGTATCTTAAATAAATAGTTCTATAAAATAGAGTCTTTAGAATATTTATTCTTTAATCCCCATACTTATTTGTTAATAAATTCTATAAATTCTAGTATGAGTAAAAAAAACTATAGTTGTAGGATATTTGAAAATAAAACAATGATTATGTTAGACCAACTCAATTGGTCTTCACTTATTCCTAGTTAACGAGGATCATGGTTATTAGACACTATTGAATGGCATAATAACATAACATAAAAATTATGAATAGTAAATTCATTCCATTAAGCCATGACTAATAGTTTTTCATGTTATTGGAATCTAACTTCATGTTATAGTAATTATTTTTTTCATTATAAAATGATTTTTAATTATGGTTACATGTATATTTCTCTCGGTATCTTCATTAGTTGTACTGTTTAATTAATCTCTTCTTGTGGTCATGATAATAACTCATGAAAGAAAATACATCACTTAGGGAAATTATTCATACCATCACATGATAACTTGGAATCTACTTTAGGTGTCTTTTTAACTTTATGTGTTCCAATTGAGTTCAAAAAATGATGGGTTTAGTACAAATTAGGTCAGATGAAATTCAATGAATGGCTAGAATAAAGCATAAATAGAATTCGGGCACACTAGTTAGCTTATTCTTGTGATCGGTTCCACATATTCACATGAACGTAACATCACATAGTTTATCATCATACAATATATAGTCATCGTCACCTATATAATTACCAAAATTTAATATTTTTAATAGAAAAACTATTGACTAATATAAAATAGTAAATTCTATAAAAAAATTTATAAACATGATTTTGGATCATTAAAATAATGAAGTTATGATCTATGCCAACAATCCTTAAATCCTCACAAACACATTTTTAAACAAATTATAATAAAAAAATGTAACAAAATATAGTCTTTTAAATTTACCATGTGGGTTCCCCAAATTGATTAATTTATACCTTGTGGTATGAGTATTTTTATTCATTTCCATGTATACAAGCAAATAACATGACCAAAAATTCATTTGAAAACATATTAGTTATGAAAAATAAATCCCTAATTGCACTAAAACTGTCTCCATCTTATTTAAAATGCCATATAAATCATTATTTAATATTTGGACGTCATATATTAGAAATATGGAAATACAACATGATATGTACCATGGATTTCTAGTGATTTTCAATTCTTGTTCCATAGTTGTAAAATCATTATACTGTATAGTTTTATTCAAATGGAATAGAAATGGTTGTTTCATCCAAAATATTTCACAGGGTTTCATCATATTTATAAAGGGTAAGAATCTATTTCAATATTATTTAAACAATGTAATTCTTTTCTCAATGTCCCATCCATAATGTCTCTACCCTTTTTCACGGCCATCCATAGTGTCGTGTTCTCACATAGTGACTCCCATGATATTTTTTGGTAAAATTAGTTATTGTCTAAATATGTCGAACATATAAGTGGAGGAGGGTGTGTGTCTGAGGTGGCACACTATGGTTTGAGCATGACATTGACTAACTTTGAGTTTATGTGTATATTTATGTAATATATCTCTTTGAGATTAGATTTAGGTTATTTATAAATCTTCATAATATATGTGGCTACATCATTCTCAGCATAGAATCCTAGTGTGGGGATAAGATTCTTGTATACACACTCACAGTCACCACTATCTTATTCCAATACACAAGGGATCAATGACCCTTGTCCCACCCCATGCCCGTGCTCTATTATCATCCTCTACAACCCATTCCTTACCTAGGCCTTTTCGTCATTTTATTATATTTTAGGTGTTGATATCATTCCTTAGTGCAAATTGAAATGAATTATTTTTTTAACTAAAAAAATGAAAATGTATTTACTAAATTTCTTCTAATATAGCACTAATATATCTAATGTAAATAATGGACACAAAATTATTTCCATTTGATTTATTTTCCTAAAAATATTATTAATATATTATTGTGAAAATATATAATAATTTAATTATTTTGAAATAAAAATTAATGTTTAATGAAATTTATTAATTAAGAATTAAAAAATTACATGTATGAAATGATGTTAACAAATGATCTCAGGAGATATTTATTGGAAATGGAACTGAATTATAATATTCAGGGTTTAATTGATTATCTCAATAATATAACATTTAGTCCAACCATTCCATCTGCTATGATTAAGTATAAAAATTTTGGATAAAAACCTATAATAATACTCTATTTATTAATATTTATATTATTATGTATTGAAATAAAAATTATTATCTATATAATTTTATATATTGTATAGGCTGAATTTAATCCATGATCAACACTTCTATGCAATAAAACCCACATTTTCATATATATGAAACAAAATTTTCTCTAATTATCATTGCTGTTCTATATCAATGAACACAACCATATAAAACAGGCATGGTGAAGATGATAATCCATAGAATGCATTTGATGAATTATAGATAATTAATGAAAACAAGATGAATACGCATAAAAATCAGGAAATTTATCTCAAATTAGGGAAATTATGCTTTAATTATAAGGTCTTAATCCTATCATTTATAACTGGAAATATAAGGTTAGAGATCGTATATAGAACTCTATGAGGAATTAATCATTAAAAATTGGATAAAATATTATAATAATCATATATCATGTATAACGTTCACACCAAGGAGGAAAATACACTGATTTCCATGGATGGATATTGTGTAAAGCCTTACACTAGCATGAGGTTTATAAATAATTAAATTTTGTGTTCCATCACATTGAAAATCTCTTATACATAAATCTAAGTTGAAATATAGTTTGGTTATGCATATATGTCGCAATATGTCCTAACATGTGATCTTTTGTTTTCCCTGCCAACTATAAGCATCAGGTCTAAAAGGGGATGGACAAAAATCATTCATATTACCTATAATCACACAAAAAAATAACATCAGTATATTTTCTGGTGTTTTCTTTCATATACAATTCTATTTCATCACTTTTTATTCACGAAACATGAATTTTTTACATATGGTGTCATCATCATCCCACTTCCTTGTAATATAGAGGTATCATAAATATTTGATACCCCTATATAGATGGTTAAATAAAAATTCATCCCCACTATGGTATAAGTGACATGATATTAAACCATGGATCAAATTTTTTATAAAATATATTTTTAATAATAATATCACCATCCATGCCAGGTTTTACATCAACCATTCAAGATGGAATGCCCCAAATTTTAATAATGTTACATAACCATAGATATAACAAAATTTTCACTAAAATATATATGACCCCAAGATCAATCTAAATGAGGTAAAAATAAAAATAATTATAAATGATATTAAACAAGACATGGAATTTTTCAGGAGGAAAACTGGAAAATGGGGGCCAGATAAAAAAGAAATGTCTCAACTTGCTATCACTATCATTTTATTTCTCGACATAATTTTATATAGTATTTCAGAAAATAAATATATTTTATGATCTCAAATTTAACCTTAAAAAGATGGGGTTTTCTTGATGGATACACGGATCTTGGAATTTTTTAGATTGATTATTTGTTATTTTTCATTCACATTAATGATGTTTTCAGTACAAGAAGATGTATATTTTTGGGAACCTAAATCCTTTTGATAACCCTTTTTCTATAACTAACTACATTTACCAAATGTTTTGAGACTTTATAACTTTACTCGACTATATGAGGTTTGTATACATAGAACCAATGTAAAATTCAGTCTGATTGTACAAACATTTCCTAATACAACCCTGTATTAATGGCCACATTTCAGTAATAAGATAAAAGTATCTCATCTTGAGAGGATGGACATCTAAACTCTATAATCCCTAGTAAGACCACATCATAACTTTCTAGAAAGATATTATTTATGGATTACCTTCCTATATCTATCCCTTTTTATCATCCTTGGCTCTTATACATTTGAATATTATTTACACTATCAAAAATTTGACCTATCAAATAGGTTTGGGTATCATCGATTACATATCTCTATGCACCATACTCATCTTTTAGACCAAAATATGAAAAGTCATTATAGAACATTTTATCAATTTTCCCATGATCATGGACAACGCAATTCACTGGATTACACATCATGACTGTAAATAATATAAAATTACATATTTTATAAGAATCATTCTGACTCAAAGCATGATTTCCACCCAGTCCTCCATTCATTTCCGGCGTAATCTTTTCCCGATGTGTATAACTATTTTACCCTAATGTTACAATTTATGTCACATTAAATAATATTTTAAATATTCATATAAAATTTCTTGAAAGAATCAAAAAAGGGGTATCCTTTGAAAAAATACATGTTTTGATAACTAAACATCCACTATATATATCAAAGGAAAATGATAAGTTGAAAAAATGGAAAACATATTTCATAATACGACTTAATAGTGAAAAAAATTTAAATATATTTATATTGTTTAATATCAATTGAATTCATATTATACTGATTTTAATCATTCAATGTTTCATAGTTTTTAAGTAAATATTGATTACATTGGGACAAAAAGAAAATCCTAGAAAAGTGTTGTGACAAAATAATTGGTTCTCATTCATTATAATGTAATTAAGTGGAATCTCTAGCATCTCTATGGGATGTAAATAATACTATAAAAGAATATATATTTTTTTAATTTGAAATACATATTTTTTTGCTTCACCATCTTATTCTCAAATCCTAAATATCATTTGATCTTTAACTTCATTATTCAGGAGTAGATTCTTATTTTCATCGATAATGGAATTATTTCCAAAAGCATGGAATTCCTCATTAAGCATGTGGAACTAATGAAATTTCTCTAGTGATGTGTCCAATTCAATTTGAAGACAAAAACAGTCAAATTGATTCCATAAAAATTTGATGTTTGTATTTATCTACCTACATAAAATAATGAATATCGTATCCAGATATCACATATTTTTTATTAGATAATTTCCCTAAAATATCACCCTAATGTGATGTAGTGGATCCATTTTCTCTAGTAATTTTTTATGAATAATATTATTTATAGCTAATGGATTCTATTATAATCAAATCTATAATATCCCATCACATTGAAAATGTTTTTCGTGATATAATATTTTCCAAATGGATCTCTATGCTTATCTTATGCATGTGTCTCCAAACAAAATAGTGTGTGGCACAAAAAAGATCATTTTGAATCATGGTCTAAATTATAATCCATCACATGAGGGCATATATATTCTGGACCTAGATCTCCGGATGAATTTCCTATTTTAGTATCACATTAATAATATTCCCCTGATCCCACCAATTTCATTGCCTCCTATCAGTATGAAATATTCGGGGATCCATTTATGGATCATTAAGAGTTATTATGGAAATTTAAAAAAATATAAATCAATATTATTTTTACCATTGTATGTGAAAAATATGTATATATATATATTAGTACTAACCCTTATCATTCGGAAATTCCTTTTTTCATGGATCCTACATTATTTTATGACATTCTACTATTGTTTCTATAGATGTTTCATCCATTATGACCTCTATTACTGGATTTCAAGAACCCCTATATCCAATGTTACCCCTTATTATCTATACATGAAAAAACAGTGATAATGATACCTGAATCTGACATCCAATTGGTGTTTGTATTGTGATTATAGCTCAGGGGTTAAATATAACTCATGAGAGGCATTACACATATAATGATTTTTTAGGATAGAGAAAATATGGGAACAACCTCAAAAAAATATTTTCATAATAAATAAACCAAACTGAATATATGGTTTGATTCCATAGATAATTTTAGAAAATTTTAATTAAAAAGGAAAATGTATAATCCTCGGTAGCGATAACGACATTATAATATTCCTTAATAACTCCTAGAACTAGTATAGTCTAGCTCGATAATTTATTGGATCCCAGTTACTATAAAATTTGTTTTAATACACATAGCTTGTTAATAAAATATAAACACAATTGGATCTATTCCAAAAGTCCGCATTGAAAAATATGAATTAATTATACTAAATCTTATTGAGTAAATTAATGAAACCAAATCATCACCTAAATAGTTACTATAATATTATCCAGTCATCACAGTGGATCACTCACTAAATAACACACTGAAGAAGAACGAACATATTTACAGAAAAAATTATATATGTATATAAATTTTTAAAAATGGGTACCCCAACACCAAGTCCCCAATATTGCTCTTATCCCCAACCCCAACATCACTTTTATGAGCTATCATCCCATACATAAACCATATCATCCCAGATTTGAGTGGGCCTCAACCTAACCTACCTTAACCCCACAAATTTCCAAATATGACATGTTGAAAACTATTCATATATCCATCTCAATATCATTAACAACCATTTCAAAATTATGTAGACATTTGGTAGCCTCTATTTGGAGTGTAATTTAATTCTTCATTAAAACATTTCTACCCATACCTGAATACTCACAAGACTCCATATCCTTAATGAATATATACAGTAATGTGTTTTGAATACCATCCATCAAATCCAGTGACCAACGTTAATGGGAAATCACCACTATTCATTTCCTCACATAAAACTCTATAAAAAGGGAGAGTATGGGAAAGGTAGCAGTCATCCATCTGTCTCTTTACCTACATAAATAATAGAGAAAGCACCCCCATAAAATCAATTTTTCATTTTTCCTTCTGAAATGGGTGGGTTTGAAATTAAATAAAATATCATAAGGAGTATATATATCATTAAACCACACTATTGGGGTAAATCTATATTTAGATTCATATTATCAGGACTCATTGTTAAAAAATAGAAAATCTGTTATATTTAATTATAATTAACTTCCTTACATTCCCAAATATATTTTAGGTTTAGTGTTTTAAAAAATTATATCATAATTCATACTCATCAACCCACAAGAAAAAAAAGTTTTTACCAATAAAATAGTAACCATTTCATCTATAATACATATTTTTATTTAATATAAACATGAAATATTTTCATTAAAATTACTCACAACATTCACCTTAGCTACTCGTTTCCTCTTATCCATATTTAATACCGGAGAAAAACATTAAAAAACATGTGATGATAAAAAAAAGCTCAGTAAGAGTCATAAAATTATGGATATAATTTGTTAGTACATGAATACTTATTAAAATATGAAATCATTTTCATAAAGTCATTCTTCTCACCCAATAAGAATCATATAATAACTTTGTGAAAACATTAGGATTCTATAAAACATAAATAATACAATATGGTAACTTGGGGATTAAAATATATAATATTTTAATCCTAATTGATACAATAATATTTGAAAACCTCATGGATACATTACATTGTAACCCTTATGACTACCTTATGATGTAACTGTCAAAACTACATTATGGTGTAACTATCGAAATTACAATTATACTAACCATATATTCATCATCCAAAATAAGAAACCCCAATGAATAATATAGAGATATAGGTCCCAAAATTCCTTAAAAAATCACAAGAACCATAAAATAACCATTAAATTATAATTCTTTCATAAAAACATTCATTTTGAATTCTGTAAAAAGAGAAAATTAAAATGTAGATTTTTAAAAAAATGTTCCATACAAATATCATATTATTGAAGTGAGAATTGATAAAAATAATAGAATATTGGTGTACAATATCAATCCACATAATGAAACATTATAAAATCAAAATTAATTTCTTAGAAACTCTTAGTACTATATATTCAATGAATAATAAGGTTGACCCAAAAAATGTAAATTGGTTTATGAATTCCATTACCTCATTTTCATCTTACATCAAATATTTTCAAACCTCTTGTATTATTGTTTAATGAATGATATAAATATATTAAAGAACCATAATCATATATATAGTTACTTATATGATATTATTATAACATATTTCCAAAAATTTAATAATAATATTTTTTTAGTTTCATTGTTTTAGGTGAATGTTTTTCAATGGTTTCCATGGTTGGTTCATGAAGGATTTCTTTTCGAATGGAAAAAATTTCCATAAGTGGAATTAAATGGTGTTTATATGTTTCCAAAATTTTAGATGATACCATGTATCATTTTATTCTGATTTGTGGACGAATCATTAGATAGAAAATTAATCAGAATGATTTAACTTTTTCGGGTGGTTTTTATGATCTTTGAAAACATAAATAATTTTATTCAACATAAAGTGTATATATCTGCTCTAGAACATTAAATAGCTTAAAATTTTTTTAATTAAATATTATTTCACCGTAATTATGAGTTTATAAGAAACCATTATGGTGATAATGAAAAATTAATGTGTTTCATCTACGATGGTAGTAAATTGACACATCATAGACTATGTTATCATTTTTATAATAAAACTGATATGACAATAAGTTTTAGGAATTGGTTTTACATAAAAATTATAAAATTACATTATATATATGATAAAATAGTTTTCATTAAACTATTATAAGTTGATCATAAGAGATTATAAGAAAATAAAATGAATTGAAAATAAAAAAATGAAAGAGGATTTTTCTTCTAGAATTTGGCTCTATTTGAACTTCCTTAAGACCCTTGATTTTGGCCATTTTGAGTGACTAGTAGATATTAGACATTAAGAAGTTTCTTGGGAAGTTAATTAGGTATAAATTAAACAATATACAATTCGTTTATGTGTGAGGATGAGAGGTGGTGATGGGTGGTATTTATATTGGTGGTGAGGTGTGTTTTCTCATTATTATATTAAATAGTTTATTATGTTGGTTGAAGACTATGAATTTATAGAAAATTATCACTTAGTATACAAAAATAATGAAGGAGGATTCGAGATCATAGTGTTTAAAAATATTAATACTTAAGGAAACGTTTATTGAAATTATAATGTATATATACAGTAAATTATTGTTTTTTACAATTCAATAAAAAATCAATTATTTTAGAATAATACAAAAAATTCACCATAGAAATTTTTTCGATGTGTAGAATTAAAAAATGTTATCCAATTTTTAAAATTAATTTAATAAATATTTGATGTTTAAATATTTATTAAATTCATAATTTATTCTTAAAATAAATTTTTTAAAACTATAAAAGATTTTATAATATTTTGAGAAATTATTTATGGTGTCATAAAATTATTTTACAAAAATATGACACTGAAATATTTATTTGTTAATATATTTTCTAAAAATTTATTTTAATTTAAATATTTATATTAACTATTAAATTTTAATTAAATATTTGTCATTTATAAAAATACCAGCACATAATATATCATTTTCAAAACATTTCATTAATTATACAATGATATAAATATATCCTCATTAAACATGTCAGAAACATAAATTTTATTTATACTATCATAGGTGTTGTACCTATTCTATTGGAAATATTACTATTCCTAATGGTCATGTTGTTATTCCTCAGTTCATGTTATTGTTCCATCAATATAAATTCATTAATTTCTATATATACCAATTTTTTTGACAAAACATTATTATGAATTTAACAATTTAAAAAAAATAAAAAAATTATAATAATGCGAGTTGTTAAATTCTCCCCACCTTCTAGAATATTAATCTCAAAAATAATTTTTCAATAATTAAATAAGTGAGGATACTTTTCAATCATAGAATTTTCCGATTCAATGATTCCTTTTAAACCATGTGTTTTCTCCAAAAAACCTGAACCTGGTGAAATAAATTTTTTCATAATACATGATCTCTACGATCAGAACTCTGAGTCAGTTCATATTATTAAAAATGTTCCTCTTCCAGCTGAATTACATATGGTCTCAAAACATGAGATTATTTGAGAACATAATTTACCAACATCAAATAATGAAAACATTGCATACCGAAGATAAAATCGGAGGAAATGTTATTTTGTAGGCAACTAGTCCATATTTATCATTGATTTTATATGTTCTAATGAACTAGGGAAATCCCCTTCCCTTCTTACCAAAACACATAAAACATTTCTAGGTAGATATTCTACAAAAAACAATATCACCTACCTTGAATGAAATTCCTTTCCTACTATTATCTCCATACATTTTCTTCCTCCTCTATGATCTCTTCATTTATTTATGGATAATCTTCACTTTATTAGAAAGATCCTCAACCAATTCTTATCCCATAAATATCCTTTCGCTGACTTTATCCCAAAAATACATAGTGTTTTACCCTTACTTCCATATATTTACACAAAAGGTGAAATATTTATATTTGTTTAAACGATATGATTATAAGATAACTCAACTAAAGAATGTTTTTATCCCAAATTAACTGGTAATCCATTGAACATGCTCAATGAATATCCCCTAATGTCAGAAATGATCGCTCAGCCTATCAATCATGCTGAGGGTGAAAAACTATGATGAAATTTAATTATGATCACAAAAAAATATGATGTCTTTTTCAAAAGATATATGTAAACATCGAATCACATTCTGATTTAATAGAATGAGGAACTCCATATAACCAATCTATATATTTGACATAATGTTGAGAAAGCTGATCCAACTAAATTTGCATATACCCCTCTTTCAAAATATTCCCATCCAGAACTAGAAATAGAGGAAGGGAGATTATACCCCCCAAGTCCCGCCTCTAGTAAGCCCAAGGATGGTGACTAAGACCAAGGGTACAAAAATATCACAAAAATAGAAGGTATTACATTTTTTATAGTATCTAGATCATGAAATAACATGTATCAACCTCAACCCAACTCCAAGACGTGTATATAAAATAATTTCAAGATCCTTTCCATGTGAATTTTAAATGTAAAATTGCTATAAATACAACAAAAATCCAAAGTTAGTTCTAAAAGAAGATGATATGTAGCAATAAGAAAGTTATCCCAATGTTCGAGCTAGTAAGGCACAACAGTTTCCCCAAAGTCCTCCTAGAATCCTGAAATTTGTTTTGTAATGTTGGGTGACCATACAAGATTACTTAGTTGAAAAAATAATGTCTCTCATGCATAAGTTGAGATGCATACTAATTACCCAATGATAAAACGTTAGAATCCAACCATACCTGAGAAGGTAAACCAGTCACTTGAACCTCAAAAAAGGAATTCTCACCATACAATGAATGTCATGTAAATTAATATATAGAACATAGATGATAGGGTACCCCACATCACATTCCCTTTTATTATCCTCTATCTTACCCTAATGGAAAACGTCATTGTGCTCCCACATGTTATGAATTTACCACATTACAACCAACCAAGACACACATGGGAGACACCAGCAGTCCTACAACCAGGGAAATATAGGCTCATCACATCATGAACACACACACACGGTCTTCAAAAAAAAAATCACATGCCAAAATAAAATTCGAATAAAAAAAACATATCATCTTGAAGACTCATGGGAAACCACTACTCATCTCATCCTGAAGACACTTGGGAAAACCGAACAGTCCTGCACATATATAGGCCTCAAAAACCACTACCTGCCTGAAGTATCCTGGGATAACACTGATGGAAATATGGAGTAAGGAAGAGTAGGTGACTATCCAACCATCCTCCCATAAGGATGTTTAGGAAATACACCCTCACCAATGACAATAGGACTGTTCGACACATTTTCCTCAACTAGGGTTGGAATCATATAGAAATCAAAAGCAAGTGCATGTACATATATATGAATCAAACACCCATCCCAATACTTAGTTTCAAAATCAAACAATCTACCACCCTATGATACATCCAATTCCATTGCTATCTCTAGAAGAATTTATTAACCACATAAATAGACCCCTTTGATATTGTTAAATGAATGTTATCCACAACAAGACATAACTCAAAATCATTCCACCCAATCCACTTCTCAACAAAAATACCACATAAAACATCTCATCACAACAAATCCTGATAGCCCTGCTATAAAAGAACTCCACAACAATCACACCAGCTATATACAAAAATAAAAACCAAAACCTGAAGCCCTGGTTCTCAACCAGTACCCAACCATTTCATAATATGTCCATTAATCAACATGAGATTCCATTACTCCACCCGCATCACCCAATAAACGGTTGTGTACCCAAACCTAGCACCTCACAATGACACATGGCACACACAAAAAATTTACACACAACACATAGCCACACTGATAATGTATGGTGTATTCATATTTATAAAACACTCATTCATTAATTACACCTTTACTATTCAAGGGTTATTAGAGAGAATATCCAATCATGAGGCATCAATTTATTTAAACAATTAATCATGGTTAACTAATATAATATTCATAAAGTTGTTTAGATAGGATCTATATTAAACATCCATCATCCATCGCTGGTGCACAAAAAAGTCCACCAATGACCATGATGTTTAGTATGCATATATCCTATACATATCACAGTAAGATTAACCAATAAAATATATGCATGCATCGCTTTTACCCTACAAAAATGTATTGACATAAAATAGATTATATTTACATTATATTTTTGGAAATTTACTATCTTCACAACATAAGATTCAAACACCGACCCCACACGATACCAAAATTGAAAGATATGAAGGTACTCGTACTTGAATTATTAGACAATCCACAACTCCTCCTAGAGCCAGAACTGGGGTTGTGTAGGATGTAGCACAAACCTTAGGGGATATGTGATCCAAGGGGTCACCACAAACGATGATAAGATGGGGATGAAGGGTTTTGGGACATCTAGGAAGGAAGGGAAAAGAGAAAACACACAAGAGAGATAGGATCTCAGCTTTAGAATGTCCAGTTCCTATATCAACAGATGAACATTTTTTGAAATCAATTAAAGTCAAATCATGTTCAAGACCATGTATTTTGGCAAACATAAACCATCCCTAATGTTAAGAGATAAACTATTTAATTAATTTCTTTTGAAATAGCTTATAAAATTCTAGAATATTCTATTAAACCAAATTTAAATTAATTAAAACGTTGATGGGAGTGAATTTGGAAAAACTGGAGAAATCTAGAAAACTGAAAAACAATTGAATGTTACCCTCCATTGGATGAGTCACCAACACCTGTCACCAATGATGAGTCACTGATGTTGGGTCACCAATGATGAGTCACTAATGCAAGATACAAAGTCCAATTTCCAATGCCACCTACAAATGCCACCTACCAACCCCTACTACTAACTCCACCTTCCTATGTCTCCTACCAACACCACCTACCAACACAACTTTCTGATGCCACCGACCATTATAAAAACTGGATTTTTGGAAAACTATTGAAATGAATCACCATGACTACCCAGAACACCCCAAAACCCAAATTTTTGTAAAGTAATGGACCGAGGAGGTCTGAGACATTACAAAAGATGTGACTATAAGTATTATTATCCTTGAGAATTCAAAACCAACCCAGATTAAAAATTGGGGTCCAAACAACCACCCAATGAGATACGTCTCATGGTTCTAGATATACATCAAAAACCACGAAGTCGTTATGTTCATCAATAAAACACCCTATATTGATTGAAATTTTCAGTGAAATGTCAACATCCAGAAACAGATACTTTAACATATACTACCCCAACTGAACAGAAGACTCACCAAATAATCGTATGAACTACACCATTCCAAACACACGAACCAGGGAATTCCTTTATCCTTTTCAAGATATTATCATCTAGGTGTGTCAGTGACTCACCTGCATGGGTATAATCACATCTCAATGGATTTATCTTGATTAAGATTTTGGTGCTTCCCTTCTCACATGTTAATACATTATCAAACATTATGGAACAAGGAAACACCTCATCTCATCACAACCAATGTTCGTGCATTTCATTAACAGGGAATCAAAATAAGAAAATACAATGAATATCCTTGTTTACAAGGTATGAATATTCATCTCACTTTCCCAAGTACTATCCTCAAGGCCACTATTCCTCTACAACACACGAACCAATGTAATATTCTGTCAACACAACACCTTCTTCCGAATATCCTCGATATCTATTGGATGCTCCACAAATGGAACGCCATCCTCGACATCCAAATATTCTCATTCAATGACTTGAGAGTCATAGTGAAGATACCAATGAAGCCGAGAGATTTGAAAGTAATCAAGTATCCCTTAAAAATACAGTGGAGATACAAATTGTTATTCCACCACCCCAACTCCCCCAACCCCTAAAAAGTTATGATGAACTATAGAGAAATATTAATTCCTTAATCGAACATATACAATGCACATCGAGGGGAATCATTTTATAACACATGGTCCCCATCTTCAAAATCCAAGGACCTCCTCCTATAATTGGAATATTACATTTGTCATTCAGGTGCTACCTTCATCCTCTGATGATGAACCTGCACCTTCTCAGTCATACTCTACACCACGTCCAAACCATGAAGAGTTTTCTCCCCAACATATGTCTATAACAAGGGTAAATGACATGTTCTTCCCAAAAAAAATCAAATGGAGCCATTGCAATAGATTAGTGACAACCATTATTGTAATACAACACCACCATGGGATATTATTTCACCACAAATCCAAAAAAAATCAAGACACATGCACGTAACATATCATCCAATGTTAGAATGATCTGCTCTGTCTATCCATCTATTTAAGGGTGGAAAGCAGTGCTGATGTGAAACAGAGTTTCCAAGGAAATATTAAATATATTAAAGACTCATAAGGTAAAATACACGTCTTGAATTGAGATGATTGATCTTATAACTCCATGAAGATGCACCACCTCATCCACAAAGCTCTTGGACAATTTATACACTCCAATGAACTCCTTATTCACAAATATGTGAGCTCATTTTTCACCTGATCCCCCACTACTCATTTTTCATCACATCCTCCTTGATTCTTGGGTAATCGTAGGATGAAATTAATTACAATGACATCCTACATCCACTCTAGGACATCTAGGGGATTTAGAAAATGACTGGTTGCATGGTGCTCAGCTATCACCTACTGGAACACGAAGCATATTACCAAAAACTATATTATCACATGTTTTATCATGAACCACCCAAACTGATCTCTCAAACCACGGTACATATTATAAATTATTGGTTTTACAACTAAGGGTGATCATTGAAACTCCACAAGAACCCCCTCATGCATCACCACTAGAACAAACTACCTCCCATGGAACATCATCTGATTATGACCATCCTATGACCATCCCTCTAGTACATCACCCTAGAAATTCAATCATGCATAACCTCTTCCATCGAGTCTCCCCACTGAGAATCCTCCACTTGCTAAATCAGAGTGTCGTGCACCATCATATGTAAAAGAAACCCTCAGCTACTATCCATTCCTAGATCTAAGTGCAATGTGTCCAACTCCTCCATTTCCTTCCAAGCATCTTCATATTCCTGGATAACCTCCTTCTATGACTTCCAACTCAATGCATCGAGAACAAAAATACCATTAACTAGGGTGTAAGAGATATCGAAATTGTAGTATGGGGGAATCTTCATCCACCTCTGCTGTAACATGTTTAGATCTCACAAGGAAAAGAAATACCTAGAGATATTATGATCCATCAAGACCATAAATTTCTCTGAAATGAGGTAATTTATCCTAAATATCAATGTGAACATGACCACTGCTTGCTCAAGATCGTGGTTGGCATTGTTAAATTCATGGGGGCGTAACATCCTAGACCCATAAGAGAACCCTCCTCGCTTTTTCATCAGCATAAATCCTAATCATAGATGGGAAGCATGACAAAACACATAAAACATTTATCCATCATATGAAAACTAGAGAACTAGAGCAAAGAAAAAAATTCCATTTAGATATATGAACACTTCTTGAAATTACGAACCCTACAAAAAAGTTTATTTCGTCCTAGTCAAGCCTATCAATGGAGTTGCTACTCAAGAGAAATTGGGTATGAATGACTAGTAATATCCTGGAAGACTGAGAAAACATTGAAACTCTACAACATTCTTGGGTGATTCCCAAGAAACAACTACCTCAAACTTCGACAAGTCCACTACCACACCCAACTATGAAAACACCTATCTAGGGAAATCCACCAATCTCGTGTAGAAAATACACTTGGATTGCATTCCATAGAGATGGTGGCATAAAAAACCTCAAATAAAGTTCTGATATTCTCATCATGATCCTCTTCTATGTTCAAGTAGATAATGATTTCATCAATGAATATGATGAAAACATGGTCTAGGATGTCAAGGATGATGGAGTCCACAAGTCCCATGAATACAACGACTGAATTCATAACACTAAATGACATGACCACAAACTCGAAGTTCCCATACCCACATCAAAAACTAATATTTGGTAAATCATCTTCATTTACCCACAGATGGTAATAGCTTGATCACAATTCGATCATAGAGAAGCAACATGCTACGCTTGGCTAGTCAAAAAGTTTTTTTATCCTAAGTAGAGGGTAACAGATCATGACTGTTTTATGATTCAACCTCCGGTAGTCTATGGACAACCATAGAACATCATCCATAATTTTTCACAAACACACTCGGAGAAGCCCATGGAGACACAATGGGCTAGGTAAAGAACATATTCATTATATAATCTATTTAAATCCTCAAATATTTCATTTATGAATGCAAAATCTGATATGAATCCTATGAAAAAGGTGATGCATCAGAAAGAAAGTCTATCCCAAGGTGAACATCATGTTAAAGGGGTTGAGTTACAACCTCCTCTGGGTAGACATCGAAGAACTCCCCAAAAATGTTGGAAACCTCCTCCATCTCAGTATCCAAAAATTCCAATAACATCTTTGATAAAATGAAAAGAAGGGTCCTCATATGTAGAAAACTCATTTGAAAACATGGGTCATGAACAAAATCCACACGTTGTCTATCCACGTCTGAAAAAAAATCTATCCTCCAATTGAAATTGATAACAACATGAAAAAAGATCAACAAGTCGATTATAAGGATGAAATCGTATGGTTTTTCTTGTAATATGAAAAATACCTATAGGACTGATGCAACATCATCATCAGTCAACATCCCCAACATATATCAAACAAGATGGTCTAAACACTGAATAGTTTATTGAACACTTGGGGAATGGGAAGGCTAACATGATCTACTCCCAAACCATGGGTTAGACAGGATGCCACAATGGAGTGTGATGCCCCTGAATCATACAATCTAAATCATAGGTTAATGGACAAACTGATCATACCTTGAATGTTCTTCGCCCCTCATAGAACCGATGCCTCTATAACATGTAATAGACCACACTCATATCAACTTCTCCTCTACTGCAAACTGCCTCCTTAAACATATCTGGGACAAGGTCCCTAAGAAGACCCTGAGGTCAGTCTATACCTACTCCATCTGCTCTCACTGGATAATGAGGATATGATACCTGGAACTGAAACTACCCTACAGACAACTGTTGCTGAGGCGGGTGATGGTCCTACCCACCTCCCCGATATTGATCTAGAGCAGTCATCCACAAATGACTCTAAGGATAGCCATAAACTCCAAAAATAGAATATACTATCCCATGCTGAAAGGATATGCATGGGTACCAGATGTCAATATGGAAACTACTAAGGTCACCTCCCCTCCTGTCAGAACCTTAATGACTCGGGCTCATAAGGCCTACAGCCAATATCCATTCACATAGCTGAACTATAAGGACTCCCATCCTATGGTATACTTCCTCATGAGTGCATCACCGAAATTACCTTTATCTTCTTCAATAACTCCATGTATATCAGAAAGGTAAAGGGAGTAACATCATATTGGAGTGAAGGATGAAGTTCCACCTATAGGCATCACACAAAAGACTCACCATAAAAAAAGGTATTTGGGAAAAAAAAGAAGACCGTTGAATTTTATCATTAGCCCCCACACCTAAATACTCCCATACTAGTTAAAGAGTAACTCATGACTATTATCAACCATGATGGTAGATGAATGGAATTCGGCATGAAACTCCTTCTCATGATTGACTCACAGAATGTCAGCCTCTTTTTTATTCCCCAAATAATGGGTCCATCAATGATGTGCAGATCCCCATATATTGATCACCACTAAGGGAAACCAAAAATCTTTCGGAGCCTAGATTAAGCTGATGTTGATCACAAGATCATTGTTCCACCATTCTATCTCCAGGAATTAAATGAAACACTCGTACTTCCCTAGAGTCTATCGCTAGGGAACACATTATTTTTCCCATCACTAGTCATCATCCTCCTATGGTTCAAAAATCTATAGAGAAATTAGGTCAGCCAGCTTAGCCTCCACTGCTTATACTACATTCAGAAGATGACCATGGTTCGTAGTTCAAAGGTCAATATATAATTTCTAAGACATAGTAGTAGGGAATTTTTTTAAAATTCATTTTAACTCATTAAACTCATTTTTTAATACAATTAAAATTCTCCAAAACACCCCAATTCAGACAAGAATACATGTCATTATGATGCATGTACATTTCATAGGATCTCTACACTAAAAAATGGTGAAACCTTACTTCGTGGTTCGGTAGGCTTAGAGTCCTTGCGTTGGATCATGGGGGCCTGAAAAGCTCATGTCATAGAAGGTCTTCCCTCACCTATGTAACAAACAAAGATCACATAACATTGTTTCCCAACCATCCCATGAAATCTTTACTGTGCCTAACTCCACACTTTATCCAATCTCTCAACCACCAGCTCTGATACCATTCTATTATGACCCCCACCCTCTAATGCTTCCCCTCCTTAGATGGAAATAAAAGAATATAGATAATGGCCCTTGTGTCCTACCTCTAGTAGGCCACAGGGTGACAACCCGTGCCAACTGTACAAAAATTTCACAAAATGGGAGGAATTTCCCTATTTATACCAACCATATCGAGAGATAAGATGTATCAGCTTCAGTGAAAATCCATGGAATTTGTATAAAATAAATTCAAGATTCATTCCACATGTATGTTTAAGGTAAAGTTTCTAGAAATACAATAAAATTACAAAGCACCAACAGAAAAAATATAATATCTGACACAAAAACTATCCTAATGTCAATGTTAGTAATGCCCAACACTGTCCCTGTAGTACTCCAAGAAACCTTAATGAAATTTTATAATTTAGGGTGAGCATACTATTATACTCAGTAGGAAAACCCATGTCTCTAATGCACAAGTGGAGAATCATACTAATTACCTCGTGAAAATTAGATAAAACCATCAATACCTAGAAAAGTATTATAGTCATCACATTTACACCAAAGGCACACACACCAATTATCATAAGTCATGTAATGTAATATAGGGAAATTAAATGATAGGTACCCCTCACAACTTTCCTAATGATTAGACACTCTAACACCCTAACAACAATCTACATGGTGCTCCCAACTCTTTTGAAAGTACCACGTCACAACCCACCCACTCACACCTGGGCCTCACTACCAGTCTTGCAACAAGGGAAAAAACACCTCATGATATCTCACCCACACACACATATTATTCACAACCACTTCACATCCAAAAAACACATTGGAATGCAAAAGAAATCCTATTTTAAAGACATCTAGGAAACCACTACTTATATCATCCCAAAGACACCTAAAAAAACCCAACACACCCGTACATGACTGGCCTCAAAAATCACTCCATGCCTAATGGATCATGGGTTTACACCTATTAAAAGTGGGAAATGGGATTAGTGGGTGTCCATCCATTCATATCCCCACCCTGATGTTTGGGAATGGAACCCCCTTTTGACAGTAGGTTTTTTGACACATGGTCCTCAACGAGGGTAGGGTACATATATAAATCACAAGGAAGTACAAGTATATATATAAGCCTAAAACAATCATCCCAAATTATGTTTTCTTATACAAAAAATCAAACACCATATGATACTACCAACTCTAATACTACCTTTAAATGAATTTATTGTCACCTGCAATAGTCACTTATGAAGTTGATAAATGAAATACATCAACAACAAGCCACACCTCCAATATATCCACAACTAATTCCTTTAAAATGTTATCTTTATTTATTAACAAATTAATTTATTCCTTCCATACATACCTAAACTTCTACCAACTAAAGAACATAACGAGCCGCATAGTATCAAACACATAGAGGAAAAAGAACCATAATAAACTAACCCGCATTGACTATTATTCTTCAAAGCCATTCCACCCAATCCTTTCCACAATAAGAAAACACCCGAAAACATCTCATCAAATCCAAACCCGATAACCCAACTCTATAAAAAAACCACACTCATCACACAAAAAACATAATAATTGCACAACCCAAACCTACAAGCCCACTGCTCAACCACTACATAATAATTCCCCAGCAAGTCAATCTATCAACCTATTATTTCATTACACCAACTATATCACCCTAGAAATAGATGTGTTGCAACTCCAGCATGAGACAACCCCAAAATCCACAAAATAGAACAAAGATACACATACCACATTGCCACACCAATAATCCAAGGTCAATTTATATTTAGAAGACATTCATTATTTAAATCAACTTTGACAATTATGGGGTTATCATAGAGCATGCTTGTTCATGAGGTATCTATTTATTTTACAAAATATATTTGGTTATCCAAGTTCATATTCATACGTCATTTTATAAAGGATCAAAAATAAAAATCCACATGCAATCCCAATTTCACAAACAAAGACCAACAATTGGCATGATTATTGGTGTGAATATAGAATATACAGTTCACAATAATAGTATCCAATAAAATATAAGAATGTGTCAGTATTTATTATACCCTATTTATTAATATAAAATATATTACATTATTGTTATTTGTTTGGAATTATTTTATCTTTAAAATAAAAAATTTATACACCCACCCCAAATGATAAATAAATTAAAAGAGATGAAGGGATCCCTACCTCAATGAATAGATAATTAGTTACACCTCATAGCAATAAAATAGGGGGTTGTGCAAGAAACAGGTGGAACCTCCAAGTTGGAGTGATCAAAGGGGCTCACTACAATGCATTATCATTTTTGGAAGAAGTGTCTTGAGATTTTCGATCAGCAAGGGAATATTGAAAATGAACAATAGAGATTGAATCATGTCATTAGAATGGATTGATCCTATATTAACAGAGAAACATTTTTAGAAGCCAGTATAGTCAGATCACGAATGAGACAATGTGTTTTGACAAACATAAATCCTCTCAAGTGTTACAAAATTAAATATATAATTTATATCATTTTAATGTTCTTCCAAACCACTAGAATATTTTATTAAACCAAATTTTCATCAATTAAAGCATTAAATTTGAATATATAGAAAACAAAAGAAATCTGGAAAATGGAAAAAAATTTGGAGGTGACCCAACGTTGGATGAGTCACTGATGCGAGCCATCAATGTTGCTTCACCGATGACGAGTAAGTGATGGTGAGTCGCTGACATGAGCTACCAATGCCAAATACTAAGCCACCTACCAACATACCTAATGACAAACCATACTAATGCCACCAAGAGACACCACCTTCCAACGCCTCCAACTGACATCACATACTAATGCCACTTAAGGATGCCACCTACCGAAGCCACCTATAGATGCCACATACTGAACCCACCTACTGATTCCACCGACCAAATATACTTAGTAATGACACCTACCGATGCCTCCTACGATTGGAAAAAATGGAATTTTGGAAAATTCCTAATATATGTCACCATGACTCACCAAAACACCCGAAACACCATATTTCTACAAACTAATGGACTGCGGTCATTCAGGCCCTTACAATCGTAGAATCATAAATAGGGTTAAAAGATGAATATTTATTCAGTTGGTTAGTAATAACGAAAATTTCATTGCGACCTAGAGATTTCTTTTGTAGGCCTACCATGATGTCCATGGATATATTTTCACATTCCCACTATAGCTCTGGAAACGGTGGATTCATCCCCTTTGGTAATTGTTTCACTATATAAACTTGTTGACAAGTTAATAATGTCATGGTAAAATATACTATATCTCGAATCATTCCATCCCACAAGTAATACACCTAAAATTCATTATACAGTTTTTTACAGCTAGGATAAACTGAACATATAAAAATATGAGTTTCCCTTAAGAACTCTTTCTTCAACTGTGAATCAAAAGGTACAAATTACAACTTCCCAAATCTACAAATACAATCATTATCAACATTAAATTTTGGATACTTACACTTTTCACAAATTATACCTTTTCTATAAATCTTAATCTTCTTTATGTTCTTTCATAATTCTATTAGATATAGACCACTACATTAAAACCTAAAAAAAATAGAATAATTTCTTTCACCCATAGAATCTAAGCCAAAATTCATCAAATCATTAATCAATGGGTCTTATTCCAAACATATCATAGATAATGTTGAATGAATTTTTTGACTCTAGGCATTCATCACATTATATTCTTTTCTAAAATGGTAATTAATCACGAAATCATATACTTTATCACTTCAAGACATCTTATATTTTCCTGGTTTAATTCATTCTGAGTGAATATTTACTTCAGACATTTATGGTAAGTATATGTTTCAAATTTGGCTCCATATAAATGATACCTCAAACTGTTTAATGAAAACGCCATATCTACTAATTAAAAATAATTTTTTGTATAATTTAAATCATGACGTTACATTTTTCAAAATGATTAAGAAATTACCTGATCATTATTCATATGAACACATCCATGTTTCTTCCATGAATCATCACTGTAGATGAAAAATAAAACATTTCTATAAGACCATAAAAAATGAATAATTAACCAATATCTTTTTAGGTTCCTAAAAAAATCATCACATTCTTCTATCTGAATAAATTTTACCACTATTTGTGTTAAGAAAGTAATTAGTTTGGATAACTGTGCAATGTTTTTAACAAACCATCGGTAATATCCAACTAATCCAAGAATACAATGAATCGTTATAACACTTAGAGGACTTCTCCATTCATCAATAACATTCAATTATGTGTGATCAACTATTATTCCATCTTTATTTATAATCTTCCCAAGAAAATAAATATATTGAAATCAATAATCACATTCGCTAAATTTTCCATATGACTTATTTTCAATGTGAGTTTAAGAGTAAATTCTTAAATGTTTTTCCTGATCCTCATAAATTTTTGGAACCACACAAAATATCATCAATAAAATAAAAAATAGGCAGATCAATATAGTCATATAATATTCCATTCATAAGATCCAAGAACACATCAGGATCATTTTTAAACCATTGTGCATAACACTACACTCATAATTCACATATCTAGTAAGAAATGTTTTTTTTGGATATCATCCTCATTTACCTTCATCTGATTGTACAGTTATATCATGCTAATCATGGAAAAATACTATGCTCTCATTAGATGAAAAAAGTTCTCAATATAAAGAAAAATGTTACTTATTCATAACAATATTGTTAATTAAATATCTATATAAAAGAAATGTCTCATCGTACCCCCATTAATATTAATTAACAAAAGATGATAATATGATGATGATGTTATTGAATGAATGAAGATTTTATCAAGAAACTCCTTAAACTAGATTTCTATTAATTAAGTTCCACTTGATCCATTCAAAAAGATACAATGGAAATTTTCTTACCATCATGAACTAATTCAACAGTAAGTTGAACATCTCAGTCAGGTATAGAATCAAGAAACACATCTATAAAAATATTTAGATATTCATTTACCACTAGAACATCACTAATCTAAAATGATGCATTATTATCGTGATTATGAGAAAGATAACAATCATTTAATTTTTTTTACCCTTCTCAGCTTCCTGATATGTTATCAAAAGTATTGGTTCATTATTGTATACAAACTAAAACTATTTTGAAATACAACACATTTAGATCTACATTGAATCTTAGCATGATAAATAAGATTCCAATCTATACCTAGAATAATATAATAAATATAAAAAGGGAGAACAATAAGGTTTGTAGGTAATTCATTTCTATTGATAACAATAAGATGATTCTAATAATTCCTTTCTAATGTAACAATCTCTCTGATGTTTTAAAGACATGTTATTTTCTCATTTCTTTATGTGAAATTCCAATTTTCCTAGACCTTTTTGTATAAATTAATGAATGTGTACACACTGTATCAAAAAACATTATTAATGTCTGAGGGAAAAAAATAAAGTACCTGATTCCACTTCATATGATGGCCTAGCATCTTATGATGTAGTCACAAATAATTTCACTACACCTTTCTGCATATACTCTTATTTCTTCCCATTATCCAGATATTTCATTATGTAGTTATTTTCATAATAATCTATCTCACCACATTTAAAACTTTATTGTTTTCTTATTAGAGTTAATATTATAATAATTTTAATTTCAATACTAAGGCACATTTCCAATATTATTACATTAAAAACATACCTATTTTGGTAAGGCATTCCCTAGGGTACTTTTTTACCACACTTGTTTGCAAATTAGAAATTGGACATTCATTCCATCAAATTTCATTGACTGATTCTTACCAATAATTTTCTATATGGATCACTTTTTGTGATTGTTCATAATATAGAAGTTATCAACATAAAATTCAATTTCTACCATATAAACAAACATGATAATAATCTCATAACTTTTGAATTCATGGTAGGGTGATTCCCTTTTAAATCTAAGATTCAATCCTGAGTAAAAATGATTGAATTTTCTATAAATATACCCAATAATATTTCAATCATACATTGTTAATCAGACGATTTTTTATTTATATTCATCCATTGAGTAATCATAAATTTGTTTCAACATAAGGAAATGATATTCCATCATAAGTTGAAACACGTTAAGAAAATATATTTCTAGGAAAACATTCTATAATTCATCCCATTTAGAGGATTCAATCTCCTCGATATACATAATATTCCTGACCATTGACCACCACTAGCCAGCTTCACCTTCAAAATGATAAATAACGATACTATCCTTTTGATTATTTTGAATACCCCTAAACATAAAATATCATTTTAGGGTATTTAATGCCTCCTTAAATAGATTTTGTGAAAGAAGGTACACTAAATAAAAGATTGTGTGGCTTTATTTACTGTTCCCCTATAATTATGGTTCTTTGGGGTAGCTATTGTAGTTCTCTTAAATGGATCACACAACCATTTATAGAGATTGTAAACAGATTCATTACTATATTAAGATATTTTGATCTATTCCCACTAAACCAGGATATATATTCATAAAGATATCATCCTCCCAGTGACTTCTGACTTCAGTTTCCCTATGTCTTATTCCAAAAACCATTATGAACATAAATATCCTAGATGAAGCAACAAGTTAATAAAAACAATTCATAATTTAAAAATAAAAATAAGGGAAAAAATATTAATGATATTTTACAAACATCATCTTAACCCCTTATAATATCTAAAATATTCTCTAGTAACAATTATAAGGACCTAACCTTAAACATTACATAATCCAATAAATTCCATTAGAATTTATTTCTTTATATTCCAAATGTTCTTCTTAGTTTAGGGTCTTAGAAATTTCGAAAAAAATTCATAAATATCGATCCAAAAATCATAGAATGTAGGTAAAAAAACATTTATCCACTCTATCCTTAATACAAATGATATTAATAAAAACATGGAATCATTTCATGAAAAGTCTTCACAACATTCCTCTTTGTTGCTCTATTCTTCATACACATCCTTTAGCCCTATGGAAAACATTTCTAAACTTTGTTTGAGAATAAAATGATCAGTAAGGGTCATAAAAAGTAGGATATAAATTTTCATTACATGAATACTTATAAACTTGTGACATCATTTTGACAGAGACATACTTCTCCCCCATTAAGTATCATATAGTTGCTTTTTTGAAAACATTAGCTCTCAATAAAACATATAATGAATAAATAATACCATCAAGGTATCTTGGGTAAAAACATACCACATATTTTAACCCTTATAGATTCTATATGATATTTACCCTCATGACTATGTTATAATTTGACCCCCATGGATTTCGTCAGATATATCGCTCACGTCTACCTTAGGGTGTAACCATCACATTTACTCCTGGAGTAACCATACTGTCGAAACACAAAATAGACATACCCAATGCATTAGAGGGAGATACAGGTCCAACTATTAATCATAACTATTGTCCAATATCCAAATAATAATTATAAAATATTAATACTTTTATAAAAAAATTCACTATGAATTGTTCAAAAATAGAAATTTAAAAGGGGATATTAGAAGAATATTCGCAAACAAATATCCTAAAATAGAAGTGATAATTGATTAAAAGAATAGAATATTTTTATATAATATAAATCCAAATAATAAAATTTAATATCATAAAAAATAATTTCACAAAAAATCTCAATAACACATAATCAAAGAAAAAGAAATTTAACCCAAAGAATGGAAATTGGGATTAGAATTCCCTAACCTCAGGTTATTCTTACTTGAAACCTACTTGAACCTATTATATAATGGTTTATAGTGTTTTATTAATATATAATAGTACCATATGAACATTAATGTTTTCTTTTATAATATTCATATATCATATTTAAATCAATTGATTAATAAATTTTTTTTATTTTCATTGTTTCTGGTGCTTTTATTTCATGGTTTCCATGGTTGGTTTATTATGTATTCTATTATCTAATAGAAGAAAAAAAATATAAGTGGAGTGAAATAGTGTTAACATGATTCCATAGTTCTAAATTATACTAAATATATTATTTTAATATGGGGATGAATCATTAGTTAAAGAATTAATGAAAATGAATTAATATATTTTGGCGGGTTTTATGATAAAAACAAACTTATATCATTTTATTCAACACCATGTTCATATATTTTTCCCATAACATTAAATAATAGATAATATGTATTATAATATATTATTTTAAAGTTTTAAAGGGTTAATTACCAAACTTTAATATGATAACAAAATATTATAGTGTATCATTTATGATGGTGGTAAGTCGAAACATCGTGAATGATGTTCTCAATTTTAGAATAAAATGGAGAGAAGAAAAATATTAATGGGGAATGTTTCTATAAAAATGATAAAATTAATGTATATATAAGTAACTTGTGTTTTCATACCACATGTATAATGATATTTTAAAAGAGTATAAGAAAATGAAAAATAATTGAAATTAAAATAACTGAAAATGAAAGAGGATTTTACCTCTTCAGTTATTCTCCTTAAGAACCCCCTTAAGGCCATTTGTTTTGGACTTTAGTTGAGACAAGATGGTATTTGACATGGGAAAGTGGATTGGGAGGGGAATTCATAATAAATTATAATATCTAAATGGATTTTATATGTGAGGAGAAGTGGTGTTGAGGGGTGGTGTTTATTATAGAGGAGAGGGGTGTTTTGTCATTATTATATTCATTTTTTTTATTTTCGCTAAAAATTATGAATAATTTGAGAATTATTACTAAATATATTAATATAATAAATTAGGACTCTATATTGTTGTTATTACATCATAAATGACTAATGGAATATGTTATTTAACATATAATTTATATATACCATAAATTATATATTTTAGTATTGAAAAAATTCACATATTATTTAAAAAAGACAAAACGGTCACTAGAATAATTATTTGACATGTACAATTAAAATATGAACTCCATTTCCTAAAAATAATTTTCCAAATATAAACATATTAATTTTAAATTAAAATCATAATTTATCCTACGAAATTAATTTTTAATCTATCACTTCTTTTACAACACATTGAAAAAGTAATTATTGTCTAATAAAATTATATTATGACTATAAGAAATAAAAATATTTATGAACCTTTTTTCGTAAATTGTTTTATTTTAAATGATTATATTTATTATATAATTTTAATTAAATATTTATAAGATAAACAAATATCAACCCTTAATTTATCATTCCCAAAACATATATTTAGTTATTAGATGATATAAATTTATAATGAAAACACTTATAAGATACATAAATTTCATTTATACTCCCATATGTGAGGATACTATTCTATTTGAGATAATAATATTCCAAATGGTTCTGTAACTATTCAAAATGAAAAATTAATCATACATTAGAATAAATTCATTAATTTATATATAAATAGCATTGTTCATATTGTACCTTTCTAATGAATTTATATATTTAATTCTATAATGAAAAAATTATTTCATAAGTACATAGGTTGTTACACATCTACCACCATCCTCACACTAGAAAACTTGTTTCCGCCACTATGATTCCATTTTCGAACATGTATATAAGAACCAAGTTCAACTAATTAAATATCTGTTTATTAATATTACCCTAATTTTAATAACAGTTTAACATTTTAATATTGAATCAAATTATAATTGGTATTAGTTATTACTAAGTTTTATTCTTATGTTTTCCAACATCATAATTGTTCATCATGAACAAACACCATTATTAAATTAATTCATAATAATAAAAATTCATGTACTATAGTACGCGACCCATGATTCATCCATAATGATTCATTCATAGTGTATAGAATCAAATTTTATCACATTTATAGAAACAAAACTTAAAAATAATAAACTACCATGAAAACTCAGGTAAACATCTTGTTTGAAGTAGGAATCAATAAGAAATCCCCACATTGAAGTAATTTCGATCATATCACGGTCACACATCATTGAAAATAAAATATTAATTGGAAGTCACCGAAAATATCTTTATTACAAAAACCCCATGCATATATCTTCAACAAAAAATGGAACACTCTGACACTATCACAACCTCTGGAATCCCTGCCAATTAGTAATTAAAATCTCTAACAAAAAAATGGTCTATAAATTTTATCATGGATCAAAATATATAGAAAATAAATATATATTAAATATATTTAGACAAAGAGAATTTCAAAGGAAATGATATCCAAATCATACGAATCATTTTATGCTTTATCAAAGAACAACTGGAACTCTTTTTCCTAAATCAATAATTTATGCAATCAATAAATTTTTATCACTCTCTGTAATTAACTTATTAATAAAGATTAATAATAGAATCATTGTCAATACACATTTCTATGGCTAATTATTATTTAATTAATCTATTTTTTCCCTTAAGAATTATATTCATATATCATCAAAATCAAAGATAATTATTTAACCATAACACTATTATTATGACATAATGTAATAAGATTCAAGATATAGTTTAATTTTACATGTATACCATCCATGCATAAAAAATATAAAATAAGTAATCAAAAAATTTGGAAAATATCAATATAGAAAAAGTATATATATCAAAAAAATCATATGATAACATTTCATAATACTTCCAATGTTGTGAATCAAATATGCGTTTGTGGAAATACTTTTATTTTCAAGAAATAATATTAATCATCAGATAATCATCTCCAACCATGAATAAAGTTATAAAGATGAAATAATATTCTTTATAAAAGTAAAAAAAACAATAATAGTACATACTATAACATTCTTTATATTATCCAGTATCTATAATTGAAAAATAATTCCCACAAAAAATTATTTATTAAATTAAATACTACAATTTCAAGAATTTTAATATTATCTTTTTATATTTCAAATTTGCCATGAAATTATTCATTTATATAAATTGAATAAATTTCAAAATAATTAAATATAATAAAAAATGATAATTAAAATTCATTCTTAAAGGACAATATATATTTTAGAATATAATGATAATAAAATCACATCATTATTTTCATGTTGTGAAAATTATTTAATATGTCAAAATGACACTAATGAAATTTATCAATCCCAACATGTAAAAATTAAATTACATCAATTAATTTATTTCATGATTATCTAATCATATCTTTTCATTAAATTCCATATTTTATTCTTACGAAATATAAACAATAATCACTAGAGCCATGGGATAATCACTCCCCAATTCTATAATAATATGCTGAATATATAAACTAACACAACATAAGATAAAGAGAATAATAATACTATAAGATTGTGTAAAAATAAAAAAAATCCCATTCATGGAATATTTATCTATAATATTAAATATATATTTATTCTGAAAAGGTATTTATAGATATGATAATAATAAAAATTATCCAAAATATGTAATATTATATCAATTTTAAATATAAATTATCTTCATTATTATGTTTATCATAATCTTTGTGAAAATAAAAATTTAATTTGTAACACATTAATAATATTTTACTATATAGATTTATCTCCCATTTATTTATTTAATATTAATAATTATTCTTTAATAATTTAACATTTCATGTAATTTAACATTATCCATTATAGTTTTAGTATTATCAAATAATCTTCCATAAAGTTATTTTTCTCCATATTTTAATTTGATTACTGTTAATCACATCAATTTTAAAAAAGTGTTTAAATAATTATTGATTTTTATATTCACATAGAATAAATGGGATGTATCTGATCCCTTATATATAAGAAGAAGGATTTCTCATTGTACCCAAAAAAAGAATGGATTAAGGGTTTGTAATGTTATGGATATTTTAGAGGATATCAAGTCAATTTTAAAAACACCCCATGGGATGAAATTGTGGATCATAGACCTCCGATAAATAATGTAAAAAGGATAATTAAAATATTAAATTAGACTCATTGGTTTTAGAAAAAATTATCCCTATAGATATTATAGAAATTTTTCCAGTCAACATGCATTATATTAGATTTTAATTTTTGAAAGATGATTTAGAAAAATTTTAATCTTCTCAAAATTATTATTTTAATTAATATGATTCCATGGAAAACTAATTCATTGTTTTTTTTTCAAAAAATCATTAAAATTGTGTAAATTAGTGTGTATAAATGAAATAGTGTTAAAGGAATATTTTTTGGACATAAACAATTTTCCTCACGTAGATGATATACACCATGTAATTGTAACATGTTTCTACCCTTTAAGGTTTGGATTCCTATTTAAATGATCTAGAAAATAGTGGGAAAATTTATTGATATACTGAAACAATCAATGTTCCATACATGATATTTGAGATAACGTTATATAGGCATCAAATATCATAGAATACATTTATAATAGAAAGGAAAGATGTAATTACCTTTTAATAGATAAGTAAATTCCATTAAAGAACATCTAAAAAGTCACAAATGTATTATATTATAAAGGAAAACATGTCATGAACCTTTTGGGTTTAGAGTTTTACCTTCACTTGAATCAAGGTTTTCTCTAAAATGAGTATTAGAATACCCATATGGTACGTTAATGGTTTTTTGGTTACCCCTACCTAACTATTATAAAAAACAAACTACCATTATTTAGATAATGAAGATTGATCTCCACCTATATGCATCTTAGGGGTGTAATTCTTACAATTACAAAAATAGTTCAATTTTTTACCTGGACCCAACGGATAAGTCAATCATATAAGTATGAATTTTTAGAAACGATATAGTATTTATAATTAAAAAATATATAATTATAAAATAAAGGATTTATTATTAATTATTTACATTTAAAAATGAATAAAAACATAAACAATTCAGTTAGAAAACTCATAAAATTACTTCTAAAATAATAGAAACAGTTTTAAACATTTCCCAATTAAATTCTCAATAAAATGTTTATATCATAGATCTATATCCATAATTTTTAATAACATTTTAAACCCAGTATGAAAATTTTGTTAGAATGTTTAAAATAATATATTTTTTAAGAAAACATTAGTAAACCACATGACACCATTTAATTATAAATAAAGCACTTGAGAAAATCCATACCATTACATCAGATAACTCTAATGTAATTTCCAAACTAGAGAATTTAAGAAATTTGAAAGGGGAGTGAAATTATGTGAAATATATCATCAACATCTAGAGATACATTTCAATGATCTATCTATTTTTGTAACATAAAAACACACTAGTTTATCAATGTTTATATCTATATAGCACTATTAAAACCCATCAAAATAAAATCATATCGTAGATTCCTCTCAAAAAAGAACACCAACATAAAAATGACATCAAATAAAGATGAAGAATAAATTATCATATATATTAATGTTGTCAGATAATTCAACAAGAAAATTCTAATATTAAATAACACGAAATATTTGGTACCCGAGTGTGACTCTAATTATTAATTAATATCATATAATCAAAATAATTAGAACACATATAGACATCCTGATCCCAATATAATATCAAAATAAATAAAATAGTTAATATAAATCCTATGGATTGATACTAAAAAGTAATATAAATCCATTTGGGAGAAGATATAATTTTATCTATCACATTAACCAAATTAGATATACATCTCAACAAGTGAAAATATATATATGCTTTATCAACATGTATGATGTCAAAAAATATAATTTATAATATTCTCAATAAATCATTCTTAACATTCCACCCATAATTTATATTATAATTGTTTCATAAAATATTTTTTAGAATATTTATTATTACACTTAAAAAATTTCATTCGGTTTAATTTGTTAATGATTTTAAAACATAAACATCCAATCCAATTGATTATTTACTTTTTATAATTGTTTAACAATATTATATTTTATAACACTCAAATAATTCCTAATAATTCCATTGAAAAAAATTTCTAATATGAATCTTAAATTCATAAAACATTCATTTCGAAAAAAAATCAATTAAAACATTTTAATACTTCTTCACGATAATGATTTTTTCAAAAAAATATTCTTGAATATAATTCCAAGACATTTTTAAAAATATCTTTTATATTAAATGAATGTTTAATTATATTGATTTTTTAGTTAATTTAATCATACATTTTTTAATAAAATCATTTTTATTAAGTTGTTATTAATGAATATAAATATAAAACAAAAATTAAAATTAAAATATTGGTATAATCAATGTAAATATTCCATTTCCAAATATTTTCCTTGGGTATTAAGAAATAAAAGTATTCAATAATTTTAAATAGGGAGTTATTCATAATTTCTTGAATTTAAATAATACATTCACCATTGTACATTATTTTTCAGAAATGTTTCCTATTAAATTAATTCCTAACTTTGTATAATTGAGAACACTAAATGAATGAACACATAAATTCAATAATTATTATGATTCCCATGATAACATACATATATATAAATTATTCACCAATTTATAAATTTATATTTTTTAACTAATATAGAACTCACATTTCCATTACCATGTTAATATCAATACATCTATCTTCTAATTTAATGAATCAAATGAGTTACAACAAAAACATTATGTTGGGAAAATCATGTTTATCCTACTATAATATTTTTTCTATGATATTTATCATGACTTCATCTACCAGGAGAACACTCATAAGATAACCATACAAAATTTAATATTCAAATTTCAATTTACCAGATGTGCATTCCATTACATTCAAGGGTATCAAATTTCACTACCTAAAATTCTTCAACAAAAAGAAGAAAAATAAAATATAATTAGTTTTTATTATCATAACAATAATTGAAACCCATATACCACCACTTGATATTATCAAAAATGGTTTATAGTAACTACCGTGAATGGTTTAGAAACCCGTCATGAAAAAAAGGAAATAAAGGGTAAAGTTTCTAATCTATTGATATGCTTGAATTCTTATCACACAATACCATTAATATATAAAAAACATATTCAGATGTAATCACACAAGGCCATATGAAATTAATAAATAATACACAAACATAACCCAAAAAAGTCAAGAATTTATATCACAACCTATGGAGAAATTTTTATAATACCAGGGAAAAAATAAATGAATGAGATCTATACATTATCCTCTTTCTCATAACTAGGTCCCATATCACATGGATTAAGGTATGTTTATATTGAGTAACCCAACAAAATAAATTTATGATCCCTATGTTATAGGAAAAATCATCACCACATCATGATCGAATGAACATTATATGATTAATATGATGATATTTTCACCTATGTGATATATTTTTTCAAATTTCTATGCTTGATGAGAGAGTTATATAATTACATAAATAAATTAAATGAATCCCTCTCAATAGAACAAATATGTTTCTAAATTCCATGACTAAGGATTGACTTTTACTTACTATTTACAATGACTAAAATTTTTCGGTTGGAATCTAATAATTTATGTGGTACAAATAATAATAAAACAAGGATTTAATTAGTGGATTCTTATTGTACAAATGGAATGGTTTCATTGTAATAATTTTTATAGACTAATAATTGACGAATAATTATAAATGGATTTATTAACTTCATGGTGGAAAAATATATGGTTTTTTGTCTCATATATAAAAATTCAATGGTCTCACCACATAACAAGTGAATACCACAAAAATTCCCTTATGATGAAAAAATATCACAGATAGAAAAGAAAATATTATACTTCATGAAAGAGTGTATCCCAGAAAAATAATTTTGGGTCATTCCTATAGAAAAAACCATCTTCTAATAAACCATGAAAATGAAGACCAAATACTCCCAATCTAAAAGATACAAAATTATTATATATTTTGAATCTTAGTTCTCTCTATGTGAAGGATCCATACTAAAGGTTATCAAAAACTCCTCCATCTAAATCCTTATCACATAATCTAAAATGGATACCTCATAATTTTATAAATATGTCTATATAACACTCTGAGTTCCCCCCTCTATGTGTTTTCATTTTTGTCCATCATTTTTGTGATTATTTCATACATGTATTCTTGATCATAATTGGAATAAATTTGATGAAAATTTCAAGATATATCCATTCCAACCAAAAAATAAATTTAACTAATCCCATGTCAAAAAAATATAATTGTATTAGGTTAATTAATTTGTTCATTTTTAAAAAAATTCATATTATTACCCAATTAAATTATAGGCATAAAATAGGTTGATGCATTATTCTGTGCTAGTTCATTACCATCCAAATTATATAACTTATTATATAATGATTAGTAAAAACCGAAATCATTGTATAAGAAAATAAGGGTGCATAATATAAAATGTACTATTTGATATACCTTGTTTAAAAACACAAAAATGATCTAATGATATTGGTTCCCTTCCCACCCATACATAAAAAACGTTCGTATCTCAATACTTTATTATATGTTCCTACAATCACATTTTACACAACTATATAATGGATTCCTCTATTTATAGGTTCACATAATCGGATGTTAATTGTAAATTTGAGATATTGATGTTATAAGACGACCTCCAATAGAATATAGATTAGAAATTAGAATAAATGTTCAATAATCACACACATTGGGGGAATTATAATTATATATATTTGAGATGATACTGATATGATGGGAATAAACACAAAACTACCATATCACCTAATAAAGAAAGAAACTAAATATATTATTTGATATAATACATAACCAAATGAGAAAAATGTAAAAACTATGTTATGATCCTCGATAGTGAATACGAAGATCCAAAATATCATAAAAAAATGAATATGTATTATCTATATTTTTCACGTACTACTTACCTATGACTAGAAATAGAGATTATGTATATGTAGGGAGATAAAAATACATATAATCAGTAATATCATTACTGAAAACTCTCATAAAAAATGCGAAATAGTAATAATGATTCTCAGTGAGTAAGAAAATAAAATTGTCTCATGATATAAACAAGTATAAAAATATTTCCTCATCCTCCCAATGTCTCACGGATAGAATAATTCATAGATGTAAAATTAAAATTTTGTAAATGTATATATATTTGGGTACCTTATGACAAGGTGCCAATTAGTTTTCACCTATCATGACCCAATGTCACATGTCATGGTTTTCCATTCATTCCATAAATCCTGACATCCATAATGTTAATTGGATCTTAGTCCTACCCACCTCAATACCACACATGGACCAAAATATAATATTTTTAATAATTTCACATATCCATCTCATAATCGTAACCATCTAATATATAATCAATTGTATTCATGGAATCCACTACAACCCATTTAAATTTAATTGGACTCATTCCATTAGAGACCACACGCATACTCCAATGTAATTTCATTTACACCATGACCAGAAATAGGAATCCACCATAACCTCAATCCATTACAACCCAAATCTGATTTTTATGGGAAAATACCATTTATAGGATGATATATCAAACTACTTCTACTACTGAAGATATATTTTAGGGGAGGTGTATTCATCCATTCAAATCATAGCTAATTCTTATGTTGTTGAAAATGCATCAATTAGCTTTTGTGTACCATTTCCATTTTTATATGGGTTTTGTCAGTGTGAGATAATTTATAGAACTTGGTATATATTTCTCAATTCCATAATACAGTGTAATTTTGAATCCTTAGAATCACCTACCAATATCATCAAATTTGACACCCAACTATCACTATAAATGAATAGATATAAAACAAGAATACATGTATAAATATTAACTTATTCATCATCCTTTAATTAAGAATCCTACATTCTCATTCCAATTTTATAAATTTAATCATTTAAGGATAGTCATATTAATAAAATTAATTATTTTAATGCACTCTCTAGTATGTCATCATTAGAAGTGAGAATATTGAACCAATCAATTTACTTCATTGATTCATTAAAATATTTAATCAAAACCTCTTGGAAATAACATAATATACCTATTAAAATATTCACATATGATCAATATCATCATATTAAAACCCATAATTAAGAACTGGTCTTAAAATTAACAAACAATCATTTTACATTAATTAAGCATCAGGCATGATGTAGTAGTTGGTGATAAATCCCCACTCTTAATTCATCCTGAAATCCTTGATTTCCTACACCATAGAGTATAATATCACACCTAACATTCCATTCTAACATCACCACCATAAAAAGAACCCAATTATACTATGAACATTATAACATGGACTCCATTCCACTATCTGATCCTTGAGAATCCCTACCCTTTAGTCCTCAAATATTCTAACCATAGGAGTGTATAATTAAATAATATCATGGGTATAACTAAATAGCGTAAAAATATTGTTACATTTCATTTATTGACATACTGATTCATATAAAACTATAGAGATATAAAATACAACATGATACCATTTATTAAATAACACAAGGATCCATTAGCCCAAATTGAATCATTTAAAGGGTAAATAAATTTTCATTAAAGAAAATAAATAACCAAATTATAGTAAATGAGTCCATATAACCTTAGAAATAAAAATTTCCTAGATTAAATATTATTTAATTAATATCTTATTACTCATTATTCTCCCATTTATAATTCAATAATTTTTATGACAATTATTTTACCATGATATTTTATTGCGACATGACCTTACTAGATTTAAGTAAATAGTTTAATTTCTGAGCTTATCAAACATGATAAACATATAAAAATAAATATTTCTAAATATATATTACTTATAAAAGCATAATAGAATATTTTCCTTGAATATATATTATTACACTTTCTAAATATTTTAATCTCTAATATCAAATATCCACATGTGTTAATATATCCATTTTTTATTTATCTCGAATAATGAAACAATAATCTCAATAATAAAAATATTGTTCTATTAATTTAATAATATTATTTATCAAAATAATTAAACGTGCATCACATAAAACAATCTTGATTTTAAATATCTAATATCCCTAAGTAAAAAAGTATTCTTATCAAAAATATTTAATTTTTTTAACATTATGGAATGCTTTTATTTTAATATTCTCGAGTGGAATTATAAAAATGGAATGAAATTATTTATTTTTATCCATTGAATAAATTACAACTCATTAATTCCAAAATATCATGAGATAAAATCTTTATTCATGACGAAATATATAGATTTTACTAAATAATTATAATTACATCACTTTCTTATTTGCATAACATGAATGATAATAATCAAATATTAACCAATTCTTTTTTATTGATATGTATTAATTTAGATATGTTATAATAATGTATCTTAAATTCATTAAATTATTGATTTTAAAATAATAACAGCATATAAAACTCTATTTTTTTGTTCTTAGGAAGTATAAGAATTATTAATTATCATCATGTGTCAATAAATTATACTTTCTATGAAAATATTTGGAGTATATAAATTTATATATGATGATAAATTGGGAAAATAATTCCATGTCCATGAAATAAATTTCTAAACCCCATTCGTATTATTCTTATCAAAAATATTGAATATATATTTATTTAAACATGTTAAATCTAGATTTTAGGTTAATAAGAATGACACATAATAGGTTAACATTTTTTTTTAATTCAATTATGTAAGAATAACATTAACTTGTTGGTCAAAATCATATTAAATTGATATCACTTTTTTAAAATATTAATTCATTAATTTACCTTACTTTAAAATTAGGGAATGAAAAATAATAATTGATAAAATATAAAACATTATATTATATTTAACACCATCTTTAAAAATTATTAGATTAAAATATAATCTTCTTTAAATTGTTTATTTTCATATTATTATTTGAATATAGTTAATCCTGTACGTTTAAAAAATTACATAATTCAGGGATGATTTATATTTTCATATAAAATTAAAGAGATGTATTCGATCCCACACATAGAAGAATAACGAATTCAGGTTTCACCCAAAATAGAGGAGAAGGTGTTTGTGTGTGTGTGTTTTCATTGTTCTGAAATTAATATGAGTCCCATCCAATTTTCAAATGATACGTTACACCAAAATGGTGATGCATGTATAATCCATTCAATAAGGAAGAAAGAAACTAAAATTATGGATTGAGACATTTCTAGTTTTTAGTAAAAAAACTTCATCATGACATCTGAGAAATTAAAACACTGAAAATCTATTAATTTTGATTTAAATTTTTGAAACATAATATCGAAGCATTTAAGACTAATTAATAATTTACTTTAATGAAAATATGTACAAATTTAACGAAATAAATAATTTTTTTGAATGAAAACCATTAAAAAAGTTGTAAAATAAAATATTAAAATAAAAAGTTGTAGAAATTTGATTTTCTAGACGTAAAAACTTTTCAATAAATAATTTTATGTAGCCTATAAGGTAAATATTATTTTACTTTTATACTGCTATATACCCTTATGAATTCTTTAGAAAATCTAGGGAACCATTATGATATATTGAAAATTAATCAATGAACCTTATACAACATTATATAATACTTATGCAAGCATTATAAATCATGGACTATATTTTTGTGTATATGTAAAAGAAAAAAGTAACCTTTATTCAAGTAAGAAAACATTGTAATTTAGCCTTTGAAAAAATATACTTACTCATACTAAAAAAAAGAAACAAATGGTGACATTTAAACAGGCTGAATAATTCATTCAGGTGACTAAAGGATTACACTTATATAAATATCAACTTAAAAATACACAAGATAATGAATCCATGGGTTACAAATATAGAACTATTATAAAACCCAATCATCCTTTATGAAAATCAAATAAAATGAGTAATATATTTCTATATAATAGGGAAATATGAATATCGATAATGAAAAAATTCCAAAAATTCCTTTACCTTTAAAGAGATACATAACATTTTCATAGGTAATTATTTTATGTAAATTTCATATTTTAACTAAAATACATGTTATAATAGATTTTTTTTATTATTAATTTCAAAATTCCAAATAAAAACTCAAAAAATAACGAAATAACATCTAAAACTGTCAAAATTAATTATAAAATGATAAAATCACTCTATGAATCATCCAGGTTAAATTTGATATAATCATTTACATGTATGAAATTATTTCCATAATTTATTAAATCAAATAAAATTTAATTTATAAAATACCATTCCTTTTTAAATGGTCATCTAAAATTTGAAATGTCTCACAAACCATGATAAACCCAATATTGAAAAAGCAATAGATCAAGAAAACCCCTTTCATGATATCTATAATATTTTTAACATTGGCCAATAAATCTACATAACGAATTATCATTAAAAATGAATTCAAAAGCATTGAGGGACACACACCTTATTTCATAGTTGTGTCAACAGCTTCAAGAGATATGACTAGATAATTATGTATTTCATCATCCCCCATGAGAAAACTTCCTAGCCATTACTGTGAATGAATAATTACTAAGAAATTCATATTATAGGTCAATACTACCCTTTTTATTTATACCTCATGAACCACTAATGAATATTTGTATAGACCATGTTGAAGTATAGATGTTGGTTTTTAATAGGGGGTTGACTTTCTTACATTATGTTTCCTGGAAATATCACCATCCAATACAGGAACATATTAAGTTATGTTAAAATATTCACTGATCTTAGCCTGCATCTACTAGGTGATTTTTCACAAGGATAATTCTATTGAATGAACATCATCGGATGATGGAGGTGTAAATTTTTTCATAGGATAATCTATCACCTCCCTTAAATGTTCATTAATCATAGAGGAAACTTCATGCATGATTCCTATAATAAAATAATCCCCCTCTAGCACTATTACTCTTTAGAATATTGACATTGTGGAATTATAATTTTTTCATCTTTAGAATCATTTAACCGATTATAAAATGATGAGGATCATGATAATTTTGTGAGATAGAGTCAATATAGGATTTAATCATACCTCTTTCTCATAGTGGTTCTCCAATTACCTTTACCACAACACCCTAATAATTTTATATATTGAGTTTTCCAAACCCATTTAGGAGTAAATTTGAATATCTAATTCTTCAAATTTCAAACCTATTTATTCAGGATTCTCCAGTGATGGGATATTCTCTAGAGCGTTTACATGACCGAATCATAAAATATTAATATCTTATACATATAGTGTCTGTTAATATTTTTTCATCGATGAAAATTCAATCTATAAATCTGACTAATTCCATATTTCTAGAATGTATGATGTGATGGTAAAAAATGAAGGAAATACATTGTTCAAAGGGATTATGTAAAAATTACACATATATTTTTATAGAAACACATATGATTTATTATTGTATAGAACATGTGTATTCATTAGGTCATGATAGATCTACTAATTTTCATACTGTAGAGTCATCATTTCTTTTTATCAATAATTCATCTGAAACCACACTAGAAAATTTTAAGATCCATGTATCTAAATAATTTTACTTATAGTCAATGACATCATCTAATGATGTTAAGATAATTTGAATAAACATCCCTCACTCTAGTATCATCTAAAACTGTAATATTAAAATTTGGAATCACTCAGTTATTACAATCATAGGATGTCTAATATATTTTATCTAAAAAAACAAGAATTGTCTCCTGAATCAACATGTTTCAATACTATCACATATAATCATTCCATTTGCCCTATAATCCATTATTACTTATAGGAACAATATAAAATATAAACATGCATTAGTATCACCGGTGTCATTTTGAATGATACTACTTTTTATGAACCTGTAAGGTATTATAAAAAAAATTTAATTAAAAATTATTATACACTTATATTCTGCGTCTTCTATGGATCTTGTATGAACTGAATTTATACTCTCGAAAAAATGCACATATCATTTTGAATATTATTTAAAATATTTAATTCATTTCCATCCATACATGACCCAATCGATCCCCAAAGAGAATAGAATTGATTTGTGAGTCTAAATGGATATTTTCATTTTAATCTGTGGTCTAATAGATTATATTACGACTCATGCACTAAGAAAAAAATAATTTTCTCCCAATGGCTCGTTGAACCTCAATTAATAAAATCATGATCCTCACAATTGGGTTTAATTCAAAAAATATGTAGGAAATATCAACTCAAAAAAACACTACGAAATCCCCAATGTTGAATTGATGATCATATTGAGAAGTAGCCTTCCTCCCCTAAAATTATTATAGACATCATCAATAGTAGACTAGTACGAATCCTTGATCCTTGAGATTTTTATTTACAACAATATATGGTCTAATTGTTTAATGGCTATATCCAAGTATTTTTAAGGATTTGGTTTTCTGATATTCAAAATGGGATGTAATCCCTCTGATGAAAATATATTTTACTTAGTTCACTCAATATCTCTAGTAGTTCATTGGTAATCAATGTTTTTTACATAAAATCCACTCAATTAGATACCTATGAGAAAAAAATATCACACATTTTCCATATTATTGGTGCTTCAATGTTTTGTCACATGTCCTAGAGGCTTACGTATTATTATACGTGTATTAGTTGAAATGTATTCTTGCCTACACTCATTATTATCATATGTAATGAGTAATGGAACATAGTGTGTTTGGAAATTGTCTTTGATATTTAGAAGTATTCATAATGATTCACAACATTTATCTCCATGTCAGGTTCTTGGTAGGATTTTATGGTATATAATGACCACCCCGGTCAATGTAAAAAAGAAACTCTAAATCATAAATCCAATTTTTTTGACTTGAAGAACATTGCATTAATTGTATAACTCATAATGGTTTATAAGATGAATTGTGTGCGTAGCTATGGTATAGAAAACACTTCCTCGTAGTTTAATAGTATGTACACTATGAATAATCCATCTATATTAATTGATGAAGTAACCACTTATAAGTGGTTGTAATTAATTACTTCTCCATCCCTGATGTTTCAGAGGGACATGTAGTTACCATTTAAATTCCATTCATGAAGAAGATGAACATCCCAATGGTATCTCATCTGATTTTCATCGACGATAAGATAATCATCATCAATGGTGGCCGGCGATCTGTTTGGGGGATCAAGTCCATTATGGATGAATATTTCTTTTGGAGAGGGAAAATCATCAGAAATTCCAAAACTAGTATTTTCATATCAAATAAAAGCACTCATGCACTGGTTTCATCTTTGTGCAACTGCCTGGAACTACAACATGGATCTTTTCTATTGGATTACTTGCTCTATCCTATTTAAACTGAAAGACTTCAAATCAGAGACTACGATCACGTCATTAGTGGGATCACTAGCCACATCATTGATAAGAAAAACAAATTTCTATCCTTCAAGGGTCGTATAGCTTTAGTGAAAAGTGTTTTGTCAGCCATGATTTCCCATGCTTTGGATTCTTCCAGTGTTTCTTAAGGTCTGATCAACAACATTGATAATATATTATGTAGCTTTGATCAAGATGAAAAATACAAAGGTAAGAGATACTGGGAATCATGGGGTAGAATGGTGAGCCATGTCAAGGACAATGAGATTAGGGTGAATAGTTTATAGAGCACGATTATTTGAAGGCATGCCATGCTCTCCAAGGAAATCCTAAAGGAGTGATCCTTATGGGGAATTTCCATGTCTCTTTTGAGTGGTAGATATATGGAGGACTCCAAAGGAAACATTTTTTATTTTGTGGGAGAAATTATATTCCTTGTATCAAACTCTTAAAATTCACTCCCATTGGATTGTTGGCACACGAGATCTTCCCCTTTGTCATAAGAACAAGGTGGGCTCTATTCTCGACTTCCCGAGTTTCCTAGTCCTGCTGATTTCAGTTATAGAATATTCCCAATATCCCTGGATCACCAAGGCTATTCTGGATGAGGATCATTAGGCCCTTAGCAAGACTATTGAGTTCACTGGTGAACATAAAAAATTCTCTTTCACTCCATCTTCATTGGGTGTCTTCTCTAGTAGAGATTTTTTGCCGACTGTTTTATGAGAAGGATCACTAGGAGGAGTGGAATGGTGCAATTTAGTGCTACAAGATCCCAATGATGCTTAAATTCTATACATGGCGCAACATGAACTCCACTTTTTCTAATAATGAGTACATCAAATTTCTCAGAGATAGCTTGGCCTTACCATTTCCATACTCTTGCAGTGGGTGGGGAGGTAGAAAAAATCACTTATTTTTTAAGGGGTATTTGGCTCATGCGGTGTGGTCTATCATTGGAAGTTCCTTGGAGCTTCTTACTCATGAGAATAATGTCGGATCTTCTAGGGAAATATGGTCCCAGGTCATGACTAGTTCGGAGAATGTTCTACTGATTCGATATACGTTTTTTATGTGAAGGTTACTGGAGCTTGTGGAAAGCCAAAAATCATGAAATGTTCGAAGGCTCTGCTTGTATCGTCAGGTACATAATCACGTAGACCTAGTTCCATCTGATTGATTTTTTGGCTATCATTAAGGACATATAGGAGGACCCCTATTTCAATATTCTTTAGGTTAGTAACTCTTCAGTTCTACCAACTAGTGTTGAGCAGCAGGGGTGATGCGTGTGCTGGAATCCCCCTAGCCACGGGTTCAAATGTAAAATGGACAGGTCCTGTTCTATTGGGGTGATGAAAGGATAGGGTTGGTTCACAGCCCTAGGGGAGGTGGTGTTGGCCTTTTATTCTTTCATTGGCAATGGAAGTTCACTCTTAGCGGAGGCCAAGTCTATATTCAAGGGCTTGTACCTATGAATTTAGGAGAAGCTAGAGATAAAATAGGTGGAGAATGATTCCAGGATTCTCTACAAATCCATTCTTTATTCGGGACCCCCCTATTCTACTGTTTACAATGTAATGAAATGCAGGGCCATCCATTGGAACAATATCTATGTGAATCACACATGGCGTGTGGTTAATAAGGTCATAGATCACATGGAGTCTTTGGCGGTCCAGATCTTCATCACCACAAGTCTAATCCCTATCAACAGTTTCAAACAAAAGTGTCTTAATTTAATTAGATGGGATTACATTGACATTAATTATTTCAAACCTCCCGTATCCTAGGATGTCATTGTTTTTATTCTGATTTTATTCATTCCTTGAATAAAAATTTGATTTGGATGGTGGATAGAGGGGAAAATAATATGATAGATGGTACTCCTAATGGATATTCCCATGGATGATGTAAATGAAGGTGTGTGTTGGTTGAATTTTCTCATGTTGATCCGAGCCTTTCTATTATCATTTTATATATTCCATATCACTTCTCATATTAATTCATTTTATGATTTTATCCAGAACTATATTTTAATTATATATAATATACATAAATATGGTGAAATTAGTTTCACCTAATGATCCATTTATAGCCCACTTGATCATCATATTGATGAATCTCCATTATCCTATAATCAACTCCTAATATCTTGGTGACAAAACATTGATGTTTAAAATTTATTCTTATGTTGTTTTTATTAGGGTCACCCTACCTTTTTATTGGTCTCATAAAATTGGAATCAGATATTTCAATTTATTGAATCCCTTATATGATTTTTCTCATGAGTTCATCTCTTGTTGAGAAACATAATTTCCATGGTTATTGGTTTAAGAATAGTTTTTTTTGGAAATAAAATGAAACAATACAAGGTAAAAAATATTCACTGTTAATATCAAAAAAATTTAACAAATTTGACAATCCAATGAATTAATAATTAATTTGTGTGGATATTTCTTCCATATAAGGATCATGTGACCACATGAGACTATCCCACTCATGAATTTTAATGTAATGGGAACACAATGTGTCACACATACATTTGATAACAACATTATCAATTTTCAATCGAGCAGGTGGTACCATCACATTGATTATAGATGAAATCAACTTATATAGAAACTATCAGGTGGATGTGAGATTTTATTTTGTGTTCCTTGGTTTGATGGTGGGAATTATACAATGTCATTCAATCCCATGTTCTCACATGAATCAACACTTTTACATGACTCACATATGAGACTCATTTTCAACACCATGTGTCAAATCAGCTACCCATACCAAATTACCAGGGAATTCCTATTAATATATTGTTGTATTTTTTTAAAAGGGATAAAAAATTAGACATGTAGAATTGAACTAATAGAGTATGATAGAGAAACATATAGAAGAAAGAATAGAGTGTTGGAATGTGATTTCAAATATAGAATAATAATACTAGGATGAATGGAGTATAAAACATGTACAAAAAAATCACTAATTTTTACTACATGAAATGTAATATCCCATTAAATGCTTCCATGTTATAATAAAACGTTTTTTCGATTACCTTTTTTAGGAAGCCTGTTCGAGGTCATTTTTTATGAATCTTTAGAAGTTTACTAATATTTTGGGGATATTAATAGTTCACATGTGATGGGTGAAGATATTATAGTTCAGTACATGAAACAATGTACCTGATTTGAGGTTTGGGATGCGAGAACGTAGTTTGATCAATCTATTTGGCCTCCTCCAAAACTATGTGTCAATGGGTAGAAGATTTCATATAGTTGGTCTATGATTTATCAAACCATGATTCTAAATATGAAACTCTTTATAAATGTTCATATAAGGGATTAAATAGATCCATCATGATTTTCGTAAAAATGTGACACTCTCCAAAGTCATAGTAAGGGAACATTGTTTGATTCACAATGAGTTCTAACATTGTGAGTGTATTTTTAATCCTCTAAAATTTTAATTGATGTTTGAAACAAAATATTTTATATTTTAATCACTGTTAAATTGTCATAATACAAACCATTATTTTTAGAGGATCTCATGAAACGATTTGAAGCCACAAACCCCTTTACTCTCTGATCAATGTGTTGGAAGATATGACAGATCTCCCACCGGTGTGTGAAATCTATATAGTTTGTAATAATCTTGTATTATCTTCTAAAATTTCTACATATTTTAGGATCGTTATATTGATGGATATTTAAAAAACCTTATTTAAGAGACCATGATTCTTGGGAGTCAACATTTTTCTTTCTTTCCTTTGACTATCAGTTTGCAGTTCATAATTTAGGTGATGGATTAATAATGTGCCTACTCGTCTATGTTTCTATAACCCATTTCAACACACATGATAATTCTTATGGTTTCTTTATTTTAAATATATTTTCATCTATTTATTAAATTAGATTTTATTGATCTTCATAGGCCTAGAATTATGAAATAAAGAACTATTTCAAAGACATTGAAATATTGGATGGATTAGAAATTAAGGGTTGAAATTTTAAATTAACTGTTGAAATTATATTAAATTTATTCTTGAGAGATTTAATATAAAATATTGATTATTTTTAAAGGACTATTAGGGTTAGAAACCCTTGATATTATTTTTAAATTTGTGTTGGTAGTGTAATCCTAAAATATTGATTTTAAACAGTGATTGATGAATTCACTTGAGTATAATTGTTTTCCGAACGTTTATTGATTGAAATAACATGTGATCCTAGATTATAGTGGATTATTGGGATGATAACACTATGAAATTTATTGCCTAGAAGTTTGTAAAATAATATAACACAAAAATGACAATGTTCAATATTATTTTCTATGATGGGGTATCTATTCATTTTATCCTAATTTACTGAGCCTCAGTGAAACATTAACTCTTTAAGTCAAGATTTATTCACAAATTAGTTTAAGTATCCTAAAGAGAGAAACTAAATAAACATAGTGGAAATGATGTATTTATAATTTTGGAAATTATTATTTAATTTTTATGATTATATAATTCTTAACACATTCACATTTACTTGTTATAAAAATATTTGAGATAATTTGATATAAATGTGATTTTTCTTTTTTATATCATATTTTTTCTATAAATGTAAAATTATATCCCATTCCTTGTTTTTAAAAAACTTGAAGAACCAAATGGTTTATTTTTATTTGAACAAGATATGATCATTTATTGAAATATTATTGGTATTTTTGATGACACATAAACGTTACCTTTAATCAATTTTGGATTATGTTATTCCTAGTATTTGAACCTAGAAATCTCCACTAAGAGGTGACACATGTTATTGATTAATGTGAAATTTTTTGATACATGAGGCTTTTTGAGTGACTACCCACTCATAACATATATATTTTTGGGTTTATTTATTTTTACCAATTATGATCTATTTTAGAAGATTTATTACATTGGTATATTTATCATTCTTTATATGTCACTATTTTCTCCTTAATGAGTTTTTTATGTACTGAATTATATTTATTTTGTCATATCATTTAAGATATATTTTTTAAGTGAAGTAATTCCCTTTTAGTATTGTAGATTCTTCTATACTAGTCCCCATCTAATGGAGAATGTGAATTCCCATTCGGTTATAACATTTCTTGCTCAAGTATCAGTATAAAATTATATTCTAGTTGGTTTATGAAATTATATTATCAATGGATTTTGATCATCTATCAAGGATTTTGTTTTAGAATATTGATATCTTGGTAGATACGAGATAATATTATTGGTACATACAGGGTAGTTTATGAGTGAGTTCCTGGATATCTCATTGCATAGCGAGCCTTAATTCACCATGATTGTCTAGGAAAATATTAATTGGGGAATAAAAAGATACAATTATAGTATTATGGAAAATATTATTTTATTATTTTAACGTACAATAAAATTGAATTTCATTTGACGGAAATTATGTTCCTATATCTCCCAATTGAATTTATGATTAGAGTATCATTTATGATGTATAAATGTTGCTTGTTGATGTTATGTTTTACTATACCCCCATGAATATATTTAAACATACCCCAAGAGGGAGTAACCAATCATATATGACAAGATAACATTACAGTTCATCATATCTTTGTTGAGGCATTAGATCATGTGTTTCATTCTCTAGGATACATACTTGATAACATTCTTATTTAGGTTCCAATTGTTCACCCTCAATGAAAAGATACTAGATATTGTGATAAGAAGATTATTAAAATGTAACCACCATGTTTACAAGGATTCAATAACAATAAATAGGATAAGAATCATATGAAGAATATTAAACTTATTTTTGAGTTCATGGATGTTCCAGACTCATTAAATGTTAAATATTAATCCATAAAAACTGGAGGGCCTAGTAGGATATGGTGTAATTCTATGCTTATAGTAATTAAACAAGAAATAATAAATATGAAACACAATAGAACACTATTCAATGTGAATTTACATAATGATTCAATGTTTTTAAAAAATTATATATTGTGTCTCACCCTCCTACATGAAGATATAATTGTGACTATGTTTGAAAAATTCATTATAGAAAATGTTCAGTTTTCATATAAGGTATTGATGAATGAGAAGATGAATGCAAAAATATTTGATTAGGATATTCGATAGAATATTATATTTTATGTTTTCATGTTGAATATCAATTCTTCTGTGGATAAGCTACAAAAGGATTCCATGGTTAATCTTGGACTAACTTTCATGTCAGGTTTTAAGGGAGTTAATCTATTTTCCATGGGATGTTCTACTTGTTCCTCTTGAGGATATAGAATGAATGAGGATTCCTTTGATGGAACATGAAAGAATTAATCATTCAAATATTATCAAGTTTCTAGAATGGGCCCATTAAATTGATTTCAATGTTTTAAGATAAGGTATTCAAATTATTTTTTATAGATATTTCAAATTGTTTAATTTTTTATGATCACTCAGGGAACATGAAAATATTTACCAATATATTTTTTGTGCCAAAGAATGGAAAATTATCATCATCATAAAATTTATTACATTGGAGTTTGAAACTTCTAAAACAATTGGTTTTGATCCATAAGCACCCAGAACAAAGATTCATTATGTGTCGAAGAGTCTCCAGATAATGCTAATGCAGACCCAATAATAGTGATAGGTTCCATCACTATAGAATTTTCTTTTTTATAGATCTATTTGATTCCCATACATCTCATTCGTTTAGGTTGACTATAATTTTGAATTATTTAATCCATCATATGGATTTAATGACATGTGTGATGGATATTTCTACACCCCTTACAATGTTTTCAAATTCAGGTATCTTATTCCCTACTTGTAGCTATATGTTTTCATATATTAAGCTCACTAATCTTTATTAGTTACCTAAATTGAACAATTATATTTCATTATAAAATATATATTATGATTTAACAAAAATACTAGATGAACATATATATTTAACAAGCCTCCATTACATCCCCAAGAGGGTGTTCTATGTTTTCCTAGGAAAATGACTCACGAGGACTTCTAGAGTTGGACCACATCATTCATAGTTGATATGTTTTAAATATTTGTATGATTTTTGATCAGTTTGAATAATACATTAGTAGGAATATTACCCCAGAAATCTTCTAATCTATTTACATTTCATTAACAAACAATTGAATAGGACACTAGTTAGTTATGTGGATATTTCAATATAATATTTACTAACCACACATCCTTTATGTATTCAATCTTATAGAAAAACCCACCATGAACCAAAATACTTTAAAAAAATAGATTGATCATATGTTATATAAAATATGCATTCTCATGTTTCTATCTCTATGGATAGAATTAGTTATTTTTTTCAATAATTTTAATAGATTAATTTGAATTATTTATAACGAGAAACATAAAAGAGTTGTGTACATTAAAAAATATCTATATCATTTGATTAATGATTTCCTTGAATATTGGAAAGGGTTTTTGAGGTTATTTATTTTTTTTCTTTGAAAAGGTTGTCACAATTTGAAAATAAAAGAACATCATATATCAAATATCTCCATTAGATGTGGGTTTGACCATTATGTGTACTTTATTGTGGATTTTATTTAACCACTGATCCTACATTATTTTATTATCTAAAGAATAATATATAAGATGAGTATCATAATTTTTCCCTACTTGTACTTTTTTATGAAATATTTCTTTACTCTTTGAATGTGGAGAACCAAGTGTGTTATTTGAGATAATTTATAGTAATAGTTAGATATCACTGATATTATACTATGTTATTGAAATTTAAATTTTTTTGATTGATAAAGTGATTTTCTCGGGATATATAGTGTGGGGCATGGTATATCAGTCAATAATTAGATGTTGATGCCAATTATGACATGTGAACAACCACAAAATTCATTCAAGAGTTAATTATTATTGGGTTGTGTGGGGTATTGCATCTGATTTGTAAATGATTTCTTTAAGTTTTATTTTGTACTGATTTATCTCAATTGTAAAGGATTAAATTTCTTATAGCATTTGTATTTTTAATTTTTTTTTATTATTTAATTTTCCTTTTGTTTTATTTCTCAAGGTTCACTGTTGTAGATTCTAGACAAGACTCGTGTTCTTTTAAAATTAATCAGGTTTGATTTTTTGTTTTATTCTCACATTGGGCGACCAAAAGGTTTCATTTTTTTTCTAACATCATAGGCCACATGAGATGAAATATAATAATAATATCTTGGATCATGTTTGAATTTTCCTTGTTGTTAAGAGATATAATAATTACAAATTTAAAGAATGTTTCACTACTTATTCCAATAACAAAATCCCAAGTTAAATCTTTACACAAGAAGATTTAAATCTTTTTTAGAGGCGATGGAAGGAGTAACAACATTCCATTTATGTCAAAATCTCATACACTACTAATATTGGGAATTTTTTCTGATGTTTTTATAGGAAACTTATGAGCATTTCCATGAAAACGTTATCGTTAAAGTTGAATATAATGCCCCTCTCTTCTTATATACATGTGAGAGTTTATAAGGATGGGTCATGATTTTTCTAGAGGGTGAATACTAGAATTTATTTAATCTCGAGATGAATCTTGAGGAGAAGCATATTAATGATACGTTTCATGGAAATAGGGACTCTATTTATGGTGGGTAGACAGTCATTGAATGTTTTTTTCTCCCAAAGGCATAATATGTTTTTAGAACATGTATACCAATCCTTTCACCATAATAATGGTTATGTTGGGAGTTTTTTATAAATACATATGGGAGGTGAACCATGTTATTATGAATATGTTTTATGATATGTAGTTCCTATTCTTGTCGCTATATAAGATGGGATTTATTGATAATCTTTTCATTATTATATCAATCTACATTTCAAGTTCAAACATTAGAAACCATCAGGTTTTCTATATCCCATTCTTGTTCCATGTTGGGTTTCGAATGATATTTCATTATATTTATTGTTATTGTTTCCCCAAACACCATAGGATATAAAATATGATACATATAGTGAATTCTCATAAAAAACAATATACTCAATTTTTCTAACTTTATTATAATGCTAACATTCAATATATTAAATTCAATTAAGAAATGAGATTAGTATGCTCTATAGATTTCCATATGTTATATTTTATAATAGATATCTATATTATAAATATATTTTTTCATGAGTCCTCTATGCGGAAATTGATTATAAGTTTGTCTTGAGCATGGCATATAATCCAACTTTTTTGGCTAGGTAGAATGGGTTGTACAAAATATAAAAAACATTCATCGTTCATACATTTATGACCTTTGGGGAGATTTGGATAAAAAATTGGGAAAGGTTGCGCTTCATTATAATAATAGTTATAATTCATCCATTAGGATAGGTCCCACTGATTTATGTATGGATACACATGAAAATATCCATTATGTTAGACCAGGATTGGTCAAGATTCCCCAATTGGTGAAAAAGGATTTGTTCAATAATTTTTTAGGTTGATGAATAAATGATTTTACAAATCCTATGATGATCATCTTTAATTCCACTTTTATTTTTTAATTTGTTTAGAAGATTTTTTTAGAGTTTTTCCCCAGTTTGGTTATTGGTGGAAAGAAAAATAGGGGATGCATGGTCAGAGATATCTAGGAATATTTTATGTTATTGAGATGAATAGAAATGTGGAATAATTTTTTGTTTTAAACATCATTTTATTTATTGAAAATTTGTTTCATGTTTCCAAACTATGAAATTACCTCTTTGACACATCTCATATCTTGATTTGGGAGAACCATGATGTATAAATTGATATGTCCACTGTTGAGTAGGTTGTATAAATTATTTATTTTGTGATGAAGGCTCTTCATGGAATTTTTATGTCATATGATAGAGCTATGTAAGAATAATTTTTGAATTCATGAGATACATTGGAGTGTGGGAAATTGAAGAGAGAGAAATAGACACATATCATTACATGAATTATTCTTGATTGGATTTATGGGGGATGAAACCAATTTTAGTGGGTAGATTGTAACAACATGTTACCATTTTTATGGTATATATAACCACTGAATTGATCAGTATTTATTTAGCTATTATATGGGGGAATTTCTATGGACTTTTTTAAAACCATTGAAAGTTTTTAAGGTAATGCCTGATAGGAAAATGGGATGAAAAAATGTTCATTTCTGCCTTTAAAACCACGTTCCTCACTAGAGGTTCTATAAGAGGGTTCAAAATTAGAACAAAGCATGTGATCTAATCCAAAAATTCATGGATATGGATAGTTTGGAATTATCATTGGAAAATGGTTTGTCTAAAATTATGACCAAACTATGAAAAACTCTTTATAATCCGAGTATGCGGGATAGGTAACTGTAATCATGTATCCTAACACAGATAACAATCCAAGTGTGTCTTTGAAACTCTAATATTGTTAATTATATACCAATAAACCTAATTATAAATTATAATAACCACCTAATTGATCCCAATAACGACCTTTCCATTTTGAGGCGCTCTATAGTAGATTTTAACTACTCCAACCCCTTTATTCTCTGATGGATGTGTTAGTAGATGTGACTAATATTCATTGGGTATGTGTAATCTCTATTGTATAGAATCTTCTTATTTTTTCTTCTATCCTTATTTTAGAGTGATTAATCCTAGTGTAGTGGGCGGATCCATGGATTTATTTGATAGATCGTGATTCTAGGGATTATTACTTGATCATTATCACCATTGAATTTCTATTTGTAGTTACCATTTTATGTGATTAATTGATCATGATATATATTTTAGGTTATTTCATAGAGAATGTATCTAGACATTAAATATTTATTTATTTCATGATATAATATTTAATTCCAAACATCTTTTGAACATCAATTTTATATATTTTGAATGGAATTGAATTATTAAAAAATATATTCAAAAATATTGAAATATTTTGTGTGTTTGAAAATATGGATTGAAATGAATAATGTTTTGATGAAATTATTTGAAATTGATTCTTCTAAAATATAAATTTTATTAAAATAATATTTTTATGTGAATGAAATTGATCATAACCCATTACATAGATGAGAAATTGGAAGTGTGTATTGAATAATGAAATAATTCAGTAGAACTATGACTATCGAATTGAATTTAATATTTTTTTTAATAGGATTTATTGAATATAAGAACATGTGAACCTATTTAGTTAGTGTGAGAGTAATACAATAATTCTATGAGTTTATGTTCATATAAATGTATTTATAATGAAAAACCTAAATAAACCATGATCAACATGATTTTCATTAATGGGTTATTGAATTTATTTTTCCATATGACCAGAACCATAGAGATGTGTACACAAATTTATCCATGATTTATTTACTGATTATTGTGAGAATCTTGTATAAAAAAACTAAAAAAATCAGGATTTATGGAATGGATCCTTTTTTTAATTTGATTATAACATTCTTGTGAATATATTAATATTTTATTCATTCCCGTCTAATTATTTTAAATATCATTTCAGGAGATTTTGATATAAATTATATTAGTATGGATTGAAATATTGTTCTAATTGAATATGTGAAATGAATTTCCATTACATTTATTTAAATATTTTGAAACAAATTTTTTTTATTTTTATTAGAACTAATTATTTGGAATTTGGTTAAATAGTATTGTGATATTTTGTTAACACACTAGAATTTCCTTTAGAAGCCTATAGATTATGACTTTCATGATTTTTGAAAATTATAATTGAAACTTTTATATAATGGGTGTTCATAATTCATTGGACATTGTGTGTTACTCATGAGCGCTGGATCTATAATCAGAAAATTACATTTATATTTTTTAGATTTCATCTTGATGGTACATATGTCATATTGGGGACAATTTATTACCCTTATATCATTATCTGGATACGTTGGAAACTTTTCTCATTGAGGAGTGTTTGGAATATTGAATGTTAATCATTTTATCTTTCATTGTTATATTTCTTTTGTTCCATGGTAGATGTTATAATATTTGATCATTTAAGATGAATTGGTTATTTTCAGAAGCCCCAAGGGAATCACCATTCATGTGTTGTTATTTACTACATGGGTACCTATGTAATTGAGTATTATTTTTTGTTCATAACATGAAACCAAAACATCATCAATTTTCATCAAAATAAAATCATGGGAGTCAACCCATGTGATCCATGTGTCGTTGCATGGGTGATAGGTGGGGGTATCCATTAATCAAGTGTTGAACAACCCTATGTAGTTTTGTGGACAAATATCCTCACAGTACCCCTTTTTAGAAAACTTATTTCATGAACTACACTGTAATAGACTCTATTTGAAGACTATCCTTTCATAGAAACACCATGTGGGTCCCTATCATCTGTTTACAAAATTCTGAAACACTGTGAAATAATATATACCTCAAATATTTAGGCTATTAATATATACTCTTGTATTTAATATTCTAGGGTTGAAAATATGCATAGAAGATCTTTATATTTCCTTTAATATGGAGAGACCAGTAACATAAGTGAATGTGCAATAACAAACACACCTTCGATTGTGTATTTATTTAAAAAAATGACTTTCATATTTGTCACCAGAAATTTGTTTGACCCTTAGAGAAATCACCATTTTTATTACCTTTATATGGATGGTATCCATATAGGTGACATTATAGTAGTTTATATTTTCCCATGATGGAATTTTTATCTTCAATATGGGTCATATCATATCATAGAAATCCTCATATATTAAAAAAATTTATTACATTCTATATGTCAATATTCTACATCATATGTGATCCTCATACCACTCAAGCCTAAAAATATGTATGATGAATTAATGATATGGTCTCGATTTACATATGAGACCAAAGAAGATCTTATTCAAACAGTCCTCAATTGAAAATCATAAATTGGATTTGGATATTGATTATTATCTTTTCACATACCATGTATGAAATCCACATTAAAATATAATTTAATTACCCTATATGAGACCCAAATCATCTCTTAAAACGTTTATCATAAACTAAGAATGAATCATGCAGTCTTAGAGTTCTTATATGATTACACATATTCTTAATTCCATCCTTCATCTTGGGCCTCCTTATGTGTATTCCCAATCCTCCACATTAACTATATAGTCTTTTATTCCTATCATGATGGGATTTTTAGTATCCATTCCTTTGGTTGAAACCCAAAATCATCAACCCCAATTAACATTAGTATTAAGTCATATTCTCAATATAATAATTCCCCATTCAGGGACCTTTAATATTTCAAAAATCTGTTATCTCATCCTCATATGTATATATGCTAAATTAGATATATCATGACACGAATATATTCATTATGATAGTGAATCAATCTTATTGGGCTATATTCATGGGTAAATTAGATTAAAAGGTTTAGTACTGCCTAATCACCACACAAACCATTTTGATGGACCTTTTACATAGTCATCAACACAAAATGATGTTAAACAACGTGAATCAATTTTTTAATACGACCATAAATGATATGATTAGTCACTTTATGTGTAACCAAACTCTGTGAGTTCTATTTACCTTTAATGGGGAATGTGGGAAACCCATTTTTTGGTTGTCACAACAATAATATGTACTAAATATATCCAAGGATGACATTAAATTCAGGAGTAACCCACTAATATTTATTTAAATCAATGTATCATTCTATGACCAATCAAACATCATTCATGATCGTAACAAGTAGTGTCAAAAACCTTATAAGGAATGGTTCAAAAATATATCTTAGATAATATTGAGAGTCCTAAAGTGTGAAATAATAACTGATAAATGGGTTATGTAATCCCAAAATCGATTCTACTCATCCAATAGGGTTTGAATGATTTAATTTTTAATGCTATAGATGTCTTCTTCAATTAGACGTTAATAAATAATTTTATTGCAAAGATTAAGAGCATGAAATCATTCAGAAACACGATTATCAAATATTAAATAACCTTTTATTATTGGATTTATTATTAATTGAATGTTGTAGTTGTGTAGGTGTTAGTAATAATTATAGAGAAGGGAATAAGAAATATTATAGAGGACTTTATGAGATAGTCTACGATTGTTGGATGTCTTGTGGACTAATTCAGAATATATTTCTGGATAATTTAATTTCACGTTATTTTTTTTAGATTCTTGAAAAAACCATAATCATAAACATAATTTTACAAATGAATCTCTTAATAAAAAATGAGTCCAATCAGTATAAAAAACATACTAACTGGTATAGGGGAAACCTAGATTCATTGATAGTGAGATAGAGGTACAAATCAATGGATCTTCATTTGTTTCTCTACAAATCCACTAAAAATGAATGAAAAGTAATCTAAAACAATTTTTTTCTCCACGTGGGACTCATGTATGGGGAAATTTGTATAGTCCCAGGCTTTATTTACATGGATGGTACATTTCATTTATGGAAAACGTATTACATAACATAAACAGATTCCCAATGACTGTATTAGTATAGTGCCTTTGGGAACTCTGAATATAATCTTCGAATCCTGGTGAAAGATCATAAACATCTACTGTAATGATCTTCCACTTTTTTTCATACAAAAATAATTTCTTTAAATAATAGGGAACAGAAAGCATAAAAATGGTGAGGTCAAATTTGTATTAAGGGTAAACATTGAGACCATAAAACAAAACATATACATTTGAATTTAAAAACATTACCATTATGCTTAAACATCAAAATCTTGAGTCTGGAAATTAATTTTGGATGTACATAATGAATATATCATAATGGGACATTATTAATGATAGAATAGCAGTGGTAGAAAACATTTAATAGTAAACAATTAATATGAACATAATATGGTTTCCATAGTAGCCAAGGAATTAATGCAAAGACCATCATAGTAGACAAATTCCATTACTCAACTAGGTTTACTTGTCGTTCCAGCCAGGTATTACTGAACCAGATTTACTTTTAATTCAAGTAATTTCATTATAATGAGATATATATTATTACCCAATTAATTGGTGGGATATATAAGTCCCGAAAATATCATAATGATATCATTCTTATATGTTACACAAAACATAAATATTTCATCTTTTCATTACCCATGAAATAAAATTGGTTTCATAAATATCATTTCATCATAACATAGTCCATATAAAATATCATTCAATAATTTATGAAGTCATATCATTGTAATTTTTTTGATAGAAACATAAACATATTTATGAGCACCATATTATATGGAAAATAATATTGATAAAACACTTGAACATTGTTCTTGAGGAAAATATTCGTTCTTCTTCATAAATGTTTTCAATTCTCAATGTGCCATGTAATGATAAAAGAAAATAATTTAGTTGAAAATAAACATTAAATATTGTATTGAAAGCTTGGGGAAAATAAGGTGTTGTGAAACTGTAAAAATTCATTCATATTACATATGTTAAAAAAACATTCTCCTCATGCTTTTGTTGGAAAAGTCAAAAAAATACCTCGTATAGAAAACAAGAGACATATTACTTCCATACCATGTTGTAAAAGTAATAAATCAGTTATATATACTTTGAAAATAATTGGAAGAATATTAAAAAAATTATGGAATCATTTTTATAAAACATGGAGATGGTTGAAAAATATAACCCAAGTAAATACTTAAGAATAAACAATCTCATGAAAAATTGAGTTTGTAATATTATCTCATAACATAGGAATGATATGCTTCCTATATATCTGAACCTCATGTATAATGATTTAAATAATGTTACTGATTTATTTCAGAATCATAATAATTATTATGATATCTTTTATGATCATTATTTCATCTTTTTATTAGAAAAATTTGATTGTTACTCGTTATTCGTGTATTAACTGCTTTATGTACTTATGTATGTTTTTTCAGATAATTTCTTATTAAAATTTAAAGGCTATTATTATATTATTTAAAACATGATATTAATATAATATATATCCTATTTAATCATTAAATTCATTTATATAATCACAGTTTAATGAATATTTTGTAGGATGAATTACATCACATCGTGGAGATGTAAAGCCGTATGTATGCATGAGCGACGATATCATTCACATAAATGTTGAATGGTTTTGAAGTGGATGGTGTATAGTATATCAGATGTATTATCGTGTTATATTACCCATATATAGTTATTATTTCCACCATTATAACCTTTCAAGTATGGTGGTGCTGAAAAACAGATTACACCACGTCGTGGAGACGGTAAGTCATACGTATGCACACGTGGTGATATCTTTTTTTTCATGGAAATTTGGTGAAATAGGTTTGTTTCATATTTATAATAAAATATCAGTTTTTGAGTGATACTTATGTTATTAATCTATATTGAATCAACAACGGAAGATGATGTAGAATTAGAAATATATATCAATGAATCGGTAGAAGAGATCACCTCTTCCTCGGCATGCCTCCTTTAAACATCTTATTAGGGCACTAGAGATGGTCTTTTAAAAAGATAAGCACATCTATAATGTAACATGGTATGTTTATAAGTGAAATGGGTTGGTTCTGGCCGAGATTCAAGTATAAAAATGAAGTGAATAGAAAAGGGAGGAGGTTGCCTTTTGTAAGAGCGGAGAGTGGCACTTTAGAAAACTCTCAAAATATTAATTTATTATAAATTTAATTTCAACTGAAAAAGGACCAAAAAATATTTCATTTAAATATAATTTTATTTTAGTTCGCATACACATCATAAAATAATTTTTATACACATTTATAATTTTATTTATCCTTATCTTTTTGGTTTAAGCCTTATTTTTACATTTTTAATCTAACATTGATATCACGTTATTTACTCTTTGTGGGTTAATGTAATTATAATATCATGTCATACTACCTAGAAAATGTTATTTATGACATATTTGAACTTATATTAATAATATTTACTAATCATAAATTTTATGAATTTAATATAATTAAATAATCTATTTTATGTTTTAAGTTATGAATTGTGTCAATTTTGGACTCTATTCATACATGACTTTTTGTAAATTAATAGCAATATGATTCCATCTAATATAAATAATTAACTCAATATAATATATCAATATCCTACATAAAATTCACGTATAACATCAAAATAATCAAATTAGTTTTTTTTAATTTTTATAAATTCATTTATTTTATTCATCCATTAATAAGGTAATCACTACATAATGATTTAGTCATAGATAAATAAATAAATCTAATTTATAAAAATTATAAATAAAATAATATGATATAGTTAATATTATTAGATTTATAATGTCTATTTATAGACATAAATATTAGTTATATAACTCTACATTAAAATTGATTTATGAAAAGACATATGTTTAGGTTGTAATTATCTTTACGTTAAAATAATTTTTATAAAATGACATTTTCATATCCATGTGAATCCATGGGGTCCCAAAATCGACCCAAGGATTACCATGGTCAGAAATATCACGTCTAGTAGGAAGAGAACGTGGTTTGGGGTACTTTAATATTATTATTTTATTATTTTTTTACCCTTATTAGATGATTTACCCTTTAATAATGTTAAGTAAAATAATTATTAAAGTTACTATTCATAACGTCCAAAAATAAAAGGTACCTATTTAAAAAATTTTAACATTATCATTAAAAATATGGAATACATTTTTTCAAATTAAAAACACAAAATTAGTAGTAATTAATTTAAAATTCATTCCTGTTGTTAAAACCAAAAAGTGGGTTTTTATGAAGTAATAACTATCTAAAGATTAGAATGTGTTTAAGTCTAATTTATAAGTGAAATTACATAAAATGAGAAAAATTATATTAAATTATAAAAATATAATCCAGTTAAAATTTAGAACCAATTAAAGAGATAATCTAACTAAATTAATAATCTAGATAAAAAGGCAGTTTAGAGATAAAGTGCAATATTTTTCACAAATCATTAAATTTTTTATTTTATTTGAAAATTAAAGAAAATTACAAAAAACTAAATTATTTTGTCCCATTTCCAAATAAGAAGTTTATTTTTTCAAATGTAACATATAAAAGTGTCAAAAAAAGATTTAAAATGGTTGTTCCATCAAAAGATAACAAATCATCATATTTTAAAAGTACTTCTTGTATCTGAAAAATATAATTTTTTCTTAAATCATATCTAGAAAATAAATGAGGTTAATGTTAATGTTATATAAAATTCAAAATGTTGTTAGTACTATTCACAATGTCTAGTTTATATCCTATTAAATAATAATATTTTAATAATATATCATTGTTTAGTGGAACTTGGTGTGGCGTACAATTGAAGCCATCGAGGAAGGTCACTAATGAGTGCAATGAAAGAGAATCCTGTTTTATGTACAGTGATATATTCCATTGGAATTTTGTGTAACATAATACAAACATAGTTCATTTATACATTGAAAACAATCTATACTAAGTGATGCATGAAATAAATTCTATCAAAAGAACATGAAATTATGAGCAACACAAGCCAAGAATAGTGTTACATATACTACAAACAAAAAAGATGTTTAATATATTGGAAATTAATTTTTGTGTAGTGTAAAACATACCACATAAAATAAATTAAAAATAATATATCTCATAAAATCTTGGGGTGTTACATTATACACACATTTAAATGGATTTCTCCCTCAAAATTTGTCAGGGTTATATATGGTATTCTACCTGAATGTTTATTTTCATGTAACCCCACATCGTAAAAAGGGATTCTAAAACATAATTATAAAAAAGTATTTTAGAAAATAATATTTACATGATGTAACTCATCACTGGGTTTACACATAAGAGAACATGAGATGGAAGTGAAACCATTGATATGGAAGAGAAATCTAACCATAAAGTTCTTATGGATAATGATAGGGAACAATGTTTAAGGAATGATTACAACCAGACACCAATAAATCTATGATGTCTTAAGGGACCATCTGATTAATCCGATATAAATGTACTTGGATAGTATTTTGGTTTTCAATGTCCTTTTCCTAAAAGTTTAATATATTTTGCATGATAATAGAAACAAACACGATTTTGGTACAATCACACTGTTGGTTTTTCCATGAGCAATTTATACTTCATCCCTTAATGTAATGATATTGAATTTGTCAATCATGTTGTGTTAAAATATCATGCGATAGAATGACAGGTCATCACATCTATCTAAACTAAAAGGATAGAACATGTTATCAAATATGAATTAGTACACCTATAGTTAGATAATACATTAATCTAACAAGTATAAAATGGAAAATAACTTATACTATTCATAAAAGGATGACATTAAAATCATTTAAAAAAACTAAAGATATTAAACTTTGGAAGGAGGTTAATTAAATAAACATAACATTTATCCCCCATATCTCATAATGTAGTTCATTATTATCACATTCGAAACATGTGAATACATTAATATTATATTCCCTTGAAACAAGATAATAACATGAATTACCATAGAACCATAGTGTGAATATGTATTATCTAAAAATAACTCTTTTTTCACAAAAACAATATATCAAAAATTATATATACTAAACCCATGATATAACTCGGTCCTTTTATCAGTAATGAGCTCATTAATACTATCAAACATCTCATTATCCAGTTATCCCTTCCTATGTGAATATCATGTTCCTTCCAACAATATTTCAATCACTTTTCAGGATTACTGGTACTATATAATTAGTATAAACCACAATAATCCTATACATATATATTTCTATATTGTATAATACTTTAACTAAGATTGCACAACACTATTTTGGTATCCTATTACATACACACATATTCATTCCACCACTGTGTTTTCATAATTAATATCACATATTGTGATTACATGTGACTTCTTATTGAAAAAAATGTTCTTGATCTCGTCCCACTATGTGGATTCAATTTCATACTGTTGCCTTGTATTCGTAATTAGTGTCCTCCACTAGTCTGCATGAATTTCTATATGATATCCATTCAAAATGAATTTATCATGTTATGAAAAATGAAGGATGTAAAATATATTTTCAGTGGTACTAATATATTGTTCAGTAATAAGGGGATTAGATGACCCACTGAATGAAGGTGGATTTTGCCTCATGAAGGACTCAATCGAATGTTGTTCCCTTCTTTTCTCATTTGGAAGTCCATAATTATTCATTGCTTGTGTAATTATAGCAATATGATTTTTCAATGCGTATCCAATAACATTTGGTTGTTCAAGAGGAATATCATTGCATTTCCTAGTGCATTAATCATTAACACGGTTACCTCAGGTTACATACATTGTTTAAACCCAAAAATAATAGTGCGAGAGGAAAAAATCATAATTGGGGAACAACATAATCAAGGGGGGGTACATTAAATCTACAACTTCTGAGGTTTAAACCTAGGATATTCATGATCATTAACAAAATTCGGGGACTGTAATATATAGTTTGACTTGTTCATAGGGACAACCCTAGACATATCATAGAAATATCTCTATAGATCACACTAAGGTTTTCAAATTCTAGATTCCAAAGGTTGACTAAACCTTCCCTATAATTCAAACTATAGATACCCATGCATCAAGTATATGGAAATTATATTTCTATTGTGGAAAATTTATTGCATGTCATAAACAGATGCCCAATGACCGTATTAGTTGCGTTCCTTTGGAAACATGTAATATAATCAACTAATCATGGTGAAATATCTTCAATATCTCCCACAAAGATCATCCAATTTTGTTTTAGTTCCTAAATAATTTCATTAAATCATAAGGAAAAGAAAAAATAAAAATCATTATCTCAAATTATTAGTAAGGGTAAACATGGAGAACATAAAACAAACCATATAAATTTGAATGTAAAAACATGAACATTATATTTAATCATCAAAATTGTGAGTCATGAAATAAATAATGGTAGTACATAATGCATTGATAATAAAGTCAAATTAATCATGATAGAATATAATTTGCATAAAAAATTTAATTGTGGTATAAAAAAAAGCACATAATATGATTTCAATAGTAGCCAAGGCATTGATCCCAAGCCCATCATAGTGGAAAAATTCAATTACTAAACCAGGATTACATTTTGTTCCATCCGTGTATTATTGATCCAGATTTACATTTCCTTTCAGTAATGTCTATATCAAGAGATATAAATCCTCACCCAATTCATTTAATGCATATTTATATCCCAACCATCTCATTTTGAAATCATTCTTACATGTTCCACAAAACATAAATTATTCATCATAGAAAAACCCAAGAAATAAATTGGGTTTCATAAATATCATTCCATCATAACATAATCCATATAAATTATCATTAAATTATTTATGAAATAACATCTCAGTAATTATTGGGATAGAAATATAACCATATTTATCCACATCATCTTATATGGAAAATATTTTTTATAAAACACTTGAACATAGTTCTTGATGAAAATTTCATTTCTTCTTCAAAAAAATTTCTTTTCCAAACACTCCGCACATTTTTAAAATAAAATAATTTAGTTGAAAATAAACTTGAAATTGTTTATTGGATGCCTTGTAAAAATAAGGTGTTGTGTATGGTAAAAACCCATTCGTTCCGTATATGTTAAAAAACATTTTCCTCCTACCTTTCTAGAAAAGTAAAAATGTACCTCATAAGAAAAAAAATATTCTTTCTATACAATTTTGAAATATAAAAAATTGCGTAAAAATTACATTAAATATAATTGGGATATTATTAAACATTTTATAAAAAATAATAATGAAAACATGGAAATTATTGATATATATAACCTTAGTAAATCAATAAAAATAAACAATCTTAGATAAAAATGAAATTTTAAAATTATATATTACCTTATTTTTGATATGCATTTCATATATCCAAACCACTTGTGTAATGATTTAAATAATATTACATATTTATTTCATAATCATTATTATTTTTATGGTAATATTTTTGATCATATGTTCATCTGTTTTTAGTAAAAAATCATTATTACTTGTTATTCAAGTATTAACTTATTAATTTCATATTTATGTTCAATTTGATAAGATCTTATTAAACCATTTAGGATATAGTAATATTATTTAAATAATGGGATTACTATAATATATATCATATTTATTCATTCAATTCATTTTTATAATCAATTTTTATTGAAGATTATTTTGAACGAACCACATCTCCCTGTGGTGATGGTAAACCGTACATTTGCACGACCTACGATATCGTTCAATTAATTTTAGAATTCTATTTAAAGTGGATGATATATAATATCTAATAATTAATATCATGTTATTTTATTTATAGATATTTATTATTTCTTCTTTCATATACCCATCCAATTAAGGTGGAGGTGAAAAATAGATTACACCATGGTGTGGAGATGGCAAGTCGTGCGTATGTACATGCAGTGATTTCATTTTTATTGGATGGATAGAAGGTGAAATAGTTTGGATTCATATTTATAATAGCATATAAGTATATGAGTTATATTAATGTTATTACTTTATAATTATACAATTGAAGAATAGTATGTATAAGAATAATGAAATTTTAATGAATTGATAGAAGAGATTACATCTTCCTCGACGTGCCTCCTTTATATTTCTTATTACGACAATAATGTTGGTCTTTCGAGATTTCAAGAACCACTATATTGTTACTAGGGATATTAAGAAGGGAAATTATAGTTGTTGGTAGATTATGAAGGATCAAAATGGAGTGAATATGATAGGGAGGAGGTTTCCTTTTATAAGAGAGGAGATCAGCAATTTAGGAAACTCTCAAAATATTAATTTATTATAAACTCATTATCTAGTAAAAATTGTCCAAAACATATATAATTAAAATATAATGTGGTTTTTATTCTAATAACTATCACTTAATAATTTTTATATATGTTTAGAATACATTTTATCCATATCATTTAGGTTGAACCCTTATTTTACCATTTTTAATCATACCATGATATCATGATATTTACACATTGTGGGTTAATGTAATTACCATATCTAGTCAAACGACGCACAAAAATTTATTTATGAAAAAATTGTAGTTATATTAACCATTTGGTCAAATAATATATTTTTAGTGAATTAATATCATTTACTATACTATTTCCTGTTTCAAGTTATGAATTTTGTCAATTTTGTACAGTATTCATACTTAACTTTTTAAAAAATCATAAAAACTTGATTTGTTAAAAAAATATGGCATTATCTCAATGATAATATGTCAATATCATCCATAAAATTCTCAGAAGACATCAAAATAACTAAATTATATATTTTTAAATGCATTTATTTGAATCTTTCATTGATGATGTACTCACTACATAATAATTGTGTCACAAATAAATACATTTACCTAAATTATAAATATTATAAATAAAATAACATGATGTAGGAAATAATTTGAGATTTATAATTATAATATATAGACATAATGATCAGTTATATTATCCAATATTAAAATCTATTTACTAAATGCCATATGTTTAGTTTATAATTATCTTTACATTAAATTAATTATTCTAAAATGTCATTTTCACATCCATATGAATCCATGAGATTCCAATATTTACCTGAGGATTCATATGGTCATAAATATCCTATAAAATAATATTAGGACATTTTTTAGGTTTGATTACTATTGTTAATACATTATTAATTTTTACCCTTATTTACCTGATTTACCATTTTACCATTGTAAATTAAATAATTACTGAAGTAACAATTCATAACATACAAAAATGAAAGGTACCTATTTGAAAAATTTGAACCACTTAATTCTAAATATGGAATCCATTTTTACATATTTTAAATATATAATTGGAAGTAATTAATTTTAAATTAATTCTCATTGTAAAAACAAAAAAGCTGGTTTTTAAGAAATAATAACTATCAAAAGATTGACATTTTTTAAGTCCAATTTAAAAGTGAAATTACATCCAATGACAAAAATTGTATTAAATGATAAAAATAGAAAACAATTACCCTATAAATCTAATTTAAATGATAATATAACTATATAAATATATTATATAAAAATGATGTTTTGAGTTAAAATGAAATATTTTTCACTATCCATTAAAAATTTATTTTTAGTAGAAAAAACCAAAATATAAAAAAAAATTATTTTTATATACCAATTCCATAGAAGAAGTATTTTTTGTCAAATATAACTTATAATTGGGTAAAAATATCGATCTAAAATGGAATCTCCATCAAAAGATGGTAAAAATACATTTTTTTTAAAAATAATTATTTTATCTGAAAAAATTAATTTGTTCTTATATTATTTCTCGAAAATAAATGAGATTAATGTTAATATTATATAAAATTCAAAATGGGTTAATAATATTCAAAATTCCTAGTTTATATCCCATTAAATAATAATATTTTAATAATAAATCATTGATTGGTGAAACAAGGTATGGCATAAAATGCATGCTATCGAGGAAGGTCGCTCTTGCGTGTAACACAATGCAAGTCAGCGTTTCCAATAGTGAAAGAATCGTTTGGTGTTGCGTATAAAATAATCCAAACATGTTTAATATCTACATTGACGAAAATCTATAATTAGTTTGACATAAATTAAATTCTATCAAAAGGACATCAAATTAGGTCCAACACAATCCTTGAATGGTGTTGTGTATACTGCAAGCTAATACGGTGTTGCATATAGTGCAAATTAATCTTAGTTTATTTTAAAAAAAATATATCAAATGAATTAAAAAATTTCTATCAGATAAAATATTGGATTGTTACAAAATTAATGTTTCCATTAGGATATCAAAAGAGGAAATTCAAAAATCTATTAGTTATGGTTCCTTTTATATTGAAGTTTTTTAATATTGACGGATAAACACATTACACCATGGTGAAATGTAGCTGAGCATTTGAATCATAATTTATCCTCTTGTTGGGTTTTACTATTAAATACAAGAACATAAAATATTCAAAGACTCAAAAAAAATATGATATTTTGGTGATAATTAAAAATGAATTTTCCATTTGATTTGGTATATTTGGTAATTCAAAAACTGAGAAAACCAATAAGTATGATGATACAAATAATGATTTTAGTTTTTGTAAATAATTTATATAATAATAAATGGAAAAAATAACATAGTTAATGTAACTATTTTGGAGGAAATTTCACAAAAATTTCAAATTATAATTCTAAAAGGTAAAATGATAATAGATAACTATACTTAAATTAGAATTGCATGGTCATGGTTAATATTATTGGTAGAATGGATTCAATATATATAGAGATGTAAAATGAGATAATCTAAATATATTGAATATAATGGTTATTCAGAAAAACAAAGATCTTGGTACTCATTAGAGAAGTTTAGAAACAAGAAGAAGAATAAGGTAACCCTACAGTCCATTGAATAATTTGAATTCTATGACTATACAATATAGAGAGGAAGAGTGTTTCTATGATATCTCATAAAAATAATATACTTATCATAATGATAACCATAGTAGTCCTACAGTGGATAATAAAAGATTGGTTGATAATATGAATGGATCTCGTGCTATATATATATATATATAGGGATAAGGGAATATAATTACTCATAGAAGAGTCCATGGGGAAATCCACGATGTCTGTAAGTTAATTTGATTAGATATAGGTCCACTTATGGGAAATTTGGATGAGCATAAATTTTTGGGATTTTGGTAAAGTCACAGTATGTAGCTGTTATCTAAGTTGCATAAAAATACATTGAAATCTTCATATAAATGACCCATATTCTTTGTGAACATGGTCCATGTAACAATAATCTGTATAAACATTAAGTCTAATATAAAATTTGGAGCTTCTGGAGGTCATATATTAATAAATTTCATTTAGTTCTAAATAATTTCAACTGTGAAATTAAAAATTCCAAAATGGTATAGTGGAACCTGATGTGGGTTTTATTTAAGATAGTTTATAATGAGGATTAAAATTCAATTCCACGTTCTATGTTTTTCATGTATGAATCATTTTAATAATATGAAATACTAATTTGTTAATTTAATGTTTCTATTATTTTGATTAATGCAATGATTTGTATTTGTAAGAGTGGTCTTAGATTACATATGTTTCATCTGATGACAAAATAGTTAGTTGGATCTAACCATGTAATGGATTTTTTTGTGGTTCTTTGTAAATATTACTACATGAAACTGTAATGAATACATATTTTTTGTCCTATTTTAGACTTGTTTATATTGAAATAAATTTATTCATTGGGTTCTCTAAATTAGATGTCTAAACAGTCAGTGGATTTGGTACCATGTGTTTTGAAGATAATTGATCATAATAATTACCCATATAACACTATGTGGGTGTCTCGTTGTGTGGTTAAATAGGATATGTTATTTTATATAGGATGTTTAACACCTTATGTGGTAAGATTTATAAGAATAAATTAAATGTTTTTTGAAGAATTAAATTTGTGATATTCACTATATTTGGAGGTTAATTTTACTGAAAATCCTAAAAATAAAAAATAAAAAGTCTTCCATTTTATATATAGTTTTGAGTATTTTATTAAATAAAAATAAATGGAATTGAATTAGGGGATTTAAGATATTTTATTTATAGTACATTTCATAACAACATCATTTCATTTTGATGAGAGGATAATAGAGAATAAATCACCCACTCAATATGTAAAAGAGTTCATCATGGTGGATATTTGAAAGAGAATACCATCACTTCTAAATATGAATATTTGGAGACAAATAATTAAAGTGAATTAAAAAATGTAATATATGGTTAATGAGTTAGATTTCATATATATTTAATCTCATTAAATACATTGAGAAATAGAAAAGAAGAATATATCAGTATAGTCCATTTACGATGCTGATTTCTTGACCAATTCTAGAATGTGAATAATAGTTTTGTGATGACTCTAAGAATGTAGATTGTGGTCATTGTTATAATAAAAATAGTTCTATAAATGAGGAAGTGAAAATCAATATCACTAATTTCTACATCCAATATATCAATATATAATATATTTCATTATTATTGAATTGTGTGAAAACATTGTTTCTCTCCGTGGAGATGTGGATGAACAAATGAATTGTGATGGAAAGGATTATGAGGTGGTAGTGGTATAACTTGAATAATTTTTCTATAGAGTAACCCATGGTCTGAGTGTATTATTCAAACATCACTCTTGTAATTTAATAGTGATTCGGTGCATCAACATGTTGTCAACAAAATTAAAAATATACTATTTCAAATTATTTATCCATGAAAAAAATAACATTTCTTCTATTATTTATTATATTATTCGAAAAAACATTCTGATATAGTAGGTAAAATAAATAAATATTTATACATGGTACATGGTTAGGACCTGTTTATAGTTATATCGATATTTTGGATGAATTAAAATTTTTGTTACATTTTTAACTATGATTTCAATATCATAGAGGCCCATTATTTTTTAAGGAATGTATATCATTTTATAAATTATATTGTACTATGATTTACCTCCCCTTACTATGTTAAAAACCTATATCCCATTTTTTCATTACATTAATAACTCAATGAGAATTTACCTAGGGCCATGTCATGCGAAACAAATAAGAACAAATACCAAATATTCTGGTAAACAAACCAAATTGTAAAACACACCACCAATAGTATAAATAATTTGTAAAATAACACTCTATATGAAGAATAAATAGTAAATAAATCCAATTAATGATATATCACATTAAAAATAAATATAGTTAATCTATAGAACCAAAATTATATAATATATGTCTTCATCATATATAAAACAAAATTTTAAATCCATCCAATTTAATTTGAAAACAATATTTCTACATTTCAAATTTGTATAGACACTTCTGGTTCAATTAATTTCATCCTTATCTCAATAACATGTTCATTTTACCCACATAATAATTCCTTCCCACAATTATAATAAAACTATTTTATCATCAAATGAATTATATAATTATTTTATTTTTTTTCTTATTTACATTAAAGAAAATAAACATTATTATCTTATATTTTTCAATTCAACACAATGATTTTCCACACAATTCCATGACAATCCCACATTATCACCATAAAAATAACATTTCATCAATCAATGACATAATATTCATCAGAAATAGATATAAATTTTATAACTATGATCTCATCACAATTATTACACATTGTCCACATCATCACCATATAGATTATATTTTAACCTAATAAATATTCACTCAATTCTGCATTCCAAAACAATAACATGAGTATGTGAACCCTTTTTAATAAAACTATATTAATAGAATAAATAATTTTTAATTGAATTTATAAAATAGTGCCCCATTTGGTCGTGATGGTGAATAAAAAAACATAAAAACAATTAATATCAAAATCCAAGGTTGAACAAGAATAATTTCCCTCATTTGAGTAGGTTATTCTATGTATCACACCCACATTGATGAAAAAACATTCCTCTATTCAGGGAAAATGCAATTAAACTCTGCTTTGTATCTAATCCTATAATAGATTAGACGATATATGTAATTTTGTATCAACTCACATGTGATATATCTTACCTTGCATTCTATCTCTAATATTGACTGACCCATGCCATCCATCGTTCCCCAAGCATATCCATTACATAAAAAATTTATGATCCATGAAGCATGTAATATTATTTTCTATATTATATTCTCTGTAATGGTAACAGAGTTGCACTATTGTATCCATAACCATAATTATTCAATTACCAATATGAGTATCCGTGAACATGGAGAATTTTATATCTTCTACCAAATAAAATTTAACAGCATGTTCATGTCAATATAATGATTATAGAGATGTATATTTAATAATTGTAATCAAATTTTAACATGCCTAAATTAAATATTAATGATTCATACGGAAAATATTTATCTCTAAAAAATATTATTCCATAACTCCATGCATTGAATTTTTGGCAGTGTTGTACAAGTATTACTACTAACATCATATTGGCCTGTGATAAAAACATCCTTCCATCGATGGATGTGTTTATAAACAATTATTAAAAATAATGAACAATTATCTCTCTAAAATTAAAAATTGTTTTCTTAAGATTCTTTTTCACACGAGTTCATATCAGAGATAGTTATATATTTATTTAAGATATATGTTTGGAATCATGATATCGAAAATTTTATTTAATATCAAATATTATTGACTTAAAATATTGAGTATTGAATGAAATTTTATACCCATACACTTCCAAACGATTTCTAGACATTCATTGATGAATTAATAATCATATATTGTAACTATTATTCATTGAAAATATAGAATACGATAAGGTTATATCAAACCCCTAAAAAAGATAATTATAAATTTGGTTTATATATTTTTAAATTAGTTTAGTTTAGTTGTAACTAGGAGAAAAAAATAAAATTACCAATGATGTAAAATAAAAAAATCAACTATTGTAAAAAAACTACATCCAAATCTATTATAAAATAATTATAAAAACATATTACATATATATATATATTAACTATAATTAAAAAAATAATAAAAAAATTTATATATATTATAATCAAAGGACATTAATCATGCAGTATATTATTTTTCAAAGATATAGTTAATATAAGATCTATTAAAAAATGTCCTAAAAATATTGGAAATAAAATATTATTTTAATAAGGAACCATGGGAAGGAGATAAAATAGGTATCCAAAATATTTAAGGCAATATAAAATAAGGTATGATTGTAATGTTCCCACTGTATATATTCTCTGTATATGTATAGTTATTGAATATATTTTACTCCACTTTATATAGTATTTAAATTTCAATATTAAATATAAAAACATATATTAATCATTATAAATTTTATAATGTAAAAATATAAGTGAATTAATTATATCCCTCATTTGATAATATTTATTTAAGAATATACTTTGTTATAAATTTTCTTTTAATAAATAATATCTTTTTTCATTATGAAATTTAAATTATTAATTAGATTTCTAATATTTAGTAATTCATTTTATTAAAATTTATTTAATATACATAATATTTATTTAAAAATTTTGTTATAGGATATATATTATATTATTGTAAAAAAATTACCTAGAGGAATAGTTAAATAGGTTTGTGACTAATAAATATTATAAAATTTTGTCTCAATTAAGATTAATATATTAATTATGAAAAAAAATATTTCTATATTACATAAATAAGGAAATTATTATTAAATTTCAGATATTCCCATTTTTAGGTCGTAATACACAGAAAATTGTATTAATAAGTAATTAAGTAATGTTTATCTCAAGAATCCCCACTAATTTTAACTTATAAAATGTCCCCTTAGACACCCATTGAAAACGAATCATAAAATTGAAAATTAACATTAAAATTTATACATGTTAAATATCCATTTTAGCTTTTACACGTTTTAGATGTTAGGGTCATGAAATGTCCCAAAGACATTAATAGAATTATGGATGAAGGTGAAAGATCATTTCGTGAAAATGTAAATTAAATATTATCATCTTATTTCAATTCGAATAACAATCTCACCTGCCATTAATAAAATTAATTACAATTATCAAAATTTATTACAAAATTCATCATTTATTTTGTTACAATATTTTGAGAGTAATTTCATTTTATTCATAATTTTTTTAAATATCAATTATTAATTTGTTTAGACACTAAAATAGATTATTTTATTTTATTATTATGACAAAAATCTTATATGGGTATTTAACATTTATATATGAATTGATTGATACATTAGTTTAATATTAAAGTTTTTATGGTATAATTTCATTAGAAATAAATTTTAAAATAATTTATCATGATTTATTAAAAATACCATAAATATGTTTCATGGACTATCTATCCAGAATTTTCATGTTATTACTCTATGTTAATTACCTTTATAAAATTTCAGAAATAGTATATTTTTAAACCATTTTCAATTAATATTAAATAGATGACGAGCTCAAGGACACTGAATAATGATTGTATCTACAATACCAATGAAATTAATTAATTAATTTTTAAATTTACCTCTAATGACTTATATAATATTATGATACATAATTAAAAACTAATATGTGAATAAAAATGACTAAAAAATTAAAGATAAATACATATCAAAAAATTTATAATTAATTAAATGAAATTTATTATTTATTGAGTTAGACCATATTGGAGTGACTATGAATTTAACGTAATGAGAATTCATTCATTTTCATTTTAAATAACATATCTTTATATAATGTTATTTTTAAAGAATATTAGATTCCAAATTATAATTCTAATATACATTATTTTCTTATTGTTTACTAATATTTACATGGCCAACAATTATTAATTATGTTAAAAAGTATTTATTTTTACATTTACATTATAGGGGATTTTTTCACTTGAATTCAATATTATCAACATTTTAATTTAGTTATTCATGTAATTTGAGAATTATTTGTAATAGTTTGTTTGAAATATCATATATTTCAATATATTTTCTTATAAATTTTATTTTTATTCCATTATTTTACTTTTTATTTGTTACATATGACAATTGATGATAAGGAAGAGTTAACGCATTCTTATAATTTATCGATTTTTTCAATCTCCTTTTCTATAGAGAAGGTGGTTCATCATATCCAAGAAATCCTTTGTATGAAGAGGTTATTAAGGATAATTTTCATGTTATAATTGAGACCTATTATCATTTACACTCATTGGAATATTAAATGGGGTTGTCATTAATATTGTCACTCTTTGGGGGGGGAGAGATAAAACCACATCAAACTATTTCAAATTATATACTAATCATTTTTCATAAGTGTCCAACGTAGAATATGATAATTAATATGTTAGTTCCAACATGGTTAAATGGTATGTTACATTCTGTTGTGATCTTTTGTATTCTATTAAGTATGTATAAATTACCCATTAATATACTAGAGAGGTCTCTATGTTATCATAATCAGTATATCCATTCATCAAGTTCAATTAGGGGACCTCCATTATTTCATTTTCTTAATTCCCCCAAATATCGTACTGAATTTCAAGGTATCGGGGGATCAGGACAAAGGAAACAACACAAGGAATGAGGTTTGGAAGCATCAGGTATAAATATTGGATATTTTAGAACTAAATGAATAGGAGGAATCCTTACCTACATTTTCAAGGAAACGTTTCCTTATACACTACATACATGAGAGGCAATGGAATACCAACATATGGATATTCAGGAAGAATAATATTAATGTGGAAAATTCATATATTAATCCCTGACAGATTAATACCATGATATCCATGGAAATTTATATTTTTTATTATCATTTTTGTATGATAAATTGATTATTCTGATGGGTTTGTCCTATGATAGAAACTCCTGTCATTTAATCCAAGAAAAAATTCATATTTTTTTAAATTAAATGTAGACAATATTTGTGAAATGTTAAAAAATTATTGTGGTGCAGAGTTCTGTATCAACAAAATGAAGGGATTCAATTATTTTTTGGCCTCTTATAGAAACATGTACATGGGCTTTCTGGAAATATATATTTGTTGTCCAAAATTAATAATAGAAGTGAAATAATTTTATATAGGTTGGATAGATTCATAAAAAATCTTAAAATAGTCGACTACTTCCATGTGAATGATGTAATCTATCATTTGGATATTCATTATGACCATTGTCCTCTTCTTGTCCACATTAATTGGGAGGATTTAAGGTTACATATTGTCTTGTTCTTATATTCCTTTCTCAATGGGGAAATATTCCTATAGATTGTAAAAAAATAATGGGAATAATTGGTTTTTGGAGGGGTTTGGGAATACCTTGTTTATCAGATAAAGGGACACATATGTCAGAGACCCTAGAATAAAAAACATGGATATTATATCTTTATAGATGATTATTCAAAGAATTACAAAATTACATGCTCTAGGATCATAATACATTCATGTATTTGGATTCTTGGAACCAAATCTTATAAATTGTTTAATGATCTACAATGTTTCTCTAAAATATCTTCTCCTTTAATACATATAATTAAAAAAATTATTCATATTCTGAGGAATCAAAATATAAGAAAGGGTTTAGCTGAAATGCACTGTAAGGGAAAACAATGGAGATATGTATGACTAAACATGGGAATAATTGTAAGAGAATGGGATCATGAAATTAGAATATCAGACCCAATATATCAATGGTCATATACATGAATCAGGGGATTAATATTTGTAGTTCATTGTAAATAAATCATAAGTATGGTAAATCATTATAAATCAATCATGAACTTGAATATCATTTCATATAAGTGTTGAACTATACTACATGTTGATATAAAATATATTTATCATGTTAAACTACCAAGACCATCAATATAGTGGATCAGGACACACCTATTTTCCCTAGTGGATAAGGATAGACCTATTTCCTATAGTGGATTAAGTCACACCTATTTCACACTGTGGATTAAAAAACACTTGTTTCCCATTTTTATACGGACACACCCATTCCCATATATGATAATGACCCTACTATTTATTATTGTAGATCAAACCTGTCGACTTATTTCCCATCATTATATCATGAAATATTAAACATTACCAGTAAATTTGGGGGAGATACAGTTTCCACGCAACTCATTTTAATGTCACACATATTATTTCCATAAAAAAATCCTCTTATCCTGACCCATAAAAATATATGTGTTCCATAATCATAATATCATAACCGAAGAAATGAAATGGGAATCATAAACATTTAATCATATAATCATATATGGAAACTAGATATGTTTCCTAATCATTTCATACAAGAATAACCTGTCAAATAGATGGGGTTTCTTATGAATTTATCAAGGTATAACCCAATGAAGAGATAAAAGTTTCATAAAAATAAAGCCATAAAAACGTAGACCATTCAGAGAGATAATACCAGTAGTATCCTTTGATCATATTAATATTATTTAAAAAATTATAACTAATAATTTTATATTATATCATTAAGTATTCATAAAAATTATTTGGAACATAACATTTAATAAAAATTTACTTTTTAAAACAAATAACATTTTCAAAATCATTTTATATTAATCCAATTTGAAAAATATATATAAAGGAATCATTAAAAAATAGTTTAATATATTTTTTGAGTAAAATATCCCTTACGATATTGAAAGCACATTTTAAAACATAAATATTTTTAAAACCTTTCTTTTTGAATATTACGTTGAAATAATATAAAGAATAATGATTTTTGTTGAACACTTATTTATTGGAAAGAAGAATTGAAAACATTTTGGAAAAACATTTCATCAAAATAGAATCTTAAAAATATTTTTGGAAATAAGTTATTAGAGTAGGAATATTGAGTTCATTTTAGAGAGTAATTTAATTGAAACAGAATCTTGAAAACATTTTTGAAAACAATTTCATTGAAAATCATGATTGAAATCCTTATCTAACCCCCTTTTTAATATAACCTTAATGAAAATTAAATTTAATAACATTATGGATAATGATTTATTAAAATGTAATCATTTAATCTTTCAAATAATCCATCATTGGAAGCTCATACATGGCGGCAGGTATGTCTATGAATGTCGAACATTCACATCTCACCTTAAGTGTTTAGAAACATGCCATAATTGGAATAAGATAGATATATTCCTTTTAAAAAAATTATTAAAATTTTAATATATGTGGAAAAAGGTATTTTAAATAACATAAGATAATATTAAAAAAAATTAAAACATTTTTTGAAAACACTATTTCGAAATAACATATATTTCTAACCGAAAATAAATATAGCGTGCTTTTGAAAATAAACATTCTATTTTTTATACATAAGTACCAATGGCTAATAAATTCTACCATTATTTCGATAATACATTAATAAATATAGGATAAAAAAATACATGAGAGTTATTGAGATAGTTATCCTCAAATTTCATCAATCGAAGCATAATAATAAACAGTCTCTATAGCCGATGAAATTGTAGCGATAAACTCCTACCACTTTGGTAACATGGAAGTATTATAAAATGGAATAATAACATTACAAAAATAATTATATATCATTAAATAAAACTATACTCATGATATTAGATTTTAATGAATGTATGTACACCATATAGAAAAATATGGGTCCATAACAGGACAAGTGTCACAAATATTGAGAATTCAAACAACATTACTTTAATGATTTGGTATCCTAAAAAAATATATTCCCCATGAATTAAATAATATCACATGGATATTTTAATTTCTATTAATATATTTATAATAATAATTTAATACGCCACTGGGAATCAAATACACCGCACAAAAGCGAGTGGTGAACACATCTTATATCTCACACACACATATATATATATAAAGTGAATTGAGAAAAATCATATCTTATGTATATACTCTCATCATCATCATAATATATTAGTATATAACATATATATGTTTAGTATAAATTTACAAAATACATATATTATTATATCTAATACCATATATTATTTTGTTACAAAAATATATTACCCATTTATTATCAACTCCATGTTAATGTTACATTTCTGGAAATATTTGCATTGTTTTCGCAAATGTTTTGACACGAAATTATTGGTCATCTTACATAGATCATGATTAAATAATTTAAATAATGTAAATCATGATATAAATAAAATATATATTCAGTTTAAATGTATTTATAATTGCCTTTAAAATATAGAAATATGAAATAGAATACACCGTTCATGGTGATGGTAGGTCGTACATAATCATAGACATTTCTTTTGTTATATTATCTTATTAAATGAAAATAGTAAATGATATTTATTTATATGTATAAAATATCATTATATTATCACTATTTTTTAGTACATATTATATAATTTCAAGAAACCCATCCTTAGTATAGTCTTTATAATGTTTTAATAAACCACATCCCATAGAGGAGGGGGTAGTCAAGACATCCACAAATTAAGTTATCATATTTACAAAAAATGGAATCCATGATGGTGTGTTTTATATAATAATTAATATATAATAATAACATCATAAATATCATACATATTATATAAATTTATAATTACCTCAAAATTCCAAATGATGAAAGGTAGTAACGAAAAAATGAATAATATTGATTCCTGAGGGGGTTGTTCACTGTACACAATAATGGTATATTAGAGAACCATTATATAGATGTTTTTATATGTGTAGGTCAAAATATTTTAATAAAAACATCTCCATGTATTTACGATATAGATTATAGTATATAGATAACAAAATAAAATGTTTTTCGGGGTGCAGAATGAAAATAAAACAAAGGATCTTGAGGAACTATGTTAACTCTTATTAGGGTAACTCAACTTGGTTTAGATCAATGGCCTTAAAAGGTAGAATTTAGACCCTAATTGAGGATTCAAGGTATAATGGAGGGATATTGGGAGGATATTTGGCCAAGTTTTGGCTAATATGATATGTCCTGAGTGGTTTGAGGAACTTAGAGTTTTGAGTTCACTTTTATAGAATTATGGAATTACATTAAATATTATAAGTTGATAAATATGTTGAGGTCTTCCATAAATAATGTTCAAAAAATAATTGTTAATAATATATCAAAAATGTTTCATGGTATAAATATTTTTATAAAATGGTATTTGTATATTTATCAAGTTCATTTGGATTCTCGTGATTAAATATTAACCATTAAGTTATATAATTTTTATATTAATCAATGAAATTAATTTTAATTAATTTAACTTATAGTTTTACTTAAAACACTAGGATGAACATATTAGAAATTATAAATTATTTTGATTCATAATATAGAACTCATTTTTCCAAATTGTAATCCCAAATTTTGATGAAATTAATTAAATGATACTCTTATTGAAGAGACCATAAAACTTTGTTAAAAGTATACATTTTTATTTGTTTTATATGTTTTATTATATAAATTTAATTTTAAATTTTCATAATTCACAAAATTGGTTCCTGTGGTATAATGTTTATCCAATTATACATGTAATCTAGTTAATTTTTTTCAACAATATAAATAAATTGGTTGAAATTGTAGTTTTAAACTAAAATTCTATTTTATTCAATATTTTTCAACAAGTGAAGTATACCATAATATTAGTGAAAATTAACACAATGTTATTTCCATTATTTTGATTTAAAAAATGAATTTGATGTTTTAAAAATATTAAATAAAAGTGTCAAAAACAAAATTTTTAATGGGTTCTCCATTGAATAAACATAATATTAACATTTAAAAATAAAATTTTTTGTATAAAACATGTTTTATTATTATATATTATCGTGAATATAAATAAGACATTAAATAGTGGGATTGATAAATATAAATTTCATTAATATAATATTTCAAAATATTTTGATTAAATTTATTATGGAAGGACATTTTTTATTTTGAGTGATAGATTTTTCCAGCTGAAGGATTACAATATTTTAAAAAAAGTTTAAATTTTATATTTTTTAGTTAATCCGTCACCAAATTTTTTATTTTATATAAATGTTTAAACCATATTTTAAACAACATTATTAATTCAATTCAAAATTTCAATTAAAATGTCTATATAGTTGCTTTCATAAAATTTTAATATCAAAATTAATAGTATACTATAGTTTGATAATACTCAGCCATTTGTGTAACACAATCTATCAAGGGAACTCAATATTTTATGTAACATAAGTAAATAATTGTGAAGAATTTACTAAAATCTAGTTTACGATAATCTTGTATCAAATGATTATATTTTTTTTATGAATAATGTTATCTAATTTTAGTTATTACAAAAGAATAATTCATTATTATGTGAAATAAAATATATCAAAAAAATAAATTATTTCAAAACTATAATATTTAACAAAATATCATCATGTTGCATTCAACCCATCATAAAATGAATTTCATCCTCAAATTATTATGGGATATAAAAGATTAATTCTTGAAATTTCATTTCATATATTCCAACATCGTACAAATGAATACTGAAAGATACATTAAAAATGAAATTAGGAACCATAATGTTTACTCAACCTAACATGTAACTAGGTTTACACATTTGAGATGATAAGTTTCAAGTGAAAACATGAAAACGGATGAAAAATATTTCTACCATGTTCTAATGGAAATTGATAGAGAAAATGGAGAGGTTAAAGTTAACCATCATACTTCCATTACTCAATGTTTCTTGAAAAATATCATTAATATCATAAAAATGAGGATAACATGACAAAATATTATTTAATGGTATTTTTTATTGTTTCTGAAAAAAATTATTGAGTACATATATAGAGATGATTTCTGAACATCCTAAACCTTTGTTAGTCCTTGATCTATTTCCACATCAACTATTATTAAAATAAATAAAGGTGGATATTTCCATCCAAAATCATTACTAGATCATAATATCGATAAATATATTTATTATTCATTCCATGTCTCCATATCAAACCAAAACAATTATCACATGTTATCCAACATGAATTAATCCTTATATGGTTATATAAAATCTTAAATCTATAAAACCTCATGTGGTGTCTATAATAAACCCTTCCAAAGAGTTTAACCTTGTCACCATTCTTAAGTAAGAAAATTCAAGTCATTAAAATTGTTTTTTCAAATCATCTTAATATTTGATCCCCCAAATATCAAAATTATTTTCTTATTTATCAAATACTAAAAAAATTTATACCATTTTCATGTATTCAATAAAAACATGGTAGAAACCTAAATTACCATAAATCTTTTTAGAAAAGATACATAATTCTTTATTCCAAAAACTATAGGATATATTTATTCAACATAAGATGTTTTAAGATTAATCTACTCTAAAATAGACTACTTTTTCAACAAATCAATTATATTCTCCATGGTAATCCCTACTATCCAATTTGATTTATCCTTATATATCGTTTATTTTTCAAAGATAAACACAACTTTATCAAAATTAGGAACTCATTAATGATTGCCTTCTCTTAATAAAAACATCCCCTTTTTATTAAATTACCTTAATATTTCTTCAGAACACCAAGTATTTATATTTTAATCATTAATGAAATCCTATAAAGAAAATATTTATATATTTGAAGACTCTTTTTAATAAATATTTGAATTGAAATGAATATACACTTTAATAATACAAAATTACACATAAATCATTACTCATAATTTACAATGTTATTCCTCAATATCTATTTTCCTTAAATATAGAACTTGAATCATGTATTTAGGTTATTCAAACGTAATATAATCATTATTAATACATTTAATGAAAAATATATTGTTGGTACATCCCATACCATTCACATGCCATTTTTGGTCCCTTTATGTTTAGTCATATAACCAACACGCATACCTCCTTCAGGGTTATTTTTTTGTAATTTCCACTTTAGAAAAAAAAATCTATAATGACCATTCATTACACATATGAAACATTTAATATATACCCTTTCCTTCTGGTTTCCACCATTGACTTAAAATAGAAATCAAATTGTTAGAATCACTTTTCATAGAAGATAACCCCATACTCTTAGAGTTTTACATTTACGATACCGAAATTGTGGTCCAGAATTTGAAATCTATGAAACCTTTCGATTATACTTAGATACTTCCCTAGAAATATTCTTATAATCCCTTTGGTTTCTAAATATATTTTTTAGATACTATTTTCAAATATTTTTTTCTACATATTTCCTTAGATACTAACTATAGCTACCTAGGACTAACATATATTGAAATTTACATCATTTTAAATAAAATTTTTTCACATTAGAAAAATAATTTCCCAATAACTATAATCGATTTTTGTATTTAGAAATTTGGAACAAAAATATCTAACATGGTGAACGATATTAAATGATTCCCATAAATATCTAACCATCTAGTACTTCCACTTAAATCAATTCTTCATAACCTGTGGAATGGAAATAAAATAAATAGGTGAACTCATATTCTTAATAAGGTAAATAAGGGATATATGTAATTATTAGCATGAGGATAAGGTTATGATAATGTGATCATGAAATTTTATGAACATAAAATACATTTCAATGATCATGAACAAGAATCATAGCGTACATATTATCATTTTATAAGAGATGAATCATAAGGGTGATAAATCCTCACAAATCAATCCCTAACTATAATCTCTTGTCACATAATTGTGTCACCAAGACACATTTAGATTAACATTTGATTTATCATTGTTAACTACCCAGAACATCTAAAAATATGAATAGAACAAAAAATTTTCCCATAGAGGATCTAGAAACACAACTTTCACAAATTTGTTCTGGACACACCTAGTTCCCTTTGTGGATCCAGACACACATATTTCAATTATGGATCAAGATACACATGTTTCTCATAGTGGATCCAGACACATATGTTTCGTAATGTGGAACAACCATGTTAACATGTTTCACATCATTAACTCTTGAGATATAAATATTTAACCAATTCATTGGAGGGAGATATATGTCATGACCCATCCCCAAGGGACCATGTCGTGTCTATCCTGATCCCACCTTCTATAGTTCAGGGGATGGAGACTAGTACCGAATAGGAATATCCCCAAAATGGAAGGAATTTTCCTTTAGACCTATACACATGCACAATTCACAAATTGCGAAACATTAAAAAGATGTAAAATGAAACTATCACTATGAAAAAATCTGAGAGCACAGTACAAAAATAAAGTACAAAGGGGACAAAATACAAGGCCAAAACCACAAAGGAAGGTACAACTGTCACAATCCATCTGCTCAATTCCCAACCTAGAGGTTTAGGGGTAGTACAGAAACATGTTTCCATAGAAGTATGAATGTCCATCACATCTCACTGAGCACTACCTATTACTAGAATAACAAGGTTTATGTTGAGGCGTATGTCCATCTCGTCTCATTGAGCACCACCAGGTCCCAGACCACCAAGGTCTCCATCAAAGTATTTGTCTTTACCATCTCACTAAGCACCACATGGTCCCAAAACACAGTGGTCTTTGTGGTTTTATCGATCACCTTCATGGAACACGGAATGTGTAGGTGAAGATCATGTAGGGGTGACTAACACAATACATAGTAGGGACCCTAAAACACCACGTAATAACCCCAAGGAATTCTACAAAGAAAATGACGAAGCATGATCACGAAGAAAGACAAATCACACTGGGTATAATTCAATGTATAGAAAGAAAGACCCTCAGTAGTAACACTGAACTCCTTGGATAGTGAGGATACACATCCAAGATGTGTACCATGGGTATGCTTGATCACACAAAGTCACTCCCCACTGTGTGCCTATTGGGTCACATAGATCCATTTCACACCATGGATATCATACTAAGGTACTCAACATTGATGCTTTCTATAGTTCTACTGGGTCACATAGAGAATCTCCCCACTATGGGCATGCTTGGTAACACAGAGTCTCTTCCCATTGGGTCATCATAGATAATCCATATAGGGTTGCATTAGATAATCCACACAGGGTCACTTGTCAATAGTCTTCAGGTCTCAGTCAGCCATATGATTCCTAACCATAGTCTGCTTGATTCCTATATAAACATTTTCTCAGGACATTTATATCATTTCAACATCAATTAAAACCTCTTTAGAGTATGCCAAAATATCTGCATCATCACAAGGGTTCCAACGCCACAAAAATATCATTAATCGGACACCCAGACTGAATGATATTAGAATTTCAGTAAATAGGTTCTAGTTGTGTCCAGACTCTGTCTGACCCAACCAACCCGGCCTGAGGGTCCCACATGACCCAATCCAGCTCTGATGGGCCTACCTGACCCGATTGTGTCAAGGTCGGCCAGGTATGGTCTGGCCTGGCTACTAGGCCAGGCCCATTATGATTTTCTAAAACCATCTCATTTCGACAAGGGGTCCAGCCCCCCCGGGTCACCCAATGACCTAGATTTATCAGGCCTATCCCACACTAGTAGTATGATTTTCATTCCATGATTATTCTACCTAGTGGTGCGACATTATCCCACTTGCCCATCCCAAATAAGTGGTCTGAAATTATTTCTTTTCTTTGGCCGTCTGGCGGCCCGATTTGCATGCCCCGGTTTAGCACTCTACTACATGACCCTCATGGAGGGCTAGTCTTCTCAAGCTCAGGCTACTCCATGGACTGATTCAGTTTCACACGGCTAGCAGGAGATGGCCTCTATGCCACACTAATTCATTCCCCACTAGACCGCGTGTCGGCGCACTGTGACCCTCATGGTGAAGGGCACCATTCTGATAAAGTTGGTTGGTCGGGTCCCGCCTCCACTGCTAGCATGCCTAAGCACTGTCATCTCCAAATACTCCACCACAGTCCAATATGGTGTGGCATCGCCTCCACGCACCATAATGGTGTACCACCACACACCCATAGTCATTGTTGGTGTTGCATTCCATGGACTACTAGGTCTGCTCTAGTGGTCCGTTCCACGTACCGTATGTGTTGGTGTTCTTCTCGTGTCATCGTCTTCCTTACTACGGCCTCAGTATCATCTTTCCATCAACAAAGTATTTTTCAAAAAATTATTCACAAGACTGTACAAATGAGGAGGGGCTTGGGCCTTGTTCGTGTCGGCCCGCACCATCTACGTTAGAGATTAAAACAAGATTAATGATCAAAATTATAAAAACAAGGTCACTCCAAAGAAATACCCAAGTATAAGATCACCCATGCAAGAATTGGTGATCTTTGGAGAAACCCATTCATGGGTTGATCCATGTTCACTGTTTTAAAATGAAGAATGAGGAGACTCAAAAAATAATTAACCCATACCTGGGATAGATGGTTTTTTCTCGGAAGTGCAGGGTCGCGCACCTTTGTTATATGTTCTTAATCCTCCACCCACGTTTCTAGTGATCCTCAAAATGGTGGATTGGGGATTCATTCATTAGACTCTGGTCCCATTCTTCAAGATGCGTCATTTTTGCTCACAATTCACTGGTGTTCTTCAATGGATAAAATTTCATCACCATCCATCCATGAAATAATATCTATGATTCTCCAACCCGTTATATCATTATAAGTGAAACATGTCACAAAATTTTTGTTATGATGTTTCATTTATGAAATAGCATATCCAATATGCTTCAATTAATGATTCATTACACAGTTTCATTTATGGAATGAAAGAGTCTTCTCATCACTGCATTGCAGTGAAATTTTTTTTGAATAAAACAATCTTTTTATGTTTATATTATTTTCCATAAAATGAATATAAATTAAATATTAGAATCATTCATAGGTAATGTTTTCATTTTAGAAGAAACAATTCCATCTCATTATGAATCCGAGAAAAAATTTCTATATTCCCAAAACTACACATGTATGCCATAAAAGTTTTCTTAAAAATGATAAAAAACTATCTTTAAACCTCGACCATCACAAGTTAAGGATATGTTATGCCTAAGGGAAAGAGGCAATCACAAGCTCAATGGTGCTCTCATATTTTCAATATAGCGGCCCAACCTTTTCTTACTGTACTATTACATAATTTAAAAGATAAACAACATAGTAGTATTACACATGGAGGATCCAGAGGTTTAGTGTCATGGGAAAACTAGGACAATACATAACAAATACAACATCAAGCATACACATTTATTTAACTTCTTCTTCACTAGCTTCTTAGTGGAACTTGTCCTATCCTTAGTACATGTATCCACCTGAGGATATACATCAAAAGGGGTGAACTAGAAGCCCAGTAAGAGGATAGATAAGAACAATATATCATGGGGTGAGCATAATCGTGACATAGGCAAAGAATCGTGAACATGAGAGGAGCATAAATAATAAACATGAAATGTGGCAATGCATAAAAATGAAACATCATGTCTTAGTGGTTAACTACCACAAATAATTTTGAACAATGATAGCATCATGTTCACACATAATTTCACATTTACTAATGAGATTCATCACTTAACCCAATGCCTTGGAGCGCTATATAATTCTGGGTGCACCCGTCACATTTAAACATTCATATTGCCTTATATAATTCTGGGCACACCGGTCACATCATAACATTACCATTATCATGATTGCCACATAGAACACATATCAAACATGTAAATAAATAACCCATTGAAAGGAATGGGTTTCATCTCATAATAACACATTCATAAGCTTTGGTTTCCCAAAAGAAAGAGGGAACAACATACTTGATATCAGAACCATCAACCTTGAATGAGAGGTAAAGGTGAGATCTTGAAAGAAGAGTTCTTTTGGAAAACATTTTGATGGACATAAAAACAAGTGACAAACATGTATATCCATGAAAAGGAAAGGAAATTGTGGAAAAATGATCTTTGAGGAGCAACCATATCAAGAATACATTGAAAGAGGGAGAACCCGAAGGAAGAAAATTGGGTTCGAGATTTCCCCTTACCTTGTACTTGAATGCCTCCTTCTCTTTAACGTCCTGTATAATGACATTATATTAATTAATTAAAAATTTCATAACCATGTGTACATTAATAGGGTTCATTCTGGTTTCATTATGTTACATTATGTTCCTTTGGATGACTTATAGAGTTTAAAAACATTGATCGGGGATGTTCGTTTTCATGGTTTTCTTGAGCGCTCCACTTGTATTCTTAAATTGATGTTTTGGTATATCATGGGTAAACATACAGACCTGATACTACATGTTATTAATTATATTACAGTAGCTTTAATAATTTTATAGTGAATTATATCAGATCCAAGTGGACGAATCATTAGATAAAAATTTAATGATGGTTATTTGGGTTAATTTGGGCGGTTTTTGGATCACAACGATGTTGTTTTAACATTTAACTTACTAATAAGGCCATAGGTTATTTCCGGAACTTAAAATAGAAAATAATACATATAAAATATTTTGGTTCAACCATAAAAATGGTTTCATGACCAGATTGAAGGTAGAAATGGAAGAAGAGGGCTTGTTGTTTTTGAAGGTGATAAATTTAACACCTCATGAACAACGTTCTCTTAAATAAAATAAATGGAAGTGGGAACGGTGTGGGGAGATATAATATAAAATTAGAATCATAATATTATAGTATATATATAATACTAGATTTACAGAACAATTTGGATGAAGGTAGGTAGGGAGAGATCAAGAAAGGAACTTGAACTTGAAAGGAAATTAAAGGAGAAGAGAGAGAGAAATTACCTTTAGAATCCTTCTCTTGAGATCCTCATTAAGGAAGCTAGGATTTGTCTATTGATGAGACCGGCAGCTTTTGGAAGTGGGGGATGAGCTAGGGAAGGTGTTTGGGCAGAGTTTAGAGAAGTCATGGAGATTGAGAGGTGTGAGGAAAAGAGGGAGTGAAGGGTGGCTTTTATAGTAGATGGGAGAGGGGTTTCCTTAATATAAAATTGATTAGTTTATTAATTTCACCAAAGACAAGGAATAGTGAGTCTTGGATGACCAATAATAGTAATATTATAATTTAATCCTGAACAAAGTAGGCTTAGATCAGTAGATCATCATCGATGATTAAATTAAAACATTCTTTAGCTTTTATTGTGAATTATCAGATTCAACTATTCATAAAAAATTCATGTATCTCTGAAAAATCCAAAAAATTTATCCCAAAAAAATTATCCCAACCATTTCTCGACGTGTAGAATCCATGAATGAAGTCCATTTTTAAAAAATAATTTTCTAAATATTATTAATTTAATATTTAAATAAAATCATAATTTACTTAAAAAACAGTTTTTAAGATTAAAACTGATTTTATAGTTCTCTCAAAAATTACGTAGGGTCTTATAAAATTATCTAAAAACTATTAGACATTGATTCAATACATTATGAATAAATTCAAGGGGAATAAATATTCTTTTAAATTAATTAATTAATTATAATTATTTATTTATGACTTATAAAATACCAAAACGTTTACTAAGGTCAAATTATCACTTTCTATGATATCTAAATTTTATTTTATTATTCATAGGTAATATTACTCTTATTTACTATTCCTAAGGGTCATATTACTATTCATAAGGGTAGGTTACTATTCATAAGGGTAGGTTAGTATTCACCATAAATTATTTTTGTTCTATTAGACACTAAAAACTATCTTGAGCACAACCGTGTATGTCAGATTTTTAAAATTCCAAACATAGGGGTGACAAAATTATATTTAAAGGTCACTTATCACTTATTCCAATCATTAGGCTTGAATTTTGTATAAAATGATCTGTGTGTCACATTTTTTTATGTTCTTCTTATTTGAGACTTCTTGATGTTGATCACCAATAATGTTCTGAGATTCCACATTCTTTCTCAGTTTATGATTAGTTATTGGAACTTCATCCTATTCACTTGACATTAGTGAGTTAGATTCTAAATTTTGAGTAGGAATACAACTATTTATAAAATTTTCATATTTTGTAAAAAAACATTCCTTATCCTGCTCATCTTCTTCATCAACATAAGATTTATTTTCATTCTAAATATTTTTAACATATTTCACATCAGCAGAATAAATAATTTTCCCTGTTTCATTGTTGAAACATGTTTATCCTCTTCCTTCAAGTGCGTTTACAATAAAAATTCCATCATCTACTATTTTCTCAAACATACCATGGTTTCCACCTTTCTTCTTTATAATGCACGAACACCAAAGAATTTATAATTGTTTTAGATATAGAGTTTTTCCATAGAACATTTTTTATGGTGTCATATATGATTTTGGCCTATAGATGCATCAGTTCTAAATACACACCGAAGTGTTCATTGAATTCCTCAAATAATAAAGAGAAAGACTATGTTCAAGTAGCATATTCCACCCAATTTCCACAAAACTTCTATTCATTCTTTCAACATCTGAATTTTTATGAGGTTATTATGGTGAACTGAACTCATACAAAATTCCATGTTTATAAAGATAAAATTCAAAATATTTATTCTTATACTGACCACCATTATCATTTCTCAACTTATTAAATGGATACTCACATTCCATATCATCTAATTACTCCTGAAACTGTTAATAATTTTCACAGAATATAACTTATGTCACATGTACATAACACAAGTAATGTGTCTAAAGTCATCAATTAATGTAATGAGGTACTCATCTCCATTTTTTGTTTCATTATCATTAGTCTTGAGATATCAGAATGTATATGATCGAATGGTCATTTTGAACGAATGTCAAATATCTTATGAATATCATTAGTAATCATTTCTTTCTCACAAATAGTGCAACAAAAATCTCTTCTTCTTAATAAAGTTGGAATATCATAGACATTTTCTACCATTGATAACAGACACATGTTTTTTTTGACACATATGTTCAAATTTTTAATGCCATAATTTATTTTCATCCACCATACCCATGTGACAATATTTATAAACATCACCATCTTACAACAAGATCCCTTTTGTACATTGGCATCATGTAAATAACCTTTCTGTTATTTTCAATTTTCAAAAGAAACCCATATTTTCTGAAGATAACACTCTTTCCCTCATCAAATAGTTGTGAAACACATAGAAGATTGTGTTTCAAGAAATTAACATAAAATGTTTTCATGGATTTTAGTTGTTATTTCCTAAGGATTGCATATAAAACACCTTTGATTCTCATAGATTCATCATTTCCTAATGCAACTCTTCCTTCTTTGAAGACATTATCTTCCTTTAGAAACATTAAGCGTCATGTCATGTGAGAAGAACACCCACTATTAAGAATCCATGGATGTTCCCCTTTTGTATATTTATAGGTGGTTTCAACAACCAGATCTTTCTATTCATCAATTTTATTCTTGTTCTCTAAATTCTAATATTTGTTAAGGACTTTTTATTGTGCTACAAATGAGACAAGAAAACCTATAGCAAGATGTTTATGTAGTTCGCATCTTTCAGAAATAGTTTCTAATGGTTGGAACCTTTTTCCAACTTTCACAAATGCCTTTAAATATTTCTTCTACTCTTCCTTCTCATACTTATTCTTTTGAGAGGATTTAATCCCACTGAAACATTGTCTTCCATAACTTGTGTAATAGTAGAACTGCTTTTGGATTAACCATCAGATATTTTTCATAATTCTAAATCCACCAAAATACAATCAGTATCCATAAAATGAATATTTTACTATGAAATTTCCATACAGAATGGAGTTGTAGAAATGATTCTCAAAAACCTTCTTCAAAAAACTTTTCTAACCATATTCCTTATTTGTTTAAATCATTACTTTATTCTTCAGTGTAGCTTTTTGTTATCACATATCAGAACAATAAATTGTACATATTTATCTAGACTTAATATATTAGGATGCTTCAGATTATTTAGCCCTGCTAACTTTGGCCACTTACATAGCGTTTACAACTTTGTTTTTATTACAACCAATTCAATCTTTCTTCTCAACATTTGAAGGTAACTTTTGTTGATCCTTCATTGGTTATTTTTTTACTAGAACATTCACAAGAATTAGAGATAGAGGTTCTGAAACTTATATTCCTTTATACAGATTTATAAAGATTACATTGGTCAAATTAAATATCTTCTTCTTTTATTTTACCTTTAATTTTAGATGTTCATTACAATTCATTTCATTCTGAAGAGAATTATTCAGATCAAAATATATTTTACCAGATTTAATTTCTCATCATAAAAACCTTATTTACTGTTTAATGAGGAATTATTATTTATTAACTTATTATTTTCCTTCTCAGGCATTCTGATCTTTCTTAGACATTATTTCAACTCTTATTTCAAAGGATATTTAATTTGAGATTTTCCTTTTTTTGATCTAATACTTCAGTAATCTTAATTAATCACTACTACAATAAAGATATTCTCATTAGAATTATAAGCAAAATATTTTTTTGATCCAGCATCACCATTCTCTCCTTCTTCATCTTTTGTAAAAAAATCATATTATTTTTTATTTGAAGAACATTTTATCCTACCCTCTTCAATAGTATTTATCTTTCTTCCTATTTTTATTCCATGATCTTCTTGTACTTTTTTCATCTTCCTCAATAAATTATTATTTCTTTCATTAAGGAATGTTATCCACCAAATGACTAACGACTCCTCATTCAAAAAATTTCGAGGGGAGTTTTCCCTTGAATTTCCAAGTAAATATTTTCACATTATTTGAAAACAAGCATACAATTTCAATAAAATTTTGACATACCTCATCAGTAGAATTGGATTTACCGGATTTATCATCAATAAGAAGTTTCATAGACATCCCTTTATATTCATTATTAAAAAACCTTTCCCCTTTCTTATTTTCCTTTTCTCTTTATAGTATTCTCCCTTCTGGTTTCATAAGCGGTGATTGTGTTATGAAAATCGTCAAGAGATAATGTGTTAGGGTATCATTCTTCCAAATAAGAAACATTAGCATCAAATTTTTCAAAACAAAATCACAAGATATTTTAAAAAAAATATAATATTCCAAATTTTCACCAATACAACTGATTGTATTAACAATTTCATTCACCCTAGTAATAAATCCCCCAATAGATTTAGATGTTCCCATTTCGATGTCTTCATAATTCAGCTTCCAAATTTGTTAATTTTATTTCTTCACTCTTCAATTTCCCTTTATAGATGTTCTTTCACTTATCAATGACTCCATTTGATGTAGCGAAACCTTTCACTCATAATTACTCACTCTCAGAAAGATATGAGAGTAATGAATTTTTATCTCATCCAATATTCTCAGGATTCTTCTTATCAGTAGGTGTAAGAGGAAGTTTATAATCAGTATTACAGAATCCATCTACTTTAGCTTAATATAGACCATACCCAAGGTACAAAAGATAATGACTCATAATTTCTTTATATATATGAAAAAAATTTACATTAAATACCATAATCCCATTACTATTAATGAAATACATATTATCCCTCAAAAATTATATTCAAAACATCAGCAAATAACAAATGAAGGGAACTTGTCGCTCTCATCCAAATTGAATTTACCCTATCTGGATCCATGATTCACTGAGAGTGGGAGGGGAAATTATTTATATCTTTTTCCCTATTATGATTACCTTATCTTTTAAAAAAACTTTTCTGCTTTTTAGAAAGATATTTCCTCGCTAAAATCACACACCCGTAGGAAAACATGATTTATAATGTTCATTACTCAATAAGAGCAGCTACCTTCTTATAATGGTACATAAATAATCCAGTACCATAAAATCCAATAGAAAAAAAATATTTTTATATGGAATATAGTGAGTAGGATATGTCTTTTATCTCATGTAGTACTTGTGAGATAATCCTCAAGTATTTATGCACCCTCTTATCACAAATAAGGAAATTCAATATCTATGTTCTTCTTGATAAACATTAAAAAATATGATCATTGAAAAAAACTATTCTATTTCATATCCAATAGCTAATAGGAACATCCTAGAATTCAACATAATACTTTGTACTATACACTAATAGTATATTTATCAACTTGAAGTCATTTATCTCATAATTTGGGTACTCAAATCCTCATCTCATAGAGTTCATTTAAAGAGCTCCATCACCGAGCTCCTAGCTTTAAAGAGACCTCTAGTTCGCAGAGATCTGTAGATTATAGAGATCACAATATATCAATACTCGTTATTTTTGGGAGAACAGATTTTCCTTTGTGAGATACACATCTTCCACAAAGCGTAGTAGTTCGTTGTGATGCACCTTTCCATCCCAGAGCTTACTATATTCACAAAGCTCACTTTCTCCGTGAGCCATCATCGCAATTTGAGAGCTAAAATATTATTGTAAATACTCTATAAAATTCTTGATGGGATAGGGGCCTATTTATAGGAGATTAACACTGAATATAAAAACATCTATCCACCTTAGCACCATGTTAGAACCAAATCAAATAACTACCAAATTTACACTAAATTTCACTCTGCTTCGAACAACACTATGGTTATTTTCCAGATTCACAATGCTCATTATAATCACAAGGCGTTCCATCAAATCGTTCACACATTCATGATGCTACTGCATCCTATCTAACATTTCAATGCTCCACTCTCAATGATTATCACCAAAAAAAATTACTTCTTGAAATTATTTTCACCTCTTCCATTCATGATGCTCATTATAGTCACAGAGAACACTGTGAACCTTATTTTTTTATTTGAAAAACACTCTAAAAAATGCCTATCGTCATGAAAAACATTACCATTCCATATTTTTGTGTCGTATTCAAGGAAATCCACTTTTTTCTATGATATCCAAACTCTAAATTTTCGACACCAAAATTTTATGAAAAACATGAATATTACGCCTTATTAGATACATAATTATTCAAGACTATCCATAATGATTGATAGAATATTTTCTCCCCATTTCCATCATAAATATTGCATCACATATTCTCCAAATAACATATGATATTTTTGAAATAAAAATTAGAAAATCAATTTCTAGTTTACCATGGAATGTATAGTAACATTCATATCTTTCCTCACCTACTTATACAAAGTTAAGTGATTTTTGTTCTTCTCAAACATCCTTGACAACAGAAGACAACACATAGTTCATCAATAGAATTCTTCATAAAACATTTTCTGACTAAATTGAAATAATAACATAATAGGAATGTTAAAATATCATGAAAATTTTTATATTCATGCCATAACATGTCGAATGAAATATATAAACCTTATATAAAGATAGGTTCATAACTTGGTATGTGTCTCAATGATATAAAATTGAGAAACAATTAGTTTACTGATTTGGTAAGTTTTAAGACATAAATTCCATGTAATATATACCATAAAATGTATATTTAAATTACAATAAATATGTATATTTTTCCTACAATACATCCATGGGAAGTATATACACCACACAAACAAATACACTTTTGAACATTGCATCAATCTCATGGTTATAAAAAGTGATATGATAAAACCCTTACCTTATGTCTTACCTATCATTATACTCATAGAAACATCCTATATATCAAATATAAGTTTCTTTTACATATATTATAGTAAAATATCCTTTTATCTAATACTATATATTATTGGGTTACGATATTGTATTACCTATTTATTAACAACTCCATGTTAATGATATGATTTAGTTAACATCCTCTTTGTTTTTAATACAAGATTTGACATGTTATTCATAATAAACATACATAGAATATGATTTACATATATCAAGACTGCAAAAAGTGATATAAATATAATATATATTCTGTATATTTATTTTTAATAAACTATAAAATATTGAAAAATGAAATTGAATACATAGTTCATAGACATGATAGGACATACGTACACATGAATGTTGTTTCCATTATATTGCATTATTGAATGAATGATTTTAAATGACTTATATTTCTATATATTATTCATAAAATTATAGTTTAACAAAAATTTAATATATTTAATATAATTTCATCAAATCCTTCATTACCAAATTCCATATAATGTGTGAATTAATCACATCGCTTTGAGTTTTAGATAGTCCACACATCCACTGATGAAGTTATCTTCATTACACTAAATAGATTGAAAGAGGGTATGATTTATATTATAATTACATAATTCTAAATTATAATAAATATCATATATATATATATATATCATGAATATAGTGTGTCCATCATAATTCCCCACCATGATAGTTGGTAATAAAAAAATGAACAATTTTGTTTAATGGGGTGGTAGTTTACTGTCCACAAGAATATTAAGTTTGATAGACATTAGATGTATTTTGGAGTAAGTATAGGTAAAGAAATTATAATAAAAAATTTGACTATATTTTATATAATTTGTTTAATATATAATAATAAAATTAAAAATATAATGGAATGTATAATAAAAATAAAACATGGGAGATTGGGGAATGATGTTACCCATTCTTTGGGTAACTATTTTTCATTTGCAACTATAGGATTACGTGGTTCGATTTTATCAAAAAATGGAGGACTCTTGGTAGAAGGAAGGAATTTTGGGAGGATATTGTGATAGATATTGGATGAGGAATATGTCTTCATATGTGTGAGGAAGTGAGGGGGTGAGTACCATGTTATAATGGAGGAGTGTCATTTTTCTAAATATAAAAAGGTTGAGATGTTTGAGAGGTATCACTTATATCATGTTTTTAAATTATTTTTTGAAATTTTACCTAATATTTTAATAGGAAAAAATCATTTCATATACAATTTTTTGGACATATTTCTAGTTCATTTGAAATCTTAATATTAATGTTTATCTATTAGGTTATATTACTTTTACCTTAATAGCTGTAATAAATATTAACTATTTTCAATAAAATTTTTGATATAGAAACTATGTTGAAAATATTTGAAATTATAAATTATTTTTAATTGAAATATAGAATTAATTTTTTAAATTTCTAATCACATAACTAGGGGAATTTATTTTATTACTAATCCCATAAACAAAAAGGAAAACAAGGTTGTTAAAGTGAAAATGGTAAACACACTTCTATGTTTTTATATCAAATTCTAATGTGATATTATTTCCAATGAAAAATATTTTTCAAAATGAATAAAAATTGATATAAATATTCATATAAAAAAATAAAAAACACAATTAAACTGTATAAAATTTTAAAATTAAAATAAAGGTTTAGAAAAAAATTTAGATTTATTCATTGTTGATCAGAATAAGAAATATTTTAGAAAATAAAAAAACAATCACCCATGGTAAATATTGATATATATTTTTCAAAAATAATATTTATTTTTTAAAATATTAATTAGAAAAATTTTATAAATATATTTCAAAAGGGTTCACCAATAAATGTTATTAAAATTATATTTCAGAAAAATATATATCATTATTTGTATGTTTGGTTTTATTCTTATATATTATCTAGAATAAACAAAATACAATTGAATATTATTTGGATGAATATATATATCTATATATATTACATTAAAATAATTTATCTATATTTTTTTAATTAGATATATTATTTTTGAACTTATTATATTATAAATATATAGTTTTCCAACAAAAGGTTACCTATATTTTCACTTTTTTTTATTTTAATTTCTAATTTAACAAGTCAAAAAATTATTCGTATTATATAAATGTTAAAAAAATATTTTAATAATTTAATTAACAATATTCATAACTCAAATTTTAATGGATAGGAAATAATTATAATAATATATTTATTACAATATTAATAGTATATTTTACTTAGGTAAAACTCGACCTTGAGTAAAACATAGGTTACCAAGGGAACTCAACATTCCATGTAACAGAAGCCAAACATAGTATTGTGTGTAATAAAAGATAATAAAAGTGGTTTGTCATGTGTAATATTAAATTAGTGTTGTATACAATGCTTGAAACAGTTATTCATAACATAATCTAGATTCATTTTTGTGTGAAACGTAAAATATCGAGAAGATTAAATAAATTCAGAAAATATATTTCAAATATTGTATGGGTGTTACAATACTCTAAAAATCCAATAACAAATCCCATTTGGAATATCATAAACATGAAATTTCATAGGTTGTTGAAAATAATTATGAGAGTTTGGAAGAGGATATTTTCACCTCTACGATAGACCAAAGAATATAGTATCTAAAAATCTAGTTAAAATAGAGAGGGAGAGTGAGTAGATAGTGTGACATAAAGAGCCCTTTTGTTAATGTATGTAGATAGAAACATGTGTCTCTTCCATGAATGTTTTAATGATGTTATTTTTTGTTGGAAATATTAATTTTAAATTATAGGATTTAACATATATGTGAGATGCAGAATAATATGGTAAGACAATAGAAAAGATCATTGGGAATCCACATTTGGGGTTGAACCCACAAGGTGATGGAACCAGCTTTATGGGCATCATTGATTAGTGATTTTTGAGTGAAATCCTGAAATTATGGAATGATCATGATATTGATCAGATAGAGGCCATAATAGATGATAAAGAGATCATATAAGCTTTCATGAAACTGAAAACTAAAAGTGCACAAGGATATATAGTATTTTAGGGTCATTTAAATTTACATCATGATATAACATTCATTCTTAGGTGATCGAGCTGGCATAAGACGTCTTCCAAGGGGTTTATCTCCCAAAACTGGTTTTCCTGTCAATGTTGTCTCTAATTCAAAATGTGAATCATCCAATAAGCATTCATAAATATATGATGATTTTTCTAAGAAAATTATCTTACAAAATTCTATCTATCATATTGACTATAAAGATGGGGGGAATGCTCCCTTGGATAATCATAGTAGAGAATAATGGAATAATTTATGGGTGGAGCATTTAGGGGTCAATTTTAATTATGGAATATATAATGCATGGTCTAAATTTGAAATCTATTATCTATAATATTTTGGCAATGATGGAAATGGAAAATATTTATGATATGAGAGACTGATGAATCATCATGAAAATCTTGGGATTTTAACTTTTCAGTGATTGGTTTATGAGATGATGTTTATTAGTTATTAATTTCCATGGCACATTATCATTATATTAGGGATGATCATAATTTTATTTGAATATAGTTAGGTATTTCACCAGGTGATCCGATATTACCCAAACTATTTATTGATGATACATTGGTTCTTACAATGAACTTAAACTTTAAAATATATGTAATAGATTAAATCTAAATCTAGATAAGGATTGGGACATGTTATATTTTTCACCTACATTTTTCTAATTATATTCTTATCATTCGAAATGTTATGAAGAAACCCATCAAGGGAATAAAAAAATTATGGAAGAGTATGGTTGTTGGAGTTTCCAAAGGATTGATCTTTAGAAGACTAGCCTTTATGTCTGCAAATGCAGTTTGAAAAATCATTGAAGGTTCATTTAGGATAATAAATCCCTTCAATGATTAAAAAACCTGATAGTTTCTCAAGGTTATCATATTGTTTTATGAAATTTTAAAAATGTGATGTTTGAGTATATGGTTCAACATGTTTCAAGACACATTTATGAAATAAAAAATAATATTCTATCATTTAGAAGCATAGTCATGCAGTTTATTAAAATCCTTACATAAATTCAAATTTATATTTTATGTATAATTAATATATCCAATGGAACTACATTTTGGATAAAAACCTATGAACACATTCATATGGGACTTCTAATAGGATGGTATGTGCCACTGGGATCCATGGAATAGAATAGAAAGGCCCATTGAAGAAGGAGGGGTCAACTTGTGTATTGTGGAGATGATTGTGCATGGGGTACAATGAAAAATTTCATGTGATATAGTTAATGGGAAATATATTTGGGAAATAATTATGAAGAAACTTGTATGGGGTTGAATTGAGACATTGTAATGAGTATCATAGTGGACCATAAAATCATTTATGGTGAATGGTTCACATTTTTAGACTGTAAACAAATGTTTGTATTGTTTTATTGGGTGAGGGGATCTCAAATACTTGAATTAAAACATGTAATACTCCTCTCTCATCTTCATTAGCCACCCAGTTACTCATATCACCATTCAACCAGTGAGATTACATTCTTGACTCATTTTAAACATGAATTATGAGGTTAATAAACACATGTTTAATAGATTTATTGTTATTGATGAACCCGATAGTTAATTTATCTCAAATAATACAATTGGTATAGTTTTTCTCTCAAATATATAGACCATTTATTCATTCCAATAGAGTGATTGAAGAGTGGGATATAAAAAATTGGTCCCATAAAAATTTAGATAAAATGAAATTCCTTGATTGGATAATTCATAACAAATTAATTCCTATATATTACATTAATCAGAAGAATGGAGTTCATTTAGCTCCATTCTTTATGTGTTAAAAATGTCCCAATGTTGAAATTACATGGAACATATTTTCTGATAGCGAGTGTGATGGATGTTTTTGGGGTATTGTTTTGCATATTATGTTTATTATAGTACAAGGTGTTCATCTGTGTAACTTCATGGCCTTCTGGTATTGAAGGACCGTGGAATGTCTGCATGCATTTTAGAAGCGTTGAAAGGTTTTTTATTCTATATATTGGGTTATCACTAAATTTTGAAATAATAATATATAAGGTATTAATTTATTCAAACATTACCACAATGTTTATAAACATGCTCTTATTGAGTATCTTGGTACATTTCTACCTGGGTGTAATTATATGGCACTAAGTAAGGGGATTCATCAACGGGTTTTTTGTTTTCCTCAGGGAAGTTTTATAGCTAATAATTGTTGATGGTTAAGGGTGATGCCTCCCAAATATGTTCATATTATTATTATGGTTGTATAATGAGGAGTTTTGGTGAGTGATTATAGGGGATATATGTTTTCCTGTTTAGTGGTTACTTTGGTATATATAATTCCATGGAGGTTCATGTTCAATCGAACCTCACATGTATATAAATTTAAGAGTTATATAATATTCATATTACCAATATTGAGATGGGATCCATGCATTTGGCCATATCACTATTTTATAATGACAATATTCCATTTTTAGTAGTGTATTGTAGTCAAAAGAATATGTCCCTATTTTTATTAAACATGGAGATTTCTCACACCTAAATGGTGGCGAACCTATTTGTAAATAACCTAGATATAATGGGAGTTATACATGATGGAATCATTAAATTTGATTGTATAGGATCTATTCCAAATGATTGAAAGCTCAATATATTTGGTGATTCTCTTAGGATTTTTTATTTTGATCATGTTAAATTTCAATTAATTTTGTTCTAAAAAATAATTTTTTATTGAGTTATCTATGAAATTATTTCTAAATGGATGATCAACTCATACATGAATAATTATGACCAATTAATGATATATATTTTCTTTGTTGGTTGATACAAATATTAAGACATATAATTGTAGAATAATTATAAAAAAATTCAGTTATACACAATACAAAAGATGTTTAATAAGGCTAAAAATAATGTGTTGAAATGGAGTTGGTGAATGTATATAAAATTTTTATATAATATTATATTTTTTATCTAATTAATTTATATTCATAAAATTAAATTTAGTTTTGTTAAAAATATATTTGTAATGTGAAATTGAAGACCACACAAGTATAAGTGGATAAAATATGACTCACATATCAGAGATTTAATGTTGTTTTGTGAATTGAGGGTGGACATCCATAAATATAAATATTCAATATATGACAGAAATAAACTATATATATACAAACAGATATAATTTTCATAAGTAGGCTATAATGGATGAATGATGAGTTAAAGGGTCTAGTGAATTAAATAATGTTTTATGTAGCAAGGTGGGGCAACACATGACATTGTGGTAGAATTATTCGTTAAACTATTTTCATATAAATAAATTTTATTTAAAATATTATAAAAATTAATTAAAAAGGTTTATTGAATGTAGTCACAAATTTTGTGGTTGGGAAATGTTTGTGGATTTTACAAAACTAAAACCACATGTGACTAACCTCATTATTGATTGAAATGTGGTTACAAGGTTTTATAAATTAATCACAATAAGAATTTAATTAGGGTATCTATTTAGGGAAAAAATAATCTATTTTATAGAAATATTCTTATATATAATTATTATGAAATTTTTGAAGCAATAAAATACATTGTAGAGGTTATTTTGAATATACAAAATTTTTAGATAATTTTTTTATGGGACATAACAACAATATTCAATGAGTACAGTTGGGTTTTTTACAAAATAAAACAAAACCATGTATTTATTTGGTTTATTTTTAACCCATGATATATTATATTAGATAAAAAAAATTTATCCATAAATGCAAATGGGGTTTGTAAGGGTTATGAAATGACTATGGAATTCAAGGATTTTAAAATGGAGACATTAATTAGGCGTATGATTAAATTGATACATTTCAATTCATTATCTACTACGAGTCAAGGTATTAAGTCATGTTCTATTCAATGATAGTTTTTTAAGGAAATTAAATAAGTTCATTATATCATAAAATTTCAATTAGTGTTATATTCTATGGAATATTATTTTATAATTTAGATATGGGTATCAATATTACTTTTGATAGATGATATATGGTATGTTTATATCCATAATTATTTATAACATTAATTTATTTAGTTCTAGACTATAAATTATGCTAGTTTGTAGTTATAAAAGGGTACTCTACAAAACCATATCGGTATAACTACATTTCAAATGAAATTTTCACATAAATTAATTCCACGGACTAACTTGTTTTTCTGGAAGTGATATCCAATTTTTTTCCATTTAATTTGTTTTGAAATAGACATTAGAATACATTGTCATTAACTAGACATCATATGCTTTAATATAAATTATTTTTATTATATATATGACAATGTGATTTTTATATTACATATTTTACTGGGCTTGATTTTTTGTTTATGTAAATGACTGATTAATCCTTCAAACGATGATTTTTAAAATCGACTGAAATGTTATTCTTAAAAATTTATTATTACTTTATCTAAAATACTACAGTCGACCACCACAAAAATATTCTTATCCTTATGACCCTATAAATTGAATGAATATCTATTTTTTTAAAAAAATTATTAATTAAAGTATATATATTTGGATAGATATTCAAATAATTGAACTTTTCTCGGTTTATTCATGGGTATTCCATATTGTGCATTAATTTATGTAACACTTCCATAGTTGCTTTAGATAATAAAGAAAGTATCCCTGATATCTGAGATGGGATAAAAAATTCCCCCTAGTATTTACATTCCTTTAGTGGGAAATGTGTCTTTTAGTATGGATTAGTTGATACTATGTGTATTTATTTGATTAATTATAATTTCATATTCCACAGAAATAAAGAAATTTTTAGTTATAGTGATATGTTCTAGGGTGATTGGAATAAAAATATTTGTTATTTAGGGATACATACAATGAAACAGGATTTTGTATGTCAAAATTTCTATTAAAAACAATTTATACATGCATGGTTTTGTGATTCTATTTTGTGATATATTACGATGCACTGGGGTCAATACACTCTTCGTGCTGATTTTTTTCACAATTTTCCCAGGATAGAGGTATATAATGAGGGTGTGGTTATATATTATAATTTCATATTTATTGATTAACATTAATTCAAAATCATTACTATAACATTAATGATTAACTAGAACTTCATATTAGGTTGTTACAACCACACTTTAACATGCCCTTATTCAATGATGTATATGGTAACTATTTATATATGAAATTTCTTCCATAAATATAGGTTGTTGATAATTTAATGTTTATCTATATATTCATTATAGGTGATCATAAAAATCATTGTCTATTAGAATGAGTCACCATATGTTATTTTTGGTGTTTATGATGGTTTTTAATTTGAAGATAATTTTACGTTATTTCTATGATATATAACTATATATGAAATTGTAACACCCCGAGCTTCCACGATACGCTTCTCATTCAGTAATGCAATAACTTGCATTGTACGCAACTTCGAGTTCTAAAACACCGCGACTAATCAAAGTAGCCGTTATGAATAGTATTAACCACTTTTTAAAATTATTGAAATTTTAAATTTCAAAATGGACTTCATTTTTGGATTCGGAATATCGAAATTAGCCTATGTTGAATTTTTGGTATTTTTCTGAGAACTTCTAATTTTTTATGAATAGTGAAAAATACTTTAAAACAACTTTTTTTAATCAAAATAATTTATTGTGATAAATTATACTATTTAGTGGTTTTAAGGTATAATTAGAATATATTTTTACCATTTTATCCAATGGTGGTCATTAGAATTAATTTAAAATTGTAATTGGACATAAACAATTGCCAATCTTTTGATATAAATTGTTTCTTAAAAACACGTTATTTGTCGTAACAACGGGAATTAATTATAAAATTAATTAATGCAACTTATATTTTTGGAATTTTGTAAAATAGAAATCATTTTTGAATTCAGAATATCAATTATAGCTTAGGGTGAAATTCTGGACTTGTTCTGAAAAACTTCAATTTTTGATGAATAGTGAAACCACTAAGTGGTAGTTAAATAACTGATTTTTCGTTTAAATGAAATATTACCACTTCTGTGATTTGATTTTCAAAAATCCGACATACATGGTTGTCATTAAGAAGTAAAATGTGGTTCAATGAGATTAAAATAATTTTTTGGTGAATAGTAACTTTTAAGTTCATAATCGCGATTAGAGGTAATTAGTGTAGTTTAAGGTACAAATAATGTTTTAATAATATGAGATGAGCATGACACTTGTCCTACTCCTATTGGATGAGTCATGGCCGACCAAGAAAACCCATGGGTCAACTTGGGGACCCCATGGAGCCACTTTAGTTGGAAGATGACATTAATATATATTTATTTAATGTTAAAATTAAATTGACACAAACATGAGTAATTTTACTAAAACTGTTTTTAAGTGGGGTTACACAAGTCCATATTTTGTCTATAAATATTAATTAGAAAGCTAAAAATATTTCCTACATTATAGTATTTTTTTAAAAATTTTAGACATTAAATAAATTACATTATTTATGACATCATTATGATGCAGCGATGACCTCATTATTTAACGATTTAAATAAAATGAGATGATAATGAAAATCCAAGGCTTACACTTGTCCAAAGCCTATTGGATGAGGAGATTTCGAAGCCTTATCACCTTAGCCTCTAATTATATAAGTGTGGGACCTTTATAATCCGAAAATCATTGTGAAATAATGTAACATTTCAATATTTCCAAAGTGCCCCTCCTCTCCACTTATAAAAGGCCCTCACCTCTCCCACCTCATTTACAATTTCAAGACATTTGGATCGGCCAAACTCTGCCCAAATACTCTCCCAACTTCCCCCTATTACTCCTAGAAGCCTTATTTTGGGCAAAACTCTTCCCAAGGAAGCCTTTGGCTCAAATCAAAAAGAGTTACCCGATTTTGAGGTAATCTCTTTTCTAATGTTGTTTTGTTTTATTTTTCTTCTCCAACCCCCTAAACTCTTTTTATTCATTTCTTTTGTAACAACACCAGTATCCTCAATATACTAGGATGTTTTTATAATAAGTATTCTAGCTACACTTACACACACCTACATCTAATGGTTAAAGAACATACGGTTTCTGTGGATGGCGAATTTCCGCCTCACGAAACGATGATTGTTCAACACTCATATAACACCTTCAAAGGTGGCCATTAAGATGTCACTATTTTTATATATGATATATAATATGTTTATGTTTTACTTATGCTTCTGTATTTCTCATTTATGGCATACTTTATGATTTCCATTATGGGTAAAACGCGATAATTTCATTTTAGGAAGTGCGGACTACCGCCCCCTCAATGTGATTTGAATCGTTAATGCCATATGTGGGATGTATAAAGGATGGAGTAAATGGTATTATACACTATATTATACTGGAATTATATTATACATTTATATCATTATGATTTCATTCCATTAAATACGAAATAGAAATGAAAGTAGCGTTCATGCGTACGTACGGCTTACCGTCTCCATGAACGGTGCATTTCATTTCTTACCTCTAAATGTTACATAATATTATAAATGAATGTATATACTGGATATATATGATATATATGACATCTAAATAATGAATATAATTCTGGAGATAATGGATATTCTACCACATAAACAACTTGTAATTATAAGAAGTTTATTGTTGATTCAAGTACCAAAGATCGACAAAACGACCGTTATTAACTTAAATAATTACATAATGTTCATATAATTGTAATAAGTGATATAAAAAGGATAATGAAATTAAAAATGGTTCTTAATAAGGTATATATTAACTCTAGTTTATTATTCAGGAGGTTAAATAACGGTTGATTCAAGTCAGATACGAGGTAAGGGAATTTCTTAACCCAATTTCTATTCTTTGGGTTAATCTCCTACTTTCAAATTGTGTCATGATATTATTATGTCCTATATTGTATTTGTACAATATTTATGTGTACTTATAGTTAATACACATTATAGATGAACTTTATTTAAAAAATGATCTTTTTAAGGACTTCGTCTCAATCTCCTTTCATTGAGGCATATTTCGTTTTATACACAACTTTCTTTTATACGGTGTATAAACTCCTTTGACTTTTACTTTTATACAAAAGGAATCTTTTTATACGAAGCGTTTTACTAAACGACAAAAAGGGAATGTTTTTATTTCCGTACTTATGCGGCGACAACGACTTCTCCGCTGCCGTGACCATTATTTGAGTTTCGGCTTCCTCTACAAGCCATCACTTTTTTAATGAAAAATAAATACAAAGTTTTAACTTTATTTTATTTTGGTTTTGAAAATGGTTTTGAAAACGTTTTTATTATATCAATGAGTTGTATTGATATCTTGTGATTGAAATGTGGAAATTTTATGTTTCCTTTATGCATGTTTTATGTGATACGATTATGTTATGGTTTATGATATGTTTAAACCTATTCATATGAGGAATGCATTGGACTTAATAAGTGACGGGTGGAGCCCGCTATAGCTCCTCGATGCATCGGTAGGTCTCATGAGACAAACTAGTGTCTTGGCACGAGGCCTTGACAAAATCTTATTTGTGGTCTTGGCACGAGGACTTGACTACGTGGTTATGATAGTCTGGCATTATGCATTCCATCATTATGAAAGTGGTTATTGATATTGCATGTGATTATTCGACCAGTAGAATATCCATGTGAAGAAATGAATGGCATTATCTCATTTTACTTTTTCCATATTATGTTGATGTTCAAGTTTAAAAGGCTTTTGTTTTAGTTATACATTTCCTTAAATGTTTATGTTTATTTATGAAAGCTTCCGCAATATTGTTATCCTTACTGAGCATCTGAGCTCACCCCTTTCAATGTTTTAATATTTTCCAGGATGTGAAGAAGTATTTTATGAATGACCTGCAGGGATAGTCAGAAGAGGATATGAGTGTGGACTATGAAGACTTTGTTATTAGTTTTTCACTTTATGATGTAATGTAAGACTTATGAATGTATCTAGTGTTTCCAAGGCTACTAAACTAATCGGCCTTTCGAGACTTGATCTTTTGTGATCATGCCAATGTTACGAAGTAATGCACCGACTCTGGGTAGCTGGGGTCGGGGCGTTACAGTTGGTATCAGAGGCAGTTTATTACTAACCTTGGAAGCTAGATTTAGATAAACTCTGATTAGAGCACATAGCCCAAAGATAGACATTGAGGATTAGTATAGAAGAACTTCCTAGAATTTTGGTATTATAGAGATGTTATGAGTTTTCCGAGCAATACATCCCTGTCTGGATACGAGCAGGTAGAGGCGGCTCTGGCATAGATGTACCTAGGGGTAAAACCCGAAAACACCGCTTTGAGCTAGACTCAAACGGGAACTGGTGCACGACAACGGGCCTTGCTGCACTCTTGGTTACGACACTCCCGGGGGATATGCTTAGGATAATTCTCATTTTATTTACAAACCACTATGAAGTGTTATGAGTACATACTTCCTCAAAAAAAACATTTCTTTTTATGATTATGGATTATATCCATAAATAGATCAATTTATGTAAAGTGTTTAACAAGTATGGAATTATGTATTTCAATTCATAAACTAATCTAGTTTATGCCATTGTTTAGAAATGGCGCCTAGTGGAAGGAATGGAAACCGTATCAATGCACGAACTCTGTGTAGGGATTTCCCTCATACTCAAGATAATTATTGTGGATCTGGAGATACAACTGGTGCTGATCAGCTTCTCACCGTACTGGGACAACTCACGCAGGTTATGAATAATAACCTTACTCGTATGGAGAACCCTGATCTGCAACGTGGAGGATCAATGCTAGACCGTTTCATGAGGCAACAACCACCAACCTTCAATGGGAGTACAAATCCTACAGTAGCTGAGCAATGGATAAATTCCTTAGAGAAAATATTCCATGCCTTGGGGAGTAGTGAAAGGGAGAAGGTTGTCATGGCAGTTTACCGCCTCACTGGAGATGCCGATCAGTGGTGGTCGCTGATTCAAAACACAAAGGAATATGATGACGTATCGAATATGGAATGGAGGGAGTTCAAAGACCTTTTCTTAGAAAAATACTTTCCTCGTGACCATCGAGCAGATATGGAAAGGCAATTTCTGAGTCTGAGGCAGAAGGAGGATGAGAATGTCGCAAAGTATGAGGCTAACTTTACAAGGATAGCGAGGCATGCTTCCAATTATATACGTAACTCAAGGAGTAAGATTGATCGTTTCTTTGATGGGTTAAAACCATTTCTCCGTCGAGCTTTAGTATCACAATCCTTATCATCATACGAAGATATTGTCTCGTGTGCTATCAAGACAGAAAAAGAATTCTCTAAGTCTTATGACAACAAAGTAAAGCAAGAGAAGAAGAGAACGGTGGAACAAGTGACAGATAAAGGGAAAAAGGGAAAGAAGGATTTTCCATTATGTGATAATTGTGGGAAAAATCACCCTGGTACGTGCCTAAAAGGAATGGGAGTTTGTTATAAATGTGGAGAAAAGGGTCACCAGGCTCGTGATTGCAAGGGAAAGAAAGAGGCTGTCAAAGTTGAATGCTACAATTGTAGGGAAACAGGGCATCATGAAAATGAATGTCCTAAGAGTCAAGGAAACTTACCTCAGAAAAGGCCAAGGGATCAAGGCCAATCTTATGCTGTGACTACAGTTGAAGCGGAATAATTAATGTATTGGTGATTTTGGACTCAAGGATTATATTCTGGTTATAAGAATAATGTGATATATATATATGGATTGTACTGCAGTACTTGTTGATTTCATTAAGGTTTTAATATGATTAAGGTAATCATATTTTTAGTATGTGACAATAAGAGAAACTTTTCTTTGTTTGGGGAATCTGATGTTACAATTGATTTTCGAATTTAGAGACCTTTTAGAGAAATTCTGGACGGAGGTATTTTGGATAACTATTAAGGTTGGAATGGATTAAGTTGAACCATGGATAGTATTGTTTAAGGTTAAAGAATTTCTGAAGATTATTTTTGGAATATTATAATACTATAGTTTTAGGAAAAAGGACAACCTGCAGGGTGGGGAATAACCCGTCGCATCGGACAAAGCTGCAGGAATCGAACCCACAACCATAGTGCGACAAGCCTTTATTTCCTACCACTAGCCTACAGGAAGTCCCTGGTTATTACAAAATAGTTTTACTAATCTAAATGGTATGTTTTAACATTTGTAACCTTATACAATTAGGATAAATAGAATATTTTTGAGTTCCGTTACCATTTGGAGTAAAAGTTGGGTTTGTGGTAAAAATTTATTAACGAATGAAAGTATACATATCAAGTATGTATATTCCCTTACGTTCTTAGTAAATCTCCTAAATAAATTCCTCAACATTATAAAAGGTAACTTAAAACAAAAATGTTGTCGTTTAACTTTTCCAACTGGGGATTCAATGACCGTTTAACCAATCACAAGTTTGGGATTTTCTTGTGGTTAAACTTTCTCCTAATCCTGTTTTCTATAACTCTCTATCAGACCTTGATGGTTTGTTTCTCCTCTATATCCATATTTTCATATAATCCTAGAATGGGCTATATCGGGTGACCTTTGTACTTATCCTGCTTTCTTTTAATGTTATATATTTATTAACCTTATTTCCGATGTGGGTTTTCCTCAAAGGTATTTTCTCTTTTCAACCTTTTATTTTCAAAGAAAAATTTCAAATTGCGAGGACGCAATTTATTGAAGGAGGGGAGAATGTAACACCCTGAGCTTCCACGATACGCTTCTCATTCAGTAATGCAATAGCTTGCATTGTCCGCAACTTCGAGTTCTAAAACACCGCGACTAATCAAAGTAGCCGTTATGAATAGTAATAACCACTTTTTAAAATTATAGAAATTTTATATTTCAAAATGGACTTCATTTTTGGATTCGGAATATCAAAATTAGCCTATGTTGAATTTTTGGTATTTTTCTGAGAACTTCAAATTTTTTATGAATAGTGAAAAATACATTAAAACAACTTTTTTTAATCAAAATAATTTATTGTGATAAATTATAATATTTAGTGGTTTTAAGGTATAATTAGAATATATTTTTACCATTTTATCCAATGGTGGTCATTAGAATTAATTTAACATTGAAATTGGACATAAACAATTGCCAATCTTTTGATATAAATTGTTTCTTAAAAACACATTATTTGTCGTAACAGCGGGAATTAATTATAAAATTAATTAAAGCAACTTATATGTTTGGAATTTTGTAAAATAGACATCATTTTTGAATTAGGAATATCAATTATATCTTAGGGTGAAATTTTGGCCTTGTTCTGAAAAACTTCAATTTTTGATGAATAGTGAAACCACTAAGTGGTAGTTAAATAACTGATTTTTCGTTTAAATGAAATATTACCACTTTTGTGATTTGATTTTCAAAAATCCGACATACATGGTTGTCATTAAGAAGTAAAATGTGGTTCAATGAGATTAAAATAATTTTTTGGTGAATAGTAACTTTTAAGTTCTTAATCGCGATTAGAGGTAATTAGTGTAGTTTAAGGTACAAATAATGTTTTAATAATATGAGATGAGCATGACACTTGTCCTACTCCTATTGGATGAGTCATGGCCGACCAAGACAACCCATGGGTCAACTTGGGGACCCCATGGAGCCACTTTAGTTGGAAAATGACATTAATATATATTTATTTAATGTTAAAATTAAATTGACACAAACATGAGTTATTTTACTAAAACATTTTTTAATTGGGGTTACACAAGTCCATATTTTGTCTATAAATATTAATTAGAGAGATAAAAAGATTTCCTACATCATAGTATTTTTTTTATAATTTTTAGACATTAAATAAATTAAATTATTTATGACATCATTATGATGCAGCGATGACCTCATTATTTAACGATTTAAATAAAATGAGAAGATAATGCAAACTCCAAGGCTTACACTTGTCCAAATCCTATTGGATGAGGAGATTTCGAAACCGTATCACCTTATCCTAAAATTATATAAGTGTGGGACCTTTAGAATCCGAAAATCATTGTGAAATAATTTAACATTTCAATCTTTCCAAAAGTGCCCCTCCTCTCCACTTATAAAAGGCCCCCACCTCTCCCACCTCATTTACACTTTCATGCCATTTGGATCGGCCATCCTCTGCCCAAATACTCTCCCAACATCCCCTCTTACTCATAGAAGCCTTACTTTGGGCAGAACTCTTCTCAAGGAAGCCTTTGGCTCAAATCAAAAAAAGTTACCCGATTTTGAGGTAATGTCTTTTCTAATGTTGTTTTGTTTTATTTTTCTTCTCCAACCCCCTAAACTCTTTTTATTAATTAATTTTGTAACAACACCAGTATCCTAAATATACTAGGATGTTGTTATAATAAGTATTCGAGCTACACTTACACACACCTATATCTAATGGTTAAAGAACATACGGTTTCTGTGGATGGCGAATTTCTGCCTCACGAAACGATGATTGTTCAACACTCATATAACACCTTCCAAGGTGGCCATTAAGATGTAAATATTTTTATATATGATATATAATATATTTATGTTCTACTTATGCTTCTGTATTTCTCATTTATGGCATACTTTATGATTTCCATTATGGGTAAAACGCGATAATTTCATTTTAGGAAGTGCGGACTACCGCCCCCTCAAAGTGATTTGAATCGTTAATGCCATATGTGGGATGTATAAAGTATGGATTAAATGGTATTATACACTATATTATACTGGAATTATATTATACATTTATATCATTATGATTTCATTCCATTAAATACGAAATAGAAATGAAAGTAGCGTTCATGCGTACGTACGGCTTACCGTCTCCATGAACGGTGCATTTCATTTCTTACCTCTAAATGTTACATAATATTATAAATGAATGTATATACTGGATATATATGATATATATGACATCTAAATAATTAATATAATTCTGGAGATAATGGATATTATACCACATAAACAACTTGTAATTATAAGAAGTTTATTGTTGATTCAAGTACCAAAGATCGACAAAACGACCGTTATTAACTTAAATAATTACATAATGTTCATATCATTGTAATAAGTGATATAAAAAGGACAATGAAATTGAAAATGGTTCTTAATAAGGTATATATTAACTCTAGTTTATTATTCAGGAGGTTAAATAACGGTTGAGTCAAGTTAGATACGAGGTAAGGGAATTTCTTAATCCAATTTCTATTCTTTGGGTTAATCTCCTACTTTCAAATTATGTCATGATATTATTATGTCCTATATTGTATTTGTATAATATTTATGTGTACTTATAGTGAATACACATTATAGATGTACTTTATTTAAAAAATGATCTTTTTAAGGACTTCGTCTCTATCTCCTTTCATTGAGGCATATTTCGTTTTATACACAACTTTCTTTTATACGGTGTATAAACTCCTTTGACTTTTACTTTTATACAAAAGGAATCTTTTTATACGAAGCGTTTTACTAAACGACAACAAGGGAATGTTTTTATTTCCGTACTTATGCGGCGACAACGACTTCTCTGCCTCCGTGACCATTATTTGAGTTTCGACTTCCTCTACAAGCCATCACTTTTTTAATGAAAAATAAATACAAGGTTTTAACTTTATTTTATTTTCGTTTTGAAAATGGTTTTGAAAACGTTTTTATTATATCAATGAGTTGTATTGATATCTTGTGATTGAAATGTGGAAATGTTATGTTTCCTTTATGCATGTTTTATGTGATACGATTATGTTATGGTTTATGATATGTTTAAACCTATTCATATGAGGAATGCATTGGACTTAATAAGTGACGGGTGGAGCCCGCTATAGCTCCTCGATGCATCGGCAGGTCTCATGAGACAAACTAGTGTCTTGGCACGAGGCCTTGACAAAATCTTATTTGTGGTCTTGGCACGAGGCCTTGACTACGTGGTTATGATAGTCTGGCATTATGCATTCCATCATTATGAAAGTGGTTATTGATATTGCATGTGATTATTCGACCAGTAGAATATCCATGTGAAGAAGTGAATGGCATTATCTCATTTTACTTTTGCCATATTATGTTGATGTTCAAGTTTAAAAGGCTTTTGTTTTAGTTATACATTGCCTTAAATGTTTATGTTTATTTATGAAAGCTTCCGCAATATTGTTATCCTTACTGAGCATCTGAGCTCACCCCTTTCAATGTTTTAATATTTTCCAGGATGTGAAGAAGTATTTTATGAATGACCTACAGGGATAGTCATAAGAGGATATGAGTGTGGACTATGAAGACTTTGTTATTAGTTTTTCACTTTATGATGTAATGTAAGACTTATGAATGTATCTAGTGTTTCCGAGGCTACTAAACTAATCGGTCTTTCGAGACTTGATCTTTTGTGATCATGCCAATGTTACGAAGTAATGCACCGACTCTGGGTAGCTGGGGTCGGGGCGTTACAGAAATCCTAGATTTTAGGTATGATTTTTATAGTTTATAGGATAAAAAATATGTATAAATTTATACATTATATAATTCTATATCGGTTAAGTCCCATTATTTTTATAACCAGACAAATTAATTATGTATTTAGAGAGACAATATCAGGATTAGTTTTAACCACATTGGGTTTATACGAGGTCCAGAAATATTAACATGTCATTATAAAGGGTTTTTCCTAGGAATATTGTTTGAATTAATCACATGTGATGTTTTAAATAATAAAATCAAATAATAGTGCAAGTTGTATTTGAAAATAGTATTACAGGCTAGGGAACCCTTCCAATTGGTGTGGTAATAAAAACATTTCTATTTTTGTATTATGATCATTTTTGGGTTAATTCAGTACATAGAGAACTAGTTACAAGGATTTTTTGGATTAAAAAAGATGAATATATTTGTAAGATCATAATTTATAAGCTGTATTACCTTGGATAAATTATTATTCCTTAAGTGGGTTACATTAGGATATATTTTTAATTTTTCTATTTTTTTTATTTTAAAACTTTTAAAATAAAATTTGGAATTATTTATAAATGTGTTATAGAATTTTTTGAATCTTTAATGACAATTAAAAATATATGATTGAATATGAATCTAATTATTAGAGTTCCATTAAGGACTTATCATAATAATGATAATTTTTTGTCCACTGATTGATATTGGAGAATATACATATATATAAATACTATGTCTGGTGATATTATGGAGTTTGAGATTATAAAATAAAATGATACAGTTGTCACCTCTCATGTTTCTTTTTACTCAAGTTTCATAACATGTTTGATATTTTTTACTTTATATATTGTAGAATATAATAAATTTATAATAAAAATCTCTCACTTTTAGGTCTTATGCCTCTTTTTTGTATATGAGTAATACCAAACAACCTACTATTGTTGGAAATCACTATTTCATAAACTGTATCATAATGAACGCTAAAATATGTCTACTATTGAGGTTTATATTTAGACGGTTATTTTATGAATGAGATAAATTTGTTTCAAAAAAATATACATCAATTTTGATTTTTATTTTTACTTTTTTTTACATATGATAAGAATTTTTTTTCCAAAATAGTTGATTTTAAATTTATTAAAAAAATTAATTTGTTTTACCAAAAGTATGAATTTTATGAAAAAATCATTAAATAAGAAAATAGTATAAGTTTGAAAATAAATTTAAATGGTAAAAATGTATATACAGAGTAATCCGAAATGTTTTTTTAAATACTATCCTAAAAAAATAAAGCCTATGTGTAATAATTTATGAACATATGTAATATTTTTCAACCAATGAAATTTTATTAGTGTCTTATTTTATGTAAATTCTATTTTAGTAATATTACGTTTCAGATTCATTCATAATACATATAAAATTTATTTTCATTATATTAATTTAATTTATGAAATTAATATTAATATCATTTTTCATTTAATATTTATCATATATTTGATGCTTAAAAATAAAAATTTTATAACGAACGGGTCCTATGAATGAAAATATTAAAAACATATTGACATACCATATTATATTTACTCGATAAAATTGAAATTTTATAGAAAAATTGTATTCAAAATTTTTGAAACTATTAAATTATTTATGACTCGTTGACGGTAAACTAATTCGGTTTTATATTAACTACGAATATAAAAGTGAAATTGTAGTTTTATAATAATTAATGTTTTAAGAGATGAATAATTTCAATCTACGTAAATTAGAATAATATAATTTAAAATATGAAACTATTATAATTTTAAAACACATAACCAAATAAATAAGCACTCATTCAATTATAAAATAAATGTAACTAAGATTAAAAAATACACAATATTGAAAACAAATTATCAAATTTTTCAATAAACATTATTTTAAAATTGACCTTATTTCTATGAAATATAGATACATAATTATAATAAATAAACCAAAAATTATTTTTTGTGAAAAATATATTTTTTATGATTTTTATTCTTATTTTTTTATTTATAAAATAATTACCATGCGGAACTTCTTATTATGATTAATAAGTATAAATTGGATAAATGAGGTATCTTAGTTTTTTAATAATTTAATGGTCACTTACACCTTCCTCAAATCCATCTTTGGTGTTAGATTTCTACCGACATGTATCATATCAAAAATTTCTACCGAATTCACCTTACTCCCCAAAGAAGCCTTACTGCATTTTGATTCTATTTTTAAACCTAACAAACATTAGTTTCACTGATAATGCCCTTTTTCACTAAAAAAGATATCACCCTGACCAATTCACTCATTTATCTCAACCAAAATGTAATTGATCAATAATTTTACCTCCTACATCTTGTCTATGTCCACCTCAAAGAGTTCTTATCGTATTAAGAAGCTATACAAATAATTAAGAAGAAAAATAGAATTGTAACGATTTACGAGATGTTTATTTCTTTTTATCTGGAGTAATTTTATTATATTAAAATTTCAAAATAGTTAATGCATTTAAATATCATGCTATATTCTAAAATTTTATATTTATTAATTAAAACTATGTATCCCCCTCCTAGTATATAATTACACATATGCTTTATAATGATTAAAAAATGGCTCTCATTCTACCCATTCAACATTTTGTTACGACCCATTATTTTATTGTATTAATTATTGGGATTATGTGGAATTATCAACTATTTAATATAGGAAAAATGATATTTTAATCCATTAAATTAATTTCATAATCCATTAAAATTTCAGAAATCATAAATTGTTGGAAATAAAGGATTAATGGTTTTCCTAGAAAATACATCAGTTTCTTGATACAAGGATTTGGATGCCATTATGAAAATAATGCACCTATGGTTATGTGACCTAAATGGTCCAGTTTATAATTTGGATGAGCCGTCACTCTAATGCATGAACAATGGGAATAACAGTGAACACATATCTAGACACACACTGAGGATATACATTGGAATATTCAAATGCTCTTTATGAACCACGGTGGATGAGTTTTCTTATAAATTCCTTTAGTCTCTTAAAAATAAATTTATTAACATTATTACAATAATCAATAACCACACATAATAAATTTTCCCTTCCCACTATATTATAATTTTTTGGGTACATCATGTTTCATTCATGATAACCCATGACATAAAATTTATTATGAATTCTTCATCATGAAATCCTCATTATTCTTTATAATGTGGAATTTTTTTATTTCATTATTACCCCTTATATGGATTTACATGTGTTTATTCGGTTCTGTATTCTATTAGGAACAACTTAAAATGAATTTTTTACACATATAGATATTTACATGGACTCAATCAAGTTATGGGTGGGGGATTAAATCATATAACCCCTTGAAGAATTAATGGTTCTCATGATAAAATATTGGTTAGTTTTTTCTAAATACCTCTTCCAATAATAAAGTAGTTTCTTGTAACATAGTAATTAAATAATTTATTGATATACAATGTTATAAATCCAAACAATATTTGATCGATAGTTTTTTATCCATATTTCCATTTATTATCAAGAATATATTGTGAATTGAGTTTCAGTTGATTATTGATTTCTGTTTTTTAATTATTATCACCATATCAATTATTACATATTTAGGCTCTATAATATTATGTTATATTCTACCCCTTATAGAGAATATGATCTCTTCCTTATATTTTTATATTTACCTGGGAATCATTGTGGGGAAATTTTTAATTTATAAGGACATTTATTATAGGAAATTCATTTTCTCACAATGTGTTAACACCGTATCTAATGATTCCAAATTTTTTAAATATATAAATAATTATTTTTAATATCATTAAATTATTAGTTCATATCGAAAAACTTATTTTCTAAAATAATAATAAAAACAATTACCAAATTAGTGTTACAATTTATCTACATGATACAACATTTCTAGTAAAATAATAAATAAAATAGAGATTGGATTTTGTGGAATCACCAATGACAAGTTACATGTTTTCATCATTTGAATTATTTCATTTTATCGCTATGTTTGTTCTATAAAGATATTATCTAAGTAGTTTAAATATAAATTATAGTACTATATCAATATTTTATTATACATAAGATATCATGCCTATTTAAAAGTTCATGTTCTATTAGATTTCAAATGTGATCAAATCTAGAAAAACATTAATTTTGTTTTTTAGATAATACATCCCATAAACAGTCATGCAATACATGAATAAAAAGGTTTAGTGAGTTGGATGTTATAAATATATATATGTGTGAGAGTGTGTGCGTGTGTGTGTTTTCTATATGTGTTTTGAACATTTATTTATAATCAAGCTTCTCAAGACCCTTTTATTGATATAACCCTTGATATAGTCATTTTTATAACTCGAGGAATGTGAATATAAGATTATGGTTAGGTCAGATAGTCACTAAAAAAACATATATAAATATTTTAGATCATAAACACAAAGGATAACATGAAGAGATGATAAATATCCAACTATAATATATTGTGACCATAAATGAGAAAAGATAAACATTATAGAGTATCATAATATACTAAATTGATCAAGAAATCTTCATAACTATTATGAATTTATAAAAATACATTTAAATAGTCGTATAAAAGTTTAGGATGACAAAAGTTTGATGAATGCATTAAAAACATGATGTATCACTAAATAATAATATATATTGAAATATAAAATCATCTTTAAAATTTGGAATAACATTATAAAAAATATGAAAATGTTGCACAATCATAATCATTGGAATCCCATTATTATAAAATATATTATTCACACACTAATTTGAACAATCTCAATATAGTCACGCATGAAATTTGATCAAATTAAATATGATGATACTAGAGTGAATATTCACATTACATCCACACATGACTATATCAAGAGATATTAACATAATCCAATTAATTAGGCAGTGATTTTGACCCTAACTATAATAATACTTTATATGTGCTCCAATTAAAACCTTTTATCATCATATATTAATGATTATATTGGAAAAATCGATTTCATAGCCATTTTAAAATAATATCATAACATAAACATGAAAAATATTATATTTAAATATTATCAATTTATGAAAGGAAGTATATCGTAATAAAATATATGTTTTCATAAAAAATTATCTTTATAAGGGATAAACCTTGAATGAAAAAATATAATTGGAAATAATATGGTTTTCACAAAACCAATTATACATTGTTAAAAAATATGAAATGAAAATTTCATATAAAAGCATTTTTTTGAAGTGGAATAGAAGACATTTTGAAAATAATATTATATAAATTTCCACATAATGTATCCTTGAAGACAAATAGAAAATAAAAATAATAATTTTAATGGGTTAAATAATGGAAATTTTATTTAGCAATGTTTTTAGATAATTTTAATGAAAAATACACATCAGATAAATTCTTAAACCCATTTATTAAAAAACTATTTAATGGAATAAAATATTAATAGAAAAAATAAAGCAAATTTTTATTTTGTTGAAGAACACTGTGTTGGTCAAAAAATCATTTAAATTGATTCAAATGATTCATTAGTGAGAATAATAGTTATTCCTACATATATTATATATGACTATTTTGGAAATAAGTTAATCCAAGTTCAACTTACTAATGATGAGAAGTAATTTTCAATGAAAACAGGTGGAAAAATCTAATATAAAAATTAAATTGAGGGATCAAATAATTCTTTCAAATTTTAAAATTGTATGAATGGTTTTGACCCAATGAATCCAAAATTGAGATAATGGAACTATTAAAGAGAAACCCCAATTTATATGATAACATTATGACCTCATTTATAAAAAACAAAACCATATTAATAATGTATTAAAAAAAATTAAAATTAATAACACTTTACAAGAATCATTTTCCATGATTCTATAAATGACATTTTTATAATCAATTTTTAATTTTATGTGTCTGTATAATTGATTATTTTGAATATTTTTATAAATAACACCACTATAATGAATGTATATTAAAGGGATGTAACTAAATAATAAATATGATATATATTAGAAACGTTTTATTATTAAGAGAATTTTTATAGTGAGCAAAATTTTCTATCATTCTTTTGGAAATTTAAATTTTAAATAAGTGTTGTATAGACCACCACCACCCTAAAGTAACATATATATTTTTTCATCTATTTTCACCATTATTTTATATTTTATATCCAATTTTCACTAAAAAACCTAAAATTATATTTTTAATTCATTTTATTTATAAAATTAATATACATTTCAAGGAAGAATAAACATTTATATTTACAATAATATATAATTAATGATATGTTCATGTTCAAGATTGTCTGAGAAGCTACAATAATAATTCAAAAATTTATGAATATTAGCTGTGGTGAAAAAATGGATGGTCTAACTTTGTAGAGGTGGTAGTCTACACAAAGGATGAATTCCAAATTCATTGTTCTTAATAGAAAATTTAAATGACCATTAAAATCTATTATCATATAATAACATAATTTATTTTGTAAATAATAATGAAATCATTATATTGGAATATTAAATGTAGATTTGAAAAATTCTAAAATAAAGGATTATAATTTAGGGAAAGAATATTACTAAAGTTGATATTGATATTTTTCATGGCAATATTCCTCAAAATATGGTATTAATCAAATCCCTTGTTAATAGAGGCATAATTAAATAGAATATCAAAATATATAATTTAATATCATAATATTTTCAAGTAGAATCTTAATATATTGAGTGTCTTGGAAGGGGTGGTGATAGGTCACTTTTATTATTGTGGAGAATGTATTTATTTTTAAATATTTCAACATAATATGTTGATATAATATGTTTCACAGTTAAATAAGACACTCGAAGGAAAAATAAATGGGTGGGGGATAATATATGGTCAATAATCCCTCATAATTGTTTTATCACTGATTTTAAACATGTTTTTATGTTCCTTACTCATATAATTTTCCATTTTACCATTTTTTATATTATCGTGGTAACTAGTTTTTACCAAAGTAATTAACATTTAATGTATACTGAATAGACCACTATTATATAATACTTATATATGGATTTCAAATATTGGATCCACATTAAGTTATAACACTTTTACTTCAAAGAAAAATCCATTTAAAAATCTGCATATAGAATGTATAAAAACAATATTTTAGAGAAAAACTGTTATACAAATAAAATTTCATTGTTTGGTAAAATTATCCTTGTCATTGATTTTTATTATATCAATATTTTTTTCATAAAAAAACTAAATATATGTGCCATTAAAATAAATAATATTTTTTTTGACAATTCTATTTATGTAGTCGATAATTTCAAACGTTGTTTTTATTCCAAAATATTTATTATATTCCTAAAATATTAATCATTATTACTAGATATTCTTCATGTTATTTTTAAAATATATATATCTACATATTACCCACATATTTTAACAAGTAAATTCTCTTATACTTGTTTAGGTCATTCTTAAATGTCATAAAATTTATAGTCTTGGTAAAAAATATAATTTTTACTATTTACATAAGGATTAAATATTTATGAATAATACATAAAATTATATACTAATATAATTCTTTCATTATGAATTGATAAATAATGATTATTTTACAAAATCAAAATCAAAATTTAATATAAAATTAATTTTCATATAAAAAATTATATAATGAGAAATATATGTTATTGAAAACTGAGTTATCTAAGCATCAAGTGTAAACAATCAAATTCTTAATTCATTTCTAATTGATTTATATTGTTTTATAGATAATTTGTATTATTAGAGTTATAATATTCTAATAAAATATTTCATAGATAATTTATGATTAATTTTCATTGTGTGAAACAATATTTAAACAATTTATTTATTCAGGAGATAATTTTTTACTAAAATAATATAGAATAAAATTTTACAATAAAATAAAAAAATGACATGATAAATATTTTATTTCAGGGAGTAAAAAATGGTGGGTAATTTTTTATCAATATGTATTTTGGTTCTAATGTGGCCACCTCTAATGTGTGACTATTCTAGATAAAATTTACTATATAGGTTTTTTGATTCCTTGACAGCTTGTCTCATTCGTCTTCAATCTGAAATATTTGTAATTTATTTAAAGGTCATATTTTAATTGGAATTATTTTGAGATCTGTAAATTTTATGGAGTTGGTATGTAGGTACCTAAAAGTGATACCTATAAGACATCATTCATTTGAGATCGATGTGTATGGAGTAATATGTGAGATTATATGACCTCGATACAATTAATGAACTCAAAGGGGTAGATGTATCATTGGATTAGATTTTCTTTTATCAAAATCATTATAACCATATTATATAAAGATATTATATAGAACTAAATATCACCTAAATCAAAATCATGATCTCATTGATGATTATAATATTATCCCTCCTCATCATTACATAATTATTCATTGTATGGTACAAATATAGGTTATTTTAATATTTTAATTCATGTAAAGAAGGTACATCATACAATAATAAATTAAAAACTATTATAGATCTTCATGAAATAAATATTAATGAGTTCAACCAACATTACGTTAACTAAATATGAGATATTAGGGACATACATAGAAGGAACATGGAGAGAATGAAGCACAATAATGGTATATGAAAGGGAGAAAAAGAAAATTTGAACCTGATACATATCATTAAGAATGATAGTCATAAAGATAAGGAAAAATAGGCACATCATACTAATAAGATCATGAATAATAACATAAAAAATTTGTTACTACATTTTATTTAGAAATTCATAGTAATATCATCCAAGTTTGTTTTAAATGTGTCAAAATAAAATATACCAAGGTTATTCACATAGGTAACATAAAACATGTCATCTCTAGACATTACATTACTAACAGAATGAATTGGAGCCCTGTTAGGGATGTATTATTTTATTGTGAGCCTATTGGATCATAATAAATAATTTCAGTAGTCACATGTTTATAATAATGAACTTGATTTATTTCAAAATCATGTGGTATAAAAGTTCCTTAAGACATAATCATTATTTCATATTTACTCTATGAAAGTAAATTTGGTGATAATATATATATATCACCAAATAAAAAGTTCATGTTTATATAATGTTGAATACCTATTGAATGGTAAATAGGTTTGTGTATTGAAATAAAAATTATAAGATAATTTCTTATGTAATGGACAGAATTTTTAAAAGTAAATTTAGTTCCATGACATGTATAAAACATGGTTTTAGAAAAGTGTTTAGTGAGAGGGAATAAAGTCCACTCATTGTAAAAAGACTATTCTTATAGTAAACAGATAATAAAATGTAGAAAAAATGTTTTAGTTTGGTATTTATAATACATTCCACACAAATATAAATTGAAAAGATAAGTGGAGATTTCCTTTACTATGAAGTGTTTTTCTTAAAAACAATATGAAAACATGGGAGTTTGAGGAAACATTTAGGTGTCCTTAGAATGAACACATCACCAAAATTTTGTAGATATGGGGTCATGAGTGAGGATTAATGGTGAAATTAGTATGTATTTTTTTTGAAAAAGTGGAGTTATTAGTTAATAATTCCCAAATATTGGTCTTATAAATCTAGGTTGTAGAAAATAAAAAACTGTTGGATTAAAAAATATTTTTAATAATGTTATTCCAAATTTTTGTAAAACATTAATAATATTTCAGTCCAAGATAATTGATCACCATATTTTAAAATTTATTTTGTTATGGAGAATTAATTAATCCAAAAATAAATGTTATTTAAAAACCATGTTTAATTATTTTGACAAGGTAATGCCAATTATATTAATAGAAATTAACTAATTTTTATAAAAAAATAAATAACATTAATAAAATAACATGTTTTAGTTCTTGGATTGTGTTTAATTAAATATAATATCATTGTGACATAAATAAGATATTATAAAATATACTAAAAACCCAACACTTTTTTTTACTATTCATAAAAAAATTATCTATTTTAGAAACATCATATAAATTCACACATGAATAATTTCAGTGTCTTTGTTAAAAATATAAATTTAATTATTATTTAATAATTTTCTAAATTTCAGATTTTTATTTTTAAAAATGATAATCCATATTTCATTAAAAATAGATATTTTGAAGGCTTTTCCATATTTTTGACACATATAATAATTATCTAGGACATTATAAAATTATTTATATTTTATATTTTTTTGTGTGTGTTTCAAAAAAAAATTTAATTTAAAAAATAATTTTCATAGTAGATTAATTTCTTAAAATATTTAAAATAATTTCAAGAAAATTAAATTATGTTTAATATGTTCCAAATAATTAATATATAAAATTATTACCAATTAAATATTTATTCTATTAAGAGATCCCTTATATAAAATAGAATTTATAAAATAAAACATTTACTTATAAAAAATAAATTTCACTTTATGAAACAACACCCTAAATATGTAACACATTATTATACACTCATACACCTTAATGGTAATGAGTAAAATGGAGTATGTTCCGGCATGTGGATTGGATAACATCAACTATGTGGAAATCTACAATAACATAAACTTATCCGATTGAAAAAATCATTCAATATTCTCATGTTGATGTTGCAATTGGACTCGGTCAATGAAGATCCCTAGATATGATACCTCCCTCTCATATTCTGAAAAATGTGATTAAATTTTCAGGAAACTAGAAGTAGAGATAATCTATTATCTTATATACATCAATTCTCATTTATCATTACTATATATAAAGACCATTTATAATGGTAAAATTATCAAACAACAATATAGTATCTATTAATCATATCCCCCATTATAAATTATGAACAATGGTCATATTTGACCAACTTTAATATTTGATCAATGATCATATAATATTATAATAACAGTCACATTTTTCTTTTATAAGATACAATTTGTTTTTAATTTCATTCAAATATCATTACTATTTCATCTTAAGGTTATATCTTCATCTGTTAAGATGATTATTGGATTAATTAATTTTTATTTAATTTTTATCAAATTTTTATGGGGGATATGATTCTTAGAGACTAGGGACATCCATACCTTACCATTATAGCTAATATATTATATTTTTTTCTACTTATATTCCCTGTAATTTTATTTTGATTCACAGTTGACTAATGTAATGAACATTATTAATAATGGGTTTATAAATTTGTCTCCCATAATTTTGAACATATATAATTTTATATAATAAGAAAAAATCAATCATTTAGGAAACTAATTTCATTTAAAATGTATTATTCGTTTCATTATCCCCATATAATAAATTTCAGAGAAAAAAATTAAACACATTATCTAATTTTAAAAATGGTAATAGAACTTATTCTTTGTTGTCTCCATTGATTCCCAAATCGATTATTAATTTTCAAGGTTCCTCCAGAACACTTTTACGAGGTTGGTAGTTTTTTTATAGATGTATGTCTCTATTGTCCAGGATCTCCATCAGATCCTCCCCATAAGAAAGGTAATGTTCTATTTGTACCACTTCAAGAATTATAAAAAGATAGGGATCAAGTATAGGCTTTGTCATTATATATATGTGTAATAAATCGTGAACATTAATATTATTTTTTGGATGTTCTAGCTATACTCCACTGCTTATATAATGAAAAATAATACCAATGTTGAAAATGTACCATGGTACAATATTTCTATTAATTCAAAATCCCATGAATTTCTTCTATTGTGATATTTGAAGGAATGTTTTTGACTCCAACATCAAACTACATAACTATTTGATAGTGGTTAGTATAGATATTCCACTAAATCTGATCATCCATTATATGTTTATGATAAAATGAATCATTTTTATCATATCATTCACATGATCATCGCCAAGGAGGATTCTCTAACCAAATACATAAAATAATATATGACTAATACATAACATCCCATATAGATCATCATAAAGAGCCATTTGAATACATGGGTTGAAGCCGTTTTTTTATGATATATCAACTAATGGGATGTTTTTATCCTATCCACCTTTAAATTTCATCAATCATGTTTTAAACATTTCCTCCAGTGCCTGAATATTAATTTTTTATTTTGCATCATTTTTTTTATAATAGACCATACTAATATTACATTAATTATTCATATCATATAGATTACTTCTCCATAATTTTGATGTGATTCAGGTATCATGATCGAAAATGATTGAATGTGGAACCCCATTCATCCTCACTACTTTCTTTATGTATATTTGTGAATGTTATTGAAGATTAAAATCATCTCGAACTGTGATGTAATGAGATTCCTTGGTTAGTCATTAAACTATAACACATATCACATTTTTCCCATTAGATGTTCTTGGGAGAGTAGGGATGAAGTCAATAGTGATATTTTCCCATATCCATGTTGGTATATGAAGTGAATGAAATAGCCCTTTATGAATTCTTAACTTATCCTTCACTAGATGAAACACTAAGAAAATTTTAATGTATTCCTAAATCTATGTTTTTATTTCATCACATCAATAATGATCATTATGGTCCCTATACATGTTACTGATTCCATGATATATAGATAATATAGAGCTATGAGATTAATCCATATGATTCTTCATTATATCATGGATAGATGTCACACATATCCTTGTATGAATATTCAACGCACCTTATTGATCTATATTGAACTCCAAAAAAACCAATTCTTCATAGACATTATCATTTTTCGTGATAAAGTATATTCTATATTATCATTCTTGATCTTTTATCATAATGATGTTTGGGAAATTATTTGGGATAGGGATCACGATATAACTTCTGTATAATTCACATGCCCAATTTTAGAAGGTCATTGATCAATGGATCTCCTTTAATCCCCCTCATTTTTAAAATTACAAGGTTTTTAATACATAATTCATTAGTGAAATTGTTTCTCTTCTTGTGTTATAATGAATTGAATCATCATAGTCTTTATGAATTTCAAACCATTTCCTTTCACAAATGATTAATTTCTTATATGTGAAATTAAAATTCAAACAATGGTGGTGTGTGTATATACCACATTTCTCACCATAAAGATAATATCTCCATTTTTAGAGAAAAATTAACTACAACTAACTCCATTTCAATCATAGGATAATTCTCCTCATGAGGCCTAAATAATTGAGAAAAAAATCAATCACCTTATCTTATTATTATTATGACACCCCAAATACCTTAAATATATACCTAACTGTAATAACCCATAAATTTCAAGGAAATTTTTTTCTCAAATTATTGGGATTTGATGAGTACGCAGTTTCTGACGACACCAGATTTTGAGGCCCGTTGTTCCCGGAATCAATTTATGAAGTTTAGCTCGTGTACGTTCAGTGAATGGATGTGCAGATTTTTCTAACTTTTGAACCGGTTCTCGGAATCAAAATCTGAGGGCACCGATGAAATAGCAGCGCCGATAATTGCTTAAGAAGACCATTATTGGAGTTTCGTTTGCTGAAGAGGAGTTGTTAAAAAATGGATTAAGTGTTATGTGAAATAAAAGTTGTGTCATAATTTTTTTTCTCTTTTCTAGGTGGTTAATTCTTAGGTAAGGGAGTTGGGGTGGGACCCACTAAAATCCTAACCCCTCTTGATTAGGATATTTGTGAGGTGGGGCTCACACGAGCCCCACCCCTTCATATTCATCTAACTCCTCTAACCCTCAATTCATTTTCCAACTTGACATCCAATTAATTAGCCTATTCAAGATTAATTAATTAAGTGATTTTAACTTTTGAAGTTTTGAAATGTTGGAATTTGTAAATAGAATAAGGCAAAGCCATATTTTATTTTGGGTTGTTGTGTTTTGGGTAGAATTGAGAGTGGGAGAGATCTTTACATTGAAGAACATCGTATTCTTCGTTGAAGAACACGAAGAATGTAGATACGCCATTCCATCTTCTCTCCACGTCAAAGAAAGGGAGACGCCGCTGCCTCCTCGGACAATCTCCGTTGAGGTATATGGAGCCTCACCTCACGAAAATGTTTTCCGCGACACTCATCGTTCGTCAAATTCTTGGAGGTAGTGGTTGTTTCTTCGTTCAAGTTTTATTTAATGAACTTTGTTGTTAAATAATTATCTGCTTGTTTTCGATATAAAGGGAGGAGGTCGGACCGCACAAATAAGGCCGATCCTCCTCCCCTATGTTGAGGATCATTATTGTCGCTTGAAATGGAGGCGACTTAGTGTCGTTGTGCCATTTGGGGAAGAGATAACTACGGCTGGAGTGGGCCGTGGAGGAGGAGCGCGGCACCGTTGAGCCGCGCCGGTGAAGCCAATGCACGCCACTGCCAGAAGCGGGCCACCACGGCGGGGCGCGGCACCGTCAAGCCGCGCCGGTCGGACAAAGGCCGCGTCCTTTGGTCGTGGCAGAGTAGTAGGAGGCAGCCGGTCATACCGGCCGCCGGCACACCCTGGAGGCGGGACCCCCGCGGGTCCCGCATGGATCAACTATCAGACCATAATAGCTGGTCGTAACCCAGAAAAATTGTGGGTCAAACCCCCGACCAGCAAGCAGGGAGGACCCCACTGGGTCCGCCGTTCGATTCCAATGGGGCGGCACCCCCTTCCGTTTCTGCTCAGGGCACGGCCGCCCGAGCTGGGTCGGACCGCCCGCGCTGGGTCCGACCGCTCGCGCCTGGCCGGATCTCCCACGTAGGGGCGGGCCGCCCGCACTGGGCCGGACCCCCGCACCATGACAGGTCGCACCGGCTGGGCTGGGTCACGCCAGCCGAGCCGTGTCTCACCCAACCGGGCAGGACCCAGACCCGGGTCGGGTCGACCCGGTTTGGGCCGACCCAAGGGTATTGGGCCGGGTCGGACAAGGCCCAAACCCCATACATACAGACAAATGTGTTCAAACGCCCATAACATGGGCTATGGACCTCCGATCGATGTACCGTTAGTTGCATTGGAAACCTTGGTTTGATACGGCCATTTCGGTATTTTACACTCAAGGTTTCGGATAACATTGAGTATGTCCGGTTGGGTTCAAACATGAAACCAACCGGGGCCTCAGAACAGAAACATTTATAACTTGAGCTTCGGACGTCCGATTGACATGTCGCCGACTATTTTATAATCCTATTAGTGAGAAGTTTAATTTGGATTACTCCGCATGAGGTTTTGATGTAGCTGGATTACGGTCAGGTTGGTTTTAGCTTAAAACCCAACCGGGCCCCTAGACGAAAACGCCAATAACTCTCAGACCGAGCATCCGATTGATGCACCTTCTATCGCGTTGTGTTCCTTTTGATGAGACGGAACTTTTTGATACATCATCTTTGGATTTTGTGACAATTGATGTATCAAACCCCTTTGTCTTGTGGAGAAGACCCTCCTGTAAACGAGCGTGCTGTGAGCTGGAACCCTAGAGCTGGCTATGACTGCGACGACAATGACGAATTTACTTGGATCCTACGTGGGTTTGATAGCGAGGACGACCGTACTTGGATCCTTAGTGGGTTCTGCAATGAAGAAGACCGTACTGGGATCCTCCGTGGGTTCGACAGCAAAGATTACTATTCTTGTATCCTATGTGGGTCTAGCAGTATTTGACTCTGTACTTGTATCCTATGTGGGTCTGGTAGAGTAGCATGTCTTGTATCCTTTGTAGGTCCGATAGCTTAGCTGGTCATGTATCTTATGTGGGTATGATAGTTTAGATGAATCAGTGGCTACATCTGATCATCCCTATCACCTTACGAAGTGTATACCTGTGTGAGCTAAGTCTTGACTTTCAATCATTATCTTCGATATGATTGACTTGGTTTCCTGTGTGGATTGGGACGTACTTTCCTATGTGTATTGAGTTATAAATTCTTGTGTGGATTGAGTTATACTTTTATGTGTGTACTGGGTTGTACTTGAGCTCGCGAGTTGGAGTAGAAAAAGAATTGATGAATTAGGTATATGTATGGGCATATATCTAAGTAGTGTTGTTTGATACTTATGTTCGTATCGTTCCTTTGTAGTTTATCCTTTGTGGATTCTGGGAGACCATCAGGAGTCTCGGGGACCCTACTGAGTATTGTATACTCACCCCGGCACGGGCTTCGCCTGCGCAAAGTTGTGTTGGTTGCAGACGATGGACAACGCTAATCATGATTGTGGCTTGAGGAGCCGGACGGTACCCTGAGGTTGTCTATCATGTGGGACGTACACGGAGAGGATAGCTGGACTCGAGGAGCCGATGAGACTGTCTGTACTCACCCTTCACGTGGGAGTTCTGGAGGAAGACGTGGTGGTTGCTGCTTACTTTTCGGTTGTTGTACTTTCCTTTCATTTGTACTATTGTTTTAGTTGGGTTTGTATACTGGCCCATTTACATTCCAGCACATACTTGTGTTTACAGTTTAATTAGTCTTTACTTCCGTATGCGTACTCTATGGTGTTTGTTCTCTTTATAAAGGCAATTCCTTCCCAATTATCGGAATTTACGCCTTTGGTACTAGTCGCCAACACCTGGCCTATGGGAGGTGGGCTTGGGGTAGTCACGACACGGGACCCAAGGAAAGGTCGTGACACTAACTATAAATAATGAAACCTTATCTAACATTGGGGAGTGTTAACATAGGTTTAGTAACCAATATGTTCATTAAATCATATAATCATTTTTCACATCCCTTTTCCCAATTGAACATAGCCCTTTTATGATTAAACATTGTAATTGGATTAGAATGCCCTGTAATGTTTTTCAAAAACCAAAAATAATATACTACTAAACCAAAGAAAATACAAATATCAATTAGAATTTTAGGATGATTTCACGCCTCAACCAAAATTTTCATCATAAGTATAACTGAAATTCCATCATTTGGTACAATGTTTTCAATCAATACAACATTTTGTAACTAGAGTTCACATTTAATGAATTTTTTAAATACAATATCTTTCCTTAGATTTCCCAATTAAACATTAGATGAACCTCAGTATCCTCATGACATTTAGAATATGTCATAATATCCTCAATAAAAACAGCCACATATTTATTAGGTTTTTACTTAAAGAATATTTTCATTAAATTCAGAAATTTATAAATAGATTTAGGCAATATAAAGAGAATAAAAACAAACTCATAGTGACCATAAATTGTTTTTGAAGGGAGTATTTCAAATATTTGGTTTCATTACTATGAATTGAAGATACCCATATCAGATATCATTCCTGAAGAATAATTTTTCCCTATGAAGATGAACAAATAAATCATATATTCATGGATGTGGGTATATGTTCGTAACTATGATCACATTATGTTCTATATAATCAATTTATATCCATATGGACTTGTAATTATTCTTTACAATGATAATGCTTTCCACCCTATGAGATACACCAGGAAAGATAATTTTCTTATAAAAAATATCATGAATTTTTTCTTCAATTCTTATAACCCCATATGTTCAATTCTATATAGTTTCATTGAAATAACATTTCGTCTATGTATGAGTTCAATTTAGAAATATACCTTTGTTTCTGGTGCAATCTAGGTAATTCTTCAGGAAATATGCCAATGTATTACTAAATTATGGAAAAATTTTCTATATTTATTCTTCAATTTCATTATCTCTATTAATTGATCATACACATAAAGATGGATATGGGAGTTTCTTCATGAAAATACATTTCCGCGAAATCTCTACGAAAAAATAACTAGTATTTTCCATTCAAGACTGCTGAATTTTTCTTTGTTTCTGAAGTTGATCATTGAATTATCCATTGAGATTATGTAAATCACTAGAGGGGTGTTGAATTTCACTATGGAACTGTCAATTATATTTGTGATTAGATTTAACTTTCCAATGTTAGTACTATAATATTAATACACATTTGATTCTTGGATAATACCTCAATGAGCCTTTATTTATAACTCTACTTTTATCAGTTGAAGGAATGATTCAATATTTTTTAGAAAACATGGATGAAATAAATTAATGTGTAGAACCAAATTAGACAAATTATATTATTGTTTGGAGAGCATGATGGGTGTACATTCCAAAACATCATTTGGATACAAAACATCGGTTTTATGAAGAAAAATATTGGACCATTTTCCCTTGTTTTATAACGCAGATGATGGTGGGTTCGATCTATTAATTTTTTTTTGAAATTTATCGGAAAAGATAACATGTTTTCCACAATTGATGTGTTGAAATTCTAGTTGGGCCAAACAATATTCCATTTTTTCTAGTGTTGAGATATTGAGGATCCCATATAACATAAATATTTAGAGTTATATTCCCAAAATCTAAATTTTTTTATATCCACTCCCAATAAATAGATTTAAAAAATTATTCTTCCATCAATTTATTCATGTATAATGATCCATTTTCCTTTATCCTCCTTCTTGATCAATATTCCCCCATCAGTTTGGCTTCCTTAATTTCGTAAATTAATTCGGCCTATGTTACCACTTCTTCACTAAATACTGCAATTAAACATTTATATCACTCCATATTATCACTATATAGATTTCATATTCCCTATATTCCACATTCCTACATAGATGGAGTCTCAGTCCACTAATGAATCTATTCATCTTTCCCATAGGATCTATAGAATATCTATAGGTGAATCGAGCATGTCTTGTAATTTTCACCACATAGAATTGAACCAATTCAGTTTATTTCCAATTACATTTTTATAATTTCTTCCCTATATTAATTTTTATTGATCATGATTAATATTTATTGAATAATATTCCCTTGAAAAATTCAAACTAAATAGAGTCAATCTCATGTAATGGATTCTTTTTTATAATTAGTTTCTCTGGCTGATAATGTTCTCCTTCAATGTGTTATCCTACCAAGGTGGATTTCACTGGATCTAAAAAACATAGTAGATAAAATCTTTTCTATATAGATTATTTATTGATTGGTAATATAAGGATAAGTAGATCTATATAAGAAGTTGGTATTTATATTATAATAGACTCAAGGGAATGTTGTTAGCTTCAAGGTGAATCATTTATATTGATTTGATTCACATTATTTTTCATAACATTATTTAGTTGATTTATCGTCCTCTTTATGTATCCCATTTGGACATCCATCCAAAAATCATCAGTTCATGATCAACTACACTCACGAGTTACACGGTTATTCATATTTACTATAATGTTTTATAATAGAATAATCACTTAGTGTGAAATATGTTAATTTTCAAATTAATATAATTCTATTCTTATTTTTATCGTAAAACATCATGTTGAAATATATTATTAATATCCTATAATAATAATTAAATATTTTATATATCATTATTAGTGGTTCATAATCAAATTAGGATTAAACAAAAAAAATCCCCAGGATCTCCAAACTAGGTGTGTAATAAATTCCATTATCATGAACTAGTTCATTATCAAGACTGGAATAATGATTTATTTGGAGGTCTTACCCATATAAAGATCTATGACTAGAAAACATCAACTAATTTTAACAATATAGGAATTATTTTTTTTAAATCTCATACTTAATACTTACCAAAATACCAGCATGCTTTCCAGAATATAGACTAATACCTAGGCTTCATCCAAATTATTGTAGGATAATATTTCTACATTTAACTAAGATATCCTTTGATACAATAAATGGAATCCTGAATTCTTATTACACATTTGTTCATTACATGGTACAAACATAGGATCAATGGAAATTTAGTTTCTGGGAAATAATATTTACAGTACATAAAATAATAAAACATTATTCAAAATAAATTTTAATGTAATATTCATGGGTTAAACATAAGTTACATTTACTCTGTCTCATATCATAGGGAAATACATTAGAGGAAAGGGGTGTGTTGGAAGACTTGAAAGGGAATAAGAACGGTGGACAAAGAGCTTGTGATAGTGATAAATATCATTATGAACATGATGAATAATAATATGTTTTCAGATTGGGGAATATCATAAAAAAAATGAATCATTAAATTGAAATTTGACTAAAATATTTAAATGAAACATGTATTAGAATATCACTAAGGTTTATCACCAAGGTTTCATAATTTAAACATACCATGGTTATTCCCCATGTTTATGTAAAACCTACCATCTATAGAGAGTAATATAATTACCCAATGCATTATAGCACTATGGGGGTGAAATTGTCATATGTAATATTTTCATGTGAACAATATATATCAGAAATAGAAATTCATTTAATTAATAATTTATAGAGAATAATGAAGTATTTTCTTATAAAAACTATCACATAAAAAGTTTTTTAATGTCTTGATCATAACATAATTTTATTCAATGATTGGAAATGTGAGTATTGTAAGTGTATATTACTAAATCAAAATGTAAATTTTACATCCATTTAGATACTCATTTAAATGAATAAATGGTTTGGTTGTTCATATAAAAATAATAATAGAATTTATTATATTTAATAACGAAATTTGAGTTGTATACTTGGTTGCATGAAGGGTATAAAAAATTTTAGTTGATAAGGGTAAAATGAGATAGTACTAGGGTATTCTATTTTTATATTACTATTCTTACAATATTAGTATTATTGAAATTATAAAATATGATTATTTTGGTATTTTGAAGCTATATCATTAAAGGAAACATGAATGGACAAGAGAAGTGATACTTTTTCTTACATTAAAGAGTTTTTACCAAAACTCGTGGATAAAACCCTATGGGATTGTAGAAACCTTGGAGGACTCCTTAGGAGTAAAACTCACCAGATCTTCAGGGAGGATCGATATAGAGTTTAGAAGAATGTTTAAATGTTTTTTTATTTAAAGAAAAATATTATTAATTGTTTAATAATTTCCAAATATAGGTCATTGAAATCATGGTCATCAAATATTAAAAACCATTGTCTTACCCGTAGATATTTATCATTTTTTTGGACATTAGGGTTGTAATTTATGTTATTTGAATCTACTATACTAATCAAAATTTATTAAAACTTATATAGGCCTATAAAATTAATGATCGAACATAGTAGTGATTAAAAAATCACATTTCATTTTTTAATCTTTTAAATGTCACATATAGTATAAGAAATTGATTAAAATAAATTAAAATATATAACAATAATAAAATAATTTGTTCATGGTATTGAATTTTATTTAATTGAATATTAAATAATTATTACATAAATATGATGTCGTAAAATATAATTTAAATTCAAAACTATATTTTTTTAACAAAACAGATAAAAAAATTATATTAGAAAATATAACTATTTTCACCCGACTATTAATTTAATGTTATCATTTCAAATATTATTTTACTTTTTTAATAATAATTCTCTAAATTTTATATTTTAAAATTTAAAATATTAGAGTCATTATTTATTAAAAATAATATGTTTTAAAGAACAACTAATGTTCTGACTCATGTAATAAATTTTCTATGAAATTAGAATATTATTTTATCAATAATATTAATATGGGAGTTTTTAAAAAAACTATTTGACTACAAAGTAATTTCTTATATAAGATATTATTATAAATTTGTTTACATTATCCAAAAATAAATAACATTATGTTTTATTTTAATTAAAAAATCAATATATGAAATTTATCTCAATTAAATATATATATATATGTTGCTAAGAAAAAAATTTCTTTATAAAATGTTAAAGACACTTTATGAAACAAATTATTAGAAACATACACCCTTATTAAAATAACATATTTCATAAAGATATAATGTTTAATGGTAGTAGGTAAATGTGGTGGCATAACTAACATTGATCAGGTGGTAATATACATTAACATTAACATCTCTCATCAGATATTTCGTTCAATATTTACTTGATGATGATTTGATTGGGAATGGTCATGGGTGAATGCTAGCGATTCTACATCTTCCCATGTTCTAAAACATGGTCTTTAGTGCACATGATTATATAGGATGAGGCCAATTTTTGTTCTTTCGGTATCAATAATCTTTTTTCAATACTACTTATAAATGAATGTTGTAAGGTTAAAATTAATAACCAAGGATATAGTTTCCAAATATCAAAACGGCCATTGGTCATAATAAAAATGGTTATATTTTAGATACTTTCATATTTGAAGAACTATCATATAAAAGTAGAATTCCATGAATCAAATTCCCTTCATACACTATAAATATAATTTCGTTCATTCAATCAAAATCTACTAATATTTCTCCATAAGTATTTATTTTCCATTATTATGATATATATTTTTTAAAAAATACATATTATTGGTTTAATATCATTTTTAGTGGGGTAATGATTCTAACATACTAGGGATATCCATACATTCCAATTTTTTCTAATCTATTTTATATTATATTTTATAGAGGTAGTGTTTTGAATTTTTATTCATTTTATCGCTAGATAATGAAATCATAATTATTATTTAGATAACCTTGTTTTGGTATCTAATTATTTTTTATGTGAATGTCATTTTATAATATGTAAAAACCGATCATTCAGGAAAAAAATGTATTTAAATAGAGTAAGATGTTATAATTATCCACAAAAATATTTTTTAAACATTGTACCGTGTGAAAATGTCACTAAATAGATTTAACCATTAATATTATTTCTAGCATAAGGTCATGAACTACCTATTTCCTCTATCCAATAAAATTTCATCGTATTGGAGTCCTATATTTATTTCCACAAAGAGCCTCATACGATGTCATCTCAATAATAACATGGATACTTATCTTATATGAGAACTCTACCAAGGGGAGGTATTTATCTTAAAATCCCCTAAAAGTTATCAAAAATGTTCTCATAACATCCTTCGGAGTTTTCATGGACCTCTTAGACCAACCAAAAATCTAAGTAATATATGATGATATAAAACTTAGCTCTGATTCTAATTCATTCTATAGACTTCTCCTAGACCCTAAACTAATCCTAAAATCCAGATTTCATTTTATGGATATTTTTATTCCATACATCCCTACCATTTATTTTATATTTTTTATATTGATATGATCAAGAGAAAATATTCTTTTGAAGAAATAAATTGGTCAATCATTTAGTGGTTCGCAAAAATAATCCAAATAGTATTATAGTAATTTGAAATTTGGGGAGTCATATGATTAAATCAATGGTTATTTTTCTCATTTCAATACTAGTATGGGTAATGATTGCCACATGAAAGTATATATATTTTATTCAAAGTCTAAACTAGTATGGGTAATGTTATTCTATACTAATCCTCAATGTATATCATAGGGTAATGTTTTCTTGTCAAAGATTACCCAAATATATTTCCAAGGTTGTTGTTAAACATCCAATGATACCAACTGTAATTCCCCGACCCTAGATTCCCAGAGTCAGCACATTATTTTAATACATTGGAATGACTATAAGGAACCAATTCCCAAATGAATGATCAGTTTATCAGTCTTGGAAAATAGATTACATACATGAACATTAAATAAAACATTTAAACATACAACACAAAAAAAAATTCTTTGAGAATTCCATTGTTCCCCTATCTTAACCCTCCATCTAACTCATAAAACACTTTTTGGGATCATGGGAAAATAAAATAAAAGAAAGGAGTGAGCTCATATTCTCAAGAAGGGAAAATAATTTAGTGGAACCAATAAACATTTAAGGAAAGATGTGTAATAAAAACAATATCCTTTTAAACATAAACATTAAAATATTATGGAAAAAATAAATCAAACAATACCATATATAAATGAAAATAAATATTTTACTAGTAGAATAATCAAATGTATTAACTAAATTCATATTTATGGAATACATGTTGTTGGACTTTAGTCTCTGTGTCAAGGCCTCGTGCCAAGACCGAGGGGCTAACTATAACTGGACCCCAACGCGGAGATCCTCTACAACTCGACTCCATCCCAGAGAGCCTATGTAACCGGAATCCATCCTGGAGAGCCTCTGTAACTAGACTCCAACCCATAGGGTCTTATGTTACCCAACCCCAATCAGGATAGCTTACTTTTTCTGGTCCCCAACCCGAAACATACTAGTCGAATGCATTTCTCGTATGAAAATGTTTAAACATAACATAAACATTCGTATTAAAACTAGCATACCAAATGTCAATACATTATCCATAAACCATGAATGGTGTAAAAATAACACATCCATGGTCAAACATATCCGAAAATCTTCAATAAAGTGTTGATTTTGTGTATCATAATAAATCAACTTCAAATAAGCTTAAAATCCATCAAAGGATATTGATATAGATGAAATCAAAATCATTTTTACAGAAATATCTCTTTCTATTTTGAAATTTTTTAAAAGTCTTATAATTAAAAATGAAAACATTTATTTTGAAAATATTATTATAAGATTTTAAGGGAAGCTTCGATGATGTTATAACTACATAAAATAGTATCACCTGCCGTATACGTTAAGAAAACATTCTTACCTTAATTTTGTCAAAAAGGTCTTAAAGTACCTTGTTTGAAAAATGACAGAATGATTCCATTAGAACCATTTTAAAAAAAGTAAAAAAGGGTATAAAAACATTAACCCATAGTAAAAATTTTAGGAGGTACATTTTTATGAAACATGTATGTGGATGATAAAGAGGTCCCAGTTGATAATTACGTATAAACGACCTCAGTTATTAAAGAGATTGTTGAATTAACCCTTACCAATTTGGTAACATACAAAAAATACACCCCATGAAAGGAATATCATTATATGAAGTTCTAAACACACATAAATTAAAATTTATTACACAAAAAATAAAATTATGGGTTTTACATACACCACACAAAAGGAAACATTGACAATAAATCATGAATCTCACAAGAATAAGGAGTGAGATGAAAACCCCATACGCTATGTCCCACTCGACCCGTCTGTTCTTTAAACTCATGAATAATAAAATGATGTTTAATTATACATTCATCATAACATTTTACAAATTTGTTATTAATTTTATATCACTTATTAGTACGTTATAAAAATTATGAAATCATTTAATTAAATAACAGTTGTTTTGCTGATATTTGGTATTTGAGTCAAAAGTAAACTTCTTATAATTACATGTTGTCAATGTGGTCAAAATTAATTTATATCCACAATTATATTCATGATTTATATACCATATATATCTATTATATCTATTATATACATTTTTTTATAACAATACAAAATATATGGATATAAGAAATGAATTGCACTATTCGTGGAGAGGGTAAGCCGTACGTTAGCATGGACGCTACATTCATTTATATTTGGTATTTTAATGGAATTAAAACATAATGATACATAGTTAAATTATAATTACAGTATAATATCATCTTTAATATAATTTACTACATCCGTTATACGTCTGACATAAGGCATTAATGAGTCATATCACATTGAAGGGGGCGGTAATCCGCACTTCCCCAAATGAAATTATCATGTTTACCCATAATGGAAACCACAAAGGTATGATAAAAATTGAAAAAACAGAAGCATAAAAAAACATAAAAATAATATATATCATATATAAATACAGTTCCATATTAATGGAAACTCTGAGAGGTGGTTGGAAAAAATTGAACAATCATTGTTTCGTGAGACGTTAGTTTGCCTTCCACAAAAACAGTGTATTATTTACCCATTAGATGGTGGTTTGTGTTATTATAGTTTGAATATATCTCATAAAAACATCATATTATATTGTGTATAATGGTGTTATAATAAAATAAATGGATAAAAATAGTTTAGGGGATGTAGAAGTAAAATAAAAGAAAATAAGTTAAGAGAATCCTTTACCTTAAATTTGGGTAACTCCCATTGGTTTGTACCAAAATGTCTTCTTGAAGTGACTTCTGCCAAATTTTAGGATTATAAGTGGAATAGAGGGATTTTTATAGGTTATTTTGGCAGGTTTTGGGCAAACCAAGTGTCTTTAGAGGAGTGAGTAATGGGTTAGAAGTGGTGTTCTTTTATAAGGGAGAAAAGGGGCGCATTAGGAATGTTTGGAAATGTAATTTTATGATAAACTTATCATCAATTTAAAAAGTTGAAAAAACACATTTATGTATAATATAAGATGACTCATGTTATAAATAAATTCATCCCATAAGAATTGGACAGGTTTTCGATATTTTATTAATATTTATAATCTTATTTATTTAAATCATTTATTAATGAGGTGCATACTACATCATTAATGCGTAATAAATAATATAATTTATTTGATGTTTAAAAATTATAAAAAAATACCATAATGTAGGAAATATATTTATATTTCCAATGAATATTTATAGTCGAAAAATTGACTTATATAACCCCTTATAAAAATTGATATACTAAAATATATTCGTTAATTTATTTTTTTCATTACTTTATATTGATTAAAATAATGTTTCATTATCTCTCTTTAGTGGCACCATGGGGTCCAAAAATCGACCCAATTATTACCATGGTCGTCCATGACTCATCCAATAATCTTAGAAAAAGTGTTAAGGTAATTTGGTATTATTATAATATTCATTTAACTTGAATTACCCTATTCACCTTTAACGGTGGTAAATAAAAGTTAAATGTTACTATTCACCAAAAATTATTATCAACGTATTGAACCAAATTTTTCTTACAGAGATCATCTGTGTCTCTTTTATTTTTGAAATTCCACTCATATAATTGGAAAATTATGTTTTATGATAATTTGTAATTTCCCCTAGGAGGTGGGTAAAAGACTGTAAATTGTTCGATAAACTTTTATATATCTAAACATATTAAAAAATGTCTCCAATGAATTGTATTGAGCATATATATGTACTATTTATCTATTTTGACCTAAAATAAATTAAAATAAAATTACTAATTATTTAAATAAATGTTCTGTTAAACCTATAAGAAATTGTTTTTTCACTATTCATAAAAAATTTGTAGCTTTCAGAAAAATACCAAATATTTACCCAAATATAATTTTGATATTCCCAATTAAAAAAATGAAGTATTTTTTACCAAATTAAAAACATATAAATTGAATTAATTAATTTAAAATTAATTCCCATTCTCAAAACCAAAAAGTAGGTTTTTTAAAAAGTAAAAGCTATCAAAAGAATAACATGTGTTTATGTAAAATTTAAATGTGAAATTACTCATAATGACCAACATAGTTATAAATGATAAAAATATAATCTAATTATACCTTAAAACGATTCATATGCATAATATATGTCTATAAATTATTTCAATTTAATATGTTTTTTTAAATTAATACATAGTATTTTTCACTATTCATCAAAATATGAAAGCTACCAGAAAATACAAAAATTTAATCCAAAGTAAATTTTTATGTCCCGATTCTCAAAAATAACTTCATTTAATTATATTTAATATATAAAAGTGTCAAATATTTGGTATAAAAAGGGTTCTCTATTAAATGGATAAAAATTACATTTTTAAAAAAAATACTTATTTTAGCCAAAAAATGAATTAGTTCTTATATTATGTTCTTGAAACACATAATATGGATGTTTAAATTATATGGAGTATATAATATTTAAAATTCAGTTAATAATATTCATAACCACTTTTGAAAAGTTATTTTAATAAGTTGTGGTGCGCTCGAACTCGATGTTGTGTGTAGTGCAAGCAATTGAATTATTTTAATGAGATAATATACAGTGAAATCTGTGGGTGTTATAGGGATGGACATCTCTACCACATTATGGTGGGTTTGGATGAGGGGGGGAATCTATATGATGGGATTTCCCTACAATTACCCGATCGTATGCATGGATGTTCGCTGTGCGTGTTTAAGGATACCTCATAATGAACATTCCACGAGATGGTGTCAAGACTGTTGGGAGGACATCTACTATCGATGTATTGGAGTAGTTGGGATGAAACATAGTATCACAATGGCAGCAAGGATGATAAATCACCATAGTCTAGTAGGGAGACGGATCTGGGAAGGCATTGAAGCCTAGAACGTCGGCAAGATGGGGGCGATGGAGCCTGGAAGGCATGGATGCCTGGAGCATCGGTGCTATGGGGAAAATGAGACCTGATGGCTTGGATGCATGGAGATTTGGTATGATGGTGGTGATAGAGCCCAAATGATGTTGAATCTTGGAACGTTGGTACGAAGGGGCGATGGAGCCCAGATGGTGTGGAAGCCTGGATTGTTGGTATGATTAGGGTGATGGAGCGAGGATGGCATGGATGCCTCGAACGTCGGTACAATGAAAGAGATGGATCCTGGAAGGTGTGGAAGCTTTTATTTCAGTACGACTGGGGAGATGGAGCCCCTAAGGCTTTGATGTCTGGAACGTCGGTATGATGGGGTGATATAACTCGAAAGGCATGGACACCTAGAGCATCAATAAGACAAGGGTGATGGAGCCCAGAAGGTGTGGAAGCGTCGAACGTTGAAACAGTGGGGGTGTTGGAGCCCGTAGGTTGTTGAAGCCTAGCCTTTGGTATGAAGAGGGCGATGGAGTCCAAAAGGAGTTGAAGTCTGGATGTCGGTACAATAGGGCGGTTGAGCCTGATAGGCGTGGATGCATGAAGCGTCGCTACGATGGGGGCGATATAGCCTAGAAGGAGCTGAAGCTTGGAATGTAGGTGAGAGGTGGTGATGTAGATCGAAAGGTATTGAAGCTAGGAACATTGATGTGACAAAGTGATAGAGCTAGAACGGTGTGGAAGCCAGAAATGTCACTATGAAGGGGCGGTGGAGAACAGTTGGCATGGAATCTTGGAGAATCTCTCTTACTGTGTGATCGATCATGGAAGGCATTAAAGCCTGGAACATCAGGATGGCTAGGAGATAGACCATAGAAGAAGTGGATGCCTGGAGCATTACTACGATGGGGCGGTGGATCCCGAAAGGCGTGGAATCTGAGAGCGTCAACACGACAGGGTGGTGGATCCCGGTAGGCGTCGAATCCTGGAGCATTAGTATGACAAGGGAGATAGATCTCGGAAGGTGTGGAACCCTCAAACATTGGTACGGAGGGGCGATGGAGCCCAAAAGGCGTGTAAGCCTGGAATGACTTCCCATAAGGACAACAAAAATTATAAATGCATGGGGAGGATCTCGGTGATGGTTGACGTTGGGGGTAGGGAGAACCACTTTTCTAAATGATAGTGGTGCGAGGAGCACCTACACAGTGGTTCTTGGTGCTGTGAGAGATGAGTCATTGTATTGGCTGTGGTTTCTTCTGGCACGCCCTTTGAGGGATGCATAGTTGGCGAAGTGTCAACATAGTCAGTTGTGGATTCAACCTACCCGGCCACTTAAGGAAACAAGGTTGGCAAGGAGATGATAGATCATGGTCTAATTACCCCTACGTGACCTCTTATGGTCGTAGGGTCCGTGAGGAGATGATGGATTCTGGTGGCCGATGCCACCTGGGCGGCCTTTTCAGGTGGCAGAGTTAGCGAGGAGCCAATGGAGTAGGGGGAAGATTCCCCCTACGAGGCCTCTTAAGGAGTAAGGGTCGGTGAGCACCTGATGGAGTCAGGGGCGGATACCCCATGCACGACCTATTAAGGCATCAGAGTCGGTGAGGAGCCTATGTAGTCAGGGGTGGATGCCACATATGCGACCTCTGAAGGTCACAGAGTCGGTGAGGACCTGATGGAGTCGGGTGGGGGGGGGGATGCCCCATATGTGGCCTCTTAAAGCGGCCGAGTCAATGAGGATCTAAAGAAGTCAGGGTGCATGGCCCCTGCACAGCCTCTTAAGGTGGTGGCTTCAGTGAGGAGATGATGCTTTCAGGTGGCGAATGCCCCATGCGCGACCTCTTCAGGAGGTGGATTAGGCAAGGAGCCTATGGAGATAGGTGGCAGATTCGAACTGTGTGACCTCTTGAGGCAGTGGGGTCATCAATTAGAAGATGGAGTCCTAGGCATATGCCCCCTGAGCGACCTCTTCAGGCGGTGGGGTCAGCGAGGAGCCGATAGAGTCGGGGATGGCTGCCCTTGCGTGGCCTCTTGAGGCAATAGGGTCAGTGAGAAGCCAATGGAGTCGGGTGGTGGATGCCACATACATGGCCTCTTCAAATGATGGAGTCAGCGTTGAGCCGATGGATTCGGGGGATGATTCCCCCATGGCAGCCTCTTAAGGAGGGGGTTGTCGGTGAGGAGTTGAAGGAGTCGGGGAAGGATTCTCGATGTGTGACCTCTTACGGTGCTAGAGTCGGTTAGGAGATAAAGGAGTCGTGGTTGGATGCCCCCTTTGCATCCTCTTAAGGCGGCAAGGATGGAAAGGAGTTGATGGATTCAGATTGCAGATGCCACATGGGCGGACTTTTGAGGCAGCAGGGTCATCAAGGAGCTGAGTGAGTTGGGTGAAGATGCCCCCTTCATGTCCTCTTGAGGTGGTACGGTTAGCATGGAGCCGATGGGGTTGGAAAAGTATTCCCCTTGTGCGACCTCTTGATGTGGTGGGGTTGGCGAGGTGTCAATGGAGTCAGGGCCGATGCCCCCTGTGTGGCCTCTTGTGGCGGCGGGGTTGGCAAGGAGCTAATAGAGTCGGGGTAGGATCCCCATGCGTGACCTCATGAGGAGGCGAGGTTGGAAAGGAGATGATGAAGTCAGGGTCACATGCCCCCTACGCAGCCACATGAGGCGACACAGTCAGCGAGGAGTCGATGGAGTCGGGGCAGATGCCCCCTGCACAGCCTATTGGGGCAGCGCGGTTGGAATGGGGCTAATGGAGTCGGGAGAGGATTCCCTTTGCAGGGCCTCTTGAGGCGGTAGGGTCGTCGAGGAGCCGATAGAGTGGGGGGAGAATGCCCCCTATGTGACCTATTGAGGCAGCGATATCGACGACGAGCTGACGGAGTCAGGGCAGATGCCCCCTGCGCAGCATATGGATGTGGCGGGGTTGGCTTGGAGACAATGGAGTCGGGGAAGGATTCTCCCTACGGAGCCACATGTGGTGGCAAGGTCAGCGAGGAGCCAATAGAGTCAGGGGGCGGATGCCCCCTATGCAACCTCTTGAGGTGGTGAGGTCGGCGAGGAGCTGCCAGAGATAGTGGGAGGGTTCCCCCTATGCGACCTATTCAGGCAGCCGGGATGGCAAGGATCCAATGAAGTCAGGGGGAGGATGCCCCCTGCACGGCCTCATAAGGCAGTATATTTGGTGAGGAGCTGATGATGTCAGGGGTGGATGCCCCGTCCATGGCATCTTAAGGTGGCGGGTTGGCGAGAAGCCAATGAAGTCTGGGGGCTTATGCTCCCTGTACGGACTCATAAGGCGGTAGAGTCGGTGAGGAGTTGATGGAGTCAGGGGAGGATTTCCCATGCACGGCCTCTTAAGGTGACAAAGCCAGTGAGGAGATGAAGGATTTGGGGGCAGATACCCCCTTCACATCCTCTTTATATGGAAAAAATTCTTGCTCAAAAGAAAAATAAATCCCATAACCTGGATACAAGTACGCAACTACTCTGCTGGGAACTACTATGGTTGCTTCGGGCCATACCCTGGAACCAATGGAAGTAGTATTCATTGTTGGTTATGTGGGATGAACTCCATTATTTTTTCTTTTAGAATTCAGATCTCATCATTCTCCTTATCTATTTTTTGGTTTCAGTTTTCATATTATAAAAAATGTTGTCCAACGCATTGGACAGCAGCTTGATTTCCCTCTTCTATGTCCGTTATGGGGGTGATCATGCTGTGTTTGTCCATAAGTGCCCTTCATCGTCATAATATCTTGTGTTCAATCTCTTGATCAAGTGAATGTATGTTAGATGATTCAGCACTCTTGGAATATGTTGTTTGGTGACTAATATACTTTTGATTCTATTCACCAAAAAAAAAGCATAAATGAGGAAAAAATAAAATAATGAAAAAAAGAAATGAGAATATGAACAAATTTTCTTTAGAGTTTTTTATTTTTATTTTCACTTTAATTAAAAATTATTATTAATCAGAACATCGTTAATTTTAAATCCCCGAAAAAAAACATAATTTGGTATAGTTTCAGATGAAGTGTTACTTTCAACAATCCAAATTTATATTAACCAAACATACTACTAGTATAGTGTAAGTATGTGATAAATACATAGTGAGATGAGGATACTATATTTTGTTTTTTTGGATTGTAATTTATTATGTGAAGTCTAGTAAAATATATATTCGATGTTTTAATGTTTCAATGAAAGAGTTATTAAAATTTTTATTTTTTGATAAATTACTTTTAAAGATAATTAGAACCATAAAAAATTGATTCTGGATGAAAAATTTGAAGAATTCATTGAGGATGTGGATTTTTAGGATAATTAATGAATAAATTTTCTTATATTGTTGTGATGTTCGTGATAACTCACACCTTCAGGTTTTGGATATAATGGAGCCCCCATGGTTTGGTGAATTTCATTTAAATCAGTAGAAACCAATTTCGTGGTCTGGAATTCTGTTTCTATTAATTTTTTTAAATTTAAACCATTTTCAGAAAATTAGTTCACCAAATGTTCAGGGATGTTTTTAATTAGAATTCATTTGACGATACTTATAAATCATATTCTTGGTCCAATACGTGGTTTCTAATGATATTTAGAAAGTATTTTTGAGTGATTTTGAGAGAAATATGTATAACATGATTACTGTATAGCAATTGGTAAATAAAAACCATAAATCATCCACAACCCCAACACAAAGGCGATTTAGCTACTCAGAACGTTTCTAATGAAATGAAAAATTGTGATACATTAGTGAAATGTAGAAAAACGTTGGATTGAAGATTCATGGGGAGGTAGCAACATCACATCCTTACTGATTTCCTCTCATTCTTCTATTGTTGGGAATCTCGGAAATTGGACCCCTTTGGTATCTGAGTATGATTGTTGTATTAAGAAGCTATTCCCTCCTATTTATAACTATTGTAAATACACGATGTGTACTCAATATTACATGGTGTGTACACAATTCAACATGAATTGTGCCATTCTTCTCCATTGGTTGATGAGCTATATCACCGCCCTTGACATTGAACATAGGGCCACCTTGATGGTGGAGGTACGCAACATGTCACACGACCACTCATGGATTTTAATGTCAAACCTCAGCCACCAAATTCTTCTAGAAGAGGGTACATGGTGTGTTCAATGTAATCACATGACATGTAATCGCTGGCCCGCAAAATGGACATGTAATTTGTCATATAAATCCATTTTCGAGGCAATAGTACACATCGTGTGTAATAATTACACACAATGTATAATTGAATTTTTAATCTGATCCATCCCAGTTTTTGTCTTAGGCTAGATAATACCTAAAAATCAACATGTTCACCGAATTAAAGAATTTTATCTTGTAATATACACATATATCTGAGGAAAAAATGTTTTTATATTAAATAGAATGTATGAAAAGATATACACAATTGGAGAACATCAACAATCCCATGAACAAGAACATATATATTCTAAACTCTCACTAGTCTCATATTTACCTTTTTCTAATTGTGATATATATGAAAAAAAACTGGACTATGATACCAGATTGTAATTTCATGACCTGGGTGACCCATATGTCCTAGGATCGAAAAAGGGCTATGAAACCACATTGTAGCATACCAACACAGGACCCACTCACAGGTGACCCGAGCCGGTCTACTACGTTCCCTCAAGCACACCTCACCATATGCGATATGCTACTAATTATAAGTGAGTGTCTAATATCAATTTTTTGGTGACTACTCCCTCTTTTTTCATTATAATAGTGAAACACCAACTGAAATACATTGAAAAAACTGAATAAGTAAATAATATTACAATAACATTTAGTATGTCAATATTATGAAAACTAGAAATAAAATGAAAAAAACAAAACAATAGATATTTAATGCTAAAGTATGTCACAGGTTTCAAAATGAAATTCAAATGATAATACACTGATAACTCCCAAGTGGGTCCCAAACCATATATGGTTCCCTTGTCCATGCTCCCTCCCATTCAGTCAGCTAGGGAAAGGAATTTTCCTTATACCATTCAAACAATCATGTTATCTATTCAGGTTCTCATTAGGAATCCTATGTAAGGAGTGAGTATAACTAATTAGGCCACCACCAATGGTGCTAAAGTTAATATTCAATCAAATAATATTGTATGTAGTTGTATTAATATATAGATATAGTTCATAATTATTATATTTAACATTATCAATTTATGTTTATTAAACCTCACAAACCCCCTGAGTCCCTATAGACACATATTACACAATACCTACATGGGATCATGCCAGAGCTCAAACCATTGTACAATTATTCATCACAATAAACTCATGATTTATATTATTACCATTAATAATCTTCAATTAAAAAATGAATGATATTTTTACCATTAATTTTTCTCAATTAACACATGAATGACATTTTTACCATTAATATTTCTGAATTAACACATAAATTCCATTATTACAATTTATTATTTGCAATTAACATATTAATTCCATAGTTACCATTTATTATTCTCAATTAACGCATAAATGATGGTGTTATGATTTATTCTTCTCAATTAACACAATAATTCAATTATTTAAATTTATTGTTATCAATTAACACATAAGTTTCATTGTTACCATTTATTATCTCATATCATCACATTAATTAATTCAACAATTTCTTAATCAACTCAAATATATTAATTAATTCGCAAATTTATTATTCTTTCCAACTCTATTAGTTAATTCAATAATCAATTAATATTCTGAACTCTATTAACTAATTAAATTCATAATGAGTCTTCTCAACACTATTAGTCAATTTAACAATTAAATAAGATTCTAATGTTTATAAATTAATTCAAAATTAATTAATCTTCTCAACAGTATTAATTAACTAAGAAATGACTTTATCTTCTAAACTCTACTAATTAATTAAATAAATAATTAACCACATCATTTCAATTAATTAATTCAATAATTAATTAATCACATAAAATTCATTTGTAATTCAATAATTAGTTTTTCACATCAATCAAGGGTAATAATAATTAGACATCTAATAAAATTCCACCCTAAAAAACCATGTCAATTAATTCATGTAATATTTAATTCATTTCAATCTATTGTAAAATATAAAAACCTTCCACAAATTAAAACAATACATAATTAATAAATTCATAACCCTAATATCGCACAATTAATTATTTAATTCATTATTCAATTCAAAATCACAATATACGATAATTAATTCAGCAATTAATTATTCAATTCCTGACATCAAAATCCCCTAATCAATTATTCAATTAATTATACAATTGGAAGTCTCAATATCCCATGATTAGATGAATAATAAATTATTCCAATTCACAATTCGATATTCTATATTTAATTCTTCAATTAATTATTCCACCAAATCACATAATTTCAATTCTATAATAATTGATTCAACAATTAATAATATAATCTACTATTTATATATTTGAATTGATCCATCAATTAATTCAACAACTAATTAATCAAATCTATAATCAAAACACTAAATTAATAAATTTAATTCACCAATTACTTGTTCAAGTAATTTGCATTAATTAAATCATTCTTAAATTAGTGACATAAAATCCCTTAAAATAATTCACCATCTAATTATTCAAGTAATTTTCATTAGATAAATCCCTAATTAATTAATCACATTCAATACCTTAAATTTCCATGAAAATCCAGATGTCAAATGAACCAGCTAATTCAAAATTAATTGAAAATTAAAAGAAAAACATAAAACAGAGTGGATGGGGTAAAACAAGAGAAATAACTCTTCCAAAAATAAAACAAAAAATGATTAATATTATGATAATTCCCATAATTAGGGTTATCATCAGCTAATTCCCATTCTAACAGTGAGTTTATCTCTTTGAAAAGCACAAAGTACATTACCCAGACTTCCACCTGCTATAAAGTGATCTCCTTGGAAGAAGATGGCATATATATCAAGAGGATTTCTTGTATCTCTATAAATTTATTGGGATCACTCTGGTAAAATCTTTATATTGGGTATTTGTGAAGATAATTGTTCTCATTTTTATGTTTTACTTCACTAGGTGTTAATTGACATCCACTTCCCATTTAAAATTGAGGAATTGCTGAAGATTGTTTTAGATACGAGGGACATTAGTGATCTGTGTGCCCCAATTGAATATTGAGGGGGTGATTATGTTTTTTCGGTGATGACTTTTTATGATAAGGGGAATTTCATGTTGAAGACTTCAAGAAGAATCAGTGGTCGTGTTCTAGAGAGACCCTCTATTTATATTGGGCAATTGTTTTTGTGGTGGGGACATCCTTAGCGTGCAAGTATATGTTGTAGACCGAATCTGAATCATTGAGGAAAATATTACATGGTGTGGTTCTATCAAGATTAAATGAAATGTTTTTGTTTCCTTTGGTTGGAGAAGGTTGGAAACAGGGGTATGTGGCAGATGCATCATGTGGCGAGGTGGGTGTTAGCGACATTTATGTCCTGTTTCTCGGAAAAGGTTGTTATAGAACCCTACTGGTGTTCGGGAAATGTGGTCTGGATGGTTTCTGACATGCATCATTGGGGTCATGATGGTAATAGTGTTTTAGAGGACGTGTTTGAATTATATCTAGTTCCTGATGATCAAGGACCAGCCAGCCGTGGTGGTGTGAAAATGGGAAATAATCTCAAATGACTTGAGGATGCTGATCTAAAGGTCCTTCTTTTTTAGTGGATTTTGGCTTTATCATTAATGTCGTCTCTAGATATGGATAACAAACCTAGAAGTAGTAGGCAATTTATGGGACCTAGGGATACTAAATGTGACCTCGGGTGGGATGACCATGGGAGGCGTGTCATCCTTTGGTGGAGAAATGACTTGGGAGGGTCCATTAGAACCCAGTTATTGGTATCTTTAGGGAAATTCAATTTGATAGATACATGATTGGACCCTTGATTTTGTAATTTTGGCCTTTTGTAGACATGTTTTATTTTTTTTCTCTATTGTTTTTTATAGGTGGGACATTTGTTTCATGCATGGTTTCTTCTAATTGTGGTGGTATAGTGGATCTTTATATCGTTTTTTGAGGGATTTTGTGACTTATTTGAGTTTTGTATAATTATATTTTTTGTTTTAGGTGGTGAGATTACTAACTTAATGTTTGGTGTCACTTCATGTGTCACAATCATTCTTTTTATGTACCTTTAGTTTATTCAAAAAAAAAATTTGGTTCTGGAACGCTCGACACATGATTACTCTAGGTAATCACATTAAATCAGGTAAATTAATTATTAAATTAATTTTTCATGTTATCTTAATTATTTAATTCTATAATTAACTAATAACATTGAATCCATTTAATTAATTCACCAAATATTTTTTTTATTCCAACTCCATTAAGTAGTTTTACAATTAATTATCCACATTTAGTACTTTAGATTAATCTACCAGTTAAATGTTAATTTTAATTCAATTAATTAATTCAAATTTTAATTAATCATTTTAAATTCCATTAGTTAATACACTAATTAATAGTTCACATAAACTAAAACAATTAGTTCCTCAATATATTATTCACATTTAATGCATTCAATTAATTGACTTGTTAAATTTTCACATAAATTCCATTAATTAATTCTAAAATTAATTCATCAATTTCAATAAATTTAGGTAATTATCAAATTAATTATTCAGGTCAACCTCACTAATTATTTAATAATTAATTAATCAAATTACTTCTATTAATTAATAAATGAATTAATTAAACCCATCAAACAAATTATGTAAATTAATAAATAAATAATCTCATTAATTCCATTAATTAATCCCACTAATCCCTTTATTTAATGGAGAAATTATATAATAAGATTTTTTAATTAATTAATTCATCAATTAATTATTCCCATAAATCCCATTAATTAATTATACAATTAAATTATCACATTACCACATTAATGAATTCTTCAATTATCTAATATTATCAATCACATTAATTAATTTAACACTTAAATAATCACTTTAATCTATTAATGAACCCTTCAATTAGATAATCCCATCAATAATATTGTTTAATTATGTTATTAGTTAATCACATTACATTCATTAATTATTTCATCAATTAATTAAACCCAAAAATAAAAATAATTTAATTCAAAAATTAATTAATCACTTTCTAACATTAAATAATTAATCAATTAATTGATATATATCAATCAATTCAATATATTTATTTAATTTCCCAATTATTTTTCAACATAAATTAATTTAATATAACTAATTAATTTCTCAATTAATTGTTTTTACTCAATTAATTGAATATCCCCAATTAATTCATAAATTAATTTTCCTATATCACTCAATAAAATATCCCCTAACTAATAAACAAATTTATTATTCAAAACTATAATATATAATCATGATATCCCAAATTTAACAATTCCATAAATTAATTAATTGTATAAATTATTAAATTCGTTGAAGAAAAAAATTTATAAACATATAATATCAATTATATAATAACATATATATAATTACATTCATGAAATTGGGATTTGAATTATTAACCACCTACCAGAAAAATAGTGATGAGCGCTCGCCAACAAAAATCTCCAATTTCAGCAAAACAACGATATAGACCACGATTCTAATTTAATTAATAGATCCATGATTTAAATGAATAATTATCTAAAAATAGTTGTTCCAAATATAGATCCATGTACTAATAAACATCCCACATTTATCAGGGAAGAGTTGTGAGAGAGAAATAGTGAACCAAATGGGAAGAAACAACATAACTATGGGGGATTCGATCATGATTCATCTCATTGATTCCACATGAATTAAAGTCTATAGTGCAATGAAATCATCAGTGGTCTATCTAAAGTAAGTGGAATCATTAAGAGATAGTGGGGGTTGATTTGGGGTTAATACATGGGCTCGTGTATTCTAAAATATAATTTTTCGGTTTTTTAAAACCACGTACCCAATTTTATTCTTAGGGTGCACATTTTCCAATAATTGTTATCCTTAACAGTGTTCCAATTCTATGTTTGGGTTTCGGGTTCACAATTTCACTATTTAAGGATAACAATTTTCCAAAACATGCACCAGATATATGAATACCCTCTATCTAGGTTTTCATGCCTAACTAGGTTGTGTCACAAGATTTGGAAAAACCATATGCAAACTATGCAATACAGTTATTTCTTCCCAAATTCCATAATTTAACTAAAATCTTCCCATGAAATTTTATAAAAAAATTATCAATACATGAAAAAAGTGTGCTAGAGAACAAGCCTGTGGCATATTCATAAAATGACTGGTTTTACAATCACCCCGCCTTATAAAAATGCATCCGCCAACCTTACTTATAATCATCCCCATGATTAGGATACAAAATAATCAGACCATACTTCCATATTATATGCTTCTCTCTCCCAAGATTCCACTTGAACCCTCCCACACTTCTACAATACATGAACCATCAACATGACCATTCACCATAACACTTTTTCACTACAATCTAACACTTGTATTGGATAATCCTAAAATAATGCATTGATCTCAATCACAACTTCCACTACATACCCAAATCATTTCCCAACTCACTATTCCCAACACCCCAAATAACATTATCCACCATTAGCTTATACAATATCTATAAAAAACACCCTAGTTAGGATGTATATCCACTACCTCCAAGACCCTCTCACATTTCCATAATAAATATAAACATGATGTTTTCAAGATTTATGTTTATAATATATCAATGGAATACTAACCACAATATGGATCCATATATACTGCATGATAAGATCAACCACTAAGAGGCCCTATATCCAACCAAAACACATTCAGGTAGCGAGGCATAAATCTAGAGCTTTCTCCGCATACCCAGGATGATGTCAGGAAAGGGGACATGATTGTCACTAATTTGAATGATGCTAAAAAGAACAGTGTGAACATCACTGAAAAAATAAACCATTACTGATATTAACTCCAACTATAGAAACACTATAATCCATAAATCTTGATAGGATTCCCTGACCAACAACATCTCACCATACCATCCAAAACAAGAAGGACCATCATACAAACTACATCAAAGTTCTCAAACATGGGAAATAACAAGACCCAAACCACCCACATAAAGTTAATAATAATCAACAAAAAGTATTATAATCTCATAATATTAACACTATTGAATAAAGGGATTTCACATCACTGTATCATGCCTTCCCACATTTTCCCTCCACATATCTAGAATTAAAGCATTAAAACTACACATAACCATCCTATATATTTTTCAGGGTTAACAAGGGTAAATAATTTTCATTATTATGTTCCACAATATAAATCCATTTATTACCATCTTTTGTAACTTTTACCAATCACAATATCTTGTTAGGAAAATTTAATTTCAACATTAAAAAAAAGATCATCTTCAAAAACATAACCAATTTTTTATCTTGCATGTGCCTAAAATGATTTCTTTCACAATAATCACAATTTCCTATAATGTTGCTTGAAAACTCAAATTAGAATCCATACTGGACCACTAGTAAAAACATAAGAAACATCTAATAAAAAAATCACATCACACCTCATATGCATCCCCCAATGTGAAATAATATTAAAATGTCACAAAAAATAGCATTAACAATGATCCCACCTTAGCTACATGGGTTCTCCCCAGTTTATGGTTTAGCCATAGCCATGTAGGACCTCATAACCAATACCTATATCTTTAAAGTCTTCTCTATAACTTTACCAAATAATAATACTAATTAAATGAAAATAAGATTAGCCTTTGATACAACTTTGTAACATCCAAACGTGGGTGACCCACACCACATAGGGTCAATATATGTATTTGATACCAGTTTGTAACATCTTGACCAAGGTTCCATTAACTGGTTCACTGGCCAAGTCCATTATGTGACCTCGTGCATGCCACCATGTACAACAGAGGATGTCGACTAGAAAGAACGGTATAATATTGATCATTTAAAGAATATACAATCTTTTTCATTAACAAATTAATACACCTATGAAAATAAATTTAGAATAAAAAAGTAATGATATAACAGGTCTAGAACAATTTTTTATCACAAGATGACTAACATTGAAATAAAATATCAAAACTAAATAGTAGATAAGACATTGTAAATTACACACTATTTTTTAAAACACAACTCAAAAGGACACTAACAACTCCCTAGTGGGTCCCAAACCGTGTCTGGTTCCCTCATCTATGCTCCACTCCAATCAATTATCTGACATAGGGCCTTTTCCCTTAACTTATCCCATAATCATGTTATCTAGTCCAATATCAATTAGGTAACCCGGGTAGGGCATCAATAGAATTCATTAGTCCACCCCTATGGCTTCTAAAATAATATCCATTCAAATACAAATGTGACATTTTATAAATAAATAATTAATGTAAATAAGTAAATAGTTATCACATTATCAAATAATCTATACTAAACCCCATAAACCCTTCTAGTCCTCGTGGACACATGTTCTACAATACCTCCATCATCTCCCATCGAACCAAAACCATTATAATATTATTCTTCTCAATAAACATATGAGTTACATTAATACAGTTCAATGTTCAGAACTATCAAAAGAAAGAAATGTTTCCTTTAATTCATCTCAATTAAAAAATAAATTCTATTGTTTCCATTTTTCTCAATTAACACATAAATCTCATGGTTAAAATTTATTTTTCTCAGTTAACAAATAAATTATATTGGTATCATTTAATATTCTCAGTCAACACATAAATTAAATTGTTACCATTTATTGTTCTCAATTAACACATAAATTACTTTATTAACATTTATTATCCCATTCGATTCAATAAAATAATTTAACATTTAATTATTTATCACAAATCTGTTCATTAATTTAATAAATTAATTAATATTATCGACCATACAAATTAATTTATGAATTAATAAATTTTTTAAGCTCTGTTAAATAAGTTAACAATTAATTATTCTTCACAAATCTATTAATTAATTCATCACTTATTTATTCTTCTCAAAATTATTAGTCACTTCATTAATAAATTAATCTTCTCAAATCTATTAATAAAATAAAAAAATAAATCATCTTTTATATTATACTAATTAATTTAAAAATTAATTCATCACATAAAATCCATTAAGTAATTCGAAAATTAATTAATCACATAAAATTGAATATTATTCCACAATTAGTTTATTACATAAATAAATGATAATCAACAATAATCTGGTAATCACACTACAAAATATAAATATCCAATTAATTAATTAATTAATTAAATAATTCATTTCAATCATTTTTAAAATCAAACAATTCCATTAATAAATCCAAAAAAATAATTTACAAATTCTCAATCCTAACATCCCTAAATTTATTAACTAATTGATTATTCATTTGTAAATGTAAATATACCAATAATTAATTTATTAATTTATATTTTAATTCATGACCTCAATATCCTAATATTAGTTCAACCATTAATTATTCAATTGGAAATTTCAATATCTAATAATTAGTTCAACAATGAAATATTCCAATTGACAATTCAATGTTCCATAATTAATTCAATAATTAATTATTCCCCAAAATGCCATAATTTCATTACTATGAAAATTAATTCAAAAATTAGTTACCCATTTCACTATTTCCATTATCCATAATCATTGTTAATTAATCATTCAAATAATTAATACAAATGAAGAATCATTACATTACATACCCTAATTTTATTCAACAATAAATTTTTCATGCCAGTTTCATTTTTTAATTCCACAATTAATTAATAACACTCCATCCCGTGAATTAATTTCCCAATTATTAATTAACATAAATAGAATTAACTAATACATAATTAATTAATCAAATTAAACCCCTTCTATTAATTTACCAATTAATTGATTATGTGAATTACAATAATTAATTTAACAATTAATTATTCACATTAAATCCCTTCAATTAATTATTTATCTAACACTCCATATCTATTTCATTATTCAATTCCTCATTTAATTAATTAAATTCAATATATTCAATTAATTTACTAATTATTTTCTTTTTTAATCCCATTAATTAATTTACAATTTATTACTCACATTAAATACCTTAAATTGATATAGAAATTAAGTTCTCATTTCTACTCCATTAATTATGTCCATAATTAATTAATCACATTCAACCAATAAAAAAAATTCAATAATTATTTATTTATTGGAAATCAATTAAATAATTCTACAATTAATTAATCACATTCAATCATTTTAATTAATTCACCAATTAATTATTCATGTAAAATCTAATAAATAATTTTGTAATTAATTAATCACACTCCATTCTTTCTATTAATTAAAAAATTAATTATTACTGTCAATTCCATTATTTAATTCTATAATTAATTTATCCTATTCAATCCATTGAATTAACTCTCCAACAAATTATTGATATCAACTTCATTAATTATTTCATGTTTAATAAATAAAATTACATCCATTTATAAATTCATTAATTAGTTAATACCACCAATCCCAATATTTGATTCAATAATGAAATATTCAAATTACGTCTATTAATTAATTTATCAATTAATTACTACCAAAATTACAATTATTTAATTCCAAAATTATATAATAACATTTATCTATTAATAAATCCATTAATTAATTAATCCCTTAAATTCCATCATTTAATTGATAATTTAAAGTCACATTACTCTATAAATTTATTCATCAATTAAGTATAACCATCAACCCCGTTATTTAATTCCACAATTAAATAATCACATTACTATATTAATTAATTAATCATTTAACTAATCCCGTCAACTTGATTATGTTATTATAAAATTAATAAATCACATTACAAACAATAATTATTTTATCTATTAATTATTCACATAAAATCTATTAATTAATTATTTAATTAAATAACCCATTCCTCTATTAATTAATTCTTCAGTTATTTATTCCATCTCAAACTATTATATATCTTCAAATAATTCATCAATTTATTTTTCCATATCAAACTATTCAATATCCTTAATTAATTTCTAATTTTATTTCACTTTATCAATCAGTTCAAAATCTCTAATTAATTGTTCTATCGTAATCATTTCAATATTCCCAAATTAATTTATTAGTTATTTAATAAAAAAAATTCTATATTCCCAATATCCCCAATTTAACAAATTTACGAATTTATTAATTCTCCGTATTATCTAATTAAATCAATAACTCAGTTGATAAATATCTAACTGAATTTATAAAATAAAATTAACTTGATTACAATAAAGACTTTGGGATTTACATTATAGACTAACTTCCTAAAAACGATGATGAATGCTCAGCAAAAAAAATCCCCAATTTTAGTGGGATAATGACAGAGAACAATATACTGATTCAATTAATAGGTACATGAATTCAAAAATCAAGATATAAAAAATTAATCAAAATAGAGATCCAATAAATGATAAACAACCCTATTTTATCTAGAAATAGGACTAGTAGGGGAAGACATATATTAATGGGATGAAACCACATACCCATATAAGAGTAAATCATGAATATTTCATTTAATACCCCATTAATAGATGTTGAGAGCCCTATGAAATCATCCAAGATCCTAAAAAGTTGAGAGGAATAATTAGTGGATGAGTAGGGGTTCATATGTGGTAAATATATGGTTTTTAGTATTTTAAAATCTATTTTTTGGTTAATTAAAACAGCATGACCAATTTTATTCTTGGCGCACACTGTACCCCATAACGTTTACCGTAACCATTCAACCATCTAGCGGGGTTAAAATTTTCTATTTTTTGGATTCACAGTTTTCTAAACCCCGTTCTAGCCCTCTCGAACCCTTATGTCTATATTTTTATGGTTTGATAGGTTGTGGTGAATGATTTTTGGAAACTTCTTCACAACTATTCCCTGGACTTATTTCTTCATAAACTCTCAAAATTCAACCCAAAAATACCAAAAAATACATCCCATCAAAATTACTCAAAAGTATAAAAAAGTGTTCCTGAAAATAAACTTGCTGAATCTTCATAAAATTATAGTTCTGATATAAGTAAGACAAAAATTATTTATTTTATGTATGTGAAGTGTTTGGATAAATATTGGGAGGGTTTGGAGGGCTCAAGAATTGTTTTTTGGGATTTTTAATGCGATCATAGTTTTATAATGGTTTTTTAAAATTATGAAACTCCTATAGGAATGAATGAAAATTAAAATAAAGGTTCCTGGGTAAGCGTACAGTTATGTGAATTATTTTTAAAAACCATGTGGCCACAGGTGAGTAACCATGAACTGTGGGACCATGGAGAAAAATATTTATTGCCCATTATTTGTCAAACTGTGAAGGAAAAACACATGATGGGTGTTGGGATGCATTAGATGGTTCATTGGTTGGTCATGGTTTACCTATCCATGTAATCCAACGGGGAATAACTAAAAGTTAGATTTGAAAAAGTGGAAAAAAATTGTTTTGACCACAATTCCCTTTTACTTTTTACATTTTTGACCTAATCTCATAATTCCATCCTCTTCGAAGCTTTGGATACTTTCCCCCATCAATCAAAGACTCATCTATGTTTCAATCTTGGAGTGTTATAGCCCTAGTTTCTTGCAAATCCTTTATTCTGGATGGAGACTTCTTATATCTATTTTTATTTCTTATAATTTATTTTTAGATATGACCAATTTTGGATATCTCTATGATAGTATATTTTAATAATGATGTTATTTGACTATGTTCATATTAGGGATCAAATTCTAAGGCAATTTTTTTGAGATTCAAACTCGTTTGGTTTGAAATGTCATATTGTTCTTCATTTTCACCCTAACATCCATGGTATGTTGCTTCACTATTGACTCATATTCTTATAAAATCATGAATTACATTCAAATTAATTTAATTACATGAAATTGGTGGTAAAATTGATGTGTATAGCATCGTAGAAACCCTCTTCAGTGGTGGTTTTCGGTTTTGTGGAAATTATTTATTGTGAAATATTCTTATTTCCATGGTTTAAATATTTTTTTTATATTTCATTTTTATATTTATGTTGAATTTTTTTGTGAAATGTATTTATATAAAACAGATTTTCTATTAAATTTCTAGAAATCGTTCGTTTGACATGGTTTTGGAAGACACGAGCTTATCTGACATCATGCTTTTGACATGAACATAAATATCGGGCATTTATGGTTGGAGTAAAAGGGGTGTAACCATATATAAAGGATTCTCTTCCATTTGATGAAAAGTATATTGGACACTTAGTGATGAATTTATTGATGAATGAAAAACTACTCATGAGTATGAAACTATCACAAAAGAATGCATATGTGGCTGTTTGTGTGAATCACAATTTGGGTGCTCTGAAAACAGAATATAAAATTAATTAAATAATTATTTGGTTTCATTCCTATAATGTGTTTTGGTATGATTTTAATTTAAATTATGATATAAATTTTTTCAAATTGTTTTATATAAATGTTCTAACATGTGCTACCCTTGTGTCATTAGTAGAGAATTCATTTGGGAAAACCTACTATGTTTCATTAATTGCCCTTGATTTAGATCCTTGATGGGGTTTCAGAAGTGTTTTATCAAGACATATTTAAATGAAATGTATCTTATTTATGTTGTGATTTTGAATGATACATTGATTATGTATTCTAGAATTTGAGATTTGGTCATTTTGGGAGTAGTGGAGTTGGTGAATTTGGAGTCATTGAGGTTTCATAATTTAGTGAACCTCTTCAGAACCATAATTTTTTTATTGTGTAATTTTATTTTTATCTATTATAATTTTATATGGTTTTATTACATTTTTATCATGAATCATACAGTGGGTTAGGTTATTATATGTCTGGGTTTGGTTGATTTATATTCAATGGGAAAGTCATCCCCTATTGGAAATTAAACTATTGTTATTTATTATCAGTTTTCACTGTTATGGGTTTGTTTTGCAATGGATAATATGAAACGTTCCTTGACTCATGCATATGAGTAATGGTTGGATATTACAAGTTGTATCATCTTTTGCAGTCCTTGAATTAATAATTTTATTAGTATATTTGATTTATGGTCATTAATTGAAACTACTTAATGTTTTAAGAATAGAAATTCCTCTCTTATATATATGTCATATAATCACATGAAATCACAATAGAATTATTTAAAAAGTTCTACGTGACCTTTAAATATAATTTTGTCACCAATTTGTTTTGAATTTAAAAAATATGCCATACACGGTGGAGATTAGTTAGTTATTTGGAGTCCAATAAGAAAAAAATTATTTTTTTGAATTGTAATCTTCCATAATGAATAATCACATACCCTTATGAGTGGTGGTATACCCTAAAAACATTAACCTTACCTATGATAGAATGAAAAATATGTTCATGTTAATGTATGATGTACCAAAATTATGAATAAATTAATGACTGTTTTAAAACTGATTTTTTATAATAAATTATGAGATTAGTTAAATATTAAATAACCATATTTAAAAGTTTATATTTTTGGAAAATAGATTTAATTTTTGGATTCTAAATGTCGTCAAATGTTTATGAGAAATTTTGGGGATTTTTCTGAAATACTAAAATTTTAGGGAATATTAAAATACTTCACTTTACAGTATAAATACATTATAATTAAAATACACTATTATTGACATCACAAGTTATGTAAACCCCCAAATATCAAACTCACATGAATTTATTACTATTTATGGTCTTGGAATCACAACTATTTATGGTATAGAGGGAAAATAATAAACTAATGGTTAAATTTTTTTGAAAACCCTCCTCTCCTCCACTATAAACATACCCCTCATTTCCTCTTCTCCTCACTCCTCTCAAGCCTTCTTCCATGCCAATATTCCTCCCAAATATCTCCCAAATCTCTTCCCCCACATCCAACAACCCCTAGTCTCATCATTATACCAAATCCTTTCCCTTCTAGAGGTTCTCAAAAGAGGTAAACTCAAGAGGTAAATTCCTCGTTCAAATTCCTTTATTTCTTGTATGTTCTTTTCTTTTATTTTTTCTTTAATCACCTCCCATAACCTATATAGTATGATAACTACAATTAAATACATGTACTAGAATTATTTTTTTCTAATTTTATATTTCATTATCATATCTCCATTGCCTATTTTTTTGAATGAAATGAAAACACTGCTTGAGATGTGTAAATTTAACACATTCCTGGATAACAATTTAACAATTCATAGTGTCAATTTTAATTCTGGTCATAAAACCATTTATGTTATTATTGAACCAGATTATTATATATTTAATATATCTTAGTTATGGTTCTGTCATCCTTAAGTAAAAATGATAGTATGTTATAAATAAAAAATATGTTCATTGTAATCAAACTCACTGATTAATCAAAACGATTATCACTAAGGTTTTATATAATATATAATCTTCAATCCCAATAACCAAATGAATTTTTATAACCGTGTAATCTCTTGGATAGTCATTAATAAATTACCACTTCAATTCTAGACAACCAGTTCCATCTTATATGTTTATTCGAACATGAATATAAGTAAACTGATCTTTAAAAACCAAGTAAGAATCCATACATGAACAATAAAATTGAACCTTATAACCAATAAAAATGGACATGAATGAATTAGAAAGACTATAATATATATTTTTCATATAAATGAGGTTCAGGAATTATTAATTAATAAACCTAACTAGTTTATTTATGTCACTAACAACAAGTGTAGAACACCACCAGACTTAATATAAGTGATCCTCTCCATTTCACTCTTAAATCAAGATTGTTCTCTATGTTATATATTTTTATGTGTAACACCAAATTATGGGGTATTATTACTCAAATTACCCATAATAACCTCATTTTCTATAACTAATGTGAAACCCATTTTCTCTCTAATCAATCCTTCATAGGGACACCTGAAACCATGCTGATAAACAGTAACAAATTCTACCCAGACCTTCTTTGTTCTTTTGGGTTTCCTTATCATTATTTATATCAAAATAGAGTTGTCATATCGGTTTATGTAAATATTATAATATATTTTTAGTTTTAAAAAAATTCATTTATGAAGACGTTTCATCACTCTATTTTGGGGATATACATGTTTTTAAAAGATTCCATCCTTAGAACTTTCCAATAAGATAACCTATTTTAAGGGAACACCTTGAATTTTTTCCATAATTTCAAGAACCATATGTCCTCTGTTTTAAGACATAATTTTATTTATAAATTCAGAATTTTAATTATGAAAACTTTCTCACTTAAATTCTGGTTTTATATAAACTATTGTCGAATTTTCAATTTTAAAAAATAAACAATAATTTCCTTAAAACCGCACCAAAAAAGTTTTTATGTGAATGTTTCTAAAATACATTAATTATATGTTTTCACTTATATTTGTCATTATTTACCATTTTATATGCCTATTTTTCTTTATGAACTTACATGTATGTTATAATCCCTTTCTTTTATTGACACTTTCTTGATACGCCCGTTGGTTGTGTTTTATGTCAGGATTGTGGTACCCAATTCTTTCAATTGGCACCCTTATATTTATGTATGGTTGACTATGTATGATTATTTTTTGGAAAGAATATTTATGAAAATTTTGAGATAGGTGAACCCAGATAGCTCTCCAATGCATTAGTTAATGTCATGTGTTATGAGATGTGATGTGAAACAGGATTGGTGGTGATCCTTGACCCGTACTACAACGGGAAATTGGAATGGAGGTTAGCCATGAACCATACTACAACGGGTAATGGGATTGGTGGTTAGAATTGACATGTACTACAATGGGAAAGGAGAATGGCCGTTTTTATTGACTCATTCTATAGACATGTATTATGATTCTACCATATTTATACGATTCCATGTTTATATGATCTCGTTTTTATATGTAATGATTTCATGTGTTCTATGATTCTGATATAATTAGGTCATGCCTCCTAACTCAGGTGCTTAAGACTTATCCTTATGTTCATTACCTTACTTGGATTTTTAGCACATCCCATTGTTCATATTTTCCACATGGTACCCTATGCAGATGTAAGGTATCAAAGTATGTTGGGAGATTATTATGGTGATTAAATAATGATGTTCTTTAGCACCATGTTTTATGTTTTATGTACCTAGTCTAAACAAACACAATACTTCATGAGCCTTGGATTGTACTGTAATGTATAATTATACTTAATATCATGTAATGTTATATATAAAATCCAAGAGTTTCTATAATAATGTTTCCTCAATTGAGGGATAAAATTATCATTATTGAAGAATTTTGTTGGCATGGTAGAAATGATCAAGATTTTTGGGACTTGATATTTATATCATAAAAGGACTATCTAAACTAAATACTTAAAAATTAGGTTACTAGGGAGTTGGGTACATATGTGTTTAGAGAAAATTATATGTGTTTTAATCTCATTTTTATGGGTTTATCTAATGAGACGATAATGACATGAATTATTGAAATGACATCCCACTAGCTATTCTTATTTCATTTAGTGTAATGATATGTTATTTTCATGAAACAAATTGATTTCTAAAATTATTGAAATTATTTTCAAATTATTTATTTAGAAAATGACATTATAATGGATTTCTAAAAATTGATTTATTTTAAAAATCATAGTGGAGTTTTCATAAATAGATTGAAAATGAAAAGTGTTGAATTTTGGATATCCTTATTTTGATATGTGTTTTATGATAGAATTTAAATTGGAAATTCCATGAATGTATTGTGAGTGAGACTCATGGTGGGTTTTTGGAAATTGAAAATGGAACCTGATATACACTATAGAAACCAACCATAAGAGTCTTATGGTCATGTGGTTCCATTTAAGTCACAGGTTAACAAACTATTTATTCAGGGTATTGACCATCATTTTTAGGTTGTGAATAGCAGGAACCTAAGGGATGAATAAATTCTTTTGGATAATTTCATTAAATTCCAAAAGAATAATCCGACCACATATTGGTGGGTCTTGAAACTAGATTGGGAATAGGTGTGACTAAATAGGTTGAATCAAATATTCAATTTTTTTGCACAATGGATGATCTGAAATTCATGTTAGAAACATATATACTGGAGAATCGTGTGTTCCAATGCTGGGTTATAGATTTTCATGCTAAATTAAAGAAAATAATTTTATGGGATTATTTTTAGAAAATATTCAATGAATAATTCAATCCTCACACATTCAAGATTTGAAGAAAGAATCACTTTTTCATATTAAATCCATAGATCTTATTAATGATAAAATATTTACATAAATTCATGAATTTATTCCAATATGAACCTGAATATGCTGCTAGTTCATTCTCAAAGGTGATCATTTTTTGAAACTTGGTTGTGATAGGTTATTCACTTGAAGATTGAAATTCATTTTAAAATATATTTAATGGGGATGTTCAATAGATAAACTAGGGAAGAATCAGACATATTAGGAACTAACTACAGTGGAATAATATTGATAACTTTGTAAAAATTTAGGAACTCTAAATTTGTAAATATTAAGAGGAGAGAAAACTATTTCTAATGTAGTGGTATTTCCCAGAATCAGATGTCTAGATAATTTAATTTTTATACAATTTCTAATAGTAAAGGTGGATGTTCAAAATGAGGACCTTTTGATCACATGAAACTAGAATGTACCACACCTCATAAATAATTACATAATTTCAATCAGATGGTGCTTCTTCAGCACTATTTTCATAGTGTTCCAAGGTCATGTGTTTGAGACATTTATCATGTGTAACAGACATCATATTCTTCAATAGGAAGAGTGATGTAGAATAATTCTCATAAAAAAACAAGGATAGCCATGTTGAGTCTGTATTACCATGAATACTTAGGCATTTCACTCTAAACATGGTATTAATGAAAAAAGTATTGAAATTATAAAGTTATATGATGATGAGAAACATATTTTGGTTTATTAATATGAACTATAAATGTGAGAGGTATGATTATTTTGAATTCTAGTATTATAATGTAGTTGTTCAGTATGATTTTATCCCATTCTTTTATTGCTTCTTATGACGTTGATTTTATGGGATTAAATGTTTTCACGGTGCCATCTTATTTGAAACATCAAACTCCTCAAGTATAAATATAATCTGGTTTTTAAGTGTAATTCATGATCTATAAATTTTTTCCGAGATAAGCTGATATGTGATTCATCTATGATTTTTATGGATATATATAACATAATAATGTGAATGGATTAGTGGACTATGTTAAATGTTTCCATTGATTTTTATACATGGATGGTTAGTTTTGTGACTGATAGTAGAGTTGATCATCTGTTTAATGTAGTTGATAATGTAATTATAGGTACAATGGTATTGCTGGAAGAAAAATTTAGAATGATATGATACCAATTGTAAGCATTGAATTTGTAATTGATCTATAAAATCAAGAATATGTCTTTCTTAATGAATTTTGAGTAGTATTTTGATGTTTTCTAATAACTTCATCATGATTCCACCCATAAATGAAGTGGTATTTACAATTTATCTTTTTTCTAGGAAAAATAATTTTTCGCTTCTATATTACTAGATGATATATATGGAACTAATTGAAGTGATGATGAATGAACCAGAAATAAAATGGTCTATTAATCATATCACATCTCCTTGAGAAATTTCAATACTGTTTGTCGAGAAAGGTGGATGGCAATATAAGTATGCATATAGATTATCTTAATCATAACCATGTTAAAATAATGAATATAAATATACTTCAATGAAATTATTATATGTTCAATGAATTGAGGAGAGCATAATGGTTCTATAAAATTTTCTTGCGATACTGATATTATCAATTGTGAGTTCCGAAAATGGATATTTCAAAGACAACATTTAGGAGAAGATATGGACATTACGAATATGTGGTGGCACATTTAGGTCAATAGAATGAAATAGTATGAATGATTGAATTGATGAATTTAATTTATAAAAGGAATCATGATACTTTTGAGGAGTTTTGTGCGGAAGACATATTTGTATATTCAAGAGTATAATATGAGAAAAACATAGAGAAAGTGTTGGGAGTTTTGAGGGATCAACGTTCGTATGAAAAATTATAAATGTGTGATTTTTGGATGCCAGAAGTATGTTTCCATGATAATTTTACCTCCAAATTAGGAGTTTCCTAGAACATAGATAAGATATAGGAATTTATCTCTTAACAACTTCCAATGAGTGCCTCTAAGATAATGAGTTTTCTTGGTCTAGATTTTTATTAACAAAGAGTTTTTTGTGACATTTCATGACTATCATAAACAATGATATAATTGATAACTAAAAATATTACATTCCAATTGAATGAGAATATTTTTAAGTATTCTCAAGAGTTCATGGTTCCCTTTACATCAGCACCGATATTTATTTTTCCAGAATTAGGATAATGGCACATGTTGTATTGAGATGCTTCAGGATCTAGGTTGGAATGTGTTCTCATGAAAGGAGATCATGTATTATCTTATGGATCATAAATTTTATGGTTTCATGAGAATAATTATGAAACACATGATTTGGATTTTAAAGATATTTTTTAAGCATAGAGGACTTTGAATCATTACAAATTTGGTGAGATATTTTTGGTGATTACAAATCCTATGATATTAAAACATATTTTATCTCAATTGTATTTGAACCTAAGAAAAAAATATGAATGGATTATCTATAAATTATTTAATTTTTCATGACGTATACACTAGGTAAAGAAACTTTTGTGGAAGACACATTAATGAAAATGTTCTGGGGTCTATTGGAAATTGTGGCTTCTGATCATTGGTAGTTGATGTCGAGGATATCTGACTAGGACAGGTATTTTGTGGATTGAGATAGTTTAGTGGTTTTCTTCTTAGTTTCTTTTGGTCTCGATTTTTTGAATATTGTTAAATAATAATAAAAATAGGATTCAAATTTATTTCAATTAGGTCAATATACTATGGAGGATATACCATTGTGGTATGGAAGATGAATGGGAGTTTAGTTCAAGGGTTTCATGTTTGGATAGTAGTACCTATGGAATATCATGAACAACTTGATCATGCTTACCAATATTCAATATGGGTTGTTATTATTGGTATACATAACATTACATGGAATTGAAAGAATAGTTATTATAAGATCCCAGATCTACCTTTTCGGAATGTTTTTCCTTTTATGGTTTTTTTAGAAAAAGAAGAAATTCTGGAAATTTTGAAAGTACATGTCATGTATTTTATGATTACTCACCATGTACTTACTTTCCACAGGATACCATGTGTTGGTCGTCTCTTGGACACTCACATGATTGAGTGGTGGTGACATGGAGGCCGCCTAAATCATAGTATGTAAAAAAGAGATTACATGCTATGTACTTCGAATATACACTCCGTTTATTTTGAATTTTTCATTTAACGGAACGGGGTTGCGTCTGATCGCCAAAAGTGTCTTCTTCTAGGTCTCATTCGACCGGGAGACAAAATACGATGCTGAAACTTCTCCATGCCCCAAGCCTCTATTTGTTCTCTGAATCGACCGTCGTCGATTATGTTGGAAACACAGCGGTATGCACTTCCAACTTCTAGAGCATCTTTTTCCAATTCTTATTCTTTTCCAGGTTATCATTGGTTGAAAATTTTAGAAGTTTTTGTAGATATTCAATGTTACAAGTAGATTAAATCTTTGTGGATCATGTATAGCGATCTCATAATTCCATGGTAGGTGGTTTGTGCCTTTCAGTTGAATGTATTTGAGTGTTATGTGCACTTTTTATGGATACCCTTGAACGGGGTATTGTGGGTATACTGTCTTTACCTTGTGATTTTTCGTCCATGCTTGTATGTTGTGTAAGTTTATTTCTTTATGAATAGGGTTGGATTTATATGACATGGATGTTCTGCCCATGATTTGTTCAGGTTTCGACTATTGGCCATGTTTAGCCTATTAGTCATTTACCTGTTTTCCATGCCTGGTGGTCGTAGAATGGAGTGTGTTTTTTAACATGCATGAGATTCTATAGACTGGTTAGCGAAGTAGATCTGTAGGTTTACATTGTCTATATTGCATAACTATGTGTTTACTTACTTGGGGCCGTTATAATCTGGTGTATTAGACTAAAAGGGGATAGATCTAGTGAGCTTACTCAGAGAGTCTTTGGGCATTATAGACTAAAAGGTGATATACCGAGTGAGCTTCCTCAGAGAGTCTTTGGAAATTATAGACTATAGTGGGATAGACGGAGTGAGCTTCCTCAGAGTGTCTTTGGGCATTATAGACTATAAGGTCATAGCTCGAGTGAGATTCCTTAGAGAGTCATTGTTTTACTTGAATTATCTTGAACCACTTCCAACTATAAGTGGAATTGATTGGTTGAGCTTCCTCAGTGTGTCTGTGGATGACTTGGGGCTATAAGAGGAATTGAAGGGGTGGGCTTCTACAGAGAGTCTCTGATCCATTGGGAAATAATGGGAATTTACCATGTGTTCTTCCTCAGAGAGTCCTTGACTACCGTGGACTATAAGGGGAATTGAATGAGAGTGTTTTCTCAGAGAGTCATTATGAATTCTTATGACCGAAACAGAGGGGTTATTTTTAGTGTACTTCCTAGGGGGTTGGTTGTAATTGTTTGTTAGGACTATAGGGGATGGTTGTGAGTACTTCCCAGAGGGTTACCTGTTTGGGTTTAGCTATTACTTGATACTAATACTATGGATTATTGACTGTTGAGTACTTTCCTGTTTGATGCTTTCAGTAATTTTACCTGCCATATAATCACTGATTTTTAGGCATAGATCATTTGGTGGTTTCCTAGAAGGATTTAGTGTCACACCCTATTTGTCTCATGCTCTTGGTCTCAAACAGATTATATTGTTGCAGGTATAGATAAGGGTAAGCGCCCTTCTACATCATGTACTTGACTTGCTGTGGAGTTGGAGAGCATGGGACCATGCATTGGCTTGCGATGCTGAGGAGTTGTTTATCTTTTTCTTTTGTACTTTGGTTCAGTACAGTTTTTTATTCCAACAATGTTATCTGATTGGTTGATTTTATAGACATATATATCATGCATCATTTATATATGCGCTCCAGTTGTTTCTTACTTTTTGACTTCTGCTGATTGCTTTTGTGTGGATTATTTCTGCTTCCGATATTGTATCATGTTTCTCTTCCACTGTGTACTCTACCAATGAGGGCATAGTTTCACCACTCTCACACCTAAATCCCTTGCTTCTAGTCGGAAGCCTTTGGAATTCGGGGAAATGCGCTTGAGGCCATGTCACCAACCGGGTACGGGGTACCTCCGGGTGGCTTCTAGAACCGGGATGTTACAAAGTGGTATCAGGGGAAATTATTTTTTCTTGAATTATAGTTAAGAGCCTATAGTCACGGATAAAAAGGAATAGGTACTTGTTAATAAGCTGTGTCAGGGGTTAGCTTACCCGTGTACATGAAAAACCCAATTTACCTTGTTAATGCAGTATTTTGATTTAGAAATTTTACTGTTAATTTATTTTCCCCATTGGGTGACTCACATGCATTGAGCTATTACTGTTGAAATTATTGGGTTCTATTTCTGTCCCAACCCAATGAGATTAGGGTATTCCATCTCATGCATCATATAGGCACTTCTTAGATATCACATGTCATGTATTCTTGCCATGCTATTTAGGGTAAATTAGCAATTGCATGTTGTTGTGATAGATGTTGTGTAGAATATTCATGCTATTGTGATAGATGAATGGATTGAATATTATTGTTGATCAGTATTGCTTTATGTAAGGCCTTGTTTGGATTAACGCTAAATTGTGGATCTTGAGGTGTGTGGGAACTCATGAATCACAATTTGCTGGGACATTAGCTTGTCATTTCTTATTTATAACATGTATATGACGCCATTCTTTGATTCTTAGGGAGTATGGACCCTCACATATAGGAATTTGGAAACATAATGCTTGTTTTATGTGTTTTCTGGGCTCTGGAGCAGTTTCTGAGGCTACTGCCTAGAAAAACCTTGAATTCATGGTGTGTACATTATGAATACATGCCATGTAGTCTATAACCCTGTCACCAACTATGTGGACAGGGACATGGGGTTGTAAAAATCTTGCAGGAACACGATGTGTACAGTATGTACACACCGTGTTGTAGTGATTGTGTGTCTCCCAGTGTGACTAACATTACAGATGAGGGAAACATGAGATACACACACCGTGTCAGGATTGGACATGCGGTGTCATATAACCTATGTATCTGGCCATGTAATGAACAACACGGATGGATAAACATTAAGCCTATACATGTTGTGCTGACGTTGAACACGTTTTTTAGTCTGACCTAGGTACCCGGTCATGTCATGAACAACATGGGTTAGTGTTAACCTTTCTTGTACACGTCGTGTCCACCTGGAGCATGTCGTGTAGTTTGAACCATGTAGTCAGCCTAAAAGCTTACAACATGGGTCATTAAAACATGTCTAGTAAACGATGTGTCTGTCTTGAAAAAACCACATAGTCTAAGATTATGATGACTGTATGGGTTTTCCGTGTAAGGAGACTCTGGCAGGGGAAAAGATTTTAAGTACACACCGATTGTAAGGACAATACACTGTGTGGTTGGGGTGTTACATGACCAATTGTTGCAGAAGTACGTGCCTATGTGAATGGATTAAGAGAACATGCCATTCAGTGTTTATACACACAGTGTAGTCATGTTTTTTAAAACATGAATGTTTTCATTCTCCTGTTCCCATCTTGTACTATTACATTTTCAGTCCATGATAAATCTGATCTATGGTGTGCATTTGACCTTTCAAAACTATTCCACCGAGATGTCCTCCAGTTGAATGCCAGTTTCTAGAAGGTGATCAAACACTGGATACGGCTGATCAGGGACTTCCAGTAGATCGTCCTATTGTGCCAGCCTTGGCACCAGCTGTTATACCTAGCATAGTTTCTGATTCGCATTTTATGGAAGACTTTCTGAGGATGATGTAGACTTTTTAGGGAACAACATCTCCTGCCCCCATCGATGGAATAATTGATACGGATCTTTCAGTAGTAGCATCATTCTACTTTCTCAGGGGATAGAGGACCCCAGACTGTAGAATCATGGTAATAGGCCATGCAGATAATTTTTTATGATATGGAGATACCTCCAGAGATGTGGGTGAAGCTCACTACCTATACACTTTGAGACTCCCCCAAGAGGTGGTGGTAGGTGATCTCACAGTCAGGACGCCAACAGAGTATGACATGAGATGAGTTTCAGCACATCTTTTATGATTACATCATTGCAAAGACCTTGTGGGATGATTGATCCTGGATGTTTATGAGTCTGGAGCTGGGTACTCTTTCTATTATGGAGTACTCATCACGCATTACAGAGCTGCAACATTTGACACCTTTTCTAGGTGGTAGTGAGTTATTCTTTTCGTGGAAGTTTGAGGATGGTCTAAGGCATGACATCAGATCACAGGTGAACATCATCAGGTTGACTTCAATATCTTCTATCTTCAACCTGACACTGATCACATATCGCATTCTAAGGGATTATGGAGGAGGGGTCCAGGGAGGTTCAACATCCAGAGTTAGTAATCCTTCTACTGAAAGTAGGAAGCTCCGTAAGGAGTCTTCTTGAGGAGATCAATATAGGAAAAATGCATCTTATGGTACCCAGGTGGTGTGTTACTAGTGCGAAAGGAGAGGTAATATTAGCCCTCAGTGCTAGAGAGACCCGATGGAGTTCCGATCTTGAAGAAATATGGGCCATCTCTAGCGTTTCATTAAGATCTTTTCACCAGCAGTGGGTGTCTAGTGTACCTCTATTACTCTGCATTCATGAGCAGTATCTCCAGTCTCTCACCAGACTGGGTACTGGAGTTTTTTTGGCCATTCAGATTGAGTCAGAGGTTGTGGCCATGGTTTTCAGTCACAAGGTTATTGGTGAAAAGAATTTAGATCGACTCCGAGTGGTCATGCTTGGTCCCATGGTCATGGAGTAGGACCGGCCTTTGCAGTAGAGAAGACCAAGTAGGAACCAGATCCTGGGCCCTCTACAGTTCGAGGTACAATCCTAGTTGCCTCAGTTTTATCTTCACCTCTTTTTGATACTGGGGCTTCCCATTTCTTTATATCTTTTTCTATTGTGGAGAGTCTTGGTCTCTACATCTTTTCTTTTAAAGATTTCATGACGCTAAACACACTGTTGGGGATTAGGACGACTAGTTTACTTCAGTGCAAGGAGTTCCCTCTAGAGGTTGTAAGGTGTCACTTTTTATGGGACCTCTATATACTATAGATGATAGTCTATGATATCATTCTTGGGATGGACTGGTTAGTTTCCTCCCAAGAACTTGTTTATTTCTATTGCTGTAGGGTGAGTTTCATATCACAAGAGGGTGGATCTTTTCTTCATAAGGGCGAATGGGATGTCCAAGCGATCAGAGAGGGTCTCGAGAAACATGTCTTAGGAGGAGTTACAACCCAGATTTCTAGTCTATATCTAGATGACCAGGGGACTTTACAGATGGACTTTCCTCCAGTAGTAGATCAATTCACGAATTTATTTCTAGAGGATTTTTTAGGTTTTCCTCTAGAGGGAGAGATGGACTTTATGATTGAGCTTATACTTGGACCAGAACAGATGTCTATTCCTCCTTATAGGAAGGCTACACCTGAGTTACAGGAGCTCAAGAAGTAGTTGGAGGAGTTTTAGGAAAATGGTTACATCCGACCCAGTACTTCTCCCTGTGGTTTGCCTGTTCTGTTTGCAAAGAAGGAAGATGGTACCCTCAGGGTTTGTGAGGATTAATGGAAGCTGAACAAGTTGACAGTCAAGAACCGATATCCCATGCCTAGGATTTATGATCTCTTTGATCAACTTTGAGGAGCCCGAGTGTTCTCCATGATTGACCAGAGGTCCGGTAACCATCCGTTGTGTGTTAGACCATCAGATATACCTCATATAGCCTTCTGAAGCAGGTATTGTCTATACGAGTGTATGTTTATGCCATTAGATCTCAAGAATGTGACATCAATTTTTATGGAACTGATGAACTGAGTGATCTCTCCATACATGGATTCCTTCGTGGTTGTTTTAGTGGATGATATCCTGCTGTACTTGCACACTCGACACGACCATGACACACTCTTGAAATCATTCTGAGTAAACTAATGTAGTATCAGTAAAATGAAAATATCTGAAAATGCCACTTTTGGATGGACAAGATTAACTTTTTGGTTCATGTAATCTAAGAAACAGGAGTATCAGTAGTACAAGAGAATATGAGAGCTATTGTTTCCTGGGAGCAGCCGAAGAACATCTTTGTGGTGAAGAGTTTTCTTGAGATGGTTGGTTACTACAGACGCTTCATACAAGACATTTTGAACATAGCAGCACCACTTACGTGCCTATCTAGGAAGGGTACGATGTTATTATGGTCATTTTCTTGTGAGTCAGCATTTCAGGAGCTTATAGGGAGGTTGATGTCAGCAACGATAATAGTCTTTCCAGAGCTAGGCAAGAGCTATACTATTTTTTGTGATACTTCATGTATCGAGGATGGAGATGTTATTATGCAGGGTGATGGAGTCATTGTGTATGGGTCTCGGCAGCTGAGGCCACATTATAAGAATTACACGACACACGATCAGGAGCTGGCAGCTGTGGTACATGAATTACGCAGTTGGAGAAATTATTTTCTGGGAGAGAATTTTGTGGTTTTCACAGACCACAAAAGTCTCAAGTACATTTTCACTCAGCGTGACTTGAATTTGAGGTAGATAAGGTGGGTTGAGTATCTCCAGTATATCGACTTTGAGCTTTCCTATATGCCAGGAATGGGCAACATAGTGGCTAATGCCTTTAGCAGAAGGACTCAGATACAGGTGGTTTAAGAGGCCAACAATGAGTGGAATCTTATAACCCTGTTATCTGAGATGCATTTGGATGTGCATGAGAGACAAGGGAAAACTTTCCTTTCTTCTATAGCTGTTACCTCTACGCTTCTTGATCGAGTTCGAATGAGGCAACTATTAAATTATTAAGGCCTTGTCATACCAGAGAGTGTGTCAAGAGATGACCCTATTCTTGGGTGGACCATAGGAAAGGATGAGATTTTGTGTTTCCTGGGCGTGTATGGGTGCCAGTAGACATACACGAAGAGCTTATTGCTAGATTTTCATTCCCTTATTTGGGAAGTTCATCATGGTGTCAAAAATTTGTATTGTGATCTACAATTCCAGTATTGGTGACCAGTTATGAAGAAAGATGTTGCAGGTTTTTCCATGAGGTGTTCCACCTGTCAGCATGTGAATGCGTAGTATTAGTGACCAGTATGCCTTCTACAATAGATACCCATTCCCATGTTGTTGTGAAATGACGTCGAGATGGACTTCATGACCGTTTTGACGAGGTCACTGTGAGGGAATGATGCGGTATGTGGTTTCATTGATAGACTCACAAAGGTTTCCCACTTCATTCCAACAATGAGACCTTCAGTGTGGATGAGTTGGGATGTTTGTACATCTGAGAGATTGTACGTCTACACAGGGTTCCCCACTCCATTGTTTCGGATAGGGATGCACGTTTTACTTCTCAGGTCTGGTAGGTTCTTCAGAAGGCTTGAGTTACACATGTACTTTTGAGTACAACATACCTTCCCCAGACAGATGGCCAGTCCAAGTGTACGATTATGGTGCTAGAGGACATTCTCTGAGAATGCATTCTAAATTTTGGAGGCTCATGGGAGAAGTACATACATTTTGTGGAGTTTCCCTATGACAATAATTTTCAAGCAACTATTCAGATGTCACCTTATGAGGATTTGTACAGTAGGCCATGCTAATCACCTCTGTGTTGGAAGGAGGCTGGAGAGGTAACTATGTTGGGACATCGTCTTGTTCAGGAGACGACAGAGCAGATTGAGTTGATTCGGAAGAGGATGGCTGTTGCGCAGTCATGTCAAAAGTATTATATTGATCAGCGGATACGACCTCTGGTGTTTGAGGATGGGTATTAGGTTTTCATGCATGTCGCACCGAGGTTGGGACACAAAAGGATTAGGAGATAGGGAAAACATTTACCGAGATATGTCAGACCATTTTAGGTGTTGTGGATAGTTGGACAAGTTGCCTATCGGTTGCAATTACCTCAGAGGTACCAGGATATGCACAACATCTTACAAGTTTCTCATCTCCGACGTTACTTTTCAGACCTGTCTCATTATTTTCAAACTGAGGAGGTTGAGCTCGAAGTGAATGCATCATTTTAGGAGAATCCTATCCGGATTGTCGATTTTTGTAGAATGGTACTCCGTGGAAGGTCTGTTTCTCTGGTATGGGTGTTATGGTAGCGCAGGCTGGTATAGTATGAGACTTGTGAGAGGGGGCCGATGTACGAGCACAGTGGATGGAGCTATTCGAGGATTCTTCTTCTATGCCACAGTAGTGAAATTTGGGGATGAATTTCTTTAAGGGGGGAAGTTTGTAAGAACCCGAATCTTCCATTGAAGTAGGTTTTTTTGCTCATTTTTTAGAAAAAGTTGAAATTCTGGAAATTATTAAAGTACATGCCATGTACTTTATGAGTACACACTATGCACTTCCTTGTCATAGGAGACCGTGTACTAATCGTGTCTTGGACACAGACATGGTCGTATGGAGGTGACATGTAAGCTGCCTAAATAAAAGAACAGAAAAGGTTATTACACACTGTGTACTTCAAATGTACACGCCGTGTATTTTTTTCATTAAATGGATTGGGGTCACGTCTGATCACCAGAAGTGTCTTCTTCTAGGTCTCGTTTGATCTAGGGAAACCGAACGATGATGAATCTTCTCTAAGCCCCCGAGCCTCTGTCTGTTCTCTGAATCCACCATCATTGATTGTGTTGGAACAACATCGGTATGCTCTTCATTCTTCAAGAGAATCATTTTCAAATTCCACTTCTTTTCCAAGTTATCGTGGGTTTAAAATTTTAGGAGTTTTTGTAGATCATTGGTGTTACAAGGATATTCATGATTTGTGGTTCACGTATAGCGATCTCCTAACACCAAGGTAGGTGGTTTGTGCCTTTCTGTTGAATTTCATTGAGTATTATGTGCAATTGTTCCCAATACCCTTGAACAAGGTATGATGCATTTACTGTTTTTCCCCTTTGCATTATCTACAATGCATTCTTGATTTTTAGAGGTTATTTGGTTATGAATAGGGTTGGATTTCTATGCCATGGGTGTTTTTCCCATTCTTTGTTCTGGTTTCGACTAGTGGTCATGTTTACCCTATTGGTCGTTTACCTGTTTTCCATGCCTTGTGGTCATAGGATGGATTATTGTTTTCTGACATGATTGAGATGTTGTAAACTAGTTATCAAATTTGTTTTATAGGTTTAGTTATGCCATATACCACTACTATCTATTGACTAACATGGGGTCTTGAGAACCTCGTGTAGTAGACTAAAAGGGGATAAACCGAGTGAGCTTCCTTAGAGAGTATTTGGATATTATATAATATAGGGGGATAGACTTAGTGAGAATACCTAGAGAGACATTGAGATTTATAGACTATAAGGGGATAGACTGGGTGAGATTCATCAGAGAGACTTTGTTTTACTTTAATTTCCTTGAACTACTTCAGGCTAAAAGAGGAATTGACTCGGTGAGCTTCCTTAGAAGGTATGTGAACATCCTGGGGGTATAAGAGGAATTCACTAGGTGAGCTTCCTCAGAGGGTCTCTTGACCTTGGGAATATATTGGGAATTGTCCTTCTATGCTTCCTCAGAGAGTCCTTGAATACCTTTGACTACAAGTGGAATTGACTGAGAGTGCTTCCTCAGAGAGTCTCTATGAATTCTTATGACAGAACCAGAGGGGTTATACTGAGCAAACTACCCATAGTGTTGCTTGCACATTTTAGGTAGGACCAAAGGGGATGTATGGGAGTACTTCCCAAAGGGTTACCTGTTTGTGTTTAGCTATTTCTTGATACTAATACTATTGATTGTTGACTACTGAGTACTTTCTGGTTTACTGATTTCTATACTTTTACCTGCCATATATTCACTGACTGTTAGGCATAGATCTTCGGGTGGTTGCCTACTAGGATTTAGTCTCACACCCTATTTGTGTCATGATTTTGGGACAAAAAGTATTATATTATTGGATGTATATATAAGTTAAAGTTCCCTTCAACCTCAGGTACTTGACATGCCATAGAGCTGGAGAGCATGAGACCAAGCATTGGATTATGATGCGGAGGAGCTGTTTATCTGTTTCTTCTGTAATTTGGTTTAGTAATTTTTTGTATTCCTACATTTTGATATGTTTTTTTGCTTTTCTAGACATATTTATCATGAATCATTTATATATGTGGTTCAGTTGTTTATTACTTTTAGCCTTATGATGATTTATTTTGTCTGGATTATTACTGATTTCTCTATTTTATCATGTTTCTCTTCCGTTGTGTACTCCGCCAATGAGGGCATAGTTTCCCCACTATCACACCCAAGGCCCTCGATGCTAGTCCGTAGCCTCTGGCGTTCGGGGAAATTCTCTTGAGGGCATGTGACCAACTGGGTATAGGTTGCCTCTATGTGGCTTCCCGAACTGAGACGTTACATTTTTGTTGGGTTAGTATGAAAAGGAAGGTAGGTGAGTTTGTTTCGAGATAGGCAACTTGTTAGTAGGACAAGGCAGAACATCAACAACCATCATCTATGTTAGAATATTTACTTATTACTATTTCAAATGGTATCATATATCCATGAATTATAAGATAGTTTACCTAGGAATGGTTGGGATACATGATTCCATATAGGAGATTATGGATTGGCTCAAAAAGTAAGAACATTTCATCCGTATTCATAAATCTCATTTAGTTGAGGAATTATGTAAAATTTATATCCCAGTAGTCCTATAGATGAATGATGTAACATATTAGATACATTCACAATGATATTATAGGTTTTCATCTCATTTATTGAAATCCTTACAATTATCCCTTAGGAAATAGATGAAAATGAGTACATCAAATCATCCCTTGATGAATGGAAAATCTTTAGGGTAAATACAAATGTCAGAAGACAAACATCATGATTGTGTGATATATTTTGGTGGATGATGGGTGGATAGTTTACCATTATCGGGGTTATAATATTAAAAAATTTATTAGGATTAGATAGATATGGAACCATTTGAGGCATTTTATTGGCATCCTTTTTGTTCTCCACTTTTGTGTGTGGAAATATGTGAGACATCACTAGTTTGACCGAGCCTTGTCCATGAGACAACATAGACAGTTAATTGAACATGAAAAGAATGGGGAAGGTTCAATGTTTTCATAAATTTTACGTGGTTCATCACATATGAATTTTTTCATTTTATGTGAGTTATCGTGTGATGTTTATGATCTCCCAATGGCATTGGCATCATTGATTTTTAAAGAAGGTCATGTTATCTATTCAAGACATTTGACTATTTGAGATACATGAATGCATTTTTGAGGTGGAATATTGATTTTCATTTCGACCACTATTTACTGAAGTGAATAATTTGATTCTTCTATCTCAATTGAAAAAATGTCAACCTAATCTCGAACATATGATTTTACAGGATCATGTTGAACTAGAACTGGATTCTTCATTGTTGATTTTTCCAGTGTAGAATATAGATTCGAAAGAGAAATTATTGACAAGGAAAAGAATTGAGTTTTTGTGAGGTTTTTGTTGATACATGGTCAAGAATCATTAACAATCAAGGGAATGGGATAACAAAATTGTTGATAAATTTCATGTACTCTTTCAGGTAAATGCGGATTTTTTACTTTTCAAAGAAGAAAAGGCTAATGTATGGGAGAATGTTTCTACTACAGTTTCATTTTAGTCACCCTTAATTTATGTATATTGTGAATCAAAAGTGTTTTTTTGATTATTAGAAGGTTTTGGATGACAATTGAAAATTTTTGGGATTATATGTTGGCACGTTGTTTGATAATGGATAGAATAAACCATGATACAACTATAGGAAAACATTTCGTGCGAAACACGTGCTCATGGGTAGCTACACGATTAGTTGTATAGTCTCTAAAAACCATGAATCCACATAGGTGTAACTGTTCCCTGTGATATATAGAGAAATAACATATTTTTAAATGGTTTTCCTAACCAAGATGGCCAACTATACAAATGGTGTTGGGAGTAGTGTCTAAAACATGGTTGGTGTATAGGTTTCTTATCAGTGTGACCGAACAATGGAAGTATAAAAGTTAGTTACAAAAATATTGGTTCCAACCTAGTTCTACAAAAATTCACATTGTTTAAAAAATTTCATCCATAAAAAAGTTTTTCATCCTCTCAATGCATTTAAAGACATTCCCTTTCTACCCGAGAGCAATTTTTGGCAAATCTTGTTTTATTGATGCCCTGATTTCATGGTAATCCTTCATTCCATAGGAGTTATATTAAATCTACCAATATTCACTCTCATAGATTAATATATCAAATCCATTTGGGACAGATATATTATATTGTATTCCAATCATGATGATATTTGTCTATTTTGATGTTTGGGAATGAGATATAATGTGGGTTAATTAGAGCATTGGCACAAGTTTTTCTAAAGAATCGTTGCCGCTATTAATATTCACCATAACATTAGAGGTAGACTGTTTCACTCTTCTATCCAATTATTATAACGTGAATCTTTAGCATCAAATTGATTGAATTAAATAATATTAGTAGTGAAATTGATGTGAGAATCCTGGTAAAACCATATTTATTGATGTTTTGAGGTTTTTTGGAAATTGGTTGTTGTTTAATGTGAGAGTTTAGATTATTTTTAAATGTCATTTCAAAATATGAATTATGTATGATATATTAAAAAAATTATGGAATGGTTTTCAAAAAAAAATAATTCTTAATTTAAATTGAGTGAGGTGGGTAGTTTGATATTTCTTTAACATACACAGGCTGGTGTGAGTTCATGCTTTCGACATGATCATGAAAAATGAATGTATACAATTGGGGTATTAGAGGAAAAACCCTAGTTTAGTGGAATGTTTCATTTAGGAACTGGAATATTGAGCACTTAGTGACGAATATTTTGATGGATGAAAAACTGCTCAGGAATATGGAATGCACATTAAAACCTGAATGTGTCTGATTGTGTGTGTCATAGAGTAGGAGTGCCAAAAAATGGAATGTGAAATGATTTAATGTTTTTTTGTTTCATTCCTTATATTTTTTTGATTGGAAATTATTTTATATTCATATATAAACTGTTTAAAACTTCCTTAGATAATTATTATATAAATGTGCCATCGTGTTCTATCCTAGTGGAATGAGGAGTGAATCTATTAGGGGAAGACATACCTAATTTCATAACGCAACCATATTTTATAACATTGGTTCTTTTTCATATGTTATTTTTTGTGAACAATGGAATGCTAGTGTATCACATTTGATTTGTGATTTTTAATAATACATGTATTATATATTGAGTAATTGGATATTAGATCATGTTAGGAGTTATGGAGTACCTGAATTTGATGTTGTTGAGTTTTACTAATTTAGTCTTCTTATTCAGTTCTTTGATTTTGGTTATGGTTTACAAAGGTATTGTTTTATTTTTGAATTTCATTGAGTTGAATCACATTATGATCATGAATCATATAGTTGTTTTTATTATGCCATAATTGGATATGGTTGATTTATTTTTTTATTGATAATCATCCCCCAAATTGAAATGAAATCCCATGAATTTTTTTTCATTCCTTTTAATCATAGGGATTTTGATTAAGGACATGTTCCAAATCCACCATGACTCAAGATTATGATGCAGGGTGGGATATTTCACTATCTATGGAAAGCCCAATATTTTTTCTAATTAGGTTGATAGGGTCCCATACACTGAGGTCTTCCTTATAACACCCAGAGATTTTAAAATTACTCTATATTCGATATCATTCATTTAATAGAACAGCGCGCTTACACAAACTCAAAAATAACATGATTTTAACACAATACACATAAACTGACCATTATGTTTTTGTATGTGAATAATATTAACATCATTATGAAATAATTATGATTTTGAAATTCAATAAAAAATTAATAACCCTTAATAAATGAATACAAAATCTTTTGCAATGTCATTTTATTATTTAAATATATTTTATCCATATAATGTGTGTCAATTTATCAAATTGTATTTATTTTTTGATGTAATATAAAAGGTCTTACATTTAGTAACCCTTGGTTTTCAGTTTTAAAAAACATGATTTTAACAATGAATTAAAACTGTTATTAAGAGTTTTTAGAATAAAATATATAGAATTTATTTTTTTACTTTTATAAATTGATTTAGGTAATGTAGATTCAATATTTGAAATCAAGCTATTGAAATTAGTTTATAAGGATATTATAATTTTAGGGAATGAAATGTTAATATTGTAATGCAATATTTACCACAATATATGTAAAATAATGTATCACCTTTATGTCAAATTGTGAAATATATAAACACTTAAAACCAAAAAAATAAACTAGCAGGTGGATGTGTTTATCAACATGAAAATTCTTTTATAACACTAATTATAATGAAAATTGATACAACCGAATTCCACCAAAATTTGGTTGGATTTATTTATAAAATATTTATTATTTGATGACATAAAACCTTCCATTCTTGAGCATAAATAATAACCCTCACCACCAAATTTATCATCACATTCCTTGAATCATCACCGATATCTTGAGAACACTCTAATAACCAATGTACCCATTTAATATTGATTCTATTTTCATCTAAATACAAATTATATTGACATTAAGGGGGCCTTCATGGAGGTGATATTCAGGAGGTAATTGTTTCCAACTACCCATCTAATTTTCTTCTATTCGTCTACCTTCCCATAACATTAATAATCCATAGAAGAATAGTAACTCATCAACCATATAAATATTATATTTTATTTTTCAAAATGAATATAAAATATCAAATTGTTTTCTTAACAAATCGTATTGAATGAAATAATACCATTTTCAAAACGATAGTGGTTTACTATCGCGGTGAATAATAACTATTTTTTCTATTACAACAATAATGATGGTATTTAAAGTATTATTCCATTTTAATAAGACTATAAATGGTATAATATATCCTATGTTTTTTGATAATTAAAAAACAAAAAATATTATATAAAATGAATCATTTTTTTGATGGTCAAGAAACCAAAAAAAATCAAATTAAACATTCGTCATTAACATCTAATCAGAAAAATCATCGTCCTGTATGAAAAACACGATATATGAGACCAGTTATAATTATGGAGGATCCATAATACCACTTCATTTAAATAATGTTATTTCATTTTCATTTGAATATAAAATCCATAATTATACACAAATGAACCGATCATGAATCCATGCAATGAATGCACCCGAAAAAATTTAATAATGAAAAGTTATTGATGAATGAGTTGCAAGATTATATAATAGTATAATTTAATTTATTAAAAAATGATTATATTTATTTTATTAATTAATAAAATCATCTAAATTGTTATACGGTAGGTTAATTTACAAAAAATCCAGAGGTAATTACTTCTTCTCACATTATTACTTTTTTGTGATATATTCATTATTCAATACATATTACATTTCCTTGGTGTATATATTTAAATTTTATATATAATTCCATGAGTATAATTATAATTATTTTATTCAATGTTTAATTTTATAAAAATTAAATTCTTGGTACATATTGTTATAATGAATGCAACGTTTTAAGGGAATTCTTATCCCAATTTCCATTCCTTGAGTTAAACTTTTCCTTCCTTGATTATGTCGTACAAAGATAATTTTTAAATAAATTTGTAAGATCTTATGTTTTCATTGAACTTTTTATATGAATTTATAGAGATTACATATATTATAATAATTTAATTAATTGTAACATAAATTATAATATATTTTAATATAATTTATTACAAACAATTATCTTATTAATCATTCCGTTAAAAGTCACATTTTCATTCCAGAATTTTCATTTAAAAAAAATTACTTAAAATGTTTTTACTATCGTGTAATATTTTTTAAATTATTTTATTATAATGTTTTATTTTTTCATAATGTTTTAAAATATATATTTTTCATTTTTAAAAAATTTTTCATTGAGACCTTTCAGTAAAAATTACATAAGGAATGTTTATTAAGTTATATGACATGAGTGGATTTTCCTGTAGTCATAAAAAATTAATTAAATAATCATTACATTATATGATACTTTTTTTATTTTAAATGGAAATTTTTTAAATTAAAATTGTTTGAAATTTTAATAATAAATTATTTTCAACGTAAAAAATTGTATATTTTTGGAGAATTTTCAATGAACTTATATAATGTATTTTCATCTATGTTAACATTATTTTTTGAATAGAAATCCTAATTGTGGTTGATATATAGGGATACTATATTCTTTATTTCATTAAATGGTTATGAATAAATTTGAAAATGGATGTAATATTTCAAATCCATATAACATATTACTCTATATAGATTTTGATTATTTAAAATGTATGGGAAATGTTATTTAAATTTCATATTATATTATCAAAAATATTTTATATATTAATTATGTTACAAAAAATCAACTGAGTTTCTATTTTTATATTTACTTCATAGGTGGGGGCCAATTATTCATAACCCATCGATGCATCAGTAGGTATCATGGGAAAAATTAGTTGGACAAACCTATTAATTTTCTACCTAGTAGTGCTAAAATTATTTTTGAAAGGTATTGATAGTGGAGATGATGTCTTCCAAACCAAATTTATTAGAAACCTTTTATATTAAACTGTATTGTGAATGGTCTTTAAGGTAGTGGTAACTTGATACCTGATATCATTGCATCCAATAATTTTTCATTTCCATTATTAGGATATCATTTATTATTATCCATCATATTTTAACTGTGATATTATCTCTAGAATCATTTAATTCTCCATTATTACCTAAATTTCATATGATTATATTTATTTAAAATTAACTGTTGATTATTATTTTAAGGACCCGACCCCAATTTCCCAGAGCCAGTGCCTTATATGATTACATTGGCATATTAAAATGTATTAATAATCCCGAAGGACCGAGTAGTTTAGTATTATTGGAAACAATATAAATACATAAGTTTAACATTACTGCTTGAAATGAAAAACCATATAGAAACTCGTTTGGAACTTCATTAAATCCTAGGTTATTTTAATAGTTCATTCATAATAATTTTCACCATGTCCCAAGAAAATGAAACATAAGAAAGGGGTGATGCCAAACACTCAGTAAGAGTGGGAAATATAGTGGAATATAACATAAACATTATACATGGTGAATAATTGATAACACATGGATTAAAAAATAAACATGAAAATAAAATAGAAAAAATATGAGCTAAGTAAATATTATCATAATACAATGTACTCATGGGTATTATAATAGTTGAATAACCACAAGAAACATTAATAAAATATTAATAATGAGGGAATGTGTAATGTGGGACAACATTACCATACTATTAAGTCCTTGTTCCATGACCATAAATAATAATTTTGTTAAGGCCTTGTGCCAAGACCGTAGTTTGTCTCATGAGACCTACCGATGCACTGAGGGGGTATATTGGGCCTCGCCTGACACTTTATATGTCCAATTCAATCCTTATATGATTGGGGATAAATAAAATAACATATAAATTCATATTGAAACTAATATATGAAATTTAAATTACTATCACCGAATAATAATCCTAAACACTAACCATTTAGAGTAAATTGATTGATGGTTTTAAGATAGCATATCCATAGCCAAAATGATCATAAACCATTAAATTAACTATTTATTATTCTAACATGAAATATTAATACCAATAATACATAATAATCAATAAGAGTGTTGAAATAGGTGAAGATAATCATATAAAATCTTCATGTAATTATTGAGATAAATATCCTTTTACTTTGAAATGAAGTGTTCTTTAGGAAAAATATTTTTAAAACCCCAAAAGTAAAATAAAGTATAATTATAATAATAAAATGAGTAATTTTATAAATATATTGGTTTCCAAAAATATATTATATGGTTCCCTTGAAAATGGGTACGAATTTGAGAAATTCCCTTGAACCAGGCTTGTATTTTGGAAACAATTTTGAAAGTTTCCTTTTAAAATGTGTAACTACCAAGAAAATAATGAATTAATTTTGTTAGTAAAATTTTATATAATACTCACACAAAATTTATTTGGAGTAAAAAATAATAATACATAAAAATTTAATTGAGGTAATTATACAATCAATGTAACCTGAATGAAAATGGAAGATCGGGTGGGAAACCATTACCTTAAATCAGAACGTGATCCTCTCTTGAAATTATGCTCCTATAATATGAAATTATACTTATAAATAAAGTATTTAAGAACCTATTTGGAATTTATTTAGTCTATAATAATAAGTTTTTTCATTTATTCTCTTATTGATAAGTTATTATATAGAATTTTTTCGTTCTGTAGTGTTCGTTTTCATTATTTTCATAATCGGTTCACTTGTTCTTATGTAATGGAGTTCAAGTAGAATAGATGAAAATATCCAGAATTGAATTTTGTATTTTATTTATGATCATACATAGGTGTTACTGATCTCTTATATAAATTTGACACATGGCATGTGGATGAGTTATTATATAGATCTTTAGTGATAACTATTTCAGTTAATTTGAGGGTTTTGATTACAAGAGACTCATTTTTCATTAAATTGTAATACAATTTTTACAAAGGGACCATAGAACCTTAAATAGGATATATTAAATATATAATAATATGGTTCATACATTACAATAATGTTTTCAACACCATCATTGAGAATAATAATATAAATCTAAAGCACATTGTCCTTTAATGTGGTAAATTGACATATCTCGGATAGTGTTCATGCTACTAGTACAAAAGAAGGAAAAACAAAGTAATGATGATAACTAATTCCACTATCAAGAATACATTAAAGTACATTTATGGTACAGGATCCATCAAAAAACTTTGATAAGGAGAGGTAATAATATAAAAATAAAACAAATGAACTTGAAAGTAAAGACAAAGAATTGAAAAGAGGAGATTACCTATTCAACCAAAAATCAATGAGATCCTATTTAAGGGAGAGTTTTTGGTATTTTAATGGACCCATTCATGAAGTATGAGGGATAATAGGTTTGGAAGATATTTTTCCATCCAAATTTTAGCACTTTTCCACTGAACTTGGTCACTGGGGTGGCTAAACAAGTGATGTTCAGAATGAAACACTGATAATATCCAGCTAAACCAATAAAAGAACGTACCTCAATTTTGTTTGATGGAGTAGAAACTTATCTAAAATACTCTTTCATTATAGGATCTACAAATATTAAATCTTTAGAGACAATATTATTATGAAAAGAAACTGATTGGAGGCAAAAATCACACATGATAATCTTTCAATATAATTCATTTCTTCTTAGAGTATTCAGAGTAGTGCACATGTGATTTTCATATTCTTAAATGCATTTAGAGTATTCTAGGATATAATTAATAAACACCACCAAATATTCCTCCTGATATTCCTTAAAAATTATATTAATTGTATCCATGAAAACTGATGGTGCATTAGTTAGTCGAAAAGGCATTACTGTAAACTCATAATTCCCATACCTGGTTCGGAATGCAGTTTCTGGAATGTCTCCCTTTTTCAAAAGAAACTGATGATATCCATATCAATGATAAATCATCTAAAAATATTGGTCTCTATGAATTTGATCAATTAAATGTTCAATTCATGGTAGGTGATACATGTCCTTTATTGTTATAAAATTTATCACCCTACATACTATGAAAAACCTCATAGACCCATCACTATTCTTAATGAATAGAATAGGGGCTCCCCGTGGAGATATGCTAGGGAGAATAAATAATTTATCTATAAATTTCACTATTTGTTTCTTTATCTCTACTAACTATATAGTGTACATTTTATAAGGGGTCTTTGATATTGTCCTTTAAACAGGAATTAAGTCAATGGAAAACTAATGTTTTCGCTTTGGAGGATATTGAGGTAAATCCTCTAAAATGACATAAAAATATTATTTTAATTCATTCACATTATCAATTTTAATTTTTCTTTCATCACCCATATATATATTTGGATCTCTTCCTCTCTAACAATTATATTTAGTAGAGTTACTGGGGGTGGATCTAGATGAGAATCAGATTGTGATGTTTTTCCCTAAAGATTTGGGATTCAACACCATTCTCAAAATTTTTATGATCCATATTCTTCTAATAGATATTTGAATCATAATTATAAAAAAAAATTCATACTGTGAATTATATTAAATTCATTCATTGGTACGATGATAAGGTCAACAACTAAAGAACATTTATGCTCCATGAGAGGGACTAATTGACATGCCTTTGTTGAAATGATAAATTCACTAGGGTTTTTGACTAATAACTCCTGTATTAAATCAAATTGGAAATATCTAATTTTAATAGAAAATTGTGAAGATATAAATGAATATAATGATCCAAAGTCAAATAAAGCATTGGAAATCATTAATGAAATGATCAATGTACATGCCACCACTTTGTTAGGAACTTCAACCTCAGTGGTTGTGACTGCATAAGCGTGGCCTTTCTTCCATGGTCATCATTGGGGAATGTTTCTATGATGCTTAGGACATTCATGTGAATAATGTCCCACCTACCTATAATTGTGTCACTGAAAATTTGTATCTTTTTTATTCCCCATACAATCTCAAGTTCGGTGGCCATTTTCTCTACACCTGTAACGGACTCCCATTCCCTTCAAGCAAGAGCCAGGGTGTCTCTTCACACAATTATTGCAGTATGGATATTCAACTCTTCCATTCTTCCCCATTTCCTTATTTTCATTCCCAAAGTTTTCAATAGACGCCTTCTTGTCTTTCAATCAATTAATTTCATAAGACTTGGAGAATTACTTTTCTCTCTTGATAGAACATGAAACTATATCTTAATATGATGAGAAATTATGGGAGACTACACCCCTTCAAAATAATCACATCAAACATTCAAATAATCGATAACTTTTCTCCTCTCATATAATATGTAATTCAAAACATGCCTTGCAAACCATGTGATGTTAGCTTCATACATTGCAACATTATCATCATCCTTTTGCTTCAAATTCAGAAAATGCCTTTCCATATCCGCTCTCTATTTACAAAGAAAATATTTATCTAGGTTGAATTATTTATTGTTCCTACATTCCATATCTTATATCTCTTACTCCTCCTTTGTGTTTTGGATTCACAACAATCAGTATCCTGCATCTTCCACTATAAGATAAACATCCATAACAACCATCTCTCTTTCATTACATCCCAAAGAAAGAAATATCTTTTCTTGGAAACTTATACAGTACTCAGCTACAAATGGTTTGAAGTCCAATTGAATGATGGTGGGTTCTGTGGAATAAAGCCATCTAACATAGAACCTCCCCATGGATGATTGAGATTCTTCATATGGGAATAACATGTCAAAACATATATGAAAAAAACCGATTATTACCCAAAAGGAATCATTGACATGAAATTGTTAATAAACATGTAATATAAATACATAATCAAATATAATATGGTATTATATATTAAAATATTTTTCTATGGTATATTTATAAGAAACATATAAATGTTATACAACGAATAATGTCAAGTCATAATGTAAGGGTTTTCTAGTCTATCATTTATTTCCATGATATATATGATATATTCACCACAAATTATAATTTTATTGTGTATATACCTACATAGGAAATTATATATTATGAATTTTATATTTTTGATGATATTCATATTATCATCTAATTTTATTCTTTCATCGGTTTTATGATTCCAAATTTTCCAAAATAGTAATGAAATTTTTTATCAAACTTCTTTCTTTGAGAGAGATATTATGTTATGAAAATATAGTATTTTATGATCTGTATATATTTACAATACACCATGTATATAATTAAAATAAATCCTTAAATGATATTTCTATATTCATTTAATTTTATAATTTGTTGTGGAATGTGATTCAGATGTTGAAAAGTGGTATGGGACGCATTGAAACGATTAACGATTATTTTCTTCAAGAATTATTTTAAATGATATTGGAAAATTATTTTACATCTAAGATGAAATATTTTTTAAATTATGATACATTAGGTTTGTGATCCATGTTTTCCATTTTCTTTCTTTCTATTAACGTTTTATTATTTTGTTGACATGTTGTTTATAAGACTCGTTCCTCTGCCAGAGGTTATAATGAGATAAAATTCTATTGAATCCCAATAATTTTCATGGGTTATTTTATAGTTCATGATGTAGTGATTATTCTTTTATTTTGTGGATCATTGATGTATGATTTCATATTTGGATGGATGCAGACTATATATATCTCTATTAAATTAGGAAAATATTTCTATTTCATGATTTTAAAAGTGTGAAAATGTTGAGTTAACATAGTTCAACGATATAGGGATAGAACATTGAGTGAACTAATTTTTGTAATAATGGGATAAAATGAAAAGTTAACTCAGTTTAGTAATAGAGAGATATAACAATAAGTGATCCTACTACAGAAATATAGTGCTGAAATGAGATATGAACTCATTACCAAAATACATTTCTACGGTGAGAAGCTAAATTGATTTTGTAAAACATGGAGAAAATGGTAAGTTAAATCGGTTAAGTATATGACTTTTCCCACTATAATGGACTTGTCCATTAAACTTGACTAATATAGAAATATATTTATAAGATTATGTGTCTACAAAAAAGATTATTTCTTATTATTATGTTCGTATCTCATGGATTATTATCTTGAATCCCTTAGGATTCATATCATATGACAATTAATCATTATGTCATGACGCATGATTATGATCTTCGAGATGTAGGGTATGTTTATAAAATATTAGACTCTTGTTATCATAATCTTATGTTCTTATAATGCTTATGTATCTTTGTTATTTACCCTTACAAAGAATCTGAGATCACTAATTATTATATTTCATTAACCAGGTTATGAATAATGTATTTAATTATAAATTTTAAATGGGATGATCATTTTGGGAAATAATGACAATATTTCACGAAGTTAGAAGAATTTTTCCAAGATTCCAAATAAAAAAAACTATTACGGTCCTTAGGCTTGTAGAACAATACTGATCTGAATATTCATATAAATTTATTTAATATATTTGTATGTTTAGAGTAGTTTAATATTTTAAGTACATTAAATCATTTGATTTAAAGTGTAAGTAGGATCATTTCATGGTTGGGCTTATAATAACCAATCGATGGGAACTAGTCTACCAAACATTATCATAATTTGAGTACATAATATCATGTGTTAAAAAGATAGAAAAATAATTATATAAGTGTTATAGATTTTTAGTGAATCATGAGATTAGTAGGACAATAGTGGAAATGATGAAATAAGGGAGAGTAGGAAATAATTTTTATGTATCATGTTATTATTGTTGAGGTAAACACATTATTTCATATATATAATAGGATAAGGTGGTTGCTTCAAGTTTGAATAAAATTCCACCTTGATCATGATTGAAATGGTAGGAAACAATTTCCATTAAGAAATTATTCAACTATGGAGAGGTGGATAACTATGAAAATTAATGGCCAAGAATCAAGGAAATATACCTCAAAATATGATAAAGTATCAAGGTCATTCTTATACTATTCGTATATCCAAAATGGAATGATAATTGTGATTTTTTTGGTTCCATGATGTATTTTTTATGACATTAACTTTATAAGAATTATGAAATGTATATGTATTTTACTAAAACTTGTTTTAAATACGGATTTGAGATCATCTGTTAATTGGAACAAACAACCAGGAAAACTGATTAGTTTAAAATTTGATCTTTTTAAAAACACATTTTTGGAGGAATACTAAACTTTTACATATTCATGATATTGAGATAATTATGTTCGGATGAAGATCATATTAAAATGGATAATAATGGTTAGATATTACTAGATATATTATAGTGGATTAATGATGTTATTAAAAAAAAATTAGACTTCCATTGATAGAGGTCATTACATTTTTTTAATTTAAGGAAAATATCACTATTTTCTATTTTTTACATAAGAAATAAGAATGAATGCATGTTTTCAATATTTTTTTATGGAAATTTGAATATGTAATATGTTTTAGGAGAGAACATTATGAAGGTATTCACATTTTGGTTTGGAATAATTGGGATCTAATTCTAATGGTTTGAGAGATTAATGTAATGTTAATTTTAAAAATTCATTAAACTTATTTTTATCGTTTTGGATTTTGATCAATTGGATTGGTCATAAGGTTAATCATTTTTAGTGGTATATGTTGAAAATTATAATATTTTAAATGATTTATTTATTTATTAACATTAGAAGACATATTACATATATATTTGTTTTGGAAAATAGATTGAGAGAGATAGAGTGATTTTTTATTTATGGACTGTAAGATCCGTTTATAATGAATTTTAGTGATTTTGAAAAATAGATACATTTTTATATTCAGTTTATTGATTATGGTATTAAATTAAAATGGTCATTATCATTGATTTACAAAATAATCCAAGAAAGAATGGTATAAAATGGGAATAAAAAATGAAGTGTATGAGAAAAATACCATGTTTAAAACTATTTTTTAGAGACATTCACATTTTCTTTTCCCTATTTTAATATGACATGTTATTAACCCTTCTTATTAAGTGGGTTTCCATGATATTTTTCAAAAATATCAGAAAATTTTTGAAATTGAAATTTTAAATTGTTAGGATAAAATTTATTTATTGTGAGTAGAGTTTATAACCATGATATTTTAAAATAACATTATGTTTGATATATTATTATTCAAAGAACAGATTGTTTAAACAGACTCCATAATATAATTATTTATACAAGAATATTACAAAAAAGCCATCAAATTGGATGTTGATAATAATATTTTCTGAATTGTGAAATAAATATGAAATCCATATACAATAAAACTTGTATTATTTTCAATAAATGAACAGATAATTTTTATTATATTAAATTGATTTCAAATATATATGTATTCATAAAAAAAATATTTTTATTTATTTATATAATAAAATAAATATAATTATGTTATAAATCATTTATAAAATGTTTTTATAAATTAGAAAATTAGACTTGAAACTTAAATGTTATCAAAAGGTAATTTTTTAAAGGCTTCTGATAAATATAAATTATTAGTTAATAAGTGAAAATAATTTTTTATAAAAACTATAAATCATTTCAAAGAATTATTAAATTATCATAAGTTCAATCTTATTAACCATTAGTATTGATATAAATTAATTTAATGAATGATATTATACATAAGGTGATCCATTTTAAATAACATTCTTAGAAACATAGAAAACAGTTATTTTATTCATAATAATAATCTTTTTATGAGATATACACATAACATATTTAGAAATTAATTTTGTAATATTTATAAATTTAATCAATTAAAAATGATTCCATATTTTGGAATTTGGATGACCAAATTATGTTATAAATTCATTTAAATATTTAGGTTAAAAATTGTGACCATGGAAAAAAATATTTACCACATTATAGTTAAACAAATTTTGCGGGTAAAATTTAGAATGTCAAAGAATAAAATGTTTAAAAAATACAACATTAAATTGGTGGTTGATATTTTTGGAAACCATATCCTTCCTTTACAAAAATAAATATCATCAAATTTTATTGGAATTAATTTCTCCCTAATATTGTTTCTTCAATAATTTAAAAACCATTAATATAAAACCACCCCTCCTCTTGTATAATTACCACACCAAAACACCCTATTTATACACACAAGACTTGATGATCCACAATTCTCTACCAATCCTCTCTTATTTTATATTCTTCTTCTATCTTAACCTCACCTACATCAATTGTCAAGGCATAATAACTTTCGAACCATGTACATACAAAAATTTTATATTGGTAATGTAATATAATATATCCACCCATTTTATTACCTCCTATAATTCAATGAAACAAAATCATTTTACAAATTATGCTGGTTAACCATTCTAGTGAATAATAATTCTTTTCCTATTACAAACATCAAGGTAATACATAATAAAAATATTATGGTTGGATTATATTTTTAAAGGGATAGTATAAACTGTTTCATTTTCTGGACTTAATATATTAAAATAATATTTAACAAATGGAACATGTTCGTTATGGTCGGAAAACCCTCCAAAATAATCTAAAAAATTATCCTTAACAACATATCGAATAAATAATCCAAATATGAGAATTTAAAATGATATTTTTTTAATTTTTAAGAAATTTGAAGTTCATAAATACTATTTAATATAACGTTTTTTCCAATTTGATAATAAAATCCATAATTATAGACAAATGAACCAATCAGGAAAAAATGAAATGAATGCACACAAATCAATGAAAATAATGACATATTATAAATCATTAGGTTTAATGGTGTTATAAAGGTATCATATAAGGTATAAATAGTATTATTATATTTTTAGAATGATTTAATTATATGATTCAAAAAATTACAAAAAGATTACATTAAGAAAAACTATAGGGAAACACTATATAAGGGATTCTCCTTTAACTTTTACTTCTATGAGATATGTTATTTATTTTTTACATATATCATATGTGTGGTTTATATAATATAATTTGATACATCATATCATGAATCTTATTATATTCATGGTATTAAATGTTTTATTTGTAAATTATTAATTTCATCAGACACATTATTCGTCTGATTATAATGTGGAAATGGAATTCTTAAACCCAATTCTATTCACTTGTTAAAAAACCAATTACATGATTTTTAAGAATTATGTTTTTCCAAATGGAGTTTCAATATCCTTTTTTATGTACATTTTTTTATTGATTTATAGTGAATAAAAATATTCAATTCCATTGATTAATTCTCAGATAATTGATATTGTAATTTTATGTTAATTTGTTTTAATGATTACATTTTTAAAGATAACCATAAAAACATATATTTTTCAATGACATTCTATTCTAAAAGTGTTTCACAAAAATGGATTAAATAACAACTAATAATTTTTTAAAGTCATATATATTCATGTATTAATTTTTATAATTTTTTTTGAATGTTATATTTTTTTATTTTATAAGAAATTTTTTCTTGAGGATTTTCCAACAAAAATACTGAAGGAATGATTTTTTATGTCATACGGTGTGAGTTGATTTTCCAGATCTCATTACTTATTAATTTTTGAATGATAAATTTAAAATTATATATGGGTATATTCACAGAAAGTTTTTTCTTTAAAAATTATGTAGGGTTTTAGTTAGAAGTGATTTTCATTGTGAAACGGGTATATTCTATGAGATTTTTTAAATGATCTATTTTAATTTATTTTCATCTGTGTTAACATCATTTCTTCAATAATATATTTAATTTATGTTGACATGTTATGACACAGCATTTCATATTTTATAATATTATTATTGAATGGATTTAATGGGGAGTATTATTTTAACTACATTCATCATATTATTCCAAATGGGTTGTGATTATTTTTACAGAATAAAGAAAGTCATTTAATTTTTATATAATAGCATGCATAAAAATATATTTTTTTTACTATGTATCTTCCTTTCATATGAGGAATTTGGTGGTCATTTAATTCATAGGTTTTTCCCGGTTTTTGGTAGCCCATCGATGCATCAGTATGTCTCATGAGAAAAATAATCTACACTAACCAAATCAATTTATACCATGTAATTTTAAACAATATATTGAATGGGTTTTATAATATAATGATGTTGAAAAAACTGTATTATTACGTACACATTAGATTTACACATTCTTATGAAATGTCGTGATGGTATATTTACAATGATATATGAGATTATTGAATCCAATAATTAATCATTTCCTATATTAACATTTGAGTTCTTCATTTCCCTGAGATTTTCACTATGATATTAGATTCAAATTAATTTTATTATTAGTTATTTTTCAAATAAAATGTGTTTCTATTTACATAGATTTCCATATTGATTATCCTTATGGATTCATGTTAGTTTCTAATGTACTTAACACTTACCGAGCATTTGAGATCACAGATTTCATATGATTTATTATTCCCTACATTTTGAATAATTTTAATAGGATTGATATGTTGGAATAATAAAGGGGTTATTTCTGTTTTCAATGTAAATTTTATACAATATTTTATTATTTCAAATTAATTAATGATTCTTGTTTGTGTCTTGTTTTTAAAATATACATAAATATTAAGAAATTTGGAATAAGAATCATTGGATATTTTGAAATGTAAAAAAGTATAAACTGAATATAGTCTAATAGTGTCATGGTATTTACAACCCTGACATGGGAGAAGTCAAATTATTACACTTATATGGGCTTATACTGTTAGGTTTCCATTTAACTCCACTAGGGATGAGGAATAATGATCAACCCTGGTGGTGATTAGGCATGGATGGTTGGAAAGTGAGAGGCATGTCCAAACATGCACCGATTTTGATGCCTATTTCAATAATTCCTTATAGTGGTAGCTACATATTTGAGTTTTAATTCAAATCTGTATTCAATTAGTTCAATTTATTTTTTATTACACACTAAGGTATCACTTATATTTCAATGAGACATGTCTATCATGTCCTTGGACATTTTTCTAACATGTCATGATTTTCCTCTTGATATTTCTGACAATGTCTTGACATGCCATGAATGCTTTTTATACATGCCAAAAGGCAATCACATGATCAAATTGAAATTTATCATTGATTTTGAATAACATGAATTCGTTTTTTGGGGGGGATATTTTGACCATGGATGAAATGTATGGATTGATTTTCATGAAATGAATGAATTTTCCGTAGGACATCACATGATCCATTAGAACCTGTATCGAGGATGCTCCATGATCTGGTTGACATTTCTGGAGGATGTAATATGATCATGATTGGAATTTGTTGGAGTCCTTTTGAGATCAGATTGACATGCCCTACTGTCATCTCTAAACCTATTTTTCATGTCCAAGTGTCACTGCATGATTAAGGTGACACATTTTGAGGACATTGCAAGGTGTGGATGGTTATTCTAGAGGAATTCAGTAGATGTTTTTATATTTCATAGAGGGGATTCTGTGACTCAATAATCATATCATAGGGACTTAAACATATCCATGAAGAATGTATTGGGTGCATCAAAATATTTTAGAGACATTTCCCAGTGATGACCCATGATCTAGGTGAGTTATTCGAATGACATGAAGATATACATTTATCCTAATTGTGTAATCCTCCAATATATATAGTCATAATTATAGTCTATATATCATATATTCCTTAATTATTTCCTAGGTTGACTAATTTTATATTTCAAGAGACCCATCCGAAATGTACTACCTCCTTTTTATAATCTTACTCATACAACAAAATTCCTTCACGTTATCTAATATGGTCATGTGATGTGGTTTAAATGATTCACAACCATTTAAAACATTCCCAGATTGTACATTGTGAAATTATTTCATAATATTATGATTATTATCTCAGTGAAGTATTCTATTGTGATCTAGTGTTCGGTTGATCATGGATGATTGATGGTTTTCTGTGTTGTGGGGTGGTGGTGTTTGTATTCCTCATCTCTCCAGTAATACATTTCATTTCATGATGCATATATTATCAATTTTGGTCTCAATGTGGTGGAGGGATTTTGTTTCACACATTTCTTGATATCATTTGATGTGTCATTAATAGGCCATAACATGATCTTCAGTGACTGCAAGACCATCCTATTAGTTCCTCATTTTTTGGACATAGGGTTATAAAAACGAGTCGTTAACAACAATAAGGATTAAATAGTGAAATTTTATGTGATCCAGATGATATGTCTGGGGGTCTCTACAAGATTAATATTACTATGAAAAGGATTTCATATAATTGTAGACTACACATCTGGGGTTGTTCACGAGTCTACGAGATCTAATTTGGATGGACTCCATTACAATATGTTGACTTATCGAGGGGTCCACTATGGGATCAATGCTTATTTCCTCTGATGAATTCCCAATTTTTGTAGAGGATCAGTGTAAGTTACCTTTACGATAAGCCCCCATCATTTCCCCTTTTTATTAACTTATTTATTTTACAAAGGATAGGGATATAATGAGTGTTTATGTGTGTGGTCATAGAAAATTATTCTCCTCATCTATGGTGGGTTGTGTGAGAAATAATGGGTCTTATAGTTATGGGTGAGAATTTGTATAGAGAACCGTTATGTATTTCAATAGATTTGGAGGGGAAGTTAATTATTGAAAAGACATGTATGTTTCCCGTGAAATGATGAACATAAAATTCTTTTGGGTTACTTTGGGGAAAGGTGGACATGTCACTACGGATATTAGGTATTTTTTGCACCACATAAGCATGGCACATGAATATCCATGAACATAAGTGGATTCCATTTTTTACATATCATTCTCCTATATTTTAAAATTTTATTTTTCTCATTCTCATATGTTGTCAATTACGGAATCAATCGATCTATAATTTATCTCATGATGGAAAGTTTCCATCATCATGGATGATATCTTTTTTTATTTGTTGATTGTAATGGGCATCATACGATGTTCATGGTGTCATGTCATATCACAGTAGTGATAATTTAATTAATGGAATATGAGAACATCAAATGATAAAGTGTGATTTTCAAATACATATTGGATAATGTTATGTGGATGTCATTATATGCTGAAAAACATCCTCATTAATAAACATTACAGAGTTTCATGTCGAGGTACCTGTCAATGAATCATGTCTTAGGGTTCACATTTCATCTTGTATGTACTTCATGACTAGGAATTATTATAATGATCATTGGCTCATGTAAAAGTTTTATAATTGTTAAATCACCCTAGTACTCATGAATGATTCATTAGATATAGTTTTCATGATTCAAGGTGACGGGTAATGATATCCACAAGGCCTCCTATTTCAATTCAATGCATTATTTCATCGCATTACCCATGTTTCTTGAAGGTGTGGAATCTCCCGTGGATCCCATGAGGGTAATATATGATGGGAATATTTTTATTCTATTCTATAAAGGGGGAAATTTGTTAGATTATCTCATTGAATTAACTTCTCATTCATCCAACACCAATTCAGGGAAGGCATATTCTCTTCACATGATGGTACAATGTGCGACATCAAGCATCTCATGTGTGTATGAATAGTGACTTCATGTGGTGTAAAATCCCATCAAATCGATTTGATGTAGTGGCATAAGAGTGTTATTCATTTTCATTTTTAATGGTGTATCAAATAAATTTTATATTCTTGATCGTCATTCATCAAGAATCAATTCAAATTTATTCACTTAACATGTTATGCAGTAATTTAAAATCATATAGTATTAAACAGGATAATGATATAAGATATCATTCATGATTTATTTATTGATTATATTCACATGGGATCTTAGTTTTATATTATTAGTAGTATGAACCCCTCATTGTATCAGACAACCAATTTTTAGAACGTGTTATGTTACACCTCATCCATTTGTGTGAATGTTACAAGATTCCTGAGCTTCTTTTCATAAAATAAATAATAGAGTATCATGTGAAATTTATCTCATAACCTTTATTAGGGATAATTCTATACTCTTAATGTTACCATTATATGTGTTCACGATGCTCTATGTTTTTATAGAAAATAAGGTTATTTTTTATTTCGATGAGTAGTGAACCCCTATAACATGTGATCTCCCTATATTCCTAGGTGAAGGAGCAGACAACATTTTCTTATATGATAATGGTAGTGTGTCATCTAAAAAATATCTTTCATCCATCAATATGACTTTTCCAACCAAATATTCAATGACTATTCAACATTATGATATGTTTACATAACACACAATCTTCTAGTATTGTTTATGTGATACACATTTGGATATTTAGAATAACATAACCTTACGGATATATTAGTAGTCTTATTATCCACATATGGAGAGTCATTCATGCACTAGATATCATCTTCACATAGAAGTTTTTTCTCATATTATATATTCACACAATTTATCATGTTCACTTCTTATGTATCGGTTTGGTGTAATTATATCACAACACATTCAACACATGGTCTATTTTCATTGTGGAATTATTATTTTTCCCATATGGAGGATGAAGGATATTCTTATTTATGATATTATATATGATGTTTATCCACATATTTGGCCATGTGAGATTTTTTCTTCTATTCTTCATGTCTTGTATCCTCGTTTATTAATATTCCATCCAAAATGATCACCATTAACTATGTGTGACATATAGTTATTCCATCAATGAGTTGCATGTGTGGCATCATATGTTCTTATAGTCTCACAAGAAAGATCATATTAGAGGAAAAGGTTCATTACATGTCTTGATCATCTCATTGAATATCTTAATAAAGAAATCATATCATTAAATATTAATATTTATAGAAGACCATAAATTGGATCATCACATAATGTGTGGAAAGACAAATACATTACATCAGTGAATCCCAAAGACCTAAAAAATCATTCATTTCATCGATACCAACACTCATAATAGATGGAATGGCTTTAGTAGGTTCATGTCTCTCTCACATTAAGAAGTAATTTATTTTAATTATAGGTTGAATAAGTTATTGATCTCAATTGTTCATCATGTGATATTAACGTACATCAATAAAATGGAATGTTCTATTTTTATTTCTTTGTATTTTTTACAAATATTATTATTTTAAATTACATAATAATATTAATAACAATGGAAATAGTCCCTCCATTTTTTAAATATTTATGATGTCCCAAACATAATTTTCATAGTCCATTATGCATTAAGGTCACAAAATAACTCATCACATGTTTCCACTTATAGAAATGTGTGACATCTAAAATTATAATCATTAAAATGTACCCCCTTATAATATGATTCATTCAGAATGGAAATTATTTTATCCTACGGTAAATTTAGTTCCCTTTTCCATATATTTAAATATTTAGAGGGATTTGATATTTTTCCCTATGAGAGATTGTTTCAAGACTATGTCGACTGAGGGAATTTCGGTATTATCAAATGGTGATCCCTAACCATGGGTTCTTATCTTTTACTAAATGTTTTATTGTACATCAGTGGTTACCATATTTTTTATAACATTAGGTAAACCTAACTTCATTTATTTTAATTTTCATACCAATATTGTTTTTCACTGAGAAATGATTTTGATTTCCCACCATCATGATTCTTCTAAATGATATACTTTCTAAAATTATCTTGATATTGCATGATTATGAAATCATAACATTGACAGTATATATTAACGATTGGAAGAGTACTCTATCATGGGTTAACTCTAATTTGATTAGAAAACATAACTTAGTTTTTCTACATAAATATGGTTATCCTTGCAGGATTTGTATATTTTTATTCATATGTCAAAAATTATTGTCTATTATTCATCTAGCGAAATGATTAGTGGTTATGGAGTGGGATATCTCTCAGGACACCACCATATAGGTTTTTTTAATTACATGTTTTGTTCATTTTTTAAATATTACTAACTATATCATAGTTTCGATCAAGAATATTAACATATATCTCAAAACCTATATAACTATATTTTTTATTCATTTATCTACTAATTTATTTCTTTTCTATCAATTTTTGATTATCTTGGATGTTCTATCCCAGAAAATTAGTGTCTTCTAGTTTAGAACATCTATTACTATAGTATAACATCTTTGATATCAGACATTCTATTACATTATTTTTGGGTGATTTAGCTCACACCATCTATTTATGTTGATTTTTGTATTTAGATCACAACTATTATTATTGATAATATCTATTTTAAATATTAATTATCCTATTAGTTTAACAACATGCTAAAAATATATATAATATATTTTCTAGTTTACAATCTTTTTTGAATGAAATTAAATAAAATACATTTTAAATTCCAACTTCTGGAATTTCATAAACTATATAAAATAAAGCTCTTCTTTCAGAACATCATTTCTGAATATGGAATATAGGGAGGATATTATTGGGATGAACCAAGACATATAAGGGTTATGATTTCTCTCCATTATGATTTCAATAGATCATGAGGAATATTGATCCATTTATAAAAGTAAGATATTAATCTAGATAGTAGGTGAAATCACTTAAGCATAAATATCATTAAAAAACAAAGGTTTACCCATCATATACAAGGGGTATGTTTGATTAATGGTGGTACCATTAGTTGAGGGAGAGATATTGGGGATGACAAGTCCAACTGGATAATTGTAATATGGGTTATGTAATTTACATCCCAAACGTTCTTGTCAGGGAATATGAAATGGGGATGAGAAAATTGTGATGGAAAAAACCCTATAGTGCTATATTTAATAATTGTGTTACTAGGTCACATGAGGATTGGATTTCATTTCTTGCAAAAAGGATAATATTTTATTTTGTAGGTCAAATCCCTGATAAATTAATATAATTGTAAAGAAAATTTTATTCTTTCATCATTATATTGGATATGACATATTTGTGAAGACTCAAATATATAGATAATAAAAATGGAATTAACCAAGAGCTGTCCAAGAAGGTTCTAGAACCCTAGTGTACATCATCTCTTTATTATAAAGCTCATTCCCTATGCACTATTACATCAAGTCATGGGTTTTTGGATATATTAAATTTTCAATAATGGAGTATCGTATTCATGTTTTGTGGAAGGGGAAAAACCCAGTTATGTAATGTTGAGGATGTAAGATCTTCATTAATATATTCATTATAGTGATTTAAAATCAAATTCAAATGTGGTTAGGTCATTAGTAATGATACATGAAAATCATATCAAGATTATCCCAAGAAAAAATAATGTGACGAGTTCTACCATAGTGATGTTAGGATCACAATGATTTGAAATATCTATATACAGGTCCATGATGTATATAGTTTTTTGGTATGAGCACCTATACATAAATAGAATGGTTAAAAATGTAGATATTTATCCCATTACAAGGGTAATTATAGGTTTTCAGTGAAAAATTATTTTCAAATAATGAATCTTGATTTATTAAACATTTTATGACTCTTGAAGGGTTGAAGAACCCAGAAAGTGGTTTCATTGTATACTGAACATGGTATCATAGAGATGAGATGTGATAAACTAATAGACTATTTTTTGGATTTGAGAGACAAGTGGGAATGACATGGATTTTAATAGGTCCAAAAAGTGGTCTTTAGGATCATTATGAATCAATTATTTAGGTATGAATTTTTTCTTAAAAATCTAGAGATGAAAACAATAGAGAGAGAAGACTTGAAATTTTCTCAAGAAGAACATTTCATTATTTGGACATGATAATGTTTTTGTCACTTTAACTATAAGTTTATTATCACGCTATTTGGACCCTCCAAGGATATATTTTCATCATCATAAACCTTTGACCAATTTTTATCTTTTTTAAGGTTGGGTATCACATCGAATTAATATGGGGAAGATATTAAAAGATATCCTAATGAGGTCCCCTGGTTAAATTGTAATGCAACATCGTTCTGAGTGGTAATTTAAAAAGCTTTATATCATGGATCAATGTTTTCTAGCTATGTGTAATAATATAGGACAGTCATAATGGGGATGGCCTAGAACAACCTAGGATGATGAGTTACACCATAGTGATATCAGGATAAAAAGGATCATAAATCCATTCTAATAGTTCCAAGATGAAACTAATTGGTAGTTATAAGAAGTTATGCATCAATAGCATGGTCAAATAGAGAGGTACATTTTCCCTTCCAATTTCAACGAATGGATTTCAAAACTTGAGATAATCAAGAAATGAAGGGTTGTTTATGTGTTGAGGCTCATAAAATATGTTGAAATCACTCTATAAATTTGTTTATCAAGGTCATTCAATTGTATATCATTAACGAGGAATGATTATGTGTGATGGATTCCAAATTTTAATGTATTATGGGGGATATTTTTATCATTAAGGGTGAATTACATTTGACTAGAAAATTATTTTCGGTGTATAACATCACAAGGTGGGGATGTTAGCCATATAGGTCTAGTCCATATGAATTTAGGGGGTATTTGTATCATTTAAATATAGTTGATGTCACCAGGATTAGAGATATCGACATTTATAAATATCTAGTGATGATAGGAATCCAAACACATGCAGTTCATGAGAAACCATGTCGTTTAAAAGCTTCAAAAAATAACATATGGTCGCTAATAAAAAATTATAATATTGTGATTGGGCCTCATAATAGAGGATTTAGAATTACGATGTATCATGTGATAATAGTAATCAATACACATGTTGTTCTTGAATATGAATTACAACTTGTGGGTATGACCCATGCACACAAGAGGCATTATTCCAACTAATTACAACATGTAGACCGATGGTTAGAGATCTGGGAATCAAAATGTATCATCTGATGAATGTATTTAAGAGAAACATAGTTATTATTTTAAATACCCTTTCACAAACTGACCACATACATAGAGAGGGTGTACATTTTTGTTTATTGTTATGGATGGACCCATTTTTGAGGATACGGGGTTTTACTATGTATCATGTTATGATTTGAATCATTCCACACTATGTTCGTGAATGAGAGGTGATCTATGTAGGGGTGACCTATTGGAATAGAAGTTCAATGTTCCAATTTATTATTTTATCTTGGAATATGATGGTACATCTAGGTGTCACTAGGTATCATGTGATGATGGGAACAAATCAACACACAGTTCTTGAACATAGGTGTAATAGGAGACTATGTACAACGATAATGGTCTTCTCAATAAAGGTATATTGAAGTGAAACTTTTTATTTTAATGGAAGTGACACCAAGTATGATGTTTCTCATCAAATATCGAGGACTCGTGGTATTCCATTTGAGGTATTATATACATGGCCATGCTAACCATATCCTTAGCTGATATGTATTTATTATATAGGAAAGACTTACCAAAATTCATAAAATAACCTAATCCCTCCTCATTGTTTGGAAAAAAATGAAAGGATAAGTGCTCCTCTTGACATGGAGGCAGTAGGATAACAAACATTTCCATTTTTCACCATGTAGTGTTTGGGCCAACATATATGATATTGGTATCCCTACAGTTATAATTAGAATCGTAATCAAGCCTCTATGGAGTTCTGGATAACCTATGTAGTTTAGTGTCATGGTATAATGATACCATCCATGGAGTTTGATATCATACAATTAAGAATAAGTTGAAACTATGTGTAAAAAAAGATTTTTATTCTGGATGGGCCTAATAATGGAGTTCATAGTGTCACTATGTATCCATAAATGATAATAATCCTTCCACACATATTTCAAGGAAGATGTACAATTTAATATCATGTATTGAGGACATATACCATATAGTTTTAACATCTTTCATAATGGATGAAGGTCCACATATGTGGTTGAAAAGTAATACAAGTGATTCATATATTTTTTCAACATGCGGTGAGGACACTATTATTATGGTTTAACGTCACATGGTAATGAAAATATACACTTTACCATTTATTTTATTACAAAAAATATGATCTCCATACAGTTTAATGATATGTTGTAGGGATGAATATTTGCATTTTAAGGTCAGGCGTCTAGGATGAGACAATTCAATTGTGTCTTTGAAAAGTTTTTCATAAAAAAATGAATTGTTGAGGGAGTGATATGATCTCCATTCATTATATACAGTAGGTAAGATACACTGTGAATGAACATTTGTTTGATATAAGGTACCTACTATTTGGGTTCTTTGTTTGGATCGTCATTTCTTGGAATCATTGTGGATCTAAAATCCAACAGTATTACTTTTATAAGTAATTAGTGAATGTGGACATTTTTATTAAAGGATAATGTGATAAGATTCTTGTGGAAGTCAAGGTTTCTTAATGTACACAACCTATTGTTTTTGAGTATCTCCAACTCAATAAATTGCTTTATTTATTTCTCAACGTCTAATATTTTCACAAATATGGATATTTGAATTGTGGGAAATTATACTTCTACAAGAAATACTTCTTTCAGTCTGTAGACTGATGAATATAGATATTATTATATAGTAGTTCATGTGGTGGTATAGTAAACCCATAAAGAATCAAGGATCTTATCAATTGAATATCTACATTCCTTATTAACCATCCTTTTGAGTATGTTTGACTGAGGCACATTAAAGACCTTTTTCTATCCATGTTTGACAACATGATAATATATTGAGTGATTGGAAATGGTTTTGTATGCATTGTAAAATTTATCCAATAATTTATAACATAAATTGATTCAATTGTCTATTAATATCATGTCTTGAACTCTTATCATGGTGTTTATTTGGGAGATCTTTATGTTTAAACTATTAATCATCCGGACTACCATGATGATTATGGCATCATCCCACTTGGAAATGATATCTACAATAGTAGGGATGTATATAAACATTTTAGATATGGATGGTAGATAATTCCCCATAATATCCATTGCACCTGTAAATAATAACAAGGAATATTTTCTAGTATATAGAAACTCTAGGAGTTGATGGGTGAAGGATTCATGAATCCCGCATATAAAACATTTACTACTAAAACCACATAGTCATGTACCATGGTTTTCTAGTACTAACCCTTTCTCCAAATTTTCTACAAGTACTAAGTCCCAGATTGATGATCGATATAGAATCATATATGGAAAGATTCTATGACAATAGAAATCTCACTTTCTGCTCTATATATAAGGAGGATTCCACTGAAACCTCATTTGTAGATAGATTTCGTCACATATAGGCTATCCCACTGGGTAAAGAACACTATTCGACACCGAATCTATTCCCTTATGGGAAGATCTATTGAGAAGATCCCATTTTTGTGATGATAAATTATGGTCTTCATCAATCTTAGAGTGGATATCAGTTCATCAATCTGTCGGTAGTGTTGACCTGGTTTACTTCTTCAATGTTACAGAGGATAATCCATGAAACCATTATTGGGTGGGTGATGTGGAATATCCCATCCCCCTAATTAGTTCTAGAATGAAATATGGATACACTAGCTAATTCACCAGCATGATCATTCTGTGATATAGTGACATGATTTAATGTGGGATAAAAATGAAAGTATTCCTCTATTCTGCTGATGTAGATTGTGAGAGGGACTAATTTATCCTTTTTGGTCAATTATTTGCCATAGATTTTCATTATCAAAAACTCCAAATCCCCATTGTTGTATATGTAGTATATGTATAGCAATAAGATCAGTTTCTAGATAACGATGAGGTCTTTGTTTTCATCTTCATTATTTCTATATCCTTCTAATTAGAAGAAACAACAGTGAAAAAATCATTTGTCTTGGGAAACAAATACAATACATATGCCAACCTGACTGTGTTTCATGTAGTCTAGTTTATTTTTGATTGGAATTCACGTGGTTCCATCAAAATATAGATCCATTATCTAGGAAGTGGTGTGATATTTGAAATTTGATGCTTCTATAATTTTGGTGTCCATAAGTGTAAATTTTTGGGGCAGTATGTGATGCGAGAAAATCATCCATGTTTGAAACAACCCAAAATTTTATTTATAAAAACACCTCATGAACTAATTAAATTTATTATTATGTCAAATGTATTGGTTTTTATTATTTTTGGAAATTTAAATACCGTTATTTATTGTGACTGTTTTTAATATATCTATTGAATAGTGATGACATGATTAGTATAAATATAGGGCTTCAAAAAATCCAATTTACTTATAAAAAAGAAGCGATTTCTTCATCCAGTATGATTTCTCTATATGAATCCTGCATGTCAGATCTCAGAAAGTATTAGGCATCATTGGTTTTCTCTCTTTACCAAGCCCAAGCCGAGCTTTATCATGTTATGCTAGAACAGAACTGACTATAGGAGAAGTGGAAGTTGATAGTGATTACCAACCGAGCGATGTTTTCCGAGCCACCCCAAGAGTATCTCACCAACACACATCGTACCCTTCAGTATTATACGGTTGTTATAAGTGGTTGTGTGACAATACCCTAGCACTATGATTATGAACATTATTTTTTATATAGAATATACTTTCTTTTTATTATTGTTACTTGATAAATGGTTTTTATGGAAACAATAGCATTGATTAGTTAATATTAAATAAAGAAATATATTTTGATGAATTAATGGATGTTTTGGAATAAAATAGTATTTTAATAAAAAGTTATTACTAAATTACTTTTTATTAAAAAAATTATCATTTTATTTTTATTAATACAATTATAATTTTTATTAAGGTTTGAAAGATATTTTTTTCATCCCCATGAATTTTCGATATATATCAGTTTTATTTTGAATGAAATAATTTCCATATTTATAAATTAATTAGATAAAGTGAATATTATTTTTTGAATGTGGGCGTTGAAATTATCTAGTGGGGATTTTTTTATAATTTTCCGAGATAGTAAAATTTTTGGGTAAATATTAAATACCGTTTAAATATATAATTTGATTTATAACCTCCAAATTACTCAATAATGATGCTATAGAATACAATAAACATTATGTTCGTCCAATATATGTTTTTACATTAAATTAATTTGATTTTATGTTTATTTGATATATTTATCAAAGCCTTAGTAGACCCTCCAAGACATATAAAACAGTTTAACTTTATAAATTGATTTCCTTAAGAGTGTGACTCACCTCCACATAAGCAAGCCTAATATTTTAATTCCTTTTGAAATTTTCCTTACAAAATAATTTTTTCCACTACCCTTTGGGAAAAACCGTGGCCATAAACGAGGGGATGGTTTTTTGTTTTGATTAGTTTAATGTGTAGGGTCCATAACCTAAATAATAAACATTTCCTTCACTTTTTCAATATAAACCCACCCATCCTCCCACATTCTCTTAATTATAGGCCTTTATATCTCTACCAAAATCTACCAACCTATCCTTATAATCTTCCCAAGGTGCCCCAATCTTCTAATAATCCTCTCTCAAGCCTCTCCCAAGCCTTTGGGATCACACTTCGATGTAAGGGATTCCATCCTTTCTCATTCTATCCAAGTATCTTAATATTGTTATACCCTTTAATTTTAAACTAAAAAGTTTGGTGGTATGATTTAAAAACTCACCTGTAATTCCCTCCTCGTGTTTTAATGGTGATAGACCCATTTCTCTTCCATTAATGCCTCCCATGTACAACTGTTACCATTCCAAAATTCCATATTAAATTTATCCCTCCATAATTACATTCAAGCAGTTATATTGTATTATGATTCTAAAATCAATTCAATATGTTGGGAATTGTAAATATATTACCCCCTTAATATCTATTTCATGTACATATTATGATACAACCCATTCTATCTAATCATCCATTTTTAGGAATTCTAATTTCATGTTGTTATGCTATAGAATTTTCACTGTGATTTTCCATGCCAAAGACATTATGTAGTGAATACCATTCCCATTTAGCTATCATGGGTATTAAACATTATGAAAATTTAATTATTTATTATATAGATTCATGTATCAATTCCACATTCTTTTCTCATGGAATAAATGATGATGTTTAATGAATCCATGTTATATGATCAATGTGCCTCACTTATGGATGAAATGAAATAATTATTAATGGTGGGCCCTTATAGCACTCCAATGCTTTGGGTAATGATTAGGGTCATGATATATAAAGTGACATGAGGGATTACTATTTATAATTAAAGTAAAATGAGGGTTTAATCATGATCCATGTGCAGTGAGCCTTGGATCATTCTAATACCATGTTCATTGTTGTTGCCACATTCCCATGTTTTGATAATCATGCTATATCATGCCTTTATGTTCATGTTTTGTTATTATCCATTGATATTCCTATTTCCTACCATATATTGTATTCTTCATGTTATGCCTTGTTTACTCCCTTATTATGCTCGATATCTCACTCTATTATTATGCATGTCCTCAGGTCATCCCATGCAATCCTAAGTGCGTAGGAATGTTTTGGTCATGTAGAAGAATATTTCAATAAAGATTTTGTGTTTACTATTACAATGTGTCATGTATTGTTCCTCATCCCAAAAGACACTAGACCTCTCAATATTCTATGTTTTATCACTTGATTGTTTTTATGTAACAAATCAAGTTTAATTGTGTAATAAAGATCAAGGTAGTTATAGTTGGTATCATATGATATGTTAAGTTATTTTTGGGATTAGGATTAAAAAACACTAGTGAAAGACTTAGGGATAAGAATAAGTATAATAAAAACATCCCAAAATATTGGTGAGTATTTAGTATGTGGTTTATCATGAAAATACATGCATGTCTGGATACGATCACGTTGAGGCATCTCGGGCACAGATCTACCTTGGAGTGAAAATTCTTAGAAGTTGTTTCAGGCTTGACCCGGTGTATCCTAGTACTTGAAAATGGTCCTTGATGGACTCTAGGTTATGACAATCCTAGGGGATATTCATTGGTAGATTTCAAATCTTAGTTAGAACTATTATTAAGGAAAACAAATTCCCCCAACAATATATTTTGGGATGTAGATCATGGATACCATAGACTAAAGCCTATAGATTAATATGTTAATGAAATAAAAGTTATTTATAAGTATTTCATTTTTTCCATGGATTACCCTTTAAGTGTTACACCTAGAACTACCATTATTCCATGTAATGGATTGTAATAGAGGGACATGGGATGAAAAATTATGAAAAGATCAATGTGATGACTGTTCAAATGAGATTACCCAACCGAAGGGACTAGGAATCACGATCTTTGTCATGATACCCTCTCAGTTAACTAACGATTTGAATAGAAACATGGATCAAGATAAACATTAAACCCCCTAAAAAAGAAAAATTCACAATTGAAGGATTCATGAGATGAAGGCCTCTTACATTTAATGGATTATCTGATCCCTCTACTATTGAACAATGGATCAACTCCATTGAAATCATCTTCTCCATCCATAAATGTTACAAACAAGATAATGTTCTCCTAGATTCTCATCATATGGAGGGTGAATCAAATCAATGGTCTAAATTGATCAAAAATATAATGCCTGAGACATGATTCAGGTGTTGGAATGGAAGGATTTCTAGAAAATGTTTTTGCGATAATTTTTTTATCACACCCTCTGGCTTAATATGGAAAGGGATATATTTTCCCTCAATAAAAAAATTATGAAAAAACCATATGAATGTATGAGGAAATCATTATGGATTGCATGATACACCTAATTTTTTTTCGCTCCACCGAAATGCTAGGTTGTCCTCTTTATTGGTGGGATAAAACATAGCCTACGGAAATACCTAGCAATTGGTGATGTTGAGAGCTATGATGAAATTGTCTGATGTGTAGTTAAGGTCGACATGGAGATTGGGGAATCTCAAGGGTATCATGGGGATACGAAGTGTATGGTGGACATAAATTCTAGAGGTCTGATGGATAAATCCTATGGTGCTAAGAAAATAAATCACCCCACATGGCAAAGGTGTGGAAAGACGAACACAAGTGATTTCCTGAAGGGGACAAGGAAATGCTTTAGGTGTGGAAGAGAAGGGCCCCTAGCCTATAAATACCTCCATGAAATACCCGTGTCTGTGAAAGTGGAGTGGAATACTCTATTAGACCCTCAATGCATTTTTCATTATTTCAAATTCAAAGAACCAGCACACCATGAAAATGAGTCCCCTAAGCTGAGGGTTTTTGGAGGCAAACAACATCCTCCATGTTAGCAACATTGAGTTTTTTCTATCACTACCACCAAAGAGAACCTTGACAACGAGGTGGTGAATGGTATGCTAGATATTCAATGAAGAATATAGAATTTTCTTTTTGATTGTAGTTCTACTAATTTTATACATCCTGAAAATTTAGTATATCTATACGAACGGCACCAAAAATCATGGAATTAAGGATGTTACTGAATATAGAAAATGGGGAAATCATTTATTTCCATTAATATAACTCCTCCCCTATCAAAATAGATGGATTAAACTTTCTAGAGAACCTTATAAAACCCCCCTCTAGTGGATTTTGATGAAATTATTGGCATGGATTGGATTTCACTATTTAGAGCCAACATAAATTGCTGTGAGAGGGAAATCACTCTGCGTATGGAGAGTTGACCCCCGGATTCTATACAAATTCTAGGAGGAGGATGAATCTTTATTAGCTCCATCATCTCATGCATGGAAATTAATGACCTATGAGCATGCGTATCTTGCTCAGATGACTGAGTCCAAGGAAGCATCCATCCTTGAAGTCATTCATATTTTGAGGGAATTTGATGAAGTGTTTCTTGAGAAATTACATGGTCTTCCTTCTAGAAGAGATGTTCATTTAAAAATTGATCGTATACCTGTGGAATTCCCAACATCCAAGAATCTATATTGAATGGATTTTGTGGAGCTTGAGGAGCTTATGAAACAACTATAGTAGAATCTGGATAAATCTTTTATACGACCACATGCATGACCATGGGGTGAACCAGTCCTCCTCATCATGAAGAAGGATGGGTCAATGTGCCATTGCATTGATTTCAATGAGCTCCAAAAATCACTATAAAGAACAAGTATCCTCTACTCAAATTGATAAATTTTTTGATTAGCTACATGGATCACAATACTTCCCCCTGGTTGATCTACAGTCGGGATATTAACATGTAAGGGTAAAGAAGGAGGATATTACTAGGACTGATTTTCGTACAAGGTAGGGGAACTATGAATTCATATTATTGACTTTCTAACTCACTAATTCTCTATAAATCTTCACGGACGTAATGAATATAACCTTTAGAGATTACCTTGAAAAATATGTTGTAGAATTTTTAGACAATGTTCTGATATACTCAAAAACCATGGAGGTTCATGAGGAGCATCTATGAACATTACTAGAGTCCTTGAGAAAGGTAAAACGATATGAAATATAGAAAAAGTCTGAGTTCTGGTTGATGGAAGTGTCATTCTTGAGCCATATATTCACAAAAAATGGGATATATATGGATCTTTCCAAGATAGCTACAATAGGGGGATGGTAGAGGCGAACATTGGTAATGTATAACAGTAGCTTCATTGGGTTAGCTGGATATTATCACCAATTTATAAAAAATTCCTCAAGATTGTCAAAGCATCTTACCAATATAACATAGAAGATAGTAAAGTTATCTTAGAGTGATTGCTGTGAGCAGAGATTCAAGGAGATGAAAAAGAGGATTATCACAACACCCATGCTCATAATAAACACAAGTGGAGATCAATTATTGGAATTTAGTGATGTTTTGAAGAAGGTCATGGGCTGTGTGTTGATGAAAAATGACAATTCCATAACCTATGATTCAAGGTAATTAGTTGTTCATGACTAGAACTATCCAACACGTGATTTTGAGTTGTCTATGGTGATCATCGCTTTAGAAATTTGGAGCCATTACCACTTTGGGGAGAAGTGTAAAATATATATGGACCACAACATTCTCAAGTAGATATACACATAGAAAGAGTTGAACATGCACCAATGAAGATGGTTAAATCTGATCAAAGACTATGACTGCTCAATCCATTACCACCCTATAAAAGTGAACTTTGTGGGGGATTCTCTAAGTATAAATGAACCAACAATTATATCATTGATTTCAATTGAAAAGGATACAATCATCTTAGATTTGATGAAGATGGAAATAGGAATCATAATGAAGGGAACATAATATATAATTACACAATTGATTTCTCAACCCTATCTATTGAAAAGTTTAAATGATGCTCAAATGGATGATGGGGGAATTCAATAGATAGTGGAAACTATCATAAAGGGATATCCTTGGAGTTCAATGTCAATGAAGGAGGAATATTAAGATTTTTGAATAGACTATGTTTTCAATCATGTCTAGAGCTGAAGAATGAACATTTGGATGATGAACATCATTTAAATTTATCATTTCACCTAGGAAATCTGAAGATATATTGTGATCTTCGAGATCATTATAGGTGGGATAACATAAAGAATGAGATAGATGAGTATAAGTAAAAGTGCCTGGTATGTTAGGATGTGAAGGATGAGATGCAAAAGTATAAGGGGATGATGCAACCATTACTCATACTTGCATGGAAATGGGAGAACGTGATAATAGACATTGTCACTGAACTTTGGAGGAAATCAAAATGCAAAAATGCTATCTGGGTTGTTGGGGATCATCTTACAAATGATGCACACTTCATTGAAATTCAAGAGGATTTATTATTGGATAAACTGACATGGATATACATTAGATAAGTGATATGGATACATATAGTACCACTATCAATTATATTTGATCAAGATCAATGATTTATTACTATGTTCTGGAGGGTCTCCAATAAGGTCGGAATACTAAACTAAACATCAGTACGACTTATCATCATAAAATTGATGTCCAATCTAATTGGACTATACAGACACTTGTGGAAATATTCAGAGCATGCTCAATAGACCTCAAAGGAGGATGGGATGAACATCTTATTGTATTTGAGTTCTCTTAAAACAAAAATTTCCACTCAAGAAACCAAATGGCTCCTTATGATGCCCTTTGTGGGAATAGGTGAAAAACACTGGTATGTTGGTATGAATATAGGGAGTGAATATTTATATGTCAATAAATGGCCGATGAAATGGTGGAGAAGGTCAATACCATCCAGCATCACATTATAGATGCTTAGAGTTGATGAAAGAGCTATACAGATAATCGTCGACGAGACCAAGAGTTCGATGTTGGAGACACAGTATTCCATTCCATATCACCATGGATGATAGTTACGTGATTTGGGAATAAGGTAAAGATTATTCCAAGGTACATCATCTATTTTGAGATCATTTATCACATTAGAGTAGTGTCCTATCAACTAGAACTCCTACCAAACCTGTCTCATGTACATGATGTATTCCATTTATCACTCTTGAGGAAGTACATACCTAAACCATCACATGTACTCAATACAGAGGTGGTACCATAGGAGAATGACCTATCCTATAAATATAAGCCGATAAAGATCTTATATCATACTGAAAAAGATCGAGGAAATAAGACAATGCCCCTCACAAAGGTGGGGTGGTGCAACCACATGTTTGAAGAAGAAATGGAGAAACTAGATGATATAAGGAGGCAAGGTTACTCAAAAAAAATTTAGGTTGGGAAAAGGAAACATCAAGGGTCGAATTTTTTAAGGGGGGATGATTGTAATGACCCAAAATTTAATTAATAAAACCTTATCTTGATCTAATTAAATTTATTATTATGTAAAATGGTTTGTTTTTTCGTTTTTGGATTCTAAAATACCCTTAAGAATTGTGAACAATGAAAATAAACTTGTTGAACAGTGATATCATGATTATTATAAATTTGGTGCATTAACAAATCTAATTTACTCAGACGAAGGAAGCATTGGCTTAATCCTGTAGGATTTCTCCAATCAATGCCAATTTTTTAGAGCTTATAAATGAGGTGGTGTCATTGGGCTTCTCTCTTTACCATGCCCTGGCCGAGATTCATCACGTTAATCTCGAACAGAATCTCCTATGGGATAAGTGGAAGTTTATATAGATTAACACATAATTGATGTTATCCGAACCACCATAGGAGTATGTCGCCATCAAACACCTTACACTTCAGTCATATGTGGGTGTTATAAGGGGTTATGTAACAATACCCTAGCGTCATGATTTTGTACATTGTTTTTGTATAGAAAATATAATTTTTTTTAAGATTGTTACATGGTAAATAGTTTGCAATGAAAAAAATAGATTTTTGTAGTTAATATTTAATTAAGAAATCTATTTTGATGAATTAATGGATTTTTTAAATTAAAAAATATTTTAATAAAACATTATTACTAAATAAATTTTTATTATATATAAATGATCATACAATTTTTTTAATACAGTTGTAATATTTATTCAGGTTTGGAAGCTATTTTTTTCAAAAACATGTATTTTCTATAAATATCAATTTATATTATATATTTATAAATTCACACATTTAAAAAATGAATTAGATAAAATGAATATTATTTTTTGTATAAGGTCATCGAAATTATCAAGGAGTAAATTTTTCATAATTTTTAGAGGCTGTCAATGTTTTAGGTAATAATTAAATACCGTTTAAATTTATAATGTGTTATAGGATATCCAAATGACCCAATAGTGATGTAATAAACTACTATAAACATTATATTGTGCCAATATATATTTTAACATAAAAAATGTGATTTTAGGTTTATTTGATTTAATTTAAAAAACTATAGTAGACCCTCCAAGACTTTAAAAACATTTTAACTCATTAATTTGAATTCATTAAGAGTATGAATTACCTCTGAATAATAAATCCATATATTTCAATTAATTCGGTAATGGGACTTATAAAATAATGTTTTCGACTCCCCTTTGGGAAAAAATATCGGCAAAAACCATTTGATGTATTGAGGTTTTTATTTATTTAATGTGTAGGGTACAAAACCTAAATAATAAATAATTTCCTCCCTTTTCCTATACAAACCCAACCAAGATCCCATATTATCTTAAATAAAATTATTTGGATCTAGAAAAAACTCTTTTTTCCTCTCAATATAATCCTCCCAATGGACCCCAAGATCTTAATAATTATCTCACAAGCCTCTCCCAACCCTTTGGGATCACACATCCAAGTATGGGATTCCTTCTTTTCTTGTTTTATCCACATTTCATAAAATTTTTATGCCATTTTATTTTCTATTTTAAATACTGGATAATGATTCAAAACATCCCCTATACTATACACTTTATTATTTAATGACGACATACCCCTTTCTCTCTCATAAATGTCGTACATGTATACTTGTTACCATGCCAAAATTCCGTAAGAGATTTATTCATTTCTTATTTTTATGTAAATGTTTTATGTTGTTATGACATTTTATTTTCAATTAAAAATGTTGGGTTTTGATTTCTCACCTCCCCAAAACATCCCTCCTTATGTTTTAATGGTGATATACCCCTTTATCTCTAATTAATGCCTCCCATGTACACCCATTACAATGCCGAAATTCTTTAATGAATTTATCTATCCTCAATTACATTCAAGAAATTCTTTTGTATTATGAATATAAATTCCATTAGATATATTGGGAAATGTATCTATATGACCCATTACTCTACATTTCATTTATATATGATGATACATAAATTTCTCTCTCATCATCCAATTGTAAAAAAAATTTATCTCACACTATTATGCGGTCGAAATTGCTCCACGATTTTCCATGCCAAAGTCACTTTGTAGGGAATATAGTGCCCATTTATATAAAAAGGGCATTCAGCTATATGAACATTTAATTATTGATCATATAGTTTCTTTTATGAATTTCACAGTCTTCAATCCTAGAATAAACAATGATGTTTAATGAATCCATGTTATATGATCCATGTGGCACACTAATGCATGAAATGAAAGGATTAAGAAGGGTGCACCCTGATAGCACTCCAATGCATTGGATAATGATTAGTATTATGCAATTTCAATTTAAATGAGGCTTTACTCATGATAATTCATGTATAATGAGGGTTTAGTCCTTCTCCATGTGCAACGAGCCTTGTCTCGTGTTATTACTATGTTAAGTGTTGTGGTTACATATCCATGTTATGATAATCATGCTATATAATCCCTTTATGTTCATGTTTCTTTTATTCTCTATTGATATTAATATTTCCTAACATGTATTTTATTATTCATTTTATGCCATGTTTACTACCATACTATGTTTTATAGCTTACCATTTTCTTATGTATTTCTTTAGGTTATCCCATGAAATGATATGTACAAATAAATGTAGTGGTTATGTAAAGGATGTTTTCAATAAAGATGATGTGGTTTATGTTGAAAGTTGCTATGTAATGTCCCATATCCCCAAAGACACTAGACCTACCGATCATCAATGTTGTATCAATTGAAGGTTTTTATGTTATAAATCATGTTTAAAATTGTTATAATGATTAGGGTTGTTATAATGCTCATCCCTTTTGCTAACTTCTGTGATACAAACTAACTCATGTATTATCACAAAATGACATCCCATCATGCCAAACACCAAAACAACATGGGTTTACTAAGGATGTACTTGAGAGGGTCTATATGAAATACCTGATGTACTTCATTGTGTTAGAAGTAATACCTTATCATTTACACAAGAATTATGAGTGCATGGTTGTTCTTCTGAAAATTAGAATATGATGTCTCAGTTCATAGAATTTATCAACTGTGGTTGTATGAGCTATTATCATTCCCTAAAAGAAGTTTTCTATTCAGGTAAAGTGAAAAGTTATCAATTTTTGATCACCAAATATATGATGAGTGTATTTCCATCAACCATCATCATTAGGATTAGTGGGTGTAACAAATATAGAATTAGAATCTCATTTGATCCATATAAATCCTAATACCTTTTTTAGATAATCCCTTTTATCATAATCATGTTGATGAGGGGAGATTTTCTTTCTAGGTTGGATATGAAACAAAAAATGTTGGTGAGGTTCCCTTGGACCCCATAAGTTCATTAATATTATGAGGGAGTGGCATTTGTATGATCAAACTAGTATTTTCAGGGATGACCTTAATGCCATGATGGCATACCAAAATTTCATAGACCTTCCCCAATGATATCCTGAAAGCATATTTTAATTGATTCATCTTTAGATGGGCTGACTCACCTTTTTGAAGACTGTTTGAAGAATAGTGGAGTGATAACCTCACTGCCCAATATTATAAAACCAGGTCATCAACCAAATATTCAACTATTCATCAAAAAAGGGAATAAAGATATGATTTGTGATGCATTGGTTAATTGAGAATACATTATTCAATCCCAAGGTAATGTATTAATAGAAAATGATACCATGTGTCACTCTAAATGTAGTGGAATCTTCATCTCATGTCCAATATTATCTTATTGTACCATGAGTAGAAATCTAGAATGGAAATAGATTAGAATCCAGTGGTTTCATCAATCAAGAGTTATGTTATTGGAAATGGGTAGTTGACCTTTTGATAATTTCAACTATGGTAACTAAAATCGATGCATACTGAAATCCACCAATTAGTTTTTTTGATTTGAAAAATTTTGTAGAGCCATATTAGGTATTGCACTTCTTGGTCAAAATTACCATGGGCCAAATTGATAACATTTATACGTACATTATTGGTTTGAGAGGGTTTCTTCTTCATGGCTACGTAATTTAAAGGAAGACCTTCATTGGATAAAATAAGAAGGTGCATAGCCACATTTGGATTCAGTTCGTACATTTTTAGATAAATCAATGAGATCAGATATCAATGTTACGATAGAAATGAAATATATAAATTTTCTCCTAAACAGTCATGGAATTAGTAATCAATGTAGGATGTGGTTATTTTTCACATCAATATTTACATAACTAATATCATCAATAGTGGTGGAGAAACCTTCCTAAAATGATGAGGGATGTTCTAGAGGTTGTCCTTTTCTTCCTCAACTTCTGATCATGTGGAGGAATTTTCATACTAAACAGGATATATGAAATAAAACCTATCCCTCTCAAGATGATAGGGGTCATGTAAAGAGACATTATGATACAGTACTACAAGAGTTGTTATATAGATATTTCAGATATTGTTTTCTTTCACTTTTTTTGTAGAGAAATAAAGAGATTAGAAAACATCGATGGAGTCTTTTGGATCGACCTGAATTAGGTGCAGAACATAATCATTGTCCACATAATCTAGGTGATCTCAAGGTTAATCCCCAATTTATTTGTGGATGAAAAATATATTTTTAATCAAAATTTTGTTTTCGTCAATTTTTGTAGAAACATACATTATAATATTTCAATTTCCCGTATCATTGTGGGAACTACCATATTGTATTATTCCAAACTTTCCATCAAAGGGATATTTCAAAAAATGATGGAATGTAGAAGATACCAGTACAAGGAAATTTAGACAATGCATTCTATGTAGGAAAATATATATGTCATATAGCTAGATAACCACTAACAAATAATTAGATATAATATTCCCAAATTGATATTTGAGCATGATCTTCATGAGTGGAAATTTCTCATAGTCATCATACACTTGAATGGTCATATTTTATAGAGGTATATTCACTTCTCTATTTCCAAAAACTAAAGGTCCCAAATTTGTAGTTGGGGTTTGGCTTAGTGGTAAGCACCCCATAATACTACATAAAAAATGGGGGTTCAAAACCCATTGGGCATAGGTTACCGTAGCACTACTGTAGCGAGTACTGTAGAAGCGGCGGTAATGTTGATCGGCGGGTACTGTAGCGGCGGCAGGGCACTGTAGCAGTGAAGGTACTGTGCGGGTACTGTAGCAGCCGGGTTACTATTCACAGAATAGCAATTTGGGAAAAAATTTGGGCCTACCGGCTATGTAATGGGCTACTAGCCCACTGGGCCTTCGGGCTATGTAATGGGTCTCCCTCTACCAAGTCAAAAGAGGTCTTTCCTTTGCTTTATTAATAAAAATGAGGCTTCGGACCCAACCTTTTAAAAAACTAAAGGTCCCAAATTTGAATGATTCTTATCCAGGAACTAGTTTCAATAAAAAACATTTAGATATCGAAAATATTGATTCCACATGTTACATATAGGGTTCAAATGTCCCCTTTGATGGCCACATCCTAGTCATGCTTTAAAAATGATATGGATAAATATAATTCTGATTGAATTTTCTCCAAATGAAAAATCTCATCTACAGTATCCTTTTTTCAATGTCATATGTGCTATAGAAGGATTCAATAAGTGCCTTCTTGAGTCCTATTGAATGATATTGAAAATCCATATTTAAGCGCATGTCTAGTAAAATATCTTTCTATTACATAAAGTCTTAATATTGTGGGAGAGGACATAAAAACCTAAAGTAAGGATTCTCCCTATTTTATAGCTCATGATATAAGGAATTTATGGTTTATGGGCCTTATTCTTGTTCCATGTTTGAGTGAGAATCTTCTACTTGTGATGTGTGTTCAGTCTACCCTCCCATTATTCTATGATAATCAGATAATCAATCACCCTCTAGGTAGGTTTTTAAGAATAAATATTACAGAAAATCACTGGAGTGTTCTAAGATACAAAAATGACATTGTTAGTCTTGTTTGAGATCATTCCAAAAGGATTTAACTTCATATATGTATTCTATTTGGACATAAACTAAATATTTTCTTTGCCCCACTCTCATTGTCCCATGTATCCATGGTTCCTACACATTCAATCTTATATTCCCCTATATTGTGTGTGGAGATGATACTATGAGGAATATTAAGCATCATACAAGTATTTTGAAAAGTAAATTATGTTAACATAACTGAATATGAGATCTTCTTATGATGGGTGTTTCATTTGATTGGGTGGTTCTCATGCGTCATATTCTATATTGATGATTTATAAAAGATATATAACTTGCTTCAAATAGGAATATAAATTTTCTTCTTTTGTCTCTTCTCATGTGTGATGGTGGAATTCACCTCCATGAGGCATATTAGATATGAAATCCCAAGGTGATGGAACTATTTCAGGTCAATTATGTTTTCCTCTCTAGGTGGAATGATCCTAATCAACTGCCATTTTAGTCATCCAGTTACTGTAATTTTATCAAATCATGGATGAATCCGTCTTCCAATCACTTTACTCATATTAAAAGTAAACATATATATGAATATCTCTTGTGATGGAGTTTTATCCAACATCCCCTCTCAATAATCAACCATTATTTCAATTATATCATTAAGGACAATGAAATCTAGGATGTTGTGACCCAACCTCCTATGAAAAGTGTAACACCCCAGGTAAATAAAGAGTATGAAATTTTCACATTTATCCATATATTTGAATAAAATATTAATATAACTTTAAAGAGGACGCTATGCTCGATGGCGCACCCAACATGCAACAACGAGTTTGTTGGGAATCTTACGTTGCACTCTAATAATAAATTAATATTATTTTAAATGGTAGTTAATGCCTACCTGTTGTGATGGCGGGAATGAATAGAACTAACTAAAAAATGATTATATATGTTTGTCAAATATTTTTACTTTTTATAATAAATGTTAGAGAATTAAAAATGCGAATGAATCCAATTTTAAGAGTAAACATTCTAATATTCTTTAAAAGGTCGATTAACCGCCTTTTGATGGCGAACCGCTTTTAAATCAACTTTTTGACAATTTTATGTGCTATATTTGACAAAATAAAATTCTTCTTTAGAATCAGGACATCAAAATTTACTTTGTGTAATTATTTGGTATTTTTCCGAAAAAGTTCAACTTTTAATGAATAGTGAAAAATGTTGCATTTTAATTCAAAAAATATTTTTAATATTTTTTTTTTATATGATTAGATTATCATTTGAATTGGTTTTAAAGTGAATTTAGAATATATTTTTTCCGTTTAATCAAATAGTGGTCATTGTAATTAATTTCACTTTGAAATTGGACTTAAACTACTATTAATCTTTTAATAGATATTGTTTCTTAAAAACACACTATTTGTTTTGACAGTGGGAATTAATTATTAAATTAATTAATGAAACTTATATGTTTTGAATTTTTTAAAGTAGACATAATTTTTGAATTGGAAATATCAATCATATCCTAGGGTGAATATTTGGTAATTTTCTAAAAATCTTCAATTTTTGTTGAATAGTGAAACCACTAAGTGGTACTAATAAAAACTGATTTTCCGTTTAAATGAAATTTTTCCACCTTTGTGTTTTGAATTTCAAAAATCTGACATACATTTTTGTCATTATAAAGTAAAATGTGGTTCAATGGGATTAAAATAATTTTTTGGTGAATAGTAACTTATTAAGTTTTTAATTGCGATTAGAGGTAATCAGTGTAGTTTAAGGTAAAAATAATGTTTTAATAATATTATTTGACCTAGAAACATGTCCTACCCTCATTAGAAAAGTCATGGACGAACATGAAAATCCTTGGGTCAACTTGGGGACCCCATGGAGCCACTTTGGTTGGAAAATGACATAAATACCTTTTTATTTAATGTAAAAATTTAAATGACACAAACATGAGTTGTTTTACTAAAACAATTTTCAAATGGGGTTATACAAGTCAGATTTTTGACTATAAATAGTCATTGGAAAGATACAAAGATTTACTACATCATAGTATATTTTTTATAATTTTTAGATATTAAATAAATTAGATTGTTTATGACATCATGATGATGTAGCAATGAATTCATCATTTAACAATTTAAATAAAATAGAAAGATAATGTAAATTATAAGACCTACACATGTACAAAACCTATTGGATGGGTGGATTTAGACCATTATCACATTATCCTAGAAACACATAAATTTGGTTCCAATATAATCCGAACTCATTCTAAAATAAAGTAACATTTCTTTACAATCCAAGAGTGCCCCTCCTCTCCTCTTATAAAAGGCCCCCACCTCTACCTCCTTACCCACACTTCCAAAGCCTTTGGCTCAGTGAAACCCTTACCATTTTGTCCCTTCACATCTATCTATAACTCTTAGAATCCTCACTATGGTCAGAATTTTTCCCAAGGAAGCCTTTGAGCTCAAACCTAAGGGAGATACCCGATTTTAAGGTAATGTCTTCACTTGAGTCCTTTTGTTTTATTTTGTTTCTCCACCCCCTAAACTCTTTTTATTCCTTTATTTTGTAACATCACCAGTATCTTAAATATAATAGGATGTTGTTATATTAATTATTCGAGCTACACTTACACACACCTTCGTCTAATGGTTAAAGAACATACTGTTTCTGTGGATGGAGAATTACTACCTCACGAAACAATGATTGTTCAATCTTCTCTTAACACCTTTCATGGTGGCCATTATGATGTCACTACATTTATATATTATATAGTATATGTTTATGTTTTTCTTTAAGATTCTGAATTTTTCATTTATGTCATACCTTTATGGCTTCCATTATGGGTATACGTGATATCTTCATTTTAGGAAGTGCGGACTTCCACCCCCTCAATGTGATTTGATTCGTTAATACCATATGTGGTACGTATAAAGGATATATTTAATGATATTATATATGATAAAATAATGGAATTAAAATACTATTATGTATCATTATGTTTTAATTCCATTAAATATGAAATAGAAATGGAAGTAGCATTCATGCGTACGTACGGCTTACCGTCTCCATGATAGATGCATTTAATTTCTTAACTCTAAATGTTTTGTAATATTATAAATGCATGAATATACAGGATACATATGTTATATATGATATCTACATCATTAATAAAATTCTGGATATAATCGATATTTTACCACACGAACAACTTGTAATTATAAAGAGTTTATTTTTTTTACTCAAGTACCAATGCTCGTTAAAACGACCATTATTAACTTAAATAATAACATAGTGTTCATGACATGGTAATAAGTGATATAAAAGGAATAATGAACTTGAAGAAGGTTATTAAGGAAGTATAAATTAACTTATGTTTATTATTCCAGAGATTAAAGAACGATCGAGTCATGTCGGACCCGAGGTAAGGGATCCTACTCCTCTATTTCTTTTTAAGTACCCTCTTTTATGTCATTCCTTTTAAAGCTCATAATTATTGTTATTGGGATGTCCTTTTATATTACTCTTACTATAATTTCAATGTTCATATGATGAGAGAACCTATTCCCTCTCATCAATCCATTTTTGAAGTTTTGAGTGGCGCAGTTAGGCTGCCGAATTTTCATAAGAGATCTAACCTCTCTCTTTCTTTTTAAGTACTCTCCTTTATGTCACTTCTTTTAAGCTCATATTTTTTGTGATGGGGAATTATATTTTATTCATCTTTCTGTAAACTTTATGTTAATATTATGATAGACCCTATTTGATCTCATCAATCCATTTTTGTAAGTTTTAAGTGGCGCCGTTAGGCTGCCGAGTTTTGTAAGGGATTTCCATCTCACATTAATTCCCGTGATATTTATGCTACATTTTCCACAATTTCCTTTTACTGGTGTATGAACTTCCCATTATTTTAATCATTGTGTAATATAGTTTCTTTTATGAGTATTTACATCAATTTTGTATTTTCCTTCTTTCACGGGGTGTATGTTTCGAAGGATACCCATGTCGGTAAGGGAACCTTTCACCCTCTTCTTTTTAAAAGACTACTTTTGTTACGTCTTTTAATTCACATAATATTATGTTGGGATATGTTCTTATATATACATATTGATTTAAATTTTATGTCCATGTGATGAGATACCGTTTTTATCTCTCATCAACTCATTTTCGGAATTTTGTAGTGACCCCGTTAGGCTGTTAAATATTTCCAAGGGAACTTCTTAACCCAAATTTGATTCTTTGGGATAAACTTGTACTCATTGGGAATGTCATTCTATGAATATGTTTTAATATCCTCTGATTGTTTTACACTTATAATCCACTTATATTTGTTTTATTCGTTTGTCACACGTAATTATGTAACTGATTTATCCTTAATCCAAGGATACCGTCTTTGTATGGGACTTTGTCTCAATCTCCTTTCATTGAGGCATATTTTGTTTTATACACAACATTATTTTATACGGTATATAAACTCCTTTGACTTTTTCGTTTATTCAAAAGAAATCTTTTTCTACGAAGCGTTTAATAAACGACAAAAGGGAATGTTTTGGTCATACGTATGAGGAGACAATGACTTCTCCGCCGCCGTGACCATTATTTGAGTTTCGGCTTCCTCTACAAGCCATACCTTCTTTTTAAAAGAAAAATAAATACCATCTTTTACTTTTCTTTTATTTTGGTATTCAAAATGGTTTTCATAATATTTTTATATCAATGTGTTGTATTGACATCTTGTTATTGGAAGGTGGAATTGTTATGTTTCCTTTATGCATGTTTTATGTGATAAGATTATATTATGGTTCCTGGGAATTGTTATGAATATGGGTGGTTCCATGATAAACTAAGGGTGGGTGAGCACGATATAGCTCTCCAATGCATTGGGTAACATGAAGGAGTGAACCGTTAAGGTTTCTCCGAAGAGATTCAGGGAATATACTGTGGTGGGTATTCCAAACGTAACCAAGTGGGTTACTCCCTACGTAATAATGTTATGAATGCCTCAAATTACCTTTTATGTCTTATGATTTCTAATATTTATTCATGTTTTGATATGACTATGTTTTATGGGTAAAGTATGATTTCTTTCTTATGTATATATGAACTCATGTTTCTTTCCCATAAATTTATAACCCTTACTGAGGTTTTTATTCTCATGCTATGTTTTTTTTTGAAATGTTTTCCACAGGTCAAGGGAAAGGTACATGATATGATGATAGTGTCAAGGAAGTTTCAAGAAAGAATCCATGCTTTATTTTTAAATATATTTCCATTGATGGAAAAAAATGAATACTATCTTTTATGTAACCACATTGTTTAAATGTGGAATTTAATGCAAGTTTTGTGATCTAATTATCTAAAACTCTAAACCTGAAAAGATCCTCAACGTGTAATCTTGTAAAAACTCAAGATTAAGTAAGGTTTAAGGCTGGGGCCTTATAGTTGGTATCAGAGGTCGGTTTAGATAACTTTAAAGAATAGGGTATTCTTTAAGCATAAGTGAAATTACCATAATGGGTAGGATTTCAGAAAGAGTCCTAGTTTTAGATAAAGTTAATTAGTAAGTATATCTTAGTGTTTATCTTCCTCATTAGTACATGGTGGTTTGGTTGATATACTCACATGACCTTTTTGGTTTTAGTAAATGGCTGCATCTAGTAGGCACATAAGTAAAAGTGGATGTGAAGGAAACTATGATAGTTTTTTGAGCATGCAACTGAATGATATGGGAGCTGCAATGAGAACTCTTGTGTCCTCCAACAACTATCTAGAGTCATGATTGACCACCTAAACCTTGTTGATTTCTCTAAGGCATCATATATGCGAGAAACAAATCCCTACGGAACTACAGGTAAAAATCAAAAAGGTAAGTGTGTTAAAAAACATTTGTGTCAAAGATGTGGAAAGAAACACCTAGGAAAATGTTTCAAAGGGACAGAAATATGCTATAGATGTGGAAATAAAGGTCATAAAGCAAGAACCTTCCATGGAAAAAGGAAGCATCCAGTTGACTCGAGGAAAGGAAAAGAAGTTCTTTCTGAGGGATCAATTGAATGTTTTAAATGTGGTGTGCATGGTCATTTTTCAAACACATGTCCTATGAAGAAGTTTTGTGAATGGGATCACCAAGTTCGTACAAATATTCATTTACCAATACCTAATTCCATTCCGATTGAGGATGAAGAAACTGAAAATGACCAATGAAAGGTATGGATTATTTCATAACTTTTGTTTTCCTATTTTGGAATATTATGATATGATTCATAATTTTGTTTTTAGGAAAGAAGTATTTCAGAATAAGTTGGAAAGGAATGGTTAATGGATCATGAAGAATTTTGAATGAGTAAGAAGTCAAAATATAAGGTATTCAAGAGTTGTGGTGAAATTCTTAAGAGTATTAAGTCTCTTTTGATGATGGGATTACATTAGAAGACATTTTATAGTATGTGTAACCCTGATGTCTAATATATGAAAACATTATTCAAGGAATAGTTATCTGTTCTTTTGTGGACATAGTTATAATGAACCATTTGGGTTAATATGATCCTTACTTTTGAGGTAATTATGGGTTACTATATTTTATGATGGAAGTGAAAGGCATGAGATAAAATTGAGGTTAAATTATGATAAGGTTATTTTTTATGATTTTATCTCTTCTTGGGGAATGATTTGAGAATTATATATTTTGGAAAAAGGACAACACGCAGACCGTGTGACAACCCGTCGTGTCGGACAAAGCTGCAGGAATCGAACCCACAACCAAAGTACAACTGGTATTTATCGCCTACCACTGGACTACGTGATTTCCCTAGTTAGTATGACTTATTCTTTTTAGTTAGGTGACTTTATGAATTAAGAGTAAGTTGATTTTTTGTTATTAATGAAAATGATTAACCTATCATGGAGGATATGTGATTAGGCTAATTACTTTTCAATACAAGACTTTAGGAGAAACTGATGTTGTTTGGAGATAAATGTTAAGATTTAACTTGGAAGACTATGTGAATAAATCCTTTAAATATTTGGGTTTCCATATTAGTTTGGTTTACTTTGAATAATTTTATGGAAAAATAGTTTATCGAATGTTCCTCATTGAACTCTAGGTTTTATTGGACATATTTTGGAGATGAAGAATAGATTTTCTTTTTATAAAGGGTTATCCTTTTCTGGATTATCTAATCTTATACTAACATTTTTGGTTTTGGTTTTAGTTATGGCCTAAAGATATGGGAAGTATATAGTTCTATTTTGTGGATTAGGTGATTCTCTTGAAGTTGATTATAGTACTCTTAATGTGAATAAGTCTTCCTAAATACTCGTCTTTTGGAGAAAACATGAGTTTGATTAAGGAATCTAGTAAAAGTTGAAAGTCTACATGACAAGTAGGTATGTTTCATTATGATTTAGATAAGCTTAGAAATAAATTCCTCAATGAAAAGTAACTTAAAACGAAAATGTTGTTTGTTAACTTTTCCTACTGGGGAATCGGATACCGTTAAACCCATCACAAGTTTGTGATTTCCTTATGGTTAACATTCTCCTAGACATGTTTACTATCACACTCCATCAGAACATGACCCTTTTTTTCCTCCATTTCCATATTTTCATACTTGGAATCCTAGAATGGGTTAACTCGGGTGACCTGTGTACGTATCTTTCTTTATTTTAAAATGATTGTTTTACTGACTCTTGTTATGATGTGTGATTTTCAATGATGTTTCCAAGCCCAATTTTAAAATTGTGAGGACGCAATTCAAAAATAGGGGAAGGATGTAACACCCCAGGTAAAAAAAAATTATGAAATTTTCACATTTATCCATATTTTTGAATAAAATATTAAGATAACTTTAAAGGGGACGCTATGCTCGATGGCGTACCTAACACACAACAACGTGTTTCTTGGAAATCATAGTTGCACTCTAATAATAAAATAATTTTTTTAAATGGTAGTTAACGTCTAGATGTTGTGATGGCAGGAATGAATAGAACTAACTAAAAAATGATTATATATTTTTGTCAAATATTTTTACTTTTTACAATAAATGTTAGAAAATTAAAAATGCGAATGAATACAATTTTAAGCGTAAACATTCTAATATTATTTAAAAGGTCGATTTACCGCCTTTTGATGGAGAACCTCTTTGAAATCCACTTTTTGACAATTTTATGTGTTATATTTGACAAAATAAAATTCTTCTTTAGAATCGGGACATCAAAATTTACTTTGTGTAAATTTTTGGTATTTTTCCGAAAAAGTTCAACTTTTAATGAATAGTGAAAAATGTTGTATATTTATTCAAAACCACTTTTTAATCTAATTTATTTATATGATTAGATTATATTTAGAATTGGTTTTAAAGTGAAATTATAATATATTTTTACCATTTAATAAAATACTGGTCATTGGATTTAATTTCACTTTGAAATTGGACTTAAACTAGTGACAATCTTTCAATAGATATTGTTTCTTAAAAACATTCTATTTGTTTTGATAGCGGGAATTAATTATTAAGTTAATTAATGAAACTTATATTTTTTGAATTTTTTAAAATAGACATCATTTTTGAATTCGGAATATCAAATATAGCCTAGGGTAAATTTTTGGTAATTTTCTGAAAATCTTCAATTTTTGATGAATAGTGAAACGACTAAGTTGTACTTATAAAAACTGATTTTCCATTTAAATGAAATTTTTCCAACTATGTGTTATGAATATAAAAAAATCCGACATACATGGTTATCATTAAGTAGTAAAATGTGGTTCAATGGGATTAAAATAATTTTTTTGGTGAATAGTAACTTATTAAGTTTCTAATCGTGATTAGAGGTAATTAGTGTAGTTTGATGTAAAAATAATGTTTTAATATTATGAAATGTAGTTCAATAGGATTAAAATAATTTTTTGGTGAATAGTAACTTATTATGTTTTTAATCGCGATTAGAGGTAATAAGTGTAGTTTGATGTAAAAATAATGTTTTAATATTATGAAATGACCCAGACACATCTCCTATCCTCATTTGATGAGTCATGTCCGACCAAGACAATCCATGGGTAAACTTGGGGACCCCATGGAGCCAATTTGGTTGGAAAATGACATAAATACTTTTTTATTAAATGTTAATTTTAAAATGACACAAACATGAGTAGTTTTACTAAATCAATTTTTAAATGGGGTTATAAAAGTCATAGTTTTCACTATAAATAGTCATTGGAAAGCTAAAAAGATTTCTTACATCATAGTATATTTTATATAATTTTTAGACATTAAATAAATTAAATTATTTATGAAATCATGATGATGCAGCGATTACCTCATTATTTATCGATTTAAATAAAATGGAAAGATAATGTAAAATCTAATACATACACTTGTCCAAAACCTATTGGATGTGTGTATTTTGAACCCGTATCACCATATACTCGAAACACATAAATTTGTGACCATTAAAATCCGAAACCCATTCTAAAATAAAGTATCATTTCTTTACTTTCCAAGAGTTCCCCTCCTCTCCCCTTATAAAAGGCCCCCACCTCTACCTCCTTACCCACACTTACAAAGCCGTTGGCTCGGCCAACCCCTACCCATTTTGTCTCTCCACATCTATCTATAACTTTTAGAAGACTCACATTGGTCATAAGACTACCCAAGGAATCCTTTGAGCTCACACCAAAGGGAGTTACCCGATTTTAAAGTAATGTCTTCACTGGAGTCCTTTTGTTTTATTTTGCTTCTCCACCCCCCTAAAATCTTTTTATTCCTTTATTTTGTAACAACACCAGTATCATAAATATACTAGGATGTTGTTATATTACGTATTCGAGTTACACTTACACACACCTTCGTCTAATGGTTAAATAACATACTGTTTCGGTGGATGACGAATTACTACCTCACGAAACGATGATTGTTCAATCTTCTCTTAACACCTTTGATAGTGGCCATTATGATGTCACTACATTAATATATGATATATAATATGTCTATTTTTTCCTTAAGCTTCTGTATTTTTCATTTATGGCATACCTTTATGGCTTCCATTAGGTGTATACGCGATATCTTCATTTTTGGAAGTGCGGACTACCGCCCCCTCAAAGTGATTAGATTCGTTAATACCATATGTGGTGAGTATAAAGGATATATTTAATGTTATTATATATGATACCATACTGGAATTAAAATACTATTATGTATCATTATGTTTTAATTCCATTAAATATGAAATAGAAATGGAAGTAGCGTTCATGCGTACGTACGGCTTACTGTCTCCATGAACGGTGCATTTCATTTATTAACTCTAAATGTTATGTAATATTATAAATGCATGAATATACTGGATATATATGATATATATGATATCTACATCATGAATACAATTCTGTATATAGTGGATATTTTACTACATGAACAACTTGTAATTATAAAGAGTTTATTTTTTTGACTCAAGTACCAATGATCGTTAAAACGACCATTATTAACTTAAATAATAACATAGTCTTCCTAATAGGATAATAAGTGATATAAAAGGAATAATTAACTTTAAAAAGGTTCTTAAGGATGTATAAATTAACTCATGTTTTTTATTCATGAGATTAAAGAATGATCGAATCAAGTCGGACCCGATGTAAGGGATCCTACTCCTCTCTTTCTTTTTATGTACACTCTTTTATGTCATTCCTTTTAATTCTCATCTTTTTTGTTATTGGGATGTTATTTTATATCACACTTACTGTAATTTTTATGTTCATTTGATGAGAGACCCTATTCTCTCTCATCATTCTATTTTTGAAGTTTTTAGTGGCGCCGTTAGGCTGCCGAATTTTCGTAAGAGATCTAACCTCTCTCTTTATTTTTATGTACTATCCTTTATGTAACTTCTTTTAAGCTCCTATTTGTTATGTTGGGGAATGTTATTTTATTCCTCTTTCTGTAAAACTTCTGTCAATATGATGAGAGACCCTATATGATCTCATCAATCCATTTTTGTATGTTTTAAGTGGCACCGTTTGGCTGCCAAGTTTTCTTAATGGATTTTTCATCTCACTTTTATTTCAGTGAGATTTATGCTACATTCGCCACAATTTACCTTTGAGTGGTGTATGAACTGCCCATTATTTTAATCATTGTGTAATATAATTTCATTTATGAGTATTTACTTCAATTTTTTATTGTCCTTCTTTCACGGGGAGTATGTTTCGAAGGATACCCATGTCGGTAAGGGAACCTTTCACCCTCTTCTTTTTAAATGACTTCTTTTTATATGTCTTTTAATTCACATACTATTATGTTTTGATATGTTATTCTATATCCTTATTGATTTAAATTTTATGTCCAGGTGATGAGATACCCTTTTTATCTCTCATCAACTCATTTTCTGAATTTTGTAGTCATGCCGTTAGGCTGTGAAATTTTTTGCAAGGGAACTTCTTAACCCAAATTTGATTCTTTGGGATAAACTTGTACTCCTTGAAAATGTCGTTCTATGAATATGTGTGAATAACCTATGATTTTTTTACACTTAATACCCACTTATATTTGGTGTATTCGTTTATCACACATTACTATGTAACAGATTTATCCTTAATCCAAGGATACCGTCTTTGTATGGGACTTCGTCTCAATCTCCTTTCACTGAGGAATATTTTGTTTTATACTCAACATTCATTTATACGGTGTATAAACCCCTTTGACTTTTAAGTTTATTCAAAAGGAATCTTTTTCTATGAAGAGTTTACTAAATGACAAAAGGGAATGTTTTTTTCATACGTATGCGGCGCCAATGACTTCTCCACCGCCGTGACCATTATTTGAGTTTCGGCTTCCTCTACAAGCCACACCTACTTTTTAAAAGAAAAATAAATACCATGTTTTACTTTTCATTTATTTTTGTATTTAAAATGGTTTTAATAATGTTTTTATATCAATGTGTTTTATTAATATCTTGTTATTGAAAGGTGGAAATGTTATGTTTCCTTTATGCATGTTTTATGTGATAAGATTATATTATGGTTCTTGGGCATTGTTATGAGGACGGGTGGTTCTGTGGTAAACTAAGGGTGGGTGAGCCCGATATAGCTCTCAAATGAATTGGGTAACGTGAAGGAGTGAAACTTTATGGTTTCTCCGAAGAGATTTAGGGAATATACTATGGTGGGTATTCCAAACATAACCAAGAGGGTTACTCCCAACTTTAGAATGTTATGAATGCCTCAAGTTACCTTTTATGTCTAATGATTTCTATGATTTATTCATGTTTTGATATTCCTATGTTTTATGGGTAAAGTATGATTTCTTTCTTATGAATATATGAACTCATGTTTCTTTCCCATATTTTTATAACATTTACTGAGATTTTTATGCTCATCCCATATTTTTTTGAAATGTTTTTCACAGGTCAAGGGAAAGGTACATGATATGATGATAGTGTCAAGGAAGTGGCAAAAAAGAATCCATGATTTATTTTTTAATATCTTTCCGTTGATGGAAAAAAATGAATACTATCTTTTATGTAACCACTTTGTTTAAATGTGGAATGTAATGCATGTTTTATGATCTAATTCTCTAAAACTCTAAACCTGAAATGATCCTCAACGTGTAATCTTGTAAAAACTCAAGATTAAGTAAGGTTTAAGGATGGGGACTTATAAAAAGTGTAGAAGTTAGTATGATTAGTGACGGTGAACACATTGGGATTCATGGGATTTAGTAGATTGAGTAGTTTATTATCCAAATAATAAATGAAATTAATAAAGAACTATTTATTTTTGAATGAGTTTTCTTTATTCATATGCTCCCCAAATCCCATGTGACTCTCTTATAACAGACCATGATTTTATGGTATATATCCAGTTATATAAAATCAATTCATTAAATAGCTTACATTATACCCAAAATTATTTCATACAATATAAATCATATAAAATATCATAGACAATATAAAAAAACATTTTAAATGAATAATGAATGAAATAAAAGGATTTTCTAGAAATTAATGAACATATATCTATGAAATATTATCATTACCTATGAAATAATAATGTGACCCTTAGGAATAGTAATTTGTCCAATAGAATAGTTTATTAACCTATGATAATATAAATAAACTTTAATCAACTACAAAATAGTAATATTATATAATTATATCATAATATAAATAAATAAATATTTAGAAATAATAAATTTGGTATTGGTATTTTAATAAAACATAAATGTTTATTTTCAATTTTACAAATAATATAATTTAAAAAAAAATTATTTTCCTAAAATTTAATCATAAATTAATATTTGGTTTTCTTATGATTATAGGAAAATTTTACGATACCTTAGATAATTTTCCAATCTGTTATAAAATGAGTTATCAATATAAAATTTGTAATTTTAGAATAAAATTGGATTTTAAATGAAAAATAAATTAAACATATTTTGAAAATTGTATTCATATAATGGAGCTCAGTTTTTAATTCTACACATTACGAAATTGTTAGTGTGAATTTTGGGATTTTCTAAAATACTTGAATTTCATGTGAATAGTAAAACCCAGTATTTTACAATATATATTTATTATAAGTTAAATAGGAAATTCATTGAGACATTGATGATTCATGAACCATTGGTTCAAACTCACATTCACAAATAAAATTATTTGGAAACAATAATCATAACCATTTCTTGGTTGATTCAAAATTAAAAACATAATGAATAAAATATTCAAAACGCTCAGAAATACACTATAAATAACTCCCCTCACCACCCTTTCACCTCATACATTTAATGACTTTAATATTTCTTATATTTTACCCATTTTCTATCCCAAATTTCTCCCACACGTTCTTTTCATTTTGTTCTCAACAAAATACCATTTCCATGTCCATTAATGATCTTCTCAAGGATAATAATTCTAGAGGTAATTCATTTTTGTTCTCCTTCAATTTTTTTTATTTCATTTCATTTAAGCCAATCCTTACCCCTTATTTCAAGGCATTCATGTACACTACAATACCTTATATATATTGTATAGTTAATATGATAATGTGATATTCATCATCATAACCCTTCTCTTATCCCATTTATTTTAAAATGAAATATCATCACTAATGTACCAATTTACCACCTTCGCGGACGACATACTTTTATTTTTCTATTCTACCATAAAGGATGGTAATATAACCATTTTTATGTTTCAGAAACTATAATATATTTATTAGAATTTATTTAATTTTATTTATCTATTATATATACATAATATTATTTATTAAGAAAAAACTACTTCGTGATGATCGAAAAGGCCAGATTAATCTAAACGATCATCACTCTCATTTTATAAAATTAATAATCCTAATACTATATACCTTAATGAAATATATATCTATTTAATATTTTTTATTTCCATTAATAACATATAATTTAAATTCTATACATCTATCAACATTTTACAGGATTTAGCAGAAATGTATTCAATTTAATCAATCCTGAAAACCAAGGAAATGAAAGCTCCCTAACTATACAATTGTTCCATATAACTCATAAAATTTTTTACTAATAGACATGATAAAATTATTATAAATAAAATAAATGTATAAATGGTTTTAAATTAGTTAATTTATGTATTTAATATTATTATCTAAAAAATTAAGATCAATTTCATAACACCTTTAGTAATAATGTAAGAGGTTTCTCATCTCACTTTTATTTCCATGATATTTCCATTATTCACCACATATTTATGGATTGAGGTTTATGTATACTAATTTATGAAATATAATATATTGAATATAATTTTCTTCATGGTGTTCAATGATTCGTTTGATAATTACTAATATTTTTCACATGATTCGATTGATTACAATGTGTTATGGGATTCATCAAGAATCTCCATTTTTCATTTGGGTTACTATTTTTATCTCATTATCCCAATTCAATTCTTAATTATTATTATTTAATCATCCTAAATTATGTTTTAATGTTCGAAAAATATTTATAAGTCACAATTATACTTTCTTTAATGGGAATTACATGTTTTATAATGTTCTCTTTTTCAATTCCTCCCGATAAGCATGCCTGACTAATTGGAACATACCAATTTCTATAAATTTTCATGAATAATGAATAATATATTTTATGCAAAGAATATTTTTCTAAAATCACTGATTTTATCAGGAAAAACTATTTTTCTTCATTTCTGGGTTTATATTATTAAATATTCAATTTTCTGTTTTAAAGCCTCTTCAATATTTTCCATAAACATCACTAAAGAGAACTAATTAAAAAATTTGTGAAAGCGCATTTTACATATTAAATGTCATTTATTCCTAAAATATAATTTCATTTCCCTCATCTACTGTTTTCAAGGAGATACATCTTTACAATATGAATTAATGAAAATCAATATTCATTTTACAAAATTACTATTATTTCAAATATAAAAAGTTATTTTTCTCATGTAAATTTTACTTTTGTGAGATATATGAATTTTCACAACTTATACATTGTGTGTGGTGAATATAATTCACTTGATATATCATATCATGATTCTTCTTATTCATATGATAATATTAGATTATTTTAATGTTATTCCTTCAAAAGTATTATGATTTTAATTCTTTAATGTTTTATTGGACACTTTGAATTATTAAAAATTATATTCCTCCATAATTTTGCAACAATCTCATTTTTAAGTACATTTTTGATTCACCAAGCCTGGTCGATATCTGAAAAAGTACCCTAACTAGTCCGCATAATGTCTTAAAGGTCATTCCTGATCATAATGGTCTAGTATATGTGCTCGGGTATAAATACAACAAGTAAGAATAATGTAATCAATTTTACAAATCTAAAACAATCTATAATATAAAATAGAAAAACCTAGATAACCAAAGTATACTAGAATTCAAAGGTTCTCATTATTAAGTCTACATGTTTATATAGAAATGAATGGGAGATACTACTAAAAATTGGATGAAAGATGAAATCATCTCCAAAAACAACTACAAGGCATGGGCAGCAACTACCTAAAATAATAACAACAACATCTCCCAAGAGGATCACTGGAATCCCAAACCACCATCACCATGAGCTACACATACCTGTATCAAACATTACCAAGTCTTCTTATACCCAAATGTGTAAGTAGGGTGTGAGCTATTTCTCTATAGGATTCTACTCAAATGGGCTCCTTTCTCTAAACATTAAATGAAATAAAAAATTGAAGGATTAACAAAATAAAGGAACCATTGGAACAATTTAAAGGAAATAAGTTTTTATGAAGATAATCTTTTAATGGGATTCAATTTTAAATGAAGACACCATTACCCTTGGAATAACACAAAGCCACACTGAATGCCGACAATGAGCACATCATATTCAAGAGAACTAACATGGGAGAGTCCCTATGGGTATTATCTAGAAAAAGGCTCTAAATAACCTCATGTATCATTTTAAAGTGGTATAGGAACAACAACCATCCATGTTCTAATTCACAAGCCACTAGAGAATAGAATAATCCAATATTATAGTGGCCTCCTATCATCAATGTTTAGATTTGTGTTGTCATTTCCAATATTCCTAAGTGAAAATGAGCGATACCCACTGTCGTATCACTTTAACTCTAGTCCAATTCTTCTCTCCAAAATAATCCATCCTCCCTTACTTCTCAAACAATATTAAAATACCACATGATACACCACATTCACACACCCAATCCCAAAAAGGCATTATAGACACCAAAACCCACAATTTCCACACCCAAAAACTCTCTATAAAATCTAAATCACCCCAAAACATATCCCAATATGTTTTTCATTCCAAAAACAACTGAATAATTCATTTACATAATTTATAGAATATTTTGAATGCACCCAACATGGACTCACAATAAGAATACACCAATTTCACATGCAAATTCAATTTTAAAATCAATTAAAAATAAAAAATCTTCAAAATATATGTTCTTACCACACTCGTTATTTAAAAAACTATTTAAAAAACATAATAAATCAAAATAAATTCTTTATGTAACTTTTAATCACATAATCATCTACCATTGATATAAAAAACACCAAAATGCAGTGCAAAACTCCACTCGCACCTCAACCGCACCACAAGGTAGAAAGATCAAGCCCTAAATAAAGATATCGAACCAAAAATATCCAGTCTCAAACCTAAAATCAGAACCCTATGGTTTGGAGAAGATGAAAACCTAAAAAATAAGAAAGGAATCTCATGGTTATATGGGGAATCATGGTGATGAGATGCTTACTTGAAGAACCAATGAGGAATCCCACAAAATCCAAAACAAAAATGGAGCTCTAAGAGGGGTGGAAGGAGGTTGGGGCACACCAAGGTTGAAAAATTCAAATGTAGAATTTAAATGGGGTGATTTGGGGGGGGGGGGAAACTTAAGAGGATATGGAAATATTAATGTGCTGGAAGGTGTTAAAGGTACGTCCACATGGTTTGGGAAACCATGTTGCCACCTTGAAGTCCATTCTATCCAAAACGAGACCACTATATGGTTACCTGGGCTGAGATGAATGGTTGTGCAGAGGTCTTGCATTGGGTTTTGTCCCCCACTACATCGTTTCATGGGTTTGTGCAGGGTTGCCACTAACCGTGCAACAACCGTGTACATTGGCCTATTTTCCAAATATATATCTACCTTCCTCAAAAAATAACATGGAAACCAAGGAAAAAAGGTATATGAGAAATAACATAGAAGAATTAAACAAAATGGTACTAAATATGTGACAATTCCCCCCATCATGAAAACATTCCTCCCTAAGAAAGTCACCACGAACCATGATCAGAAAAAAAAAATAAGAAACATTACTTGACTAAAGCCTTCCACTCCGAAGTCTCATGAATATCACCCCCGTTCTAGTAAAGGAAACAGACCAACAAATTACACTTCACATTAAGTACCTTCTCTTGGGAATCTAATATTTATATTGGTCTCTACTAAATTGAAAAATTAGGCTTTTAATCCAACTCCTCCCAATTCAACACATGAGACGAGTCTAGATTATACTTCTTCAATTGGGAGATGTGGAACACATTAAGAATCAAAATCAACTGAATGGGGAAACCTAATGGTATGCTACCATTACAACCTTCTTAGAGATCTAAAAAGGTCTGAAAATATCTCCGTGTTAGCTTTCCCTATTCCCCAGGTGACGATGACCCAAACAAGGGTCCACATTAATGAAAACACTATCACGCGTATTAAAATCATAGTACCGACACCACTGATCATATTATTGTTTTTGGATACTATGATCTATCAATAATCATTGTATTATTAGATTAAATTTCTTAGATTCCTCTTGCACAAGTCTTCGACCCTAAAGTGAGGTATCACCTACCTCTACCCAACAAAATAGTGACCAAAAACTCTAAACATAGAGCACCTCAAATGGATCCATTTTAATAGAGTAATGATAACTATTATTATTATTTAATTAAACCAAACCCAAATGGATATCACATGAAACACTAAAGTGAAAAACATATGCATATATCATATATTATAGAATATTATTTCCTTTCTCCATCTGACCATCTGTTTGAGGAGTGTATGAAATGATCTTTTCAATCTGTGACCCCAAATCCATTGGAAGGCCTTCCCAAAACCGAGAGGCAAAACAAAGGTCTCCTTAAAAATTAATTTCAGATAGTTCACCATGAATCCTAACCAATTCCTAAACATAAAATCATCCCAGATCGTATAACTTTGATGAATCGTTAATCAGAATGAACTGGGGTGAATTGGTCCAGTAGCCAATAACCAACCAAATAGTGTTTCTTCCTCAAGGTGTATGTGGTACGCCAATAATGATGTCTATGGAGACCTCATCACACTTTCACATATTGATGGTTAATGACTAAAGCAAACCAAAGGGTCGTTAATTCTCTGCTTTCTCCTGCTAACAAATATATAATCTAGATATGATTTCATCTATGTCTCGTCTCATACCAAGACACCAGAACTATCAACGAACATGATAAAACATATTGGTTTCACTACAATGAATTGACCACTGATACTAGTGGTTTTCATGTATCAACACAATCTTGTGAGATGATGGAACCTCAAAACATCCCTTGAAACACCGAATTCCCTCAGGAGTAAACGACCAATCAGAGGATATTTCCTCACCATGAGGAAACTGCATATTCTATTGAACTAGCTCATCAACCGGCTACTCTTGATGAACTATTCTATAGATGATAAAGATCTAAATACACACTCGAGATGAATTCACCTAAACTATGCTTCTCTCTATCTAAATAGATATGGGAGAAAATTCCCATCAATATCCACTCATCGCAGCACCTCTACAATGCATGCACTGCCACTTTCTTTGTCATGGAATCAACCACCATGTTACCCTTTCTTGAGGTAGAGACAACATCATAGTCAATCCCATGGATATATTTATTACAATGGTGATGGATATGTTTATAATTACTATGTTAGAAGATGTAGGATATCATCTTATTATATGTGTAGACCTCTATCTTCTCCCCAATGCGGCTGTGATGCCATGTATTCAATGTATCCATAACCACTGCTAACTCCAGGACATGGGTCGGGTAATTATTCACATGTTGTAAGAGTTGGAGAGAACCATATTCCATCACATTATCACCCTAAATAAGAACAAACCTATGACCTGTAACTGAATCATGACAATAAACCACACACCCCTTTAAGGATTCCTGAAAGATCAACATGGGAGTTGTAGTCAACCGCTCCTTAAACTCATGAAATGATGCCTAAAATTCTTTGATCCACTCTATCCTTACCCCATTTTGGGTGACTCTGCCCATAGGATATGATTCATGTGATAAATCCCAAATGAAAAACCTATAATACCTTTCATGGAAAAAAAATCATGTTCTCAAACATGTTCTATGGATGATATCAGGACATAACCATGATGATCTACTCGTGGTCCACTAAAACCACTTGTTCTGAAATCACGTGGCCCTAAAACATCACTTCCATTATGTATAATGTGCATTTAGAGAGATCTTTATACACACAATGATCTTGCTTGGTTCCCCGCATAATCATAAAATGATCATGATGCTCTTCTTTAGATCTAGAGCAGACATGGATGTCATCTAGATATACCACTATAAAACAGTCCAAACAGTAGTGGGACACCCTATTCATGATCTCTATAGGGAATGCTTGAGAATTTATTATTCCAAATTGAATAACCAAATACTATACACGGTGGTACTTAATTTGGAAAAGTTTTTTTCAGGATATACACCTTTAAAACCTGACTTGGTGGTAATATAAAAATTATGTAAAATTAGAGAACCACCTTTCACCCATCAATAGATCAAACATGTCATCAATCTAGGGAAAATGGTATTTATTCTTGATGGTTAGATTTTTTAACTGCCATTAGTCAACACACAACCAGATAGATCTATAAACCTTTATTACAAACAAAATAGGGGTGGCCCAAGGGATAACACTTGGGAAAATAGTCCATTTTGATTCTAAATCATCCTGATTTATCATTAATTCCAACAATTTAGTGGGTTCTATGTGATACAGGAAATGATATATTGGATAATTTATTGGTTTCTAATCTGTTGAAAAACCCATGTCTCACTCTATGGTTATGACAAAAAAATTAGCATGGAATACCTCATTGGATTCATCCACTATGTGAGGTAACACATACTTAGGAGAACATCCATCCTCTTCCATCACGAGTTATGATAGTTGGAAATAAGATTCCCCAACATCGAGAGTGAATGTCCAACCCAAAATGACCGAGGGTCCCATTATCTGACAAAGAGTATAGAACCTCCATCAGGTTCCGGGAAACTCACTAACCTCCATTAAAAATAAATGTTCTATTGGAGATGCACCATTCAGTTCAAGAAAATGATCATATCAAACATTTCCATATCCAAGACCAATAAATCACATTCTGAATCACACCCTAACATGGAAATCACGCACAAATGGAACCTGAGACCATTATACTTCTTCATTTCCAAAGGCGCATCAAATCCATCTCAACAGAAAAGATCTCGGTTGGAAAATTCAACAGGTTCACAATACTATAATATATAAAAGAAAAATATGCACTAATATCAAATAAAACTTTTCCTAAAGAAGATCCAACCATAATTTTACCTCGAGCAGTAGAGGGCCCTACATTATATCCCACTGGTGCCTGTTCCACCAGATAAAATTTCTTGGAATCAGTATGGATATGACCATGACCACTTTCTTGAGGAATTTCCTTGAGCATACTCTGACCAAAGTAAGACATGATCATGTTTCATTGACCACCAAATAGAGATCCCACAATCCTAGATGGTTTCAATTGGGCCATTTTTACCCTAGAATCCACTGATCTTGCACCACCAGGAAAAGAATGTGTATCCCTGAATAATTGAGCATGTCCCCTCACACTCCACACCGATCACATGATTTTGGAGGAGGATAACAAGCATGAATAGTGTATCATCAATTTTTACATTGATGGAACATAGTTTACTCAACATTTGTATCCATAGAGGAAGGATTACTAAATTTATGGACCATTATACCACCTACCATATTCTATTTATTATCTTTCTTCATCCTCTTTTTCAATGAACTAAAATTCCCCATTACTGATATAGACCCAGGGCCACTCGAACTGCCTTAACAGTAAATTTTACCAAACAAGATGGGTCAACAACATTTGAATAATTCTTTAATTTGAACCAGAAGGCCTAGTAATTGATATATATCGGCAAAACCTTCTGATCCCTATTATATTTCATCTACTCATTAGAGAATATTTTGGGGGAAAACTATATTATCTCGTTAATATAGTTGTAGTACGCCATCATCGACTGGTCCCCCCTGGACATGATCCATGAACACCCGGGATCTAGCATATTCCATGTCCTTAGGGAACTGCTGGTCATTGAATACCTCCTTAAAGTCTTTACATCTCATTTTCTCATTCATCCTAGCCTACATCATATATTCCCACAATAATCCACTAGATCCTTCTAGAAGAAATGAATCACAAATCACCTGGACCTCTTTGGGAGGGTCCAGAAACTCAAACATACACTTGATCATCTCTATCTATTCCTCCTCTTATTTAGGTTCTCAGCTACCTTTAAACAAATAAGGTTTATTCGTAAGAAACTACTAGGATTAATACCTAATAGGTATATTTTAGCCTCTCTAACTGGACCAGGTGCAGGACATGCCCCCTATCATGATCCTGAACAACCCTGACCACAGGATTTTAAAAACTCTCATTAAGGGGATTGGGAAAAACCTCTCTGGATTCATCCTTTGGTTTGAAGGGAAATTTACGAGGAATCGTCTTTCAACAAGAGTCATCATTCATATAAATCCTCAATAAAGTAACAGGTCTAAATATTTAGCAATAAACACAAAACCAACAAATCAATCCAGCCAAGGAAAAACATTTCCAAACCAATCCACCCCACCTAGCTCTTGACTATCAATATTCATCCAATGTAACATGGCCCAAAAAGATAAACCTCTATATGATACCATTTTGTCATGATCCATGGAGGGTCTCCATTCAAAACGGCACCCGAACTAGTTTGTGATGATGCTAAACAAACATTCCCAATCCCCACAGGTTGGAACAAGTGACTGGGTATTAATAAAAGGAAGTGGGAACTATTAAACCGATTATAAAATCCAAAAAAAATAAAATGTATAAAATAAACCAAAATGGAAAACAAAACCAAAAAATTCTTCACTGATTTTCAAATTTATTTGTAATGTTTATACTGTACAGAAATAGAGTTACTAAAAAGGATCTAAAATGAAACCATCCAGAAAAACACCCACAAGGTAAGGGGAGAATATCTCTCAAGACAACTCCACATTACTACCCAAGAGAATCACTAGCATCCTAGTCCACAATCACTAAGAGTTTTACCTTTACCTGTATCAAACATGACCTCGTATACTTACATGAATGGTTTTAATTAGGGCATGATCAATTTCCCAATATCATGCCCCCAAAAAACACTCTATTCTCGAAATATTAAATTAAAAATAAACTTGTACGTTTAAAAAATTAAAGGTTGTTCTAGGTCAATTAAATTCATATTATTTTTGATAAAGATATTTTTTATGAAATTCCATTTTAAATGAAGACACATTTTCCCTTGGAATAACCCAAAGCCACACCGTATGTCGGCAGCGAGTGCATCATAGTCAAGAAAACATTCCTGGGAGAGGGCCTATAGGTATTAGGTATAAAATGAGACTCTATAACCTTATGTCATGGTGTAAAGTGTTATTGGATCCAAAAAGATCCACACTCTTAATAATGATCCACTATAGAGTATAAGAATCCAATATTATAGTTTTCTCTGATCATTATTGATTTTTAGTTAGTGTTGTCAACATCATCCCACCTATGTGAAACCAAGAATAACCTCTTCTGTATCACTAAAACACTATTCCATGTCTACCTAGCTAACCAATCTTTACGTAGTGTTCAATTAATTATCACAAGCGTCAAGATACACCACATTCACACACATATTGACAACAATGCATTATGAACACCAAAAACCACAATTTCCACACACACAAAAACATTATAAAAACTAAATCACCACAAAACCATTCTAATCATGGTTCCCATTCCAATAAAAACAAAATAAATCATTTACGGAATTTATAAAACATTATGAATGCACAAAAAAAGTCCTCACATCAATAAAACACCAATTTCAAATGCAAATTCCATTTTAAAATCAACTACATATCAATATTCTTTGAATACTATATTAACAGAACAATCATAATTTAGAAAACATGTTAATGAAAAAAATAAATAAAAATAAATTATTTTAATAATACATAAGAATAGAATCACCTACTTTTGATAAGGAAAACCCCAAAATCTGGTGTGAAACACTGCCCACACATCAACTGCAGTACCAGGAATCAAGATCAATCCCAACATCATGAAATTGGTCCAAAAATATCAGAACTCAACACTAAAATCGGAACACAAGCATTGGAGAAAATGAAAAACCAAAAAAGAAGAGGTTAAAACATAGATTATAGGATGAATTAGGGAGATGAGACACTTACCTGTTGAAATTAGGAGGAATTACACCAAATATGGCACAAAAATGGAGCACCAAGGGAGGCCTAAAGAGGGAGATGCATTCCAAGGGTGAAAAATACCAGAGGGGGAGAGAAATACGTTGATTTTGGGGTTAAATGAGAGGATATTGAAATTATAATGTGCTAAAAGATCTACATGGGTAGTCTGCATGGTTTGGGGAACTGTTAGGTAACTGTGCATACCATTCTATTCTGGCATACACCTATACATGGTAACATGATCCTAGATGAATGACCATGTAGTGGATGTGTGTTAGGTTATATCTCAAACTTCATGACTTCATGGATGGGAACATAGTTACTAGTAACCATACTGCAACAATGTGCAGGTTCCTATTTTCAAAAAATATCACCATTTTACTCAAATATTAAAAAGAAAACTAAAGAAAAAGATATAATCTATTTAAAATAAAATAATACCTTAAAATGAGACCACAAATGTTACAATATTCACCAATGATAACATAATTTTTTCATACATATACTCAATAAGGACAATATGAAATGTAATATTTTTCTTGAATTAAACATATATATGATGAATAATTTGGACTTGAATTGTCGGTGGGCCCCATTAGTACTCCTCGATTCATTGATTGGTCTCATGAGACAAAATATTTTGTGGAAAAACCTTCTTGTTTTTTCCAAACATAATGAGATGGATACATACCCACATAATTAATCATTATTGAATGTATAATAGTTAATGTTCTATATACATGACATCAAATAATTAATCATTATCTAGATTCTACATTCTATTATCATTATCGTAGTTTTTTTACTATGAAAAAATATATGGATTTAGTTTAATTCTCAATATATTTCTGGTATTTGATTTTATATTCTTTACCATTTAATATTTTTTATGACATATTGGTTATCATTCACTAATTATTCATTCATTTTTCCACTATATATAACCCTTACTAGGAATTTGAGCTCACCATTTTGTTTTTCTTCCGTCCCTATTTTATGATGAATATATCATTTACTGAGGTTTCATGGATACATTTATTAATCTTTTGTTATGAATTTTATATTGTTTTTTTATTAAAATTTAATGTTTTCTAGGTGTGTATATAGTTCATAAAGGCTAATGAACTGATCTATCCCTACTAATTTTATCTCTAAAATCAATTCCATGTTAAAACAATGACCACTAACCCTGGGTTAGTGGGGGCAGGGTTGTTATAGTGGGTATCAAAGAGATTTTAGTATAATACTTCGGAACTAGAGTCTGAAAACATAATTTTTATATTATATTAATTATATGGAAATTGAGGATAAAAATATAATAACATCATAATATTATAATAAATATATTGTAAGCAGTATATGAAAGAAATATATCACAATCCAGATAATAAAATAGGATGTGGTTTTGGCAAAGATCTACCTAAGTGTAACAAATCTAACAAGGTGTATCGGGCCTGACTCGGGGGAATCTATCACATGAAAATGAACCTTATTGCATAACTGTTTTTATATTCATAGGTGATATGCTTAGGTTAACTTACGCACTCTATACAAACCATTATGAAGGAGAAACATCCCCAATGAAACCATTTTTATAACTATGATATTATCTATTCATAAATTTTCAATTTAAATTAATTATTTTTCAAGATATAAATTTTTAATTTTGAATCATAACATAATTTAGAACATTCTATTGTATAGATATGAAACATAGTAGAAGGAACAGTAATAACATCAATGCACAAGATCTAATTTGTAATAATAATCAAATATGTGTTTCTATTATTAAATTATTTTGAAGAGAACATGTCTCCCAAACATTATAATCATATGAGTACATAATAGAATGTTCGAATGAGAAAAATAATTTATTCTCTATTTATTATGGATTTAGGTTAGGAATAATTACAAGAGTATAACTAGGAAAATTTTGGTTAAATGAATTAATATAAATATGTATTTTCCCACATGTGATTGTATGGAATGAAAAACACTGGTACTTGTTTATAAAGAATGGTAGTTTTCTAAAAGTAAGGAGATAATGGACACCATGTATGTGATTGATAGGATTTTAAATGGGTTTGTAATCTACAATGATTCAACATTAAAAAGATTAGACATTTTGAAAATCAATTTATGTAGCATCAATGGAATACAACATCGAAGAAGAAATGAAATCGTGGTCATCATTATTATACAACATCATATGAAGAGAAATTATTAATATTATTTTTTTTGGATTGAAGGGTTTCATAATTTTATTCTTGTATCAAAAAATTAATATTTATAACATTAATAAATTATATATGGATTATACTGTAGTAATTCATCTTTATAAAATTAAAATCATTCGATGAATAGGACCAGTAGTCAAGAGGATATATTTTAAAGTATGTTTATTTTTTTGAAAACAAAGGTCTTCTGAATGAATAAAAAAACTTGTTCATGAAGGATGAGATAAAAAACATTTATGGTATAGTATTGGTGACCATGAAGTTATTTAGAGAACGAATGATTTACGTAATGCTTGAATTATAAGACGTTTGGATTAAAGGGAAGCATGTGTTTCACTTATGGAAGAACACATGTTTTATAATGTGTCAACAGAGATTATTCTAATTATATAATAAGTATGTGGGATTAATAGTAACAGTACAGGGATAGTCTTATGTTATGTTTTGTTTAAAAATTTAGTGACCTTCCTTTTATATTTATATTTTTCAATTTATGTGGAATAAATTTTTTAGAAGAATATTTATAAGAACTACATTTTTAATTAATCAAGGTAAACTTTTTGAAATTATTTTTTCATTGATACCATATACTAACCTTCTGGGTTTCTATAAACATTGAAAGAGAAATGGAATAACTCAAGGTCCAAATGATTCCTTAAATGTGTCTTAGGAATGAAAATTTCATCTCAAAAATTTATTTCCATGTGTAAGGTATAAAGTGAAAATAGATTGAAGAACAACAAATAAAAAAAATTATTTTAATTACATGGAATGTAATTAAGATTCTTTATTTTCTTAGTTGCTAATATGAATATTAAAACAATCACTTAAATTATTGAAAAATATTTTCCATCAAATACATGTTTTGTTTACTTTTCATATTTGTAAAACAATGCACTCTAAACCGATCATAAATTTATTTCTTCATTTTCGTTAAACATATAATGACCATGTTATCTATCACAATCCATCTGGAAAAGATGGTTATATAACTCTTTTATGTCCATATTTTCTCTTTTCACTAATGTAAACCTATTCCAATAACTATTTTAGTGGTAAGCCCGGTATCTCCATTTCCCTCTTATTAATAGGATATTTTTAACCCTGAATCCATTATGGGTTTCCCACATTATAGTTTTTAATAAAAAACTATTACATTATGTTATACAATTTCGAATTGTGAGGAAAAAAATAATTAATTGTGGGAAGAATATAACACCCCATGATTTTATGGTATGTATCCAGTTAAATACAATCAATTCCTTACATATATTATTGTGCACCCAAAATTATTTCTTATATTATTAATCACATTAAATAACATAGAAAAAAAGAAAAACATTATAAATGAAGATAGAACGAAATAATATTTTTTTTAGAAATTAAGGATCATATACTACTGAAATTGTAACCTTGCATTTGGAATAATAATGTGACCATTATGAATAGTAATCTAACTTGAAAAATAGTGACTTCACCTATGAATGTAGAAATGAAATCTAGGCATCTGATAAATGGTAATATGATATAATTTTACCAAATTATATGTAGAGAAATAATTTTAAAAATGGTAATTTATGGGTTGGTAATATTATGAGGCATAAATGATTATTTAAAATTTTATAAATAATATAATGATTTTAATGAATATTTATTTTGATAAAATATAATAATAAAATAATTTTCTTCCTGTGAATAAAAGATATTCTTATGAGACAATACTTAATATTTCCAAGTGTTATAAAATCTGTTATACTTTTAAAATCCTTGTTAACTATGTCAAGGAAAATGCTAATTATAAATTAAATTTCTCTATTCTATAAACTTATTTTTAAAAAATTGAATTCATGCTTAAATTATACATGAAGAAAATTATATGTGGAAAAAAAATTATTTTTCTAAAATATATGAATTTTTTGTGATTAGTAAAATATGGTACTTTACTATATATATATATATATTATAAGTTAAATACAACATTTCATGAGTCATGGCTGATGTAAGCACCAATGGTTCGATCCAACATATACTAATTAATATATTTTGTCACAAGAATTTAGAGGCCATAGAATTATATACATGATATTTCCCTTCTTATGTTCATTTCAAATAGTACGGATCACATAAAATCCGTTAGAGAACACAATAAAAACATTATAAATGAGTAATGAATGAAATAAGAGGTCTTTATATAATTAAAGAACCTATACCAACAAAATTTTAACTTAACCATATGAATATTTATATGACACTTTTGTGTATCATAACATCCAAATGAATAGTAACCTCCCTCATGAATGTATAAATAAATTTAGGCATACTCTAAATTAAGGTATGATTTAATTATATCATAGAATAAGTAAGTGAATATTATAAAAATTATTATTTAAGTGTCGGTATTATTTTAAGTCATAAATAATTATTTTTTGTTTTTTAATTAATAAAATTTTTAGAAGGTTTTTTTAATATAAAATGTATTAACAAATTAGAATGCTTTAGTATTATGATTTTTCAATAACTTAATAAGACCATACATTATTTTTCATAGGATTATAAATTCAGTTATAATTTTAAAAACGGTAAATTTCTAGGAAGTGGTGATTTTAATTAAAAAATAAATTTATCATTTGTATAATATTATTCACAAAAATGGATTCCATTTTGAAAATCTATATCTTAAAAAATTATTAGGGTAAATATTTTGGATTTTTCAAAAGTACTTGATATTTTTGTGAATAGTAAAATACGACAATTTATTATATAAATACATTACAAGTTAATTCACTATTTTTTGAGTCATATATGATATATATAAAATAATATAGAACCCAATTTCATTATTTTATCATATTTCATGATATATCTCAGACAATTCATAGTCTTCCTCCAGAATAATAAAATAATTAATAAAATATTCAAAAAACACCCCTCTCCACCACTTAAATTCCTCCCCTCACTAGAACATATCCTCAAATTGGTATAGCTATGATTGTCCAAATTAAAAAAAACACTCTTTCCATGTATCTCCCACATATAAAGGGACACATTGTGCCAACAAATGATGTAACAAAGATGCCTAAAGAAGGTTCCCAAAGAGAATAATTCAAGATGTAAATCCTCTTTCTTTTTCTTTTAATTTCCTTTCGATTTCTTTTTCATTTCATACCCTCTCCTCACCGCCTTTATTGTAATAATAATGATGAATAAATTATATTGAATACAATATAATTATATCATGTTAATGGAACATTCATCATAAACTCAATTCTATTTCTCTTTAATTTTAAAAACAAAATCATCGTTAGTGAGGTGCCGTTTTACAACCTTAATGGAAGACTGATTTTTGTTCTGTAATTTCTCCACGAAGGCTGGTAATGATACATTTTTTATTTTTAAAACGAACTATAATATGTGAATTTAAACCTATTTAATTATATATAACCATAATTATATATACATAATATTAATTCTTACAACAAAAATAGTTCCTTATGATAAAAAACTACCAAAATAATGTAAATGATTATTGTTGATGTTTTATTTAACATATCATCCTCATACCATATAACCAAATAAATTCTAATAAAATAATTATTATGTATTTTCAATAATGTCATAAATTTTAAATTCTGTAGAATTATACCCATTTAAAATAAACATCCATAATCATACATATGTATACTGATCGTAAAAACCAAGGAAAAGAACGCTCCTAAGCGACACAATTGTATATTATAACTCATAAAAATTGAAATAAATAAACATAAATAATTTTATTAAATAGGATATATTTTAAAATGGTTATAATTTTATAAATTAAAAGATTAAATTTGATTATCATGGGCATTATGATTGAGTGCTGAACACAATTGGATATAAGGTAACTATTTCTCCCTAAACCTCCATTTTTCATTTTGGGTTATGCTATCTAGATCTTAACAGAAATGAAATTATTAATTATTATTATTTAATACTCATTAATTATATGTTAATGTTCTTTATATGTGTACCAATCAAGAATCCTTATTTCATTTATGGTTATTTAAATTATTTATAAGGATCTATCTTAATTCATCACGATAAGAAATCTCGATTAAATAGAACTTCTTGATTTCATAACTATATTCAAGTGAACTATATAATATATTATAAACCACCATTAATTTTATAATATATAAATTTTATCATTAAAAAACTATCATAGTTCATTTCTTGTTTTTTACAAATATATTTCCAAAGGAAATCTTCTTTGGAATGTAAAAGAGTATTAATCTCAACAATTCTATAATGATTTTAATAGAGTATTTTAATCTATTTTGACATACCAGATTTAATATTATGTTATATTGTGATTAAAATTTAATGATCTCATTTAAAATAATTTATTAATTGTTTTATGATTAGTTTGACTATGGATGGGTTATCTTCCCACCATTCAACATATTACTCTTAATGGTTTATAATAATGTTTATATCCTGGGGAAGGTTATATACAATTATTATGTGACTATATATATGAATGTATATATTGATTATGGTTCCCCAATCTCATATTAGAAATTAATTGGTCATATTATTTGATAGGTGGGTTGCTCTATATCTCCTTGATGCATTAGTAGTTCTCATGAGGGAAAATAGTAAGTGTTTAAAAAAAATTATGGTGTCTTGGACAAGGTCTTGAAAACATCTTTGTGGTGTGTAATATTATTCATTCACTTATTGTGAATCTAAAAATTGATAGTCCATGAAATAATTCAACTAGTATAATATCCATGGTTTTGATTAACTATGGAGTTTTTTAATAATCTTTTATTCCATCCATATTATGCTCATGATAATGTTGTTATCAAATGTGTACATTTAGTTATTCACCATGACTTATTATTTATGATTTATCTATATTAATTACCCTTACTAAGAATTGGATCTCACCTTGTTCTTATGTTTAATTTTCTTATAGAATGAACAAATGAATATTATTAATGATTTTCAGGGATAATCTAGTAGATATGAATGTATCCAATGGATTTTCTATATTATATTTCTTTTCAATGATTTAATGTAATGAATATGTTATTATTGGTTTAAAAAACTACTAAACCACTCATTCCATCAGGATATGACTTCCATGTCAATATTAATAGTTTATTAATAAAGTCATTGGATTTGGGGAATTAGAGCTAGGGTCTTTATTACTTGGAATTTGTGAAGTTTACTAGAAACCATAGAATGTATATTTCAAAAACATATATTAGTGAATATAAACAACATATAGACATTATGGGTTAGAAGGTAAGAAAATAATAACATTATGGTAAGATAGATAATATTTGGACCTTCATATAAATACATCCCTTTTAGGATATAAAATGTAGGTGTTTTTCTAAAATAGATGTACCCAGGACTAAAAAATCTTACATAGTGTCACGGGCCAAACTCTGGGTATCCTGGCACACAATAATGAGTCTTAGTATGAAGAAATATTTATAAGGATAGAATGGAATTACATTGGAAACATATTTAATCTATTGAGAAAGACTGGTTGATTATTTAATGATTTAAAAACATTCCACCCAAGGTCACTACTATCCCAAAATTTCTTATCATATTAACATGTTGTCTCATGTGCTATTAGGATATGAAAAGAATTATAAAAATAATATTACTTAAGAAAAAGAAATATAAAAATGGGGATTATAAATATTATAGAAAAGTAAATAAGGAAATGTGGAATACGGTAAGAGGTGATTTTCCAACCCATGATAATTTTGGAAAGAAACATGATTGTACTTTTCTAAAGGGTATGCTTGGTTTTTTACAAGTGTGGATAAAAAGGCCACCAAACCCATGATTGGAATGGAATGGAATTTAAGACCAGTTCTCTATGATAAAATCGAAGATGTATGGTAATTTATTTGAACGATCATCCCATGTATCATGGAAACATTCCTCAAAGAAGGCCAAGGGGGAAATGCCAAGCTTATGTATTAACAATAACTAAGATTGATATTAATAATGATGTGTTGGTAGATATGTTAATAATTTAATAAATAATATAATATGCTTTATTTTATCCATATATTATCCCATAATAATAATATATTTATACATTTCCCATTTAATTTAATAATGGATCTATCAGTGAGAACTCCTAATGGAAGTATCATTTCTACATAGATTTGTTGGTCTATCCCCCTTATATCACACAAACATGGTTTTGTTGTGGAGTGCTTCCACAGACCTATGATTAAATTTAACATAATAATCATTATGGGGTTATTTAAAAATTATTATGTGAAAACATAGTGAAAGGTGGATGAAGTTAATATTACTGAGAATGATGTCGAATCCCTTATCCTTGTGGAAGAATTCTAATCGGGTTACTCATATCTAGAACAAATCATATTAGCTCTAGTGAATGAAATCCTTGGGAGGGAAGTGAATATGTAATCTATGTATATGAAAAAAAATTATTCAAATTAATGATGTACCTATTGTGCAAGAATATTTAGATGTATTTAAAAAGGATTTACCTCAACATCCTATAGAGCATGAAGTTCAGTTATCTATTGATTTATTTCTGGGTGCAAGACAGATATCAAAGTTTCATTTTAGAATATACATTGTGGACTAAGTAAAACTATAGAGATAACTAGTGGCATTAAGTGATAAACTATATATCCACCAAAGTGTTTCTCTATGGGGATGACTTGTTATTTAATTTCATGAATAATTATGGTTACATGAGGTTTTGAATTGACTATAGAGAAATTAATTGTATTATAATTAAGAAAAATGTATCCTATACAACTCATTGATGATTTATTTGATCAAATTCATGGATCTATATACTTCTCAAATATTTACCTTTGATCAGGATATCATTAGTAACATGTGAGGACGGAATATCTTCCAATGATAGCATTTCGAACAAGGCATGAACATGTTTTTTTTACAGTAATGCCATTTAGATTGACTAATTCACCATACTTTATCATGGATAAAATTAATAGTGTATTCAAGAAATATCTTGATGATTTTTTATGGTATCTATTGATGATATCATGGAATATTCCAGAATCTACAAAGGCCAGGATAATTGAATTCCAATTTTTCTAAATTCTCTAAGATTATATGAATTATATATAAATTTTACAAAGTGTGAATATTGGATTTAAGTAGAATAATTTTAAGGCAATATTCTCTCAATGTATGTAATCTCGGCTAATACTATGAAGATGAAGTTGGTTCTCGAAAGGCCGTCAATAAGAAACATAACGGTTGTACATAGAGTTATTAGTTTAGCTGGTTAATATTAGTATTTTGTTCTGAATATCACCTGATTAAAAAACCCATTAACCAATTATAATCATAAATTGATTAATTTAGTATGAAAAAAATAATGTGAATAATGTTTTCATGAATTGATGAGGAGATTGGGGAGGTTTATGATCATGAGACTAGCAGCAATAAATTGTGGATTTGTGATTTATAGTGATGCATCAATGAAAGGACTTGGGTGTGTCATTATATAGAATGATATAGTTATTACCAATGAATCAATGTAGATAAAAATCCCTGAACAAGACTAACCATCTCATGATCTTAACATAGAAGCTATAATCTTTTCTATGAAGATATGAAGACAGTATCTATATTTCAAAATATCTTAGACTTATATGGAACAAAATATCTTGAAATAGGATTTATCCTAGAATGTAATCAATATATTGTTAAGGAAATGGCTCGAAATACTCAATGATTATTATTTTTCTATACACATAGTCCATGTGAATGTGAATAATGTAGCATATTCATTTAGAATGAAGGGTCATGGAGTTATGAATAATATGATGACTGAAAAAGATCACACATACATTGATCTAGTAAAGATGGATGTGGAAATTATCTAGGAAGGTGAAGCATCATTAATTTTTAAATTGTTTCCCTAGGAATATTTATGGCGAAGGATTAAATGTTCTATGACTATTGATGGGAAAAATTAAAATAAAATTAATGTTGTGAATGATGGGAAGATGGAAGACTTCATGTATGTGGTTGAAATTATAAAATTTGGGAAGAGGATTTCTATTATCCCTATACCAGAGCTAAAAGGATGTTTTAGGATGATGATAATAGTATTAATATCTATATAAACCAATTTACTAGTAAAATTTATAGATATCTAATGGAATATTTATGGTGGGATAAAATGAAGCCGGAAAATACGGATTATGTTTGAAAATTGTTAGTCTATCAACAAGTGAAGGATAAAAGGGAACAACCTAGATGATTCATGAAACATGTGCATGTTCTTATATAGAAATGGGATGAAATAACTATGTATTTTGTCACTAGATTGATAAATACCCCAATAAATAATGATTCAATATGTGTAATTCTTCATGAACTTTCCAAATCATCCCACTTCCAATCAGTAAGGGAGGATTTCCACTAGATCAACTTTCCGGAGTCACTATTAATGATGTTTTAATAATTCCTCTACAACCTATGTCAATAGAGTCAGATCATGATCTATGATCTACATCTGAATTCTGGAAAAATATTCTAAAATTATTGGATACTAATCTTTATTTGAGTACTTCTTATCACCCTCCAACTGAGATGCAGTCATAATAGAGTACCAAAAATTAAAAGACATGTTTAGATCATGACCACTTGACTTTTATGGTACGTGGGTTCATTATTTACCTTTTTAGGAGTTTTCATATAATAATAATTTCCAATCCAGTATATAAATGGCACTATATAAAGCATTTTATGGAAGGAGGTGGGATACCACATATGGTTTGGATGAAGTTGGTCAAAGGAATCCTATGGGGCTAAAGTGTGTTGAGGAAACAAAGATAAAGGTAAATACTATTCAAAACCATATCAATGTTTCATAAATTGGTAAAATAATTATTCCCATGATCAAAGGAAGGATATCAAATTTCACGTAGGGGATCATGTTTTATTGAAATTATCTCCCTGGAATGGGTTTATATGATTTTGAAATAAAGGGAAACTAATCCATAGGTTCATTGGGACTTTTGAAATTCTGGAGTGAGTTCGTGCTTTGAATATTTATATGTAAATGCCTCCAATCCCTTCCAATGTTCACAATGTGTTCCCCATATATTTGTTATGTAAGATCATTCTAGAACCAACACATGGTCTCACTTAAAAAGTATTAGAATTGGATCCTATTTCATCTTACTATAATGATGTTATCCGGATTTTCAACACTGAAGAAAATGTGTTGAGAAATCAGATGACTCATTTAGTAAAGGTACATTGGGAAAATCATAAAATTGAATAGTCAAAGTGGGATCTAGAGTAACTTATGATTATGAACAACCCAAATCATTTTTTTAGGTTACATTCTGGAATTTTTTGGATGAATTACTTGTTGAAGGATATAACATAATGACCCATAATTCTATCAATTAGATTTCCCTTGTTAATTTTATTTTATATAGTATTTATCAAATAAAATAAATAATATAACACAACACAAACATTATAAACTATTAATAAATTAAATAATATGTATTTATAGGTGTTATGGAACATATACTGGTGAAATATTAACATGAGCTTAGGAAAAGTAATCTGACCGTTTTGAATAGTAAATCAGCCAAATGAATAGTAACCTCACCCATGAATGTCTAAATGAAAATAAATCATCCTATAAATTATTGTATGATATAATTAAATCAGAGTATAAAAAATTGAATATTTAACAATTGAATATTTAACTATTGGTATTTTTGGTATGTCATAAACATTTAATAAAAATATTATAAATAATAAAATGATTTAAATAAAAAACTATTTTAATAAAATGTATTATTGAAATAAAATTTAGTTTTCTTATCATTTTAGTATAATTTAATGAAACTCTTTTTAAATCCTTACAAATTCAATTCTAATTTTAAAACTAAAATTTTTTAGACTAAATGAAGACTTAAATTTAAAAATAAATTTCTCATATTTATAAAATTAATTTCATAAAATAGATTCCATTTTTGAATTCTATACGTCAAAAAATATTATTTTTAATTTATGTGATTTTTCTAAAATACATGAATTATTTGTGAATAGAAAAATACAAAAATTTACAAAATAAATAAATTATAATTTAAATAAAATATTCCTTAATTCATTCCTAATGTAAGAACCAAAATATCGAACTGACATTAATTATTTTAATATATTTTATGAAAATTCTCAATATTTTCATACTACTGATCTAAAATAATAAACTAATGATTATGATATTCAACAAACACTCCTCTCCTCCACTATAAATAACACCCTCGCCACCACTTCTCATCACTCGTATAAGACATTAATATTGTCCATATTCTACTTAATACTCTTCCCATGTCTCCACCCACATCTAGGAGATCCTGGTCTAGATAAAAGAACAAACTAGGGTTCATACATGGGGTTCCAAATTAGAAAAAATCATGAGGCAAATCCTCTTTCTTTTTTTTAATTTCCTTTCGATTTCCTTTCTCATTTCATTCCATCTTTATACCTCCTCAGTACGAATGAGAATTAAGAATCTTGTATCATCTATATAGTTTAATTATATCATTTTAATGGAATATTCTTCATCAAACTACTTTGAATCTCAATTTTATTTGAAAAATTAAATCATTGTATGTGAGGTGCCGATTTACAACCTTTAGGAATGGTGGATTTTAATTATTCAATTTATACATTCGGGATGGTAATGAAACAATATTTATTGTTAAATATGAATATAATACATTTATAAAAAAATAACTAATGTTATATAACTAGTATTTGTATATGATATTAATTGATTTCGAAAAAAAATTCTAATGATAAAATAAACGCAAAAATAGTCTAAATTATTATCACTAATGTTATACCTAATGAATCATCCTCATAACATATAAAAAACAAAATATATTATCATTTATTCATGGTTATTTTAATTAATATCCTATAATTTAGACTCTAGGTAATTATACCCATTCCACAGAACATCCATACTCATAAACAAGTGCACTGAACATGAAAACAATGGAAATGAATGCTCCCAAATGATAAAATTTTATATTATAACTCCACAAAAAACTAAAAAATTAACATAAAAATTATAATCAATCAAAAAATTGAATAAAATGTTCTTAATTAAATAATTAATGTATTGGATTTTATAATCCATTAAAATAAGGTCGAGTGCATAACACATTTAGACATAAGGTAATGGTTTCTCCCCAAACCTACATTTTGCATTCTGTATTACACTATATATCTCTTTAAACCAATTAAATTATTAATTATCTTCTTCAATTACTATTAAATAATGATTTAATGATATATATATTTGTACCAATCAAAATATTTCATTATATTTTGTAGAGTTACATATATAATCCGGATATTTCTCAATTCATTATGATAAGAAAACCTGGTTAATGGGAACTTAACAATTTCCTACCTATTATCAAGACTACTTTATTATCTGTTTTAAGACATCATTATTATTAATAAATCTATAATTCATAATTTTAAAACTATCATAGTAAATTTCTGGTTTTATGCAATGATTTTTCCAAAAATAACTCTTCTATAAATTTTAAAAGAGTATTACACTCCAGAATTCTTTGATCATTTTCTTCTATTTCAACAACCACTATTAAATATAATGATTTAGGGATTAAACATTTATGATGTAATTTAATATATTTTAGTAAATGTTTTATGATTTTTGTGACTCCTTTTGTTATATCCAGCTACCATTCACTATATTACTCATAATGACTTATTATTATGTTTATTACTTGGGGAAAGTTATTTAAATTCGATATATTTTTTTCAATATAAAAGTATATACAGATAATTATTATCAACTATCATTTGTGGAATTTATTCAAATTATTAGGTAATAGGTGATGAATATTATATCTTCTCAATGCATCGGTAGGTATCATGAGACAAACTACACTGGGATTTTACCTATTCGTTATGGTGTTTAGGCTAAGGCCTTGATAGTATGTTTATGATATATATCATTGTGCATTAACTAATTATAAATATAGTAATTTATATTCCATGTCATCATTCGAATAGTATAATATACATGGATATGTTTAATTATAGAGTTACTTAATTATCTTTTATTCCTTCTATATTGTGCTCTAGATTGTGTTGTAATGGGTTGTGTACTTTTAGTTATTATCCTTGTCCTATTATTTAAGTTTCCGCTATATTCAATACCCTTATAAAGAATCTGATGTTACCCAATTCTTTTATTTTATTCATCCACTAAATGAAATTATGAATTTTATTGATCACTTTTAGAGATAATCTATGAGTTATGAATGTGTCCAATGTTATTCTTATATTGTAATTATATTTAATGTTTTAATGTTAAATATATTTTTGTATATGGTTTTCCAAAAAAAACTAAAATATTTTTCCATTGCGATAAATATTCCACATATATTTTAACAGGTTGTTAAGGATGGCACTAGCTCTAGGAAAATAGTTTTGGGGTCATTAAAATAATAATCAATATTTCTTTTCTAGAGCCATAATAATAAAACTATGAATTAAATATTTAAAGAACAACTATCTCTACAACAACAAATACCCCCTCACATCCCCTTATTCCCATACTTCAAAATCCTAGAATATCACTTATATTAAATCCATTTCCACCCCATAACCACTCCCTCACGTTATTTTAATGATAGTCTAATCAAAAGACCATTTCCATGTCCCTTAAAAAGGTTCTCAAGGTGAACAATTAAAAAGTAAAATATTTTTCTTTCTCTTTCCATTTATTTTATGTTATTTTTATCATACTATATCCTCAATTATTCTGGAAGAACATGTATGATAACTCCAATATATAATATCTGAAGGAATTTTATTATGATAAAGTAATATTCAAAATGAAACCCCATACCTTCTCCAATTTATTCTTAAAATAAAAACATCATCTCTGAAGTAGTGATCTATATTTTTGGATGTCCTATTTATGTTTTTCATTTCCACATTCAAGGTTAGTAATGAAACCTTTTTAAATATTATAAAAATTAGAATATAAGAATAAAAAATTATTTATGATTATGGAACTAATATATATACATAATATTATTTAATAATACGAATTAGTTCTTCAGGATTTAAAAAATGCCATAACAATTTATACGATTATCACTCACATTTTATCCACTGATTCATCCTCATACCATAAAAAGTATTGAAATATATATATTTAATATTATCTATGCTCATTAATAACATATAATTTCAAATTCAAACAACTATTATTATTTTAAATTGTTTTCCATACTTGTGTACAGATAAACAGATCATGAAAACCATTGAAACGAATTCTCCTTAATGATATAATTGTATCCTATAACACATTAAAATGTAAATAATGAGAATAATTAAATTATAATAAATAAAATATATATTTCAAATGTTTTTAATTAATTAATAAATGTATTTAATCAGACTACTATGATATTAAGATCTAGTCTAGAACACATTCAGACATATATTGAGGGGTTTCTCACCTCAATTTTATTTCCATTAGATTTCAATAATTCGCCACATATTTCATGTATATGGTGTATGTATATAGAGAATTTAAATATAATATGATGAATAGATTTATAATAATTTTATTAAAATACTAATTTTTGATTAATAATTTTTTTTTCATTCTGGTCGATTGATTATAACGTGGTATATAATTCCCCCAGAATCTCTATTTTTTCGACATTACTCTTTAACTCTCTTCAACCAAATTTAATTTTAAATTATTACTATTTAATACTAATAAATTCATTGTTTATCATTAAAAAATATTTACCAATAGCAATTATTTATTATCTGATGTAGAAATAGATGTTTTATAAGTTCCAATTTTCAATCCCCCCCAAATGAAAAATTTTTAAAGGGAACTTCCCAATTCCTTACTCATTCTCATGTACACACCATAATTTATTTTTAGCATACATTATTTTTATAAAATCACTTAATTTATCATTATTTTTTTTAAATTTTTATTTCTAAATTAATATAATAATTTATACCTTTACCTTTTTAGATAATCATTAATATATTCTTTAATCCTTTCAAAATATGATTGATTCTAGTGTTTCTTGAAAACACTTCATACATGTTCGACATCATTCATTGCACCAATATAATTTCATTATCCTAACATTTTATTTTCTTGGTTATACATGTTTAAAATATATTTTTATGATATGTGCAAGTGATTTTATAAAATAATTATTCTTTCAAAATTAAAAAAGGGGTTCTTATTATTTTATTTTTTTCTTATGTGAGATATACTCCTTGTTGAGAACTTTTTCCTTATATATGATGTTTTTACTACCTTGTATATATCATATCATTTCTCTTATTATTATCATGATATTCTATGATCCATTTAATATTATTACTTAACATAGATTATGGTTTAAATGCATTAAAGTGGTATTTGAAACATGAGAATGGTTAAAGATTTTTTCCATGAAGAGTTCATCAGTCATCTCATTTAAAAGTATATTACACTATCTAAACATCATTTTTTGAATGTTAAACTATATAATGATATTTATATAATACATATATTTTATAAATTACATAAATTTATGAATAATTCTTTGGACTTCTAGTGACAGGTGGGGCTTGTTATAACACATTGATGCATCAACATGTCTCATGAGACTAAACCGTTAGAGAAAACCCCTTCTTGTATGTATCCAAACATAATAAGATGGGTATATAACCATTCACATAAACCATGTTTATTGTATTATGGTTCATGTTATAGATACATGATGTTAAATAATTAATCACTTTCATCCATCAGGATGTTGTTATCAGTATCGAAAAGATGTTCACTCTGAAATATTTATGGATACATTTTCATTCTCAATATAGTGATGGCATTGTTCCTTAAATTATTCATAAATAAATATTGATTATTCATAATTTATTATGATTATAATATAATAACTAATGGTTTACACTATATTTATCCCTTACTGATCATTTGATCTCACCCTTTTATTTGTTTTACTTCAACAGGTGATGAAGAAGATATCATTTAATGAGGTTTCAAGGAGGTATTTTATTAGCGTACATTATGTATTATATATTATTTTATTTTCCCAATGTATAAAAGGTTCATGTGTATATATACTTCAAAGATAATACTAAATTGATAAATCCTAAGTGATCTGAAATCATTTTATCCATGCCATTATAATAAAATGATAACTGATATTCAGCTACTGGGGTTGGGGTTCTTACATCTGATCTATTTTTTTCATCTCAGTAGGGGTGAATTTTTTGTTACTTCCACTAGATAATAAAGTATATTAGTATTGAGAGTTTCTCTATTTCTTTTATGGGTTCTACTTCTTTTGTAGGGTAAAACTGCAGTTTCTTCATTTATGAGCCTTTTCACTAATTTTTAGGGAATGATTCGAGAGATAGTTTGGGTTCACTGAATAGAGTCACCCATAAAATATTCCATTTTTGAGAATTCATAGAATTCCCAATGAAAACTCACATGGATAATTAGTGTATATCTATAACCAGGAATATTTTCATCATTTAGTTCTAGTATTTTCTCTAATGATATATGGATACTGATTGAGTAGGTTCTTCAATTCCACGTGGATACAAATTTAAAAAATACCTCAATTTCACATTTTATTTAGTTCATTAGATTGAAAATTGTTGGTTATCATATATTTCAGAGGAACTAGGAAGTGAATTGATGATGATGGTCATTCCATACTTCTAGTAATCCTAATTAATGAGTGACGACGAAGACAAAGGATTATCCAAAAAGTGTCTTTATAAAGAACCTCTCCTTGGTCCCCTCCTTCTGATCTCGACGGCCCATTATCTGACCACATCAAGACATTAAGTGTGTGAGATGTTGTTCTAGGTATCATGAACAATCAATTTTGGTCAATTAATGGCTTCTATAATTTAGTGTGGGAAGGTTTCATCCACCCATTCACGATTTTGGTTTCTCTCAGGTTTTATATGTGAGTGTCTCCCTTGAACGGATTAAATTCGAGTATCCAAGGACTTGATGTCATTGAGAAGTTGCAAAGGTACTTCTTGTTTCATCCATCGACCATAAATAGAGAGCAGTCATCATCTGATGAGGTGGTGGAATTTTCAGTTTCAAAATCACTATGCACATTAACACAAAATTATTTCCCTAGAAAGCAAATTGGTGTTATTTTAATAGATGGAGGTGGTGATCATTGTTGACTTCCTTATTTATGTAGATCGGTTTCTTGGGACTGGAGGTAGTCTAATAATCATATTAATCTCTTATAGTAGGATCATCTATATATTTCTATGTCATAAGATGAATATTTCCCACTTCTTATAGTCGATAAGCAATGAGAATGTTTCCCCACAGTATATGCTAAAAGATTTGTCTGTGATTATGTATCTCATTCTCACATCACACCAATTATTCCTTTGTGGAAGGAAATTATGTTATTTTATGGGTGATTGGGATGTAGCTAGACATTTCACAATATAGCTAATAGAGTTCGCCAATACATGTGGAAAATTGATATATAGAGGTTCTTGGGTTTGGATCTTCCTTGGGTTTTGAGAATTTATAACTTCATTGGCCACATTCGGATCCTCCTCCCGTGGTATATTTTTCCTATTTTTTCACTCCACATCTTAATTGGGATCCACATTAACTATTTTATTAATATTTATGACATTGAAAGAGGTTTATTTCAAAATTGTAGTTGGCCTACTTCATTAAATTCAATTTGATGATTCTGAAAAGGTTACATTGGTGTCGTTTTTTAAACACCTATCCACACTAGGACATTTCATCTTGTGACCCTATTTGGGGTTGATTTCCCTTTCCATACCCTCCTCGCATCTTATCCCATTATTCATTTCATAGAATTAGTATCTAGTAATGATTTTTGAATGGTTTTTGAATATAAGGGGTTTGTTTTATTATAGGAGTAATAGATGGGATGTTAATATTAATTATGTACTTCAAATCCTAGTGAATATTGATTACATAATCTAGGATGATGATGATAACAATATTATCGACCCTATGGCATGGGGCTTATTCAGGTCCAAAATTGGAATTTCATAATTAGTTTTTGGAGGATTAAATGATTCTAGTTGAGTATATGATGACACATATGATAAAAAAATAGGCATAAATTCCCCAAGACCAAATTCCTATGGATGATAATGAACTACCAGAGGATTCCCCAAAACCCTATTGGGGGGATTATAAACATTGAAATGTTAATTGACATAATTATTTTTCCATCACAGTTGGTTGGTGTTGACTTCAAGGATCTAGAAATATTTTCTGAATCCTCCTATGTAATTTTTATCTGATGGGAGGAAGCATTGTTACATATTCCCCCATCCCTATCGGTATTATAATCTTCTAAATGGTTTCTATCGAATATTCAAGTGATTTCAATTTTATATGGAACAACTATTCTCATTTAGGATTTGGGTGAAATGAAATCCTATAATAAGAATCTTATTATTCTTGAATTTTTTCTCTTTATCCTATCTTTTCATTCTAGGTCTAGAATGTGAACCCATTTATTTGAGATGAATAGTTAAAAGACCATTACATTGTTATCTCCTTATATTTGGGATGTCTTAGCACTTTTGAAGGGGGATTCTATTTTTGAGACAAATAGGCTCACATGTTACATGGTCCTATGATTTCTCTTGATGGTACGTCATTACTATATGTTGTATCTATGGAGTTATAATTTTATAGGGACATTGTGAAGTGATATTATCCATACTTATCACCCCCTCATATATCCATGTCAGAAAACACTCTAGAAATATATCATTAGATAGTTTTTGTGAATCCTAAACCAACAATACATAGTTGAGTTTCAAGAACCTCTACTCATGGGTTATAGGATAAGGAAAATATTTCCATAATTAGATGAAAACATAGTGTATTGATTTTATAGAGGTAATAATTGTAGATTGTATAAATCAGATGTGTATCCTTCATCCAATGATGATTATCGCATATAATTTGTCATAGATAGAGAATTTAATCCATCTTTAGATCATATGGGTTCTTATAAATAGAATTGGAGTGGGTCAACAAAATGATAGAGATGTTGTATGGGGATAAATTCTTCCATATGTCAATCCGAGCCTCTTTCACATCAGAAAAACATGAATCCATCCAGTCAGATCATATAAGATTCTTCTTGAGGTCACATACTAACTGAAGTGAAGTGACAAGGGACTTTGTTGAAGAACTATATGTTTTTGACCCGGATTTTACGAGAGACTCTCTATAAAATAATGTATGACATTTGGGAACCTCCCAAAATAAATATTTCAATGTATGGGGAATATTTCCTGGTTTTTGTAGATATTAACATGGAGAGATTTTCCACATCAAATGTCAGAAGTAGATTCCCTATGATTCATCTTCATAATACCATGAAGAGGAATATTGTGGTAATAATTTCCATTGACACTGGATGAATAGTCAGTGGATCCTTGGTTGTTGAGAAGGTGAGTTAGAGAACGTCATGAACATAGCTATTGATCATATTAGGAACATGAAGCTCATTCTACGTCTTGGTTTGAATAAGCTGACATGCCTTTATTTATCTATTTAGGGATTTGAATCTTCAACATGAGAGCCTATACAAATGCTGATAACTATCTAGGTCTATGGGAGTATGATCCCACTGCTGAGAAGCTAGTTGAATTTATGAATGATCTTATATATAGAAATATGGTACTTTCCCATGGCATGTTTTGTATTTAGATAGTGAGCCACAATCAAAATGAATATATGGGCCCAATCATCGTCCTTTGGTGTATGTATTTAGTCGTTTTCACCAAGAATAATTTACAGTCTTGATATATATAATTCTCTCACAATGCAACCCCAAGATGGAATGGGAATATATCACTAGTTTGAATATACCATCCACATAAGATTTTATTGATATACATTTGTAATGGGAGAATGGATACGATACTTATCATATATACACTTGGAAGGATTCTGGTTTAGTCATTCATCTATAGAAGATTGGAAATGTGCTTCGCTTCTGTGAGCTAATCAAAATTGGAAGGTATATTCCTTTACTAGGATATGATCATATCATAAAACATGTTCCACTCTCACATTGTGAGCCTTATACATAGAAATGAATTGTTTCCAATTAGGATCCTTTTTTATATAAATTTGATCTTTTAATAGGAATATGAGACTGTACCCTGGCATGTACTACTCAAAATTTTTGATCATCATCCATGATAGGGATATTAGCTCGAGTGTAGGTCTTTGGATATTTTATAAATAATTTTCTATAGATGTGATTCACTATCAAGAGGCATGTTCCACATTCACATAGTAATAACCTATTATAATGAGAATATGATCCCAGTTCAGTGCCTTCTTCATTACCAGGATTGAAACATGACCATCCTGGAAGGGATAAATAATTATACATATGACTAAAGAAACCACATGTTCATAATTATTAGAGTGTTATGATGCCCTTACAAAAGTGATTGGAATATTATTATATACCTATATCTATTATATTGTTATAATATGATAATGGTGTTCTTTAATGTTTATTATAATGTAATGGAATTTTATAAAATTCTTTGTAATAATATAAGCATGCACATTTTCTATGTCAACTATTTACTTGAAGATAACTTCAATTGATATTGGGATATAATCCCACATATGTCAACATATTTACAGAAAAATGTATTAATAGAATATAATCATTGGAATTGAGATATGATAGTACCCAATTTTTTCTGCATTAATATGCACATAGGATTCTATCTAGTGACAACGGATATGATTCATTGCACTGGTTAAAAAAAATATTTCAGTAGGCTTCATCTATATGAGAAAAGAAATGCATCAACTACCTGTTATCTGGAGATTTCAGTCTTGATGATTCTTTATTATGCCTTATTAATGGGTGTAATAGTTTGCAATGTGTTAGGTGGTACACCTAGCAAGTGGTTGGAAGCTACTTGATGGATAGTGCAAGAGATGACGGTCAATAGGAGCCCTCCGTAGGGGCTCCTAAACTCATGTAAAGATATAGCTCATTCCATTGTCCATCATTAATTTATATAGAAGTTGTCTATTATCAAATTATAAATATAATATCATGAATCTTTTGTAAGTGGCAATGAATTATATTTTCTTTGTTGCTCCCCTCATTCCATTGTGTGAACTCAGTCGTTTTAGAATTTGGAGGCCCTATTGAGTAGATTGAATGATCAATTTCATACTAGTTCAATGCTATTATTTTACCCTTTCATTTTCCACCACATGTTGAAGGGGTCATCTGGTTGAGGATGTTATATGAACAATAATTCATGCATCAATGGATTATTTTCCATAATATTAGTTGGAGGATGTCATTATCTTTGTAATGGGTGCTATTTATGATTGTAGTATATGTAGTATGGAATATAATAATATAAAAGGTCATTAATCAATGAATAATCATAGGAATGACGTGTAATCAATAAAATATTCATGGGTGAAATAGGTTTCCCTACCTGTAATGACATTCCAATGTGAGGATGCAATTTTTTCATAAGAACCCTAGCTATAGAGGGCGAACCGTTCATTTTAAATATTAATTCCAGGTTCAAAATTTTTTTTCTTTGTAAATGAAATCAAACACTCCTGGACCATGTTAACCAATCATTAATCTATTTCAGAGATTCTGGTTATGTTCACTATCTTTCTTTTGTCACGATGAATAAAAAAAATTCTAGTCACTCATATCATTGGAAAAAATGGTTTAATGAGATCTGAGATGTCTATCCATGTTAAAATTTTTATTAGATACTAGAGGTATGATTTAATATGAGGGTCTCCAATTTTTTTTCTTCAAGAAGAAAAGGTATATGATAATCACCAATACTGTAGGAATAAAATTATTCTATGAGAATTGGTATTTCTATCCTTTTTATCTAGGTGAAGTAGGTGTTACTATTATTATTTCACATAGGTTTCGACATTTTTTTATTTTCATAATATATAAAATTGAGATACATTTAGTATGTCTTATCATATGATTGTGTGGGGTTTAATGTCTTTCAAAATCATTCCTTTCTTGACGAACATTAATGTACTTATGAAAAACTCCCATTCACTCCCACTTCCATAAATAATTATATTCAATTATTCAAAAGGTTGTTGGTCAGTTGGGGTTTCAAAACCAATTTAACTTAGGTAATCATAATGTTAGAGAGAACCAATTACAGATTTATGGATTTTAGAAATATTTTTTACCTATTCCAAATCCTGATACATAAACTCTTTCTAAATGAAAATGATCAATTCTTAAATCCATTTACATGTAAAGGTGAAACAATTAGTCAATCCATCAGTATATATAGTTGGATCTTCTTAAATTATTTATTAGTGTATACACTCTTTTATATCGAATCTATATAACCATTCAATTAAAATTTTGTTGTTATCTAAGGAGGCTACAATGATGTTGAGGATGGGATTAAACATCAACGACGTGTCCAAAATATTATATTTAGAATAAGAGTAAAAATGTATTTTTTTAAACCCATGTCGTTGGACATAATATATAAAATAAATATATAGCTAAACATATGAACCTGGTGTTGATCTTGATACATGTGTATGCATCCTATGTGTCCCAATTATAGATGCAATCAGATTCCCCATATATCGATTAAACACATAGGAATTTCCTTGTGTTAGAAACACTAATATGGGGAATTCATATCATTCCACTGATCATGGATCACACCCTGAGGGATTCCATAATGGTAGGGAATCATGATATGAGTGATATGACAATTGATATTTCTGAAGATAATTTGAGCCATTATTGTAGTAAGAAACATGGGATATAATGTAATAAATCACAATATATATAGATACCAATGTTATTTACAAGTACATTACTTTGAATGTTTATCACGAAAATTAAGACTTGGAATAGAGTCCTACATATCTTGTGTGTGGTGGGAATCATAGGTCTCAATGATCAATTGATTTGGGCCTATACAATAAGGCCTCCTTAACATTAGTGAAGTCATATTATTTACATTAATTGATCTTAAAAATTGGGTTTTCTCTCACAGTATAATATATGATGAGGAATAAATATCTTCCCATGGGAGTGATTTAGTCATGATGGTTGTAATGTATAAGAAATGGTGGGACATAAACTGAAGTTGATTCCATTTTGATCATGGTTCATAAGATGTTGTCCTATCTATCTTGATTATAGATTGAATCATTGTTTCCATTGTTTAAATGATCCATCATTATACAATAATGTCTCCATAATTTATCTGTTGAACAAGGTTATCCTGTAATGGGATGTCTTCTTGACCTAACATGATTTGATTACAAACATGTATGAGGATGTCTGGTAATGAAATGGATGATTTGAAGACATGTCTGATGAATGTTTCATGATCCTGTTGCATCTCTGGTGGCAATCACAGAACCTAAGTGAAATGTATAGAGGGAAGTCTATGATAAAGGATGACATGTCTAGATGTTGTTACATGACTATAATTACTTTTCTAGAGGAAATCGTGGGATAAATTATGTCTTTTCTAGCTGATTTCACATGATTTGGATGACTTTTGTAGACAATTTTACTTGATCAATGATTTAATTTCATCTAAAATCATGATATTTGATTTACATTTCCTACTTTAATATCAATAATCAGTAGAAATTTCTATGTGTTGCGGGATGATTTCCTGTGATATGGATGATGTCTATCAAAATAATTACATAGTGAGTCGAGAGGACATCATGGGATACTTGTTGTATGCTCATAGGGCATCACATGAATCCCTTAAAATTCATAGTGGACTTATCTTAATCCATGTAGAATGTCAATGGATTGTCATAATATTTGAAGGACATAACCCTTTGGCTCAACATGATCTAGGCGAGTTATGATAAAATCATTAGTTTCATTGTATATGATCATCATGTAATTCTCATGTATTTTTAGTCTTTATTCTATAATTTATTGAATATATCCCTTATTTTGGTCCTCTATTTTTTTATATTTTGGTTCACATGGCCAAAATGACATTTGGGACCTCCAATATATAACTTTACTGAAATAGAAGTAGTCATTCATATGATATCAAATGGTCACACAATGGGCCTATTAAATTTGCACAACCCTTTTAGGCATTCCTAATATATTTCTTAATGGAATACATTCACAATCATGTGAAATGTTTGTTGAATCTCCTTTCGTCATAGAATCTAAAGATCGGAAAAGGGGAATATCTGAGCTCAAAGTGATTCATCCTTTGAAGAACACATCAAAAATCGACAAAGGCAAGAACACAGGATCAAAAGCAACTTCACCACGCAAGTTATATCACTGTCGCGCAAGTGACTTGCGCGACCTAAGTGATAACCGCCCGGTAACCGCCCAGGGCCTTCTTTTGCCTATAAATAGACCCTGTGGGCCCCCCATTCGAGAGGATCTTATTCCAGAAACTCGGATTAAAGCTCCCGACGCCCAAGTCTCTTCTCAAAGCTTTCGGAACACTTCTAAAGGTAAATTCTTACCTAGAACGGAAGATTTAAAGAGAAGAAGGAAGACCTAAGTGTTGAAACTCATCAACACTTGCACGCCACCTTATTCTTTCAATAGAACTCGCACATCCCTTTTCTGGAAGAACCTCAAGAGGATTCTAAAGGGATTAATAAATAGTCGCTCAAGTATTTTAATGCTGGTTGAAAATCGTGCATGTACCCCACATGCCGCGCAGGTATACCTGCGCGACCAATACTTGCGCGCCCACGCAAGACTTGAGCGCCTTTCAAGACTTGCGCGCCCCTACCTTTTTGGGTGCCCATCTTGCCCATTTTACCCCTCTAGAGCCATTTCACCTTTCCTATTCAAGATTCAGTCTTCAAGACACTCTTCAAAGCCATTTATGGCATGATTTCTTGATTTGACTTCCTTATCTGAAAGGAATTCTGTGGAATATCTCTCAAAACCTAGTGATTTAAATATCCTTATGTCACTAAATATGGAGAGTTCATTCATTCAACCTCATCCTTTAAGATGATAGAATCCTTAACTTGGGTCTCCTTTTCAGGAATAATCCCCAGTTATAAATCCTTTAATATGGTAATCTTCCTCAGGAGTAAGCCCCAAATTCTTAAAGTTCCCAAACTTGGGAATCCTCCTGAGGAGGAAGCCCCAAACCTTAATTCCATAACTTGGGCATCCTCCTCAGGAGTAAGCCCCAAACCTTAATTCCTTAACTTGGGCATCCTTCTTAGGAGTAAGCCCCATGTCCTCTAATTTTGGTCATCCTTCTTAGGAGTAAGCCCCAATCTCTAATTATGGGCATCCTTCTTAGGAGTAAGCCCCAAACCTTAATCCCTAACCTGGGTCTCCTTTTCAGGAATAAGACTCAGTTATAATCTTGGGATTCTTTTTCAGGAGTAAGCCCCAAGTCCCCTAACCTGGGCCTCCTTTTTTTAGGATTAAGTCCCAGTAATAATTATGGGAATCCTTTTCAGGAGTAAGCCCCAAGTCCCTTAATTTCTCTTAACCTGCCCTAATTTACAATTGATTTGGGTTTCCTTTTCAGGAGTAAAACCCAATCATAAGTCCCCTCCTAACTTGGGAATCCTCCTTAGGAGTAAGCCCCAAGATTAGAGTATTCAAATCACCATGAAGCACATATACCTTTATGGACCCTATTCATGGATTTTCTCCCTAAAAGTGAATCCTAAACCTTCATCTATCTGGGCAGTCATACATACATAATCCCCAAACCATTTCTTATGATTGCATCTTTTCATGGAACAATTGTATAAATTTTACTAATACCTCTTCTTTCTCACACTGAGCATGAATCACGTGAGCATAGAGTGTAAAAGTAATTGTGACGTCCTTCTTTGAGCCATCAATCATAAACATCATACCCTTACTCGAACTACGTGGGTTCTGATTCCTTTTCCAAAACAAAGGATACATAGGTAGCCCATTTATGGGTTCGATCCCAACTTTGAAATAATCCATGTCCTTCTTAATGACGATAAACATCAAGTGCCCCACTGAGTTTCTTTAAAACCAGCCTGGTCATCATAATGACCAAGAGACTTTTATAAATGTTTCGAAGGATACCATTGACCAAGAATCTCTAAATTGATACAGATGATTCTCTATTAATGAAGAACCTCGAATACATATAAAATATTCTCTAAATTTCATACAAATTTAATCATTGATTGTTAAAACTAAAGGAAAGCTCATTTTATACTTGTTAATGTAATAAGGATTCACGAACATAACATAAATCTATAAAGAGAGTCTCGGAGTATACAATAATTCCCCTCAAAAAGGTGTGATGAGTTCGACCTTCCATCCTCTCGACCAATGCAAATTCCAAAGCCTCATCTGTCTACAAGCTAATGAGCGCCAACCTTTGGAAAGTAGGTTCAAACGGATGTGGAATCATTGGATGTTTCCGGTTCTACGAACAAACCCGCTAGAAACCGATCAGAATGTTTGAATCTCCCGTCCAGGAGGTCATTCCCAAATTCCATGCGAAACAAAAAATGGTGAACCCGACGTGAAAGCTTAACCAAGTTAAAGTGATGTTATTCTTATTTGTTAGGCCCTTTGGGCCAACAAATCAATCATTGACATGTGCTCATCCAAAAGATGCAGTGGCCAGATTCATCTTGATTATGTCTGTTATATGGAACAGGCACTCTTTTCTCCTGATCTTCTACAAAATGGCTTTTCTTAAATTCACCCCTGTGAATACTGCTGCTGTTAACACCTCTACTGTGAGGTCTGCTGCTGTGAAAACCAATGCTGCTACTCCTGCTGGAACATCATCCGCTCTGAGGATGACATCACCAACTCAGTGTCTTCAATGCTGGGTTTCTAATGCACTGGTTAAGGAGTACCGTCGCAACGGTACTATCCCAACTTTGGAGGCCGCTCGTCAAGACCTCCAAGTTAATAACTCTACCTGGTCATCTGGACAACGGCGGCCAGCGATCAAGAAGCAGGCGGTGCTGACTACCGTCTCCAACCGTTTCGGGTCGTTATCCCAGGAACGCAATTTCCATTCACTCCCTTACTCTGAGGAAGTTAATGAGCAGGTCCCGAAGGGCCTTAATTCAAAAAGACAGGAGTCTTTCATGAGGGCTCCCATCAACAATTGCCGCCAGACTCGTGCGGTAGTGTACCCTCAACATGATGAGGGTACCGACTCCAGGCATTCAGCTCAGGTTCCTCGAACCCGAGCAGGAAAGATGAACCACCAGAGACCGAATCTTGTTAACAATGGGCAGGTTGTCATCCCTGCCATATCTGGAGAAGTCCACCAACCTATCTTGGTGGAAAATAACGAGCAGGCACAATCACCTGTACGTTTTAATTCCGCTATCCAGCAGTCTCGTCTGGTAGCATCAAGCCAATCCCTCCAGGCATTTCCGGCGGAGTACTATAGGCAAGAACATACACCTGCTTATGCATCATCAGTTAGTCAGCAGGCTCGCCTGACTACATATGATGGAGTCCACCAACTTAACATGGTGGCGAACAACGAGTAGGCATACACACCTGCCCGTTTTAATTCCGCTGTCCAGCAGACTCGTCTGGCAGCATCAAGCCAATCCCGCTAGGCAATTTAGGCGGAGTACTATAGGCAGGAACATACACCTGCTTATACATCATCAGTTAGTCAGCATGCTCGTCTGACTACATATGATGGATCTCGTCAACCACGTTTGTCTAAGTGTAATCAGCAGGCACATACACCTGCTAATACTAATCAATCCTACCAACAGTCTCACTTGGTAGCGCACGGAGAAGTCAGTCGGAAAGCCCCGACGACAAACAGGAGGCAGACTAAATTCTCTGCCTCCACACATTAGTACTGTCAGGATTCACTGACAGGAAATGGAGGATAGGAGCAGGCACATACACCAACTCCAAACCCGGAATGGATGTAAATTCCCATTCCGGTGGCTGAAGACACCAAACATATTTTGTCAATGGGGAAAGAGCAGAAGCAAATTCCTGCTCATATTCTGGATGCTTGCCATGATATCATAATAACTTCAGCATCATCTCAGGGACAGACACATGAATCTATCCCTAGCAGTGGAGTGACACATCAACGATTCACTCCAGAACAGACACACACATCTGTTCCAGTCCAAGAGGGTTATGGGGCATACTCCCCCATATCATATGGACAACCAAGTCAAGCACATACACCTGATTTGAGTGGCGATCGTCAGCCTAACCTGACCATCTTTCCTGATCAGGCACATACACCTACTCAGAGTAACCACTATCGTCAACAAGTGGTTTCCAAAGAGAGTAAGAAGGCATTTAAGAAAATAATCCGCCCAGCACAGTCAGGAGATCAAAGGCCAATATGAAACAAGGCCTTCCTCGATGCTGGAGTTCTTGAAGCCCTCAGACATTTATCTGTTGGAATTCATGATTCTACTCCCTCAGTTCCCAATAATGGGAACATTAATTCTGAAGGTCTTCAACAAACACTTCCTCATGAAGGCTTGCTTCATGAAAATTCGGTCGTTCTTGAAGTTTCCTCTTTAGATGAGAGCCACAGGAACCCTCCGTGTGGTCAGAAGACCAAGGAGCAAGAGATCTCATCTTTTGTTGTAACCCATTATGGTGGTCCTACCCATGATGATGAACTTCGCTGCGAAATTCCCCTCCGCAGTAGTGATTCGCATTGCCTGGAAAATACTCCAGTGGGTAATGTAGTGCTGAGAAAGCCCTCTTATCTTGAGGCACTTGCAAATGCGAAACCAGTCATGTTTGATGCTTTATCACTAACAAGTGAAATAATTTCTCAATCAGAAGATAGCCCAGGGTGTAGGTCATTCTCCAAACCACCCCTAAGTCATGCATCTTCTAGTTTGATCAATGATCTCTCTACCAATCTTGTTGAATCCGATGAAGGAACAAGGAAACGCCAACTCTGGTCAAAACAGGTAGAAGAATATTCATTTAATGACAAAGAGGAAATGCTGAACATGAGGAAAAAACTGGAAAAAGGTGAGGTACCAGTCATGTTTTGGCCTTTGGCTGACTCCCAGTACGACATTCCAAAGATGTTGCCGGATGATGGAATCCATGATATTCGTCTCAACATATGGAAAACTATTTTTCAATTTAAGAAGAAGGTATTATCTTATGATGAATATGAAATTCATCTTAAGATAATAGAAGGGATACAACGTCTGATTGATTTGGCATCTCTATCAGTCTCTCGGTATCCGAAGGCTGAAAAGCAACAGAGATCCCTTCAACGTTCATGCCTTGGCGCACTAAGAAAATTGCGTCAGTTAATTTCCAATGCTCCATCTGATGTTCATATCAGAGAATGGGGTGTTCACGGAGCACTACATTTCACAGTGCTTTCCAGTCAGCAAAGCCCGCCGAAAATGGTCTCATGCAATGTTATTGCCCAAGTCCGGCCACAGTAAATGGGCTTTGTTCATAATCAAAGGCTTGCTCAAGAACAAGATTCAACTAGTTCCTCTCAAAATCAATCATATAGAGAACAAGTTGTTGAATTTCTCCTACATCAAGAAGGTGAGAATATTGCACAAGCCTCTCGTCTGGAGCAAACAAGTCATCAAATGACAGAAGTTTCGGAAATCATCCAACGGTCTGTTGAACCAGGTGATAAAAGTGGATACAGTTTAATGCATGCAGCTAATTTCCGAACTAAGATTCAAAAGATCCAGAGATCTTTTAAGAAGATCACAGACGTAGCATGTCAAGAGCCACCCCAGTTTGTCAGACTGGGGACTTCTTTAAACCAACCCTCAGAGTAAACAAATGGGATTCGAGGAGTTGAGCGGAATCAGCAGGAAGATCCCCAGTTCTTGAGACTGGGGACTCTTTCAAATCATCAACCCCCTCCTCAGAGAATTTCGGTCATTTCTCGATTGGGGAAGAAGCCACAAGAGGAACGAAGAGAAAAATTATCAGGAGATTCCCTCCAAGTTATATCTCGTCAAGAAGTTCCTAAAAGATTGAATCAGCAAAAGGCAATGTTTCATTAAATACATGAAAGAAGACAATATCACAGAAATGTTGATAGAAGATATGTGATGCATTATGCATCAATCAATGTCATCAATGCCGTTGTTGCTAATCCACCAGAGGAGCTTCACTCAGGGGACTCGGATGAAGAGTGTCCTGCTCATGAAAATGTACACACCGATACAAATGAAGAAGGTGTACGTACACGAAGTCAAAGGATTACTCAGAACCTAGGTAATCCACTTCCCTCCCTCCAAAAGGAATCCAACAAAGGGAAGGGAATGAATCAGGTTACATATCCTTCCTCTGAAGAAGGTCAATCATTCTCATTAGAGCAAAGGTTTGCACAACATGAGGATGAAATGAAAGAATTAAGAAGGTTGAATGCAGAACTACTTCAGAGTAGTCTTCTTCTTAAGAATGCTGAAGTCCGACAGCCGAAGTAATTTGTTGTAACTACTGAGATGGATCAGGAATATCCTCCTTTATCAGTACACCCTCATAGGTCAATCCTACGGGTCAAACGAAACAACGGTTGGCAGCAATACCATCAGTTGCAGCACCAACCACCACGTCTGTCCAAGCTCCATTCATTGCACCTACCCAAAACCAGGTTCAACCTGATGTTTCTCAAAAGTTAATAACTACTATTGAGTCATTAACAGCTTGGTTAGAAACTATGGAAGGGAAACGGGCGCATGTTCAATAAGAAAAGAAAGTTTACACTGAATGGGTAGATTCAATTTCTCCTCCATCCAGTTTTGGAAACCCTATTTTCCCTACTTTCAATGGATCAGGCGACCCTGAACAACATTTGACGCATTACATGTCTTATTGTAATCCTATGATGGGAACTCCAGAGCAGCAAGAAGCAATGAAACTCAGATGCTTCATGCGAACCTTGTAAGGACCAGCTTTTGTCTGGTATACAAGCTTGAAATCCCGGTCAATCATCGGATGGGAGGATCTTCGTCAAAAATTCCTTCTTCAGTTCAGCTCAACTTTGCCAAAAACGGCAGTTTTCAATCTTACAAACTGGAAGCAAAGGGAAAATGAAAGTGTCTCTGATTTCATTTCTCGTGGGAAGGGATTAACATATTCCCTGAGTTTAGAACTCCCTCAGGAGGAACTGTTTCCAATCTATGTGGAAAATTTGCGTGACAAATTACGCACGCCATTGATCCCTGGGAAATACACAGGAGGGTTTTGAGACCTTACATCAATCGCTCAACAGATTTAAGATTCCCTTATACTGGCTAACGTTAAATCTCGTGTAATTCCATCAGTTCCAGGAAGGAGAATGGGTAAAGCGGAAACTGCTACAGTTATGCTTAAACAAGCACCTGTACCTATTTCTACTTCAAAACCTTCATCTTTTCGAAGGGCTCCACCTTCTGAACGCCAACAACAAAGGCCGTTTCGTCCAAATGATCATAGAGATCAACGACGAAAACAATTTGAGGATTTTAAGAGTAAAACATACTCTTTTCGAAGTGAGAAAGTTCCTGGTTACTTCATTTCAGCTCTGGAAAATAATTTGGTTCAATTACCAGTGCCCAAGAGGCCAAACAAGGAAGGAGATGAAGACCGTCTCAATTATTGTCCCTTTCATCAAATGTTGGGGCATCCCATCCAGGAGTTTTTTGTCTTTAAAGACCTCCTACAAAAGATGGTCGACTTGGGACAAGTCAAATTGAAGGGTTCTTCAGCTCATGTAGCATGTATTACCACTATAGATCTAGAGGAAGAAGGTGAGTGGCAGGAAGTCAAAAGCAAAACTGCGAAAAAATATGATGATTGGATAGTCCTAAAGACAATCAATCGGACCCATTCCATTTTGCGAACACAAATGAAGAAGCCAATTGTGTCTCCTATAAAAGCTGTAGTGAAGCCTCCATCAAAAGACAAATCCTCAAAAGGGCAGCGCAATTCAAAAAAGAAAGAGGAATCAGAAGAAGATGAGTATGTATCGAGGCCTAAGTTGTCGTTGACTCTGGCAGATTTCATGCCATCTACTTCAAAGCAACGGGCACCGTCCCACCAAACGGCACAGCCTAAACAGGCTAACCAGGAAGAGTCTTTATCAGACGAAGAGTTAATCTTTGGTTCTGTGAATATGATTCAATTAACAGATCCACATTCCAGTCTTGATGAGCCTGAATTCCCTGTATCAAATAAGGGAATCCGAGGAAGTTCTAGAGTTTTAGGATACAGGGGAAGACGTGGATCTTTCCAAAGCCACTACTCTAATTCTACCCCTGCTAGCATTGTATATGCAGCAGAAACTCGTGGTAGAGCCCTTCAGCGAGCTCAAAAAGAACAAGCAAGTTCTTCTGCCAATGGCCAACTCAGTTTTGGCACAATTATTTTGGAAGACCGATTAAAGGTTCCATCTTCTTTATCTCAGCATGTAAATGGATCTAATCAGTCTAATCTTCCAAAACCAAGGATGTTGCCAACTTCAAAACAAGATGCATCAGCTTCCAAAGCATCTGCTTCCATGGTACCTGCTAAACCGCATATTCCTGTTGGGAAACACAGCCCTCTAGATCAAAAGTATGATATATTGAAACACTTGGCCCAAGTACCAGCCATGTTATCAATTTTGGATGCATTGAATCTGTCAAAAGATCTTTGGGAAGAACTCATCGAAGCTTTGTCATGTCCTCAGGAGTTTGAAGCTGAAATTGCTGCAGCTGAAGTCTATCACAAAGAGAATAATCCTGCAGAATGCCATGAAGTGATATCTTTTACTGATAAAGATGAAGATGATGTTGTGCATGGGAACATAAAACCTTTGTACTTATCTGGAAAAGTCAATGGTGTAGATATTAGAAGAGCTTTCATTGACAATGGTTCAGGAGTCAACCTCATGCCCATTCGTACACTTCGTCGATTGGGCCTCACGGAATATGATTTATCTCCTTCTACCATGATGTTACAAGGATATGATAAAAATGAACAAGAACCACTGGGAGAAGTTACACTCAGAACTCAGTTTGGAGATCTTGTATCCAATTCGGATTTCATGATTGTTGATCAAGACTCAGCTTTCAATATCTTGCTTAGAAGACCCTGGCTACATCAGCATGCAACTATTCCTTCCTAATAACATCAATGTCTCAAATACTGTTTTAATGGTCAAGTTGGAACATTGTATGGTGATAAGGCCCCGTTCAAGACATGTGAGTCTCAATACATTGAGGCGGAATTTTATCACATGAAGGGAAGAGAAAAATCTACAACGAAGGAAATTACCAAAGTTAATGCTCCATATGGTTTGGAGAAAATTCCAAAAAATCCATTTACACATGTGAGTACAGATTATGTGTTACCTATCAGTCAAATTGACAAAATAGGCCCAAATCAAAATACTCTTATGGAAAGATCCATAATGTCAATTACGACAATCGAGCCGGACAACATGGGAGAAATTGGTAACCTACCAAGCAGTGATGAAATCATAAGTGGTGATGTTTTCATTTCATCTACTGAAGTCCAACAAGTCTATACTTCGCTAATCAGGCCAGAAGAAGTTATAGCAACACCAGAGGTGAATAATGATGTCGATTATCAATCCATCATCTCCTCTTTATTTCCCAAAGAAGACCCTTTATCATCAATAGGGTCGGAAATGGAAGCTTCTTCTTCAAAATGTGAAAATTTTGACATCTCTTAGGATCATGAGAATTTCGTTTTGTCATCTACTTTGCTAGGAGAAATGGAAGAAATAGAACGTGATGAAGAGGAAGAGGAAGATCTTAGAAATTCTCCTCCAGCATTTGAAGAGGGTATCTCTACCACTGTGGATGAACTCAGAGAAGTAAATCTAGGTACAGAGAAAGATCCACGCCCCACTTTAATTAGTGCGGCCATGACCCTTGAAGAGCAAGAGATGTATATTTATTTTCTAAAGCAAAATAAAGATATTTTTTCTTGGAATTATACAGAAATTCCTCGGCTTGATCTTGATGTTTCTACTCATCATTTGGGTTTACCAAAAGAACATCGAGGTTTTAAGAAAGCCGCGAGAAGAACACACCCAACCTATGCTTCCAAAATTGAAGTTGAAGTGGATAAGCTGATCAAAGCCAACTTCGTCAGAGAAGTTCAATATCCCAAGTGGTTGGCTAATATTGTCCCTGTAAAGAAGAAGAACAGACAAATTAGGGTTTGCATCGATTTTAGAGATCTTAATCGGTATTGTCCTAAAGATGATTTCCCAGATCCGATTACAGAACTCTTAATTGATGCTACGGCTGGATATGAAGTACTTTCATTCATGGATGGATATTCCGGATATAATCATATCCGAATAGCCCCAAAAGATGAGGAATATACAGCCTTCAGATCTCCTCAAGGTGTGTTTTGTTACAGGGTGATGCCCTTTGGTTTAAAGAATGCAGGTGCAACATATCAACGCTCCATGCATCGTATCTTCAAAACTCTTTTAGGGAACTTTGTTGAATACTATGTAGATGATTTGGTGGTTAAATACAAACAATTTTCTAATCACTTGGCTGATTTGGAAGTCAAATTCCACAAGCTTCGACAACATAATTTGAAGATGAACCCCTTAAAATGTGTTTTTGGGGTAACCTCAGGAAAATTCCTCGGCTTTTTTGTATGCCATCGTGGTATTGAAGTCGATCCTGAGAAGACCAAATCAATCCTTGGTATGTCACCTCCTCAGAATTTGAATGATTTAAGAGGACTTCAAGGACACTTAGCCTATATTCGGCATTTCATCACCAATTTGGCAGGCAAAAGTTTAACCTTTACCAAATTATTGAAGAAAGGAGTCACTTACCAGTGGACTGAAGAATGTCAAGAAGAATTTGATGTTCTCAAGAAATACCTCTTGAGTCCACCAGTACTCATGCCACTTGTTGAGGGTAGACCGCTTATCCTCTATGTGACAGCTCTATAGCGATCATTGGGTGCCTTTCCCCCTCAAAAGAATGATGCTGGGAATGAAAATAGTCTCTACTATCTCAGTAGAACTATGCTTGAAGCAGAAACCCAGTATTCAAGTATTGAGAAGTGCTACCTGGAATTAATCTTTGCAGTCCAGAAACCGATACACTACCTGCAACATCACGAGTTCCAATTGGTATCTCGCAATAATACGCTCAAATTCAACCTTAGTCATCCAATGCTTACAGGACGTCTAGCAAGGTGGGAAGTTATTTTGCAGCAATTCGACATTCTGTATGTGTCTCAAAAGGCAATTAAGGGCCAAGCTCTGGCTGATTTCCTGGCTGAACATCCTTCAGTGGAAGACACGTCTTCAGATATTGAACTCCCTAATGAGGAATTTTTCTCTATTCAAGAGAGTCCTCAAACATGGGAAATGTATTTTGATGGTGCTTCCAGAAGTCCAACAGGGAATATAATGAAAAATCCTAAATTCAACAAAGTTGGTTTAGGAATTGTGCTCATTTCTCCAGATAAGGCAGTGCTACCTTATTTCTTTTTATTGCGGGAAGGTGGTACCAATAATGAAGCTGAATACCAAGCTCTCATTACAGGCTTGGAGTTAGCGCTTTAAGCACAAGTGAATCACTTAAAGGTGAAAGGTGATTCAGACCTGGTAATCAAACAAGTCAATGGGGATTATGCCATTAGAAAAGAAGAATTAATCCCTTTGTATGATTACGTCAGAGAGTTAATGTCGTAATTCCCTTCAGAACTGACATTTTCTTATGTCCCAAGATCACAAAATTCTCAAGCTGATGCAATTGCTAATATAGCCACAGCTTTAGCAGATCCAAATCGGGACGAGACAACCATCAGTATTGCCCACCGTCGTGCAATTTCACCTTATGTTCAATCCAGAACAGAGAAAATTAATGTAATTAGTCCCATTCCTGAACCGTATGGTCAGACTACAGGATGGATGTCACTTATCAGGGAATACCTTCAAAATGGAACACTTCCACCTGATAGAGCCGAGAAAGAACAAATCCGGCGACGTGTGGTCAATTTTACTCTTTATGATAGCCCAAACCACCTCGAGAAAATTCTCTACAAACGTGGTTTTGATGGAGTTCTCTTCAGATGTATTGATGGTGAAGAGACAATGGCTTTCATAAAAGAAGTGCATGCAGGAGTCTGTGGTGCCCACCAGTCTGGACATAGACTGTCTGATCAAATTCGAAGGCTTGGATACTTTTGGCCTTCAATGATACAAGATTGTGTTAATTTCACAAAGAAGTGTCATTCATTCCATGTATATGCCAACTTCATTCATCAACCTCCAGAGTTGCTTCATACAACTAAATACTCGTGGCCATTTTCCACATGGGGAATGGATGTGGTGGGACCTTACCCTTCAGCTACGGCCAAGCAGTTTAAGTACATTCTTACTGCTACTGATTTCTTTTCCGAATGGGGAGAGGCAATACCTCTCAAAGAAGTCAGTTCTAAATGCATTGTTACCTCCATCAAGTCTAACATCATTACTAGATTTGGTGTCCCTCATACCATATTGGCGGGCAATGGCACCAACTTCGGTTTTTCTGAGGTAAAGAAATTGTATCAAGAATACAACATTAAATCTAACCATTCATCTCGGTATCATGCGGCGGACAATGAACAAATAGAATCTTTTAACAAGACTCTTTCAAATATACTATCAAATATGGTGGATAATGATAAGTGGTCATGGCCTGATAAACTCTTTCATGCTTTATGGGCTTATCGGACTACCACTCGCAATGCAACGCGGTCAACTCCATATTCATTGGTATATGGAACAAAAGCAGTCTTTCCAATTGAAGTTCAATTTCCCTCACTCAGAATAGACATTTGTGATCAGTTATCTACAGATGAGCAATCCCAAAAGCGATTGAATGAATTGGAACAGTTAGATGAGAAAAGATTGTGCACTTTGCACCACTTGGAAATCTATCAGAATCAAATAGCACGAGCTTTTAACAAAAATGTTCGTCTTCGTTCATTCATTCAGGGGGAATTGGTATTGGTTCTCAGAACACCAATGATACCATTAAAGAAGCCTCCCAAGCTTGAACCAAAATGGGAAGGACCTTATTTAATACATAAGGTCTACTACAATGCAGATATTCATTAATCTCAATGGATGGAAAACTCATCACGACTCCAAACAATGCCAGATTTCTTAAGAAATATTTTGTACAAACACAAAATATGGTCCCCAGAACCAAGACTCTTACAATTGGTTCATAGCGCAATGGTCCAGTATAACCTTAAACTGCAACTTCATCAAACATGACATTAAACTGTATGAAAGTCCATTACGTCCGAAAAGATGTTAAACTACAAGAAAGTCCCTTACGTCTGAAAAGACGTTAAACTACATAAGCGCAATGGTCCAGTATGACCATAAAATGCAACTTCGTCCAACTTGACGTTAAACTGTATGAAAGTCCCTTACGTCTGAAAAGACGTTAAACTATATAAGCACAATGGTCCAGTATGACCTTAAACTACAACTTCATCCAACATGACGTTAAACTCTATGAAAGTCCCTTACGTCCAAAAAGACGTTAAACTACATAATCATTTAATTGTCCAGTATGACCTTAAACTGCAACTTTGTCCAACATGACGTTAAACTGTAGGAAAGACCCTTATGTATGGAAAGACGTAAAACTACATAAGCACGTAAAAGTCCAGTATGACTTTAAAATGCATCATCATCCACGGTCTATGCATATGAACTTAAACTATTTGCACTTTCGTCCAACATAACGTTAAACTGTAGAAAAGAACTTGTCCCTGCAACATGACATTAAACTGTGCAGCACCGGTTTGTCCTTGCTATATGACGTTAAACTATACAGCAATGGTCCAGTATGACCTTAAACTGCAACTTCGTCCCACAGGACATTAAAATGTGAAAAAGTTCCCTAAACTGTCCAGCATGACCTTAAACTGCATCATCCATGGTCCAGGTATATGACCATAAACTATTTGCAAATCCCTTATGTCCATCAAGACGTTAAAATGTGACGTCCTAACTACATGACGCTAAACTGTATAAAAGTCCCTCACGTCCGGAAAGACATTAAACTATATAATCATCAAAGGTCCAGCATGACAATAAACTGCACAATCCACGGTCCATGAATATGACCTTAAACTATTCTCACTTTCATCCAACATGACATAAATGGTGTGTTATTTTGTCCTTACTGCATGACATTAAACTGCACAGTACCCCTTTCGTCCAATATGACGTTAAACTATTTTATCCCCATCGTCCTAACTACATGACGCTAAACTGTACAGAAAATCCTTGATATGTCCTATATGACATTAAACTGTATTTTGTCCCTCCTACATGACACTAAACTGTGCAGCACTAATAGTCCTAACTGCAAGACTATAAACTGCAAAGTCCCTTTATATGTCCTACATGACATTAAATTGTGCATTGTTAAGGTTGTTGTTACCTGTTGTTTCTCACACCGAGTATGACTCACGTGAGCTTAGAGCGAACATCAACCATAACACTCCCTTTGGTCCACTAACCATGTGTATGTCCCAACAACATTTTTTATTAGATCGTTGTCCCCCAGAACAACTTGATCATTAATTCATTCTTTAATTGAACTACACAGACTTTGATCCTTCCCCTCCAGGTTTGGTATTTAGGCAACCTCCCAGGGTTCAAGCCCAAAAATAATCTCTTCACATCGGTTCACCACCATCTCATATGATGTTGATTTGTGAAACCGCCCCTAGAATCAATATTTTTACATTGATTCACTTTCGTCTTTGTTATATGACGTTAAACTATACAACACTTTTGTCCGGTACGACAATAAACTACAATATTCTTTGATCTCCTCACTTGAGAGAGAACTATTATTGACATTGATTTTTCAATCATGTTTCATTTCCAAAAAAAACTACATGCATACATGGTAATGCCTATATTTTTATCTCAGGTTAAACCATCATTGCACTAAAGTACCCTTTCACCCTTCACATGTACGAACCAAATTTGTACAAAGGGTAGTTCTAGAACTACGTGGGCTTGATTCCCATCCTTATGGGATACATAGGAACGTTCGAGTATCCCTCGAATCCAGCCCCAAGTCTTTTGGGCCTAACCCCAAATTTCACTTTCAGCCCCTTGGCTGAAAAGTCCTCAAGAAAAAACACATTGTGTATTCATTATTATGGTCTGAATTCTATGACCCTAAACTAAGATTTCTCATACTTTTGTCCTGTACGACGTTAAACTGCATTTCAAGAACTACGTATGGCTTGATTCTCATTCTTATGAGATACATAGTGAAGTCCAAAATTTCAATTCAGGACCCATCCACAACATGATTATGGTTATCATTGACCTACGTATATCTATATACATTGGACAATACCCATATTTATGTGTTATATTCCTAACCTTAAATATTTTCAGATCTTCATAACCCTTTTCATGACTTCTAGTCACAAAAATGTCAAACTTCTGAGAATTCTTTTTCCTGACTATGCAGCACGTGCCCATAGGTGGCCTTGCATAAACAGTCCACATAACAGATTTGTCAGCCGAAAGATGCTATTTATTTGACCATGCAGCCAATGCCCTTAGGTGGCCCTGCATAATTCATCCCCCTAACGGGTTTGTTAAATGATGGTAACTTAATTATTGGGAAGAATGCCTCTTTTTTTCTTATTTGTCTTAAACGACAATATGTAGGGATCTGCAAAAAATATCCATCCTTAACATATTTGTCCCATATCCTTTTTCATGATCTGAAAGTATTCATGTCTATGGTTTATTCTTCTTCCCTACGTTTGGGTCAGACCTTCGTAGGAGTGATATTCATCCAGTTCTTCGATATTCTTGTTCGGAAATATCTTCTCCATATTCAAGTACCTATTTCCATACAACAAACTCTATACTTTAGAAAATTTGAACCTCCATAAACTTTCACTGGCTTTTAGCACTAGGAAAGTAAATTTCTGGGAGTTCTTTTGCCTGACTATGCAACACGTGCCCATAGGTGGCCTTGCATAAACAGTCCACATAACAGACTTGTCAGCCGAAAGATGCTTTTATTTAACCATGCAGCCAATTCCCTTAGGTGGCCTTGCATATTTCAACCCCCTAACAGGTTTTGTTAAATAATAGTAACTTCATTCTTGGAAACTACTTCTTCTAATGCCTTTTAGCTCTTTTTTATATCATTCCTCAGATTCAAATATTCTTAAGACATATTTTGCATTTTTTCTCTCATACTTGAGTATAGTAATATGTTTTCAGATAAATTTTCAAGGAATTGAATCAATTTTAGTACATTTTGGTCAAAGCTATTTCGACCTTAAACATTATCCCCTTTATGTCCGGCATGCATGACATTAAACTGCCCACAAAAGACAAAGGAACTCTGAATAAAATTCATCTTCCAGCTCACTAAATATACATTTTTATATGATTTAGGTAATATTGAGAAATTAAATGGATCAAAGTTTGTAGGATTATTTGTAATAATCCTAGTAAAAATCAAACTATGCTCTCTAGGCCCATTGGCTTAAGTAAAATTGAAGCATGTAATGAATGAATGCAGGTACAAATGATTTAAGACAAAAGTATTTTTCATTGATACACAAGAGTTAGAAGGACATCCATAGACTGGTGTCTCTTTTCTTTTTCAAGAATTACAAGAGGATTTCAACATAACACTTCATTTGATTTACGGCATCCCGAGATTCATCAGCAACCACCTGGAATTCATTCATTCAACTGGATACAAAATGAGATGCAATGATACCATCTCTTCTTAGAACAATTGTAAGAGGATGTTCCTGAGTGTTGTTTGAGAAAATTTTCTGCTGATCAAACAATGACTCTGTTTCTATCCAGAAGACTTGGAAGATGGATACATGGATTTGAGAATGGAGCATTGGAAGTAAAGAGCCATTTGAAGAGAGTACTCTTTTCAGATATTGATCTAATACCATGTTTGTCTTCTCTCCACCAACTGGTAGTGAAAAACATTTCAGCCCATGGGTTTTCCATTTTCATATCTGCAAGGAAATAACCTGGAGGAAGAATTTGAAAGTTCACACCATTGTTGTTGCTCTTAATGAACAGCATAACCGAAATGAAGGAGTAGCAGCGCAGCTGCATTTCAGGTGTATAGTTCTTTGCATCTGGAACATTGACACCTTGCAGGTGACCATGACCACATATAGACAGGTAGAGGCTCTGTGGAAAGTGAAGATGATATTTCATCAAGTACTTAGCCAAATCTGGGAAAGTGTCGTCGCAGATATCATAGTAATCGTGGCCAATGATGTTCATCATGTCATCAATCCACTTGCTAGCCAGTTCATCAGCCATTCCAATTCCCTTGGGAACCACTGAATCTACACAAAAGATGAATAAACTAACTCTTAAATAGGTTTATTTTTCATAAAATTTTTGAAAGAAATTTGAAAAAATGGCTAAGGCATTAAGTCGCGCAAGTCTAAACAATGGCGCGCAAGTATTCGTGTGCCGCGCTAGTTTTTGACGCGCAAGTATAAACCGCGCAAGTACATATTCCTTTACAGTAGCACGACATCAAGGAAAACACTAGAAAACAGAGCAACCTGCGCGGCTAAGGTGACTTGCGTGGCGAGAGCTCGAAGGTATGAAGTCCGGAAATCCGGATACTCGTGCGGAGGTGAGGCCATGTATTTATAGGCCAGGAGGCCTATCTGCGCGCCGTACCCAGAGCGCTTAAGGCCTGCGCGATGCAAACTTCTATGCCGCCCTCTGTGCACTGAAGACTTGCGCACCCCCCTTTTCCTTTGGATGGATTCGATTTCCTCAGAGTCAAATCCCTATTTCTTTCCGGATCCAACTCTGGGGGGGGGGGACTTTTGTTGACGCTGCTTTCATCACAGAATCTAAAGATCGGAAAAGGGGAATATCTGAGCTCAAAGTGATTCATCCTTTGAAGAAAACATCAAAAATCGACGAAGGCAGGAACACAGGATCAAAAGCAACTTCACCGTGCAATTTATATCACTGTCGCGCAAGTCCACTTGTGTGATGCCCTTGGTCGTGCAAGTGACTTGTGAGACCTAAGTGATAACCGCCCGGTAACCGCCCAAGGCCTTCTTTTGCCTATAAATAGACCATGTGTCCCCCCCATTTGAGAGGATCTTTTTCCAGAAACTCAGATTGAAGCTCCCGACGCCCAAGTCTCTTCTCAAAGCTTCAGGAACACTTCTAAAGTTAATTTCTTACCTAGAACGGAATATTTAAAGAGAAGAAGGAAGGACTAAGTGTTGAAACTCATCAACACTTGTGCGCTGCCTTATTCCTTCAATAGAACTCGCGCGTCCCTTTTCTGGAAGAACCTCAAGAGGATTCTAAAGGGATTAATAAAGAGTTTCTCAAGTATTTTAATGCTGGTTAAAAATCACGCAAGTACCCCACATGCCGCGCAGGTATACCTGCGCGACCAATAATTGAGCGCCCACACAAGACTTGCGTGCCTTTCAAGACTTGTGCGCCCCTACCTTTTTGGGTGCCCATCTTGCCCATTTTACCCCTCTTAAGCCATTTCACCTTTCCTATTCAAGATTTAGTCTTCAAGACACTCTTCAAAGCCATTTATGGCATGATTTCTTGATTTGACTTCCTTATCTAAAAGGAATTCTATGGAATATCTCTCAAAACCTAGTGATTTAAATATCCTTATGTCACTAAATATGGAGAGTTCATTCATTCAACATAATCCTTTAAGATGATAGAATCCTTAACATGGGTCTCCTTTTAAGGAATAATCCCCAGTTATAAATCCTTTAATCTGGGCATCTTCCTAAGGAGTAAGCCCCAAATTCTTAAAGTTCCCAAACTTGGGCATCCTCCTCAGGAGTAATCCCCAATCCTTAATTCCTTAACATGGGCATCCTCATCAGGAGTAAGCCCCAAACCTTAATTCCTTAACTTGGGAATCCTTCTTAGGAGTAAGCCCCAAGTCCTCTAATTTTGGGCATCCTTCTTAGGAGTAAGCCCCAATCTCTAATTATGGGCATCCTTCTCAGGAGTAAGCCCCAAACCTTAATCCCTAACCTGAGTCTCCTTTTCAAGAATAAGACTCAGTTATAATCTTGGGCTTCCTTTTCAGGAGTAAGCCCCAAGTCCCCTAACCTAGGCCTCCTTTTTTAGGAGTAAGTCCCTGTCATAATTATGGGCATCCTTTTCAGGAGTAAGCCCCAAGTCCCTTAATTTCTCTTAACCAGTCCTAATTTACCCTTGATTTGGGATTCCTTTTCAGGAGTAAAACCCAATAATAAGTCCCCTCCTATCTTGGGCATCCTCCTTAGGATTAAGCCCCAAGATTAGAGTATTCAAATCTCCATGAAGCAAATATACCTTTATGGACCCTGTTCATGGATTTTCTCCCTAAAAGTGAATCCTAAACCTTCATCTATCTGGGCAGTCATACATACATAAGCCCCAAACCATTTCTTATGATTTCATCTTTTCATGGCACAATTGTCTAAATTTTACTAATACCTCTTGTTTCTCACACCGATCATGACTCACGTGCGCTTATAGTGTAAAAGTAATTGTGACATCCTACTTTGAGCCATCAATCATAAACATCATACCCTCACTCGAACTACGTGGGTTCTGATTCCTTTTCCAAAACAAAGGATATGTAGGTAGCCCATTTATGGGTTCGATCCCATCATTGAAATAATCCATGTCCTTATGAATGAAGAAAAACTTCAAGTTCCCCACTGAGTGGCTTTAAAACTAGCCAGGTCATCATAATGACCAAGAGACTTTTATAAATGTTTCGAAGGATACCATTGACCAAGAATCTCTAAATAGATACAGATGATTCTATATTGATGAAGAACCTCGAATACATATAAAAGATTCTATAAATTTCTTACATATTTAATCATTGATTGTTAAAACTAAAGGAAAGCTCATTTTATACTTGGTAATGTAATAAGGATTCACGAACATAACTTAAATCTATAAAGAGATTCCCGGAGTAGACAATAATTCCCCTCAAAAAGGTGTGATGAGTTCGACCTCCCATCCTCTCGACCAATGCAAATTCCTAAGCCTCATCAGTCTACAAGATAATGAGCACCTACCTTTTGAAAGTAGGTACAAACGGATGTGGAATCATTGGATGTTTCCGGTTCTATGAACAAACCTGCTAGAAAAAGATCGGAATGTTTGAATCTCTCGTCCAGGAGGTCATTCCCGAATTCCGTGCGAAACAATGTTTCATGAAGATGTATTCTCCTATGATCCTTTTATATAAATATTAAATGTTTGAATGTGTTTTTTCTTTAGTGGGTGGGGTGGTATTTATAGGAATCAACAACATGGTTATATACATTATTCCATGACACATATCTCACGTATTTGTTCTAGAGTTAGTGGATGAATTTTTTGAAAAAAAAATTACGAGGTCCATCATTGGGTCATATAGAGGGTGTAAGATGAGTTATGAGAACATAATACCATCTATTAATAATCTAATTTATTGGAATTTGGATGATAAAAATTTTTATTTCCTAACCATGTGGACCTTCCATGAAACTATTATAAGATCATGAAAATATGTCTTGTGGTATTCTCGAGATCTAGATTCCTATAAAAGGTCATCATACGAGTAAAGATGACTTAGTAATGGTTATCTATGGGACTAAGAAATGTTTTTAATAGGGATAATGTTGGATTATGTTAGCATGTAGAGTGATCCTATGTGGGATCAATTTTGATATCATAGGGTACATTACCCATTTCATGTAATGAATAGTATAAATTTCCCTCCTGAAAATCTCAAATAAATGCATTTTGTATTTCATTCAATATTATTATAGGTAAGGGGATCTTGATATTTTTTTTGTTTTGGAAAATAAAATTACATTTCTAATTATCAATATTATGTGGGACCATTAATGGTTCTATTTGTGATTCACGATCATTTTATTGTAAAACTCCTCTTTTTCTTTATGGAGTTAGTGGTGTTATACAAGATTGACTGTACAATTATGTGTCCCTTGACATGATGAAGTTAATAGTTGAATGGAATATCACATGGAATGGTGGAAATGATTATAGGGACTTGAGATGTTTTTGGGAACACATATGTGTATCTAATTAATATCAATTTCAAAAAGATTCTTCCATAATTTCAAAATTTTTCATATATATTACAATTCTTTCCAACACCTTTTCATATGTTTTCTATCAGGGAAGTACATGATCAATAATTGATCACGCGATGGTGTGTAGACATAATCATTGATGGATGATCCACTTGTTTGTGGACTCGATGGGGCACCTCATGGAGTTCAATGATCACTTCAAAGAGAATCATGAAATAAAAGTCATAAGACGTCATCACATGATCAAGGTGGAATGTCCAAACAGTATCAGATTAGGGTTTTTGGTAGACATCCAAGGACCAAAAATAAATCATTAGATGAAGGGTTTTAGTTTCATCAGTAGGTTCATATCAAGGCCAAATGTATTATATATCACATGTCATTGATGATTTACTACAATAATAGGGATGATTGACATGATCATGGGTGAATGTACAATGACTGTGAAGATTCTAACTCCATAGTTGAAATGATGTAATCACCAGACCTAGATCTCAAGATCCATGGTGATATAAAATCATGGGATCCAAAATTATTATCGCATAAACTTACATGATTGTGTTGCGTAACCCATGTTGCTTGAATGCGTGGAAAACACAAGGCTTACCATGAGGTCATCACATGGTATTCAAATCTTCATTCAATTAAGGAATGGGGGTTAGGTGATTGAGGCTCACATAGACATAAATTCACAATAATGAAACACCCATGAATGGAATATATATTCTCTTCAAATGGTGGTGTATGTTATTCCATGGATCTTCTCATCTGTTCACGAATATTGAATATGTACAACTCATAATTCTTTTATATTGATATGATGGTGTGTGAATTGAGTGTTATTAATCCTCATATTTTAAAATGTATCAAATAAATAAATTTGGTCTTGATAATTACTCATTATGTTTTTGTTCTCAATTATATTTATAACTAGGTATATGGTAATTCAATCTTCATTGGGAAGAAGAAGAACCATAATATGTGATCTATTCAATGTTTTCATGAAGATTTATTATTATGTGATATCATAGATTAATCATTTGATGAGTATTGACCCATCCCAGTGTAACGCTTTTATTTAAGAGGACTCATCAGGTGCTTCCAAAGTCATTCTCATGTCAAGATACACAATGCATTATATTCTTCACATGAAATAAATAATTCATTATAGCATGATCTTCAACAAATAAATATTTCATAGGCTCTTGAGTAATTCATCTGGTAACCCTAATGTTAGGTCGCGATGCTGTATTATTCATGTAAAATAAGAGATATTTTTCTACCACCTTGCAGCGGCCCTGTCCAATTTGTGATCTTCTTATTTTTGTAGATGAAGAATTAGAAAACATATTCCCATCCCATAAAGGTATAGTTTCTAGTAAATATCCTCTTTCATCTATCACAACTGCTTACTAAGACCCAAATCTATGGATTATACTATGTCGATATATATCATCAACTAAACCAAATATTTTGGTATTGTTTATGAGAAGCACATTTAGATTTTAATGATCACATATACATATAGATATTTTGTGTAGTCACATGATATACATTTGGATATTTATCCATGTGGTTTGGATATTCATGATACTTGGGTTTTATCAAAAACATGATTTTTTCACATTCTCTCATGGACATTTTTTATGGGAAACACTGTTTTGTCACCCCACAACTTACAAAAATGCTCTATTTTCAATGTGAACTGCATAAATTCCTTGAATGGTTGTCGAATGATCTTCCTAAAATATATATTCTCTTAGAATATAATCCAATCATTTCGCCAAGATAAGGTGGTGCTATTCTACATAATGTGTTGAGACCTCCTTCATGAATTTTCTATCATGGATAATCATTAAGAACCAAGTGCTTAGAATCTAGATTCCATCATTGAAAAATCAATGTAGCATTATGTTTCCTTATGTTCCACCAATATTTATCAAAATGGAGCTCATGGTTCTTTCCTATTCCTTGACCATCCTATAGTGGTTCTACATATGAAAATCCAAACTTAATGGAGGAGTGCCATTATCGAACACCTTATACAGTGTTCAAGTAGCATTATTTTACCACTATTTTCATGATATCTTATGAAGCGTTATCTATTCATGTGATGGAAATGTCTCCAAGATGAATTATAGGTAAAGATGCTAATCCCCTAGTTACTATTTTTACTAAAGAATGGGAAGTTGAATAAAATTACCAACCATTGGAACTATTCATTATCATCAATATTCAGTGTGTAGGTGTAAATGGTGTATTTTTTATGTCATGAATAATATAATATAGTGTATTAGATCATTGCATAATGTATGGGTGAATGAAAAAGTATATCAGTTCATTTGAGGATCCAATTATATTGCATGGTATTCATACCATCTCTCATGGAATGTTGAATTGATTCTATAGTTGTTGGTTTATCTCCCATTCAAGAAATATGGATTTTAAATTTTAGGTGTAATATGACCCCATATCTCATTTATCCCTCACAAGATATTCCCACACTTTCTTAAAAAGGAAAGGTCCATATTTATTTAATTTTATTTATTAACATTATTATTATATGCGAATACATAATAATAATTATAATAATAAAAAAATCCTTCAATTTTTTAAACAATTAAAATTACCCAAACATCATTGGTATAAAATGTTTTGTGTTATGGCTATCCAATCACTCATCGAATGCATCCTTTTATGAAAAAAGTGCTTTATACGTAATCAACATCATCAAAAAAGGTAATATCAGGAATTTATATATCATCACTATATTATATATTTAATTTATCATTATTATTTATTGGGGATAACTATAAAATATTTCTAATGTAGTAAGGGTTTTATGTTATAGTATTATCATTTATTGGGGTTTCTCATAATTATATACATAGTGATAAAATATTATAATATATATATCTTGAAACCCACAAATGTTTTTATATATTTTTTTTCCAGAGAATTTGTGTTTTATTTTTTAATTTCCTTATATTATGCACTAAATAGTTCAAAAAATCATTTTAATGAAAACAGACATAATAAATTTGTTCTGAGATTACCAATTTTATAAAATTGTTTTAAAAAATTGTTTTTTTCTTCAAATGATTTGTTAATGCAATTTTGACCCCTTTATAATATTTAAAACATATTTTCAATGGAATATTGATATCAATTTTAAAAAATTTGATGGTTTGGATTGTATGAAAAATGTTAATGGAATCTATTTTTTAATGTTGAATACTTGAATGTTTTTACCAATAATTGTGGAAAACTCATTGTTTTAATTATTCTATTACATTTATAAAATTTTATTCTAAATTAAAATTACATCTATAATATCATATAGTATTTTATAAAAAAAGTGATGTTCAAAGTTTAATTTATTTTTTGCTAAATAAATTTTTTAAATTATTGTTAAATATTATTTTTTGGTTTGTAATTATATTTTTGAAGAAAATAATTTCAAAAATATTTAACAAAGTATTATTTTGATTAAAATTAAAAGGAAAGTAATTTTCATTAATAAACATTCCATTTGATTGTATTGTATAATAATTTTCAATCTAATATGAATTCCTTTTATGTTACATACTCATTATAGGGTGTATGATCCTAGGATATCATACTTATTCCTTGTCTATATGGGTTTTAATGATGAAATGATGTTCTGGAGACATTTCCCTTCCCTGGGTTGAACTATTATAATATACTAATGAAACCTTGTAACATTCCAAGTAAATAAAGAATAATACATTTTCACAATTATTAATATTTGTGAATTAAATATTAATTTTACTTTAAATGGGTTTCTATGTTTGATGGAGTACCTGATACACAACAACGAGTTTCATTGAAACTTATGTTGCACACAAGGCTGAGTCATACTAAAAAAAATAATATAATATAATTATTTTAAATCGTCATTGACGCCTAGTCGCTGTAAGGGAGGAAATGAACCTAAAAAACTACCATATGATTATATTTTTTTGTTAAATGTTTTTACATTAATCCAAAAAAAATTACTGGCTTAAAATGTGAATAAATCAAATTTTAAGAATAAATACTTTAATATTCTTTACAAGGTGAATTTACTGCCTTTTAATGGAAAAACCTCATTAAATATAGTTTTGGCCACATTTATATCTTTTATTTGACAAAATAAAATTATTTTTTATAATCAGGATATCAAAATTTACATTGGGTATTTTTTTTTTATTTTTTTCATAAAATTCAGTTTTTTAATGAATAGTGAAAATACTGTATTTTAATTCAAAACTACCTTTTAATTTGATTTATTTATATGGACAGATTATCTTTTTAATTTCTTTTAAAGTGTAATTTGATTATAGTTTTACCATTTAATCTAATGTTAGTCATTTAAAGTAATTTCACTTTGAAATTCGACATAAACAAGTGTCATTATTTTGTTATTTATTATTTCTTAAAAACACGATTTTTGTTTTGACGACAAGAATTAATTTTAAATTAATTAATTAAACTTCTATGTATTAAATTTGATAAAATATTCATAAATTTTTAATTAATAATTTCAAATATATATTAGGTTTAATTTTTAGTATTTTTCTGAAAAACATCATTTTTTTTATGAATAGTGAAAACAGTAAGAACTAGTTAAAAAGTAGATATTTTCATTTAAATTAAATTTTAAAACTTTTTTGATTTGAATTTCTAAAATTCAACAGAAAGGTATGTTATTAGTAAATAAAATTTGGTTCAATAAGATGAAAATAGTTTTTTGTGGAAAGTAACTTTGGACTTTTATTTACTATGGTTAAAGGTATATAGGGTAATTCAATGTAAAAACAATATTATAATAATATAAAATTAACTTAAAACTTGTGATAACCTTATTGTATGAGTAATGTCAAACCACTAAAATCCTTGGGTGAGACATTTGGCCTTTTAATGCCACTTGGTTAAGATAATGATGTTAATATAGTTTTGTTTATTGTAAAAATAAAAATATCATAAACATGTATTGTTTTATGAAAAAAAATAATGGCAGTTTATAAAATTGATATATTTGAAATAAATAATCATTAAAAGGATAAAAATATTTCTTACATACTTGTAGTTTATATATAAATTTTAGACATCAAATAGATAAAATTATTTATACCGCAATAATGAGGTTGTGTTTACTTCATTAATAACTGATTTAAATAAATAAGATTATAATGATGGAAATAATATCCAAAAACTGTCTAATTCTTAGTGGATGATTTTATTTAGACCATGATTCATCTTTTATATTAATTTAATATGTTTTGGACCTTTAGAAACTGAATATAATTATATAATAAAATACTATCTTTACACATTCATAAAGAGCCCCTCATCCCTCATATAAAAATCCATCATCTCTAATCCCATTAATCACACTTCCCATGCTCCTTATCTCGACCAAACCCAGCCCAAATAAGCTCTCAGTATCCATCTCTTCCACTTAGAATCTTTAATTTGGGCAGTAGGAACTTCCATAAGTATTTTGGGTCCAAATCGAAGGGAAGTTACCCGAATTAAAGGTAACGAAATCTCTTAAATTATTTTATTTTTTTTACTTATCAAACCGTTAAACTCTTTTTATTCATTTATTTATAAAAATTAAAATATCCTAAATATAATCGTATGTTTTTATTAGAATTATTCATACCAAAATTTTACAGACCTCTATCTAATGTGTAAAGAACATACTGTTTCTATGTATTGAAAACTTAAACCTCACGAAATGATAATTGATCAATTATCTCCTACCACCTCTCATGGTGGACTTTAAGATGGAACTAAAATTATATATTATATATATTATTATTATTTTTTTCATCATGATTCTATGTATTTAATTTATATCATTCTTTTATGGTTTCCATAATGGGTAAACGTGATAATTTCTTTTGAAGATGTGCGGACTACCGCCCCCTCAAAGTGATATGATTCATTAATTCCATATGTGGGACATATAAAGGATAGAGTTAATGATATTATATATGATATTATACTGGAATTATAATATACCTGTGTATAATTATGTTTAAATTCCATTAATATAATAAATATAAATGAATGTTGCGTTCATGCGTACGTACGAATTATCCTCTCCATGAACAGTGCATTTCATTTCATACCTCCAAATGTTATGTACTATTATAAATACATGTATATACTGTATATATATTATATATATGATATATAAATCATGAATATCATTTTGGATATAATGAACGTTTTACATCATGAAATACATGTAAATAAAAGAAGTCCACTTTTGACTCAAGTACCAAATAACGAAAAAATGACAATTATTAACATAAATGAATACATAATATTTATAACATGGTGATAATTTATTTAAAAGGAATGATATACTTTTTAATGGTTCTTATGCTAGTATAAATTAACTTTAATTTATTATTGAGGAGATTAAAGAATGAACGGGTCAAGTCGGACACGAGGTAAGGGATTTCGTCTCAATCTCTTTTCATTGAGGCATATATTTTTTATACACAACTTTATTTTATATGGTGTATAACACCCTTTGACTTTAAATTTAATTCAAAAGGAATATTTTCTCTACTATTTTTTTTTCTAAATGACAAAAAATAATGTTTCTTTTAATATGCACGGTGACAACGTCCTTTCCGCCACTACGAGTATTATTTGATCTATGGCTTCCATAACTGGTCGTAATGTTTTTAAAAGGAAAATTAATATCATACTCTCTGTTAAGTATTTTGGTATTGGAAATTCTTCTGATAATGGATTTGTTATGTCAATATATTTAAATAATACACTGTGATTGAATTGTGGAAATGTTATATTTCCTTTATATTTGTTTTATGTGTTATGAATATGTTATGGTTCTTGGACATTGTAAAGTATATTGGAGGTTCTGTGATAAACCTATTGCGGGTGAGCCTGAGATAGCTCTCTAATTCATTGCTCGATGTGATAGAGGTAAACGATAATGTTTCTCTTAAGAGATTTAGGGAATATACTATGATGGGTATTCCAAATGTAACTCCCTACATAGCAGTGAAAGCTACAACATAAGTATGTTATGGATGTCCCTAGTTACCTTTAATATTTGAGTTCACTATTCAAATATTATTATTTTATGAGGTATGTTAAAGAGATTATGTTTTTTATATATTGATGAACTAATGATTTCATTATTATTTTTATATCCCTTACTAAAATTTTTATTCTCATCCCATGTTTTGAAATGTTTTTCATTAGATATAATGATTAATTGGGTCAAATATGGTATCATGGAAATGTCATGTTTTCTAAAACCTAGAATTACACATCACTCGATTTTCAAGTGTTTTAATTTTAAAAAAAAATCGAAACTGATTTGATGTGTTAACTTTTTATCTTTTCAGATATTATTTAATAGTTATGGCCAAATTATCTAAAACTCTAATCTAAAATATATCCTTAACGTGAATTATTATTTTAATTCAGGAATAAGTATTGTGTATGGTCGGGTCGTTATATTTTTTGTTAGAGGTCAGATTAGATAACATTAGGATTTAGGGTATTGTTAAATTAATATCCATAAATTAATTTATGTTAATATCGAAATGATAGCATTTACATGATACCATGTTACTTCACCTATGATAACTCTGTGTTCAAAATGGTTTTTAGTAGAGAAAATAGGGCTGGTATATTGTGATGACATCAAGATGCAGACAACCTTCCAAATCAGAAACCTGAGATGGTCCGAATTTGAACTGAACAATTTTTTACTTTGAAGACAATGTTGACTCAGGCTAAAAATGGTGGTGGTATCCATACATGAGATTAGTCAGGTTAACAACATAGGAACAAAGTTAGTGGTGTAGCAATTTTTTTGGAAAAAACCCCATCTTTCAGAGGATCATATGACCTTGTCCATTCTGAATAGTGGATTAAAGAACTAGAGAAGAATTTTGATGTCATAAGGTGTTCATAACATCACAAAGTTAGTCTCGCTGTTTATAATTTTGATTGTGATGCTAATCAGTGGTGGTCTATAGTGATGAATATCACGGATATTTAAGGGATTGATGCTCTTGATTAGGATGGATTCAAAGTTATGTTTCTTGAGAAATATTTTCCTAAAGTGTTACATCATATGATGTAAAAAAATTCTTGTAATTGAATTAGTATGATGACTCAGTGGCTAGTTATGAATCAAAATTCACCTGACTGTCAAAGTATGCACCAAATTTAATATGATATCATGATAGTAAAATCAACCATTTTTTATCCGGATTATATCCAATGTATCAAAGGGATTTAGCTTCTCATGAGTTAAAAAGTTATAAAAAGGATACTTCTATATGCAGATAAGGATTAAATGGTGTTTGTTGATGATCAAGTATTCTTTAACGAAAAACAAAATTATAGGTCAAGGTGGCAGAGAAAAGGGAAGAACACATCAAAAGCGTCTGATAGTAAGAAACATAAGTATAATTTTTGTGAAAAATTTATTAAAAACCATGGTGGGGAATGTCATTGGAATTCTGGTAAGTGCTACCGATGTGGTAAAATTGGACCGAAAGCTCGTAATTGCTCTGAAAAATTTCAGGGTAATGGTAAGAAAAAATCTGATTTATAATCAGTAAAATGATTTATGTGAAATGAAATGTTTCATTATAAAAATGAGTGCCCAATGAAAAACTCAATTGAGGGAAAGAAACCAGAGTATAAGCGGAAATGGGTGATGAAGTCTTTTCCAAAAAATTCCGAAGATGTTGGTCCATCAAATGAAGTGGTTTTAGGTACACTGTTAGTTTGTTCAGGTTTTTCCAATGTGTTGTTTGAATCGGGGTCTACACATTATTTACATTTTGAGTGATTTTCTAGTAAATTTGGAATTCCATATCAGGATTTTAATCCGAAACATATGGTTAAAAAACCTTGAGGAAATGTTGAGAAAAAAAGAAATTATTATAACCTTCTTATATTTGTGTGCAGAAAGAATCTACTGGAATACATTATTATTTTTCCATTAGTAGACATTGATGTTATTTTGAGTATGGATTGGATTTTTGTTTATAATGATATGATTGTCTTCAGTGCTAAAGAGGTTTATTTTCTGAACTATTTTATGTTTTTATACAAGAATGAACCGTTACTTTTGATAACATTTCAGGAATTTGAGAAACTATTAAATGATGGAAGTAAATGTTACCCTGCATATATTGTTTAAAACAAAGGAACTGTTCAGATTAATGATTGTCCAGTGGTAAATGAGTACCTGGATATTTTTTCTGATTCTTTTCTAAGTATTATACCTGAATAGGAAGTTGAATTTTTATTGACTAATTTCCTGATGCTATGTCAATTTCAAAACCCCATTATCGAATTACCCAAATTGAACTTTTATACTTAAAGAAGAAATTGATAGCGTTATTAGATAAAGGATTCATTCGACCTAGAACATCACAATGCAGTGCTCCTGTCTTGTATGTTTAATAAAAAGATGGCCCAATGAGACTTTTCATTGACTATATATCCTTGAATAACCTCACTATTAAGAACAAGTATCCTTTGGGTCATATCGATGATTTTTTTTGATCAGCTCAAAGGAGCTCAATATTTTTTTAAGATTGACGTGTGGTCGGGGTACCATAAGTTAATAGTAAAGGAAGAAGACACTCCAAAGAAAATGTTTCATACTAGATATGGTCATTATTAATACTTTGTTATTCCTTTTTGTTTAACCAATGCACCTTCTATATTCATGGATCTTATGAATAGAATTTTCCATGAGTACATGGATAAGTTTTTGGTTAGGTTAATTGATGATATTTTGGTTTATTCTAAAATAAAAGAGTAGCATGAATGTAATTTAAGGGGTTTCATGCAATCCTTAAAATAAAATATACAATTTTGGAAATTCGGAATTTGTGAGGTTTAGATACATCAAACTTTTTCCATGTTCAAATTGTTTCCAAAAATGTCATAACTGCTGATCGTTATAAAACCAAAGTTGCTGATGAATGTCTATGAACCATAAATATAAAAGATATATATAGTTTTCTTAGTTTGGAAAGTTATTAACAGAGGTTTGATGAATCTTTTTCATGGTTATCTCGTCCAATGACTAAGTTAACTTGAAAAGGTGATAAGTTCATCTACTCAAAAGAATTTGATGATTGTTCTCATGAAAAGAGAAGAAGATTGTTGAATGCTATAGTTTGGGAACAACCTTCCTGAAATGGTGAGTTTGTTATCTAAAGTATTTCTTTGTTGAATGGACATGACTCTGTCCTTATGATGGATGATCATATAATTGTTTATGCTTCATGTCAGTTGAAACCTCGTGAGTTAAATTACCCTACACATGATTTGGAATTATATTCTGTTGTTTTTGCTTTAAAATTATATTGGCATCATTTGTATTGAGTAAAATGTGAAATATATACTGACCAAAAAGTATGATGTATATATTCACCCATAATGAATTGAATATGAGATGGAGGACATGGTTTGAATTAATCATGGGTTATGATTGCATGATACTTTACCATCCGATAAATACAAATAATATGGTTGATGATTTGAGTCGAAAAATTAAATCTTCATTAACCATCCTAATTTTGGAAAGAGATAATTTGGTTTTAGATTTGATGATCTTTGGAATAGAAGTTGTTGGTGCAGGAGATTATTCTGTTTTGTTTCATGTGTAAGTGAAATCATCTCTATCAGACAGAATAATGCATGGACAGAAGGAATATGGTGAGTTGCATGAAAAGGTAGTGTTGGTTTAGAAGGGTATGTTTCCTGGATTTAACATTGATAATTATTGTCTTTTGAGATTTGGAAAGATATTATGTGTTCCTTGGGATTCACAGTTGAAGAATGAGTTGTTATGTGAAGCTCATAGTACCTTGTTTTCAGTTCATCCAGGAAGATCTATGTTATACATAGATCTTCAAGAGTATTACATATGGGATGGAATAAAAAGAGACATTCCTGATTGTACTATTATGTGTTTGACTTGTCAGCATATCCAATAAGAGTGTAGTTACAAAAAAGGATGCATCAGACATTACTAGTTCCAGAGTGGGAATGAGAAAATATTTCCATGGACATCATTGTGGGATTACTGAAGACATCTCGAGGTAATAATTCAATCTGGTTTATTGTTTATCGATTGACTAAATCTTCTCATTTACTTCCTATTCGAGATATTTGGTATCTAGATCAACTTTATCATTTGTATTCTAAAGAGATAGTAAGGTTGCATGGAGTTCCCCACTCCATTGTATCTGATTGTGATCTCAGGCTTACGTCTAACTTTTGGAAAGGCTTTCAGAAGTCATTGGGTATTGAATTAAATTTTAGTAAATCTTTTCATCGGAAAACAAATGGGAAGTCAGAATGAACAACTTAGACCTTAGAGGATTTGATACATTCTTGTTTACTAAATTCCCATTGATGTTTGGACCTACATATTTTGTTGGTTGAATTTTTATAGAAAAAAAATATTTAATTCCACTATACAGATGGCTCCATTTGAGTCATTATATGGGAAGCGGTGTCGAAATCCATCTTTTTTAGATGAAGTAAGAGATAGGATGTTGATGGGACTAGAATTCATAAAATATATGGAAGAAAAAGTTTAGTTGATTCAAAATCACTTGAGAACAACTTGGGGATGATATAAAAGTTTTGTAGATAATCAGTGGAAGGATCTTTCATTTGAGGTAGGTGATCATGAATTTCTCAAAGTTTCTCCGTGGAAGAGCATGATGTGTTTTGGTAAGAAGGGGATGTTGAGTCTGAGGTTCTTTGGACCAAATGAAATCCTGGAGAAAGCTGGATCATTAGTGTACAAAGTTGATTTACCTCCATGTTTATCCCAAGACCACAATGTTTTTCATGATTCAATGCTGAGAATGTATATGATAGATCAATATCATGTTTTATGCATAGAAATAGTTTATTTGGATGAGAATCTCTCTTATATTGAACATCCAATCTATATTTTTGACAGAAGAGAGCAAGTGTTGTGCAATAAGTAAATTCACATGGTAAATGTTTTGTGGAAAAACCATAAGGTTGAAGTGGAAACATGGGAATCTGAATACGATATGAGGGGTAAATACCCCCACTTATTTGATAAGTGAAAAAAAATTATGAGGATGAAATTTCCAAAAAGTGTGAGGGATGTAATATCCCGTGCAAATAAAGAATATTACATTTTGATAATTATTAATATTTATGAATTTAATATTAACATTAATTTAAAGGGGTTTCTATGTAACATCCCAAGTAAGTAATGAAAAATAGATATTTTTATCTATGTCTATTAATTATTAAGATAGTGTTATAGAGGCTTAAAATTAAAATAAATACAATCTTATGCATGGAATACACTAATATTCTTAAAAGATTGTTTTACTGCCTTTTGATGGCAAACCATTTTTGAATCTATATTCTGACAATTTTATAAACTATGTTTGTCAAAATAAACTTATTATTTATGATTGGGACATCAAAATTTACCTTGTGCGAATTTTTGGTATTTTTCTGACAATGTTCATTTTTTTAATGAATAGTGAAAAATACTGCATTTTACATCAAAACTGCTTTTTAACCTAATTTATTTATATGATTAGATTATGTTTTGAATTGGTTTTGAAGTGAAAATAGAATATATTTTTACCATTTTATCCAATGGTGGTCATTGGAATCAATTTCACTTTGAAATTGGACTTAAACTGGTGTCAATCTTTTGATACTTATTATTTCATAAAAACACGCTATTTGCTCTGGCAGCGGGAATTAATTATTAAATTAATTAATGTGACTTATATGATTTTAATTTTTTAAAATAGACTTCATTTTTGAATTCGGAATATCAATTATATCTTAGGGTGAATTTTTGGTAATTTTCTGAAAAACTTCAATTTTTGATGAATAGTGAAACCACTAAGTGTTAATCAAGCAAACTGATTTTTCAGTTAAATGAAAGTTTACCACTAATGTGTATTGAATTTTTAAAATCTGACATACATGGTTGTCATTAAGAAGTAAAATGTGGTTCAATGAGATTATAATAATTTTTTGGTGAATAGTAACTTATTAAGTTCTTAATCGCGATTAGTGGTAATTAGTGTAGTTTAAGGTATAAATAATTCTTTAATAAAATGAAATGACCTAGACACATGTCCCAACCTCATTGGTTGTGTCATGGCCGACCATTACATTCCATGGGTCAACTTGGGGACCCCAGGGATCCACTTTTGTTGGGAAATGACATAAATTACTTTTTATTTAATGTTAAACTGAAAATGACACAAACATAATATGTTTTACGAAAACAATTTTTAAGTGGGGTTATACAAGTCCAAATTTTGATTATAAAACGTCATTGGAAAGGTAAAAAGATTTCCTATATCATAGTGTTTTTTTATAATTTTTAGACATTAAATAAATTTAATTATTGGTGACATAATAATGATGCAGTGATGACATCATTATTTGACGATTTAAATAAAATAGACATATAATGTAAAATCTATGAACTACACATGTCCAAAACCAATTGGATGAGTGTATTTAAAACCCTTATCACCTTATCCACTAATTATATCAATGTGGGACCTTTTTAAACCGAAACACATTTTCAAATAAACTAATATTTCATTACTTTCCAAAAGTGCCCCTCCTCTCCTCTTATAAAAGGCCCCCACCTCTACCTCATTACACACACTCCTCAAGCCTTTGGCTCGGCCAAACCCTTCCCATTTACTCTCTCCAAATCCCTCTCCTAATCCTAGAGGATTAACTTTGGGAAGAATCCTTTCAAAGGAAGCCTTTAGGCTCAACTCAAAAGGAGTTACACTTTTAAAGGTAATTCATTCTCTCATGTTCATTTGATTTATTTTGCTTTTCCAACCCCCTAAACTCTTTTTATTTACTTCCTTTGTAACAAAACCAGTATCTTAAATATACTAGGATGTTGTTATAAGATTTATTTGAGCTACAATCTCACAAAACTACATCAAATGGTTAAAGAACACACGGTTTCCGTGGATGGCGAAATTCTGCCTCCCGAAACGATGATTGTTCAACACTCATTTAACACCTTCAAAGGTGGCCATTATGATGTCACTATTTTTATATATGATATATAATATGTTTATGTTTTCCTTAAGCTTCTGTTTTTTTCATTTTGGGCATACCTTTATGGTTTCCATTATGGGTAAACACGATATCTTCATTTTAGAAAGTGCGGACTACCGCCCCCTAAAAGTGATTTGATTCGTTAATACCATATGTGGGATGTGTAAAGGATAAAGTTAATGATATTATATATGTTATTATACTGGAATTATAATATACTCTTATATCATTATGATTCCATTCCAGAAAATATGAAATAGAAATGGAAGTAGCGTTCATGCGTACGTACGGCTTACCGTCTCCATGAACGGTGCATTTCATTTCTTACCTTTAAATGATTATGTAATATTATAAATTCATGTATGTACTGGATATATATGACATATATGATATCTACATCATGAATACCATTCTGTATATAATGAACCTTTGACCAAATTAACAACATGTACGTGTAAGAAGTCTATTTTTGACTTAAAAACCAAATACCGACAAAATGAACATTATTAACTTAACTGATTACATGATGTTCACAACATGGTATAAAAGGAATAATGAACTTGAAAAGATTCATAAACAAGTAGAGATTAACTCATGTTTATTATCCTGGAGATTAAAGAATGGTTGGGTCAAGTCGGATACGAGGTATGGGACTTTGTCTCAATCTCCTTTCGTTGAGGCATATTTTATTTTATAAACAACTTTCTTTTATTCGGTGTATAAACCCCATTGACTTTTACGTTTATTCAAAAGGAATCTTTTTTATACGAAGCGTTTACTAAACAACAAAAGGAAATGTTTTTGTCGTACGTATGCGGCGACAACGACTTCTCCGCCGTCGTGACCGTTATTTGAGTTTCGGCTTCCTCTACAAGCCATACCTTCTTTTTAAAAGAAAAATAAATACCATGTTTTACTTTTCGCTTATTTTGGTATTGAAAATGGCTTTCATAATGTTTTTATAGCAATGTGTTGTATTGATATCTCGTGATTGAAATGTGGAAATTTTATGTTTCCTTTATGCATGTTTTATGTGATATGATTATGTTATGGTTCTTGGGCATTATTATGAAGACGGGTGGTTCCGTGATAAACTAAGGGCGGGTGAGCCCGTTATAGCTCTCCAATGCATTTGGTAACGCGAAGGAGTGAAACGTTAAGGTTTCTCCGAAAAGATTTTAGGGAATATACTGTGATGGGTATTCCAAACGTAACCAAGAGGGTTACTCCCTACGTAAGAATGTTATGAATGCCTCAAGTTACCTTTATGTCTTATGATTTCTATGATTTATTCATGATTTTATGAGGTATGTTAAAGTGCCTATGTTTTATGGGTAAAGTATGATTTCATTCTTATGTATTTATGAACTCATGTTTCCTTTACATGTTTTTTTTATAACCCATACTGAGTTTTTATGCTCATCCCGAGTTTTTGAAATGTTTTTCACAGGTCAAGGGAAAGGTACATGATAAGATGATAGAGTCATTGATGTGTCAAGAAATAATCCATCTTTTATTTTAAATGTGTTTCCATTGATGGGAATGAAGAATACTATCTTTATGTAACCACTTTGTTTATATGTGGACTGTAATTCAAGTTTTATGATCTAATTCTCTAAAACTCTAAACCCGAAAAGATCCTCAATGTGTAATCTTGTAATAACTCAAGATTAAGTAAGGTTTAAGGCTGGGGCCTTATAGTTGGTATCAAAGGTCGGTTTAGATAACTTTATTAGTTAGAATTCTATTAAATGATTATCCAAAAATATTTTTTTTTTGAAATGATATAGCATTTAAAGATTACCATGTTGCTTCATCTAAGACATGTTTGTTCAGAATGGTTTTCCGCAGAGGAAACAGGGAAGCTGTGCTAGGAAGGCATACAGAAGGAAATAACCTTCCGAATCAGCATCCAGAAATGGTCGGAATTGGAACTGAACAGTTTGTTGCAGTAATGGCGTAGTTGACTCAAGCGATAAATGGCGGTGGTATCCATACACGAGATCAGCCAGACCAACCGCAGAGGAACATGTCAGTGGTGGAACATTTCATGAGGCAACATCCACCATCATTCAGAGGTTAATCTGACGATGTACTAGCTGAAGGGTGGATTAAAGCACTGGAGAAGATTTTTGATGTCATGGGGTGTTCATACAATCAAAAGGTTAGTCTTGCTATTTACCATTTGGAGGGTGAAGTAGATCAGTGGTGGTCTATGGTTAAAAATATCAGGGACGCCGATGAGATTGATGCTCTTGACTGGGATGAATTCAAAGGTATGTTTCTTGAGAAGTATTTTCCTAAGGCTGTTCAAATTAGGATGGAAAAGCAATTCTTGGAATTGAGGCAAGAGGGAGACTCAGTGGTTGCCTATGAAGAAAGGTTCACTCTATTGGAAAGGTATGCTCCAAATTTTATCCGGGACCTTGATAGTAAAATCAATCGTTTTTACTCAGGATTAAAGCCAATGTATCGAAGGGCATTAGCTTCTCGTGAGTTTAAAAGTTATGAAAAGCTTGTTCGATGTGCTGAGAAGGTTGAAATGGAGTTTGCCGATGACCAAGTTTTCTATAACAACCAGTAGAAGAAGAGACCGAGGTGGCAGGAGAAAGGTAAGAATTCTTCAAAAAAGTTTGATGGTAAGAGAACTAAGTTTCCAGTTTGTGATAAATGTGGCAAAAGGCATGCTGGGGAATGTCTTCTGAATTCTGGGAAGTGCTACCGATGTGGTAAGATGGGACATAAGGCCCGTGATTGCACTGAAAAGGATCAAGGTGATGGTAAGAACAAATTTGATTTACAGTTAGTGAAATGTTATAAGTGCAATGAGATGGGTCACTATGCAAACGAGTGTCCGACAAGGAGCTTGAGTGATGGGAAGCAGTTAGACTACAAGCAGAAAGGGTTAGTGAGATCCTTTGCAACTACTTCAGCAGATTTCGGGCCATCAAATGAAGTTTTATCAGGTACTTTGTTTGTTTTTTCAGATTATGCCAGTGTGTTGTTTGATTAGGGGTCTACACCTTCATTCATCTCTGAAACCTTTTCTAGTAAAATGGGAATACCATCTCAAGAAATGACACCTGAACTTTTGTTAAAAACACCTGGGGGAAGTGTCGAGGCAAAAAGAATTTATAAGAATCTTCCTATCCTTATCTGTGGAAAGAACCTACTTGCAAACCTTATTGTTCTACCTCTAGTAGAGTTTGATGTTATCCTGGGCATGGATTGGCTCTCTATTTACCATGCTAAGATTGACTGTAGAGCTAAAGAAGTTTCTTTTTAGAAAGACTTTCAGTTTGTTTACAAGAATGAACCCTTACTTTTGATAACATATCAAGTGGCCGAGAAACTTATAAAAGATGGAAATGAATGTTACCTTGCACACGTCGTTGAAAATAAAGGAACTGTTCAGATTAATGATGTGCCAGTGGTAAATGAGTATCCTGGTGTTTTTCCTGATGAGTTGCCTGGATTAATACCAGATCGGAAAGTTGAGTTTACTTTTGACATGGTTCCTGATGCTAAGACAATTTTAAAACCCCCTTATCGAATGGCACAAATTGAACTTTTAGAGTTGAAGGAGCAATTGCAAGATTTATTAGAGAAAGGTTTCATTAGACCTAGCACATCACCATGGGGTGCTCCTGTTTTATTTGTTAAAAAGAAAGATTGTTCTATGAGACTTTGCATTGATTATAGATCCTTGAATAATATCACTGTTAAGAACAAATATCCTTTGCCTCATATCGATGATTTGTTTGATCATCTCCAGGGAGCTGAGTTTTTTTCAAAGATTGACTTGAGATCGGGGTACCATCAGCAGAAGGTAAAGGAGGAAGATATTCCGAAGACCGCATTCCGTACGAGATATGGCCATTATGAATTTGTAGTAATGCATTTTGGGCTAACCAATGCACCTGTTGTATTCATGGATTTAATGAATAGAATTTTCCATGAGTTCTTGGATAAGTTTGTGGTGGTTTTCATTGATGATATTTTGGTGTTTTCAAAAAGTAAAGAGGAGCATGAAAAACATTTAAGGGTTATCTTGCAAACCTTAAAAGAAAAGAAACTGTATGGGAAATTCAGCAAGTGTGAGTTTTGGTTGCAACAAATTTCTTTCCTTGGTCACATTGTTTCTAAAGATGGAATAACTGTTGATCCTGCAAAAACAAATGTTGTGGAAGAATGGCCAAGACCCACAAATGTAACCGAGATTCTTAGCTTCCTTGGTTTGGCGGGCTATTACCGAAGGTTTGTTAGAAATCTTTCACGGTTATCTAGTCCAATGACTAAGCTAACTCGGAAGGGTGTTAAGTTTATCTGGACAAAAGAATGTGATGATTGTTTTCAGGAATTGAAAAGAAGATTGGTGAATGCTCCAGTTTTGGCACTACCTTCCAGGAATGGTGAGTTTGTTATATACAGTGATGCTTCATTGAAAGGACTTGGTTGCATCCTAATGCAGAATGATCAGGTAATTGCTTATGCTTCACGACAGTTGAAAACTCATGAGGTAAATTACCCTACACATGATTTGGAATTAGCTGCTGTTGTTTTTGCTTTAAAAATTCGGAGGCATCATTTGTATGGAGTAAAGTGTGAAATATATACCGATCACAAATGTTTAACGTATATATTCACTCAGAAAGAGTTAAACATGAGACAAAGGAGATGGCTGGAATTAATCAAAGATTATGATTGTACAATTCATTACCATCCGGGAAAAGCAAATAAAGTGGCTGATGCTTTGAGTCGAAAAAGTAATGCTTCATTAACAATGTTGCGTTTGGAACGTGATCCTTTGGTTAACGATTTGATGAAATTTGGCATAGAAGTTGTTGGTGCAGGAAGTCCTTCTGTTTTGTTTCAGGTATCAGTGAGATCATCTCTATCAGATAGAATCAAGCAAGCACAGAAGCAAGATAGTGAGTTGCAGAAAAGGGTAGAGCTGGTTGATAAAGGTATGTTGCCTGAATTTAACATTGATAATGATTGCGTTTTGAGATTTGGGAAGAGATTGTGTGTGCCTTGTGATTCACAGTTGAAGAGAGAGTTGTTATGTGAAGCTCATAGTTCTTCGTTTTCAGTTCATCCGGGAAGTACTAAGATGTATAGAGATCTGCGGGAGTGTTACTGGTGGGATGGAATGAAAAGAGATATTGCTGATTTTACTGTGAAGTGTTTGTCTTGTCAGCACGTTAAAGCAGAGCCGCAGTTACCGAAAGGGGTGCTTCAGCCTTTACCAGTGCCAGAGTGGAAATGGGAGAATATATCCATGGACTTTGTTGTTGGATTACCAAAGACATCTCGAGGTAATAATGCAATCTGGGTTATTGTTGATCGCTTGACCAAATCTGCTCATTTCCTTGCTATACGAGATACTTTCTCTCTTGATCAACTTTCCCGTTTGTATCTTAAAGAGATAGTCAGGTTACATGGAGTTCCTCTCTCCATTGTACCGGATCGTGATTCCAGGTTTACTTCTAACTTTTGGGAAGGCCTTCAGAAGTCGTTTGGTACTGAATTAAATTTTAGTACAGCTTTTCATCCTCAATCAGATGGGCAGTCAGAACGAACAATTCAGACATTGGAGGATATGCTACGAGCTTGTTCTATGGATTATCAGGGAAGTTGGGACTAACATCTTTCATTGGTTGAATTTTCATATAATAACAGTTTTCATTCCAGTATACAGATGGCACCATTTCAGGCATTATATGGGAAGCGGTGTCGAACTCCAGCTTTCTGGGATGAAGTGGGTGAAAGAAAGTTGATGGGACCAGAATTGGTAGAAGAGATGGCAGAAAAAGTTCAGCTGATTCAGAAACACATGAGAACATCTCAGAGCAGGCAGAAGAGTTATGCGGATAACCGGAGGAAGGATCTATCTTTCGAGGTAGGTGATCATGTTTTTCTCAAGGTTTCTCCTTGGAAAAGCGTGATGAGATTTGGTAAGAAAGGAAAGTTGAGTCCAAGGTTCATTGGACCATACGAAATTCTGGAAAGAGTTGGATCAGTTGCATACCGAGTGGCTTTACCTCCGAGTTTATCTCAGGTACACAATGTTTTTCACGTTTCGATGTTGAAAAAGAATATGCCAGATCCATCTCATGTTTTGAGTCCAGAGGTAGTTCAGCTGGAAGCGAACCTATCTTATGAGGAACAACCGGTCCAGATTCTTGATCACAGGGAGCAAGTGTTACAGAATAAGGTGATTCACCATGTAAAGGTTTTGTGGAAAAACCACATGATTGAAGTGGCAACATGGGAATCTGAAAATGCAATGAGGGATAAGTACCCCCATTTATTCGATAAGTAAATAAATTGCGGGGACGCAATTTTCTAAAGGGGGGAAGGATGTAACATCCCAAGTAAGTAATGAATAATAGATATTTTTATCTATGTCTATTAATTCTTAAGATAGTGTTATAGAGGCTTAAAATGAAAATAAATACAATCTTATGCATGGAATACACTAATATTCTTAAAAGATTGTTTTACTGCCTTTTGATGGCAAACCATTTTTGAATCTATATTTTGACAATTTTATAAACTATGTTTGTCAAAATAAACTTATTATTTATGATTGGGACATCAAAATTTACCTTGTGTGAATTTTTGGTATTTTTCTGACAATGTTCATTTTTTTAATGAATAGTGAAAAATACTGCATTTTACAACAAAACTGCTTTTTAACCTAATTTATTTATATGATTAGATTATGTTTTGAATTGTTTTTGAAGTGAAAATAGAATATATTTTTACCATTTTATCCAATGGTGGTCATTGGAATCGATTTTATTTTGAAATTGGACTTAAACTGGTGTCAATCTTTTGATACTTATTATTTCATAAAAACACGCTATTTGCTCTGGCAGCGGGAATTAATTATTAAATTAATTAATGTGAATTATATGATTTGAATTTTGTAAAATAGACTTCATTTTTGAATTCGGAATATCAATTATAGCTTAGGGTGAATTTTTGGTAATTTTCTGAAAAACATCAATTTTTGATGAATAGTGAAACCACTAAGTGGTAATCAAGCAAACTGATTTTTCAGTTAAATGAAAGTTTATCACTAATGTGTATTGAATTTTGAAAATCCGACATACATGGTTGTCATTAAGAAATAAAATGTGGTTCAATGAGATTATAATAATTTTTTGGTGAATAGCAACTTATTAAGTTCTTAATCGCGATTAGTGGTAATTAGTGTAGTTTAAGGTATAAATAATGCTTTAATAAAATGAAATGACCTAGACACATGTCCCAACCTCATTGGTTGTGTCATGGCCGACCATTACATGCCATGGGTCAACTTGGGGACCCCATGGATCAACTTTTTTTGGGAAATGATATAAATTACTTTTTATTTAATGTTAAAGTGAAAATGACACAAACATAATATGTTTTACGAAAACAATTTTTAAGTGGGGGTATATAAGTTCAAATTTTGATTATAAATATTCATTGGAAAGATAAAAATAATTACTATATCATAGTATTTTGTTTATAATTTTTAGACATTATATAAATTGAATTATTGGTGACATAATAATGATGCAGTGATGACATCATTATTTGACGATTTAAATAAAATAGAAAGATAATGTAAAATCTATGAACTACACATGTCCAAAACCAATTGTATGAGTGGATTTCGAACCCTTATCACCTTATCCACGAATTATATCACTGTGGGACCTTTTGAAACCGAAACACATTTTCAAATAAACTAATATTTCTTTACTTTCCAAAAGTGCCCCTCCTCTCCTCTTATAAAAGGCCCCCACCTCTACCTCATTACACACACTCCTCAAGCCTTTGGCTCGGCCAAACCCTGCCCATTTACTCTCTCCACATCCCTCTCCTCATCCTAGAGGATTCCCGTTGGGCAGAATCCTTTCAAAGGAAGCCTTTAGGCTCAACTCAAAAGGAGTTACACTTTTAAAGTTAATTCATTCTCTCAAGTTCATTTGATTTATTTTGCTTCTCCAACCCCCTAAACTCTTTTTATTTACTTCCTTTGTAATAACACAAATATCTTAAATATACTAGGATGTTGTTATAAGATTTATTTGAGCTACACTCTCACACAACTACATCAAATGGTTAAAGAACATACGGTTTCCGTGGATGGCGAAATTCTGCCTCCCGAAACGATGATTGTTCAACACTCATTTAACACCTTCGAAGGTGGCCATTATGATGTCACTATTTTTATATATGATATATAATATGTTTATGTTTTCCTTAAGCTTCTGTTTTTTTCATTTTGGGAATACCTTTATGGTTTCCATTATGGGTAAACACGACATCTTCATTTTAGGAAGTGCGGACTACCGCCCCCTAAAAGTGATTTGATTCCTTAATACCATATGTGGGATGTGTAAAGGATATAGTTAATGATATTATATATGTTATTGTACTGGAATTATAATATACTCTTATATCATTATGATTCCATTCCAGAAAATATGAAATAGAAATGGAAGTAGCGTTCATGCGTACGTACGACTTACCATCTCCATGAACGGTGCATTTCATTTCTTACCTCTAAATGATTATGTAATATTATAAAAGCATGTATGTACTGGATATATATGACATATATGATATCTACATCATGAATACCATTCTGGATATAATGAACCTTTGACCAAATTAACAACATGTAAGTGTAAGAAGTCTATTTTTGACTTAAGAACCAAATACCGACAAAATGAACATTATTAACTTAACTGATTACATGATGTTCACAACATGGTATAAAAGGAATAATGAACTTGAAAATATTCATAAGAAAGTAGAGATTAACTCAAGTTTATTATTCATGAGATTAAAGAACGGTTGGGTCAAGTCGGATACGAGGTATGGGACTTCGTCTCAATCTCCTTTCGTTGAGACATATTTTATTTTATACACAACTTTCTTTTATACGGTGTATAAACCCCTTTGACTTTTAAGTTTATTCAGAATGATTCTTTTTTATACGAAGCATTTACTAAATGAAAAAAGGGAATGTTTTTGTCGTACGTATGCGGCGACAACGACTTCTCCGCCGTCGTGACTGTTATTTGAGTTTCGGCTTCCTCTACAAGCCATACCTTCTTTTTAAAAGTAAAATAAATACCATGTTTTACTTTTCTATTATTTTGGTATTGAAAATGGCTTTCATAATGTTTTTATATCAATGTGTTGTATTGATATCTCGTGATTGAAATGTGGAAATTTTATGTTTCCTTTATGCATGTTTTATGTGATATGATTATGTTAGGGTTCTTGGGCATTATTATGAAGACGGGTGGTTCCGTGATAAACTAAGGGCAGGTGAGCCCGTTATAGCTCTCCAATGCATTGGGTATCGCGAAGGAGTGAAACGTTAAGGTTTCTCCGAAGAGATTTTAGGGAATATACTGTGATGGGTATTCCAAATGTAACCAAGAGGGTTACTCCCTACGTAAGAATGTTATGAATGCCTCAAGTTACCTTTATGTCTTATGATTTCTATGATTTATTCATGATTTTATGAGGTATGTTAAAGTGCCTATGTTTTATGGGTAAAGTGTGATTTCATTCTTATGTATTTATGAACTCATGTTTCCTTTACATGTTTTTTTTATAACCCATACTGAGTTTTTATGCTCATCCCAAGTTTTTGAAATGTTTTTCACAGGTCAAGGGAAAGGTACATGATAAGATGATAGAGTCAAGGATGTGTCAAGAAATAATCCATGTTTTATTTTAAATGTGTTTCTATTGATGGGAATGAAGAATACTATCTTTATGTAACCACTTTATTTATATGTGGAATGTAATGCAAGTTTTATGATCTAATTCTCTAAAACTCTAAACCCGAAAAGATCCTCAATGTGTAATCTTGTAATAACTCAAGATTAAGTAAGGTTTAAGGCTGGGGCCTTATATTCTATGTTCGTTAGAGTACCCGATATGCAACAAGAGGTTTCTTTGAAATAATACGTTGCACACAAGGTCGAGTTATACAAAAAAATAATTATATAATATTAATATTTTAAATGGTATTTATTTCCTAGCAGTTGTAAGTGCTGGAATTATTAAAAATATCAACAATTTGATTATACATTTTTGTAAATTTTCTTTACATTTTTCCAATATAAGTCAGAGGCCTAAAATGTTAATTAATCTAAATTTAAGCATAGATACTCTAACATTCTTTATAAAGTTGATTTACCACCTTTTAATGGAGAACCCTCCTTAAATATAGTTATGGTTACTTTTATATGTTCTATTTTAAAAAATAAAATTCTTTTCTACAATTGGGATATCAAAATTATCTTTTGGTATATTTTCAGTTTTTCCAGATAAAATTCATTTTTAAATAATAGTGAAAAATATTGTATTTTAATTCAAAACTTCCTTTTAATCTAATTTCTTTATATGGTTATATTATATTTATAATTGTTTTTAAAGATCATTTATATTATATCTTTACCATTTAATCAAATGTTGGTCATTAGAAGTAATTTTAGTTTGAAATTGGACATAAACAACTATCAATCTTTTGATTGTTATTGTTTCATAAAAACACACTTTTTATATTGAAAATGAAAATTAATTTTAAATTAATTAATTCAACTTCTTTGTATTTAATTTGAAAAAAATATATATCTCTTTTTTAATTCATAATATAAAATATCGCTTAGGCTGAATTGTTTCTATTTTTCTGAAAAACATAAAATTTTGATGAATATTGAATAAACAGAGTAGTAGTTAAAAAGCTGTGTTTTTCATTTAAATGAAATTTTACCACTTCTAGGAATTTAATATTGAAAATCCAAAATTCGTGGTTGTTATTAGTATGTTAAATTTTGTTTAATAAGATCAAAACATTTTCTGTTCAATAGTAACTCTTGACTTATTTAAAGTGATTAATGGTAAATAATGAAATTCAAGGTAAAAAAATATATTATGATAAGATAATATTACCTTAACACTTGTCACAAACATATTGGACTAGTAAGGCCAACCAAGACAATCTATTTGTGAGACTTTTGGAATTTTAATGCAACTTGGGTAAGATAATGATATTAATAACATTTTATTTAAAGTAAAAAAATATCATAAACTCATATTATTTTGTGAAGAAAATTTAATGTGGGGTTATATAATTGATATATTTGAATATAAATATTCATTAGAAATAGAAAAAGACTTTCCAAATCATGGTAATTTTTTTTATATTTAAACATAAAATAAATGATCTTATTTATGATGCAGTAATGATGTAGTGTTTACCTCATTAATAAATGATTTAAATAAATAAGATTATAAAGATTAAAATAATATCTAAAACATATACAATTCTTATTTTATGATTTTATTTCTACCTTGTGTCTTCTTATCTTCAACTTTGAAATTTTTTGGGACTTTAGAAACCAAAAATAATTTTATAGTAAAAATATATTTTCACACTTTCCTAAAGATCCCCTTCTACCCCTTATAAAAAGCCCTCACCTCAACCCATTCCCCACACTTCTCAAGACCCCTGGCTTGTCTAACCCTGGATAAAATAAGTTTTAATATACCTCTCTTCAACCTAGAATCCTTAATCCATGTAGAATACACTTTAAAAAGTCATTTTGGTTCAAACCAAAGGGCTGTTGCCCGGATTAAAGGTAAAAGATTCTCATAAATTCTATTCTTTTATTTTACATCTCCAACCCATAATCACTTTTTATTATTTTATTTTATAACAACACCAATATACTCAATATACTAGGATGTTTTTATGATAAGTATTTTTACTACACATTCACACACCTCAATTTAATGGGTAAAAACATATTATTTCTGTGGATTGAAAACTAATGCCTCACAAAGTGATGATTGTTCAATTATCTCCTACTGCCTCTCATGGTGGCCATTAATATGGAACTATATTTATATATTCTATATATAATGTTTATGTTTTTTATTCTTATGTATTTTTTATTTATAGCATTCATTTATGGTTTCCATAATAGGTAAACACGATAATTTCATTTGAGGATGTTCAGACTACCGCCCCCTCATAGTGATATAACTCATTAATGACATATGTGGGTCATATAAAGGATGGAATTAATGATATTATATATGATATTATACTGGAATTATTATATACCTATGTATCTTTATGTTTTAAATCTATTAAAATAATAAATAGAAATTAATGTAGCATTCATGCGTAGCTACGGCTTACCGTCTCCATGAACAGTGCATTTCATTTCATACATCAAAATGTTATATACAATTAACAATACATGTATATATCAGATATATATGATATATATGATATCTAAATCATGAATAACATTCTGGATATAATGAAATTTTACCACATGAAAAACTTGTATTTATAAGAAATCCATTTTTGACTCAAGTACCAAATATCGACAAAAAGACCATTAATTACATAAATGATTACATAATGATTATAACATGGTAATAAGTGATTTAAAAGTAATTATAAAGTTGAAAACGGTTCTTAATCAAGTATAATTTAACATTAGTTTATTATTCATGAGATTAAATAATGATCGGGTCAAGTCGGTCACGAGGTAAGGGACTTCATCTCAATTTCCTTTCATTGAGGCATATATTGTTTTATACACAAAATTATTGTATATAGTGTATAAACCCCATTGAGTTTTACATTTATTCAAAAGGAATATTTTCTCTACAAATTATTTTACTAAACGATAAAAAATAATGTGTCTTTTAACGTACGCGGCGACAATGACCATTCTGCCGCTGCCTATATTATTTGATCCATGGCTTCCTAAACAAGTTGTAATGTTTTTAAAAGGAAAATAAATACCATATACTATGTTACATATTTTGGTATTGAAAATGGTTTTGAAAATGGATTTATGATTCGTATATATTTAAATTGTATATTGTGATTGAAATGTGGAAATTTTATCTTTCATTTATATTTGTTTTATGTGTTTTGAATATGTTATGTTTCTTGGGAATTGTTACATATATGGGTGGTTTTGTGATAAACCTAGGGTGAGTGAGCCTGAGATAGCTCTCCAATGCATAGTGTAACGTGAAGGAGGTAAACATGAATACTTTTCCTAAGAGATTTAGGGAATATACTGTGATGTGTATTCGAAATGTAACTCACATCATAGGTATGCAAGCTACAACCTAAGTATGTTATGGATGCCCCAAGTTTCCTTTATGATTTGTGTTTACTATGTAACTATTTTGATTTCATGAGTTGTGTTAATGAGGTTATTTATGTATTTATTGGTGAACAAATGTTTTCAATCTTTGTTTTATATGCCATACTGAGACTTTTATGCCCATCCAATGTTTTAAATTTTTTTTACAGGACATAAATATGAACAGGGTCATGGATGGGATTATGGAAAATTCATGTTGTCTAAAACATCGGACTAGACATGACATGCTTTTTTATGAGATTTTATTTTATGAAAAAATGGAAAATTAGTAGAAGTGTCTACTTTCTACCTTTTGAGATGTAATGTAATAGTTATGGCCTAATTCTCTAAAAATCTTAACCTAAAATGATCCGCAATTTGAATTATTCATATAATTGAAGATTATGTAATGTTTAAGGCTAGGTCCTTATAATCCTGCACATTCTTACATGGTTTAAACATTGATTAAATGATTAAATTATGATGAGAAATTTTTTGGTTACAAACATTATGTTATTGTGGAATGTATATTAAACCCAATTATTTTCATGGGTTCCAATACGATGAATTATTTTTTTGATATTGTGGAAAATTAGGTATGATATTTAATATGCCATGGTTGGTCCCAATATCTCACTATATTAAATTAGGGAAATATTGATATGTCATATGATAAACAATACTGGTATGGGGAGTGACCCATGTTCAGTAAGGGGCTCTGTCCAATATTATAGTCTTGGGAGTGACGCATTACTAAAATGATGGTTTAGATAGTGAACCCAATACACTATTATAATATACTAAGTGACACATTAAAACGAATAAAATGATTTTATTTTCATATGTGTATGCCACAAATATATGTATGATTCCAATGGTGTTCACTCGTGGTTCATGTTTGTTGATTCTATTATGATTCATGTGTTATAAGTAACAATTATATCTTTCATGACTTAATGATATGACCTAGGGTCTATAGGATATTATATAAATATGTATTTTTTATATTCTCTTTACCTAATTCTCAATATATATTTATATATCCCTTATTTCCCCTTATTGAGAATTTCAGCTCACCCTTCCTTTCGTTGCCTTTCCAAATGTTATGATATATGGTGATATGAATTATATATCTATAAAGGGATATAGTTATGAATTGCATTGTTTTATTTTAAATATATCAGATAATTCATAGTTTTTTATGTTTCTATGATTCTAATTTAAATATATATTTATTATCATTGATTATGTGTTGGATTAATGTATTGAATATTCATCTTTAAAGATGTTATTTGTATCTATGAGAATTTTGGTAATTAAAAATAAAATTAATTAATATCATGAATGAATATGATAACATAGTTATGGGTTCAATATGATATAAATATGTAAATTTTATTCTTTTTATCTAATAATATTATATCTATATATAACTCATTAATTTTCAAATTACCATCCATTCGTTAAGAAACAATAAAACATGTCAGTTGTCGATTTAATGCTCTTATAACATAACCAAAACTAAAATGATATAAAATTAAATATTTATAATCTGAATTGTAAAATATATACATATATCATATATGATCTAAATATATGCTCATTAATAATCTAATATATATGAACACCTATTTTATGAAATTAATTAAAAGAGATAAAGACTATTTACATATTGTATTAACGAATGATAAAAAACTATCTGATATATAAATATATGAACTTATAGATTATAAATATGGATTATAAAATATTACAGTTGTAATTAATGTTCTTGATTATTTATTTTATGAGTTTAATTTAATTAATCAGGCCATTTTGTTCCAGGTCAAAATTTATCCAGATCAACAAGAATTTTTCATCTTATATTTATCCATTAGATATGTGTTTCATATTATGAACCGAATTTCATTTATGTAGTATATATACTACTTAATTGATATATAATATCATGAATAATATTTTATTATTTTTATTTTTATTTTTATTATAAGACATTTCCGTAAATGGGGGTTTTCCAAAATTTCACTCAATTCGCACTTCTTTAATTCCTCTCAATAAGGATTATTCGAGACCTTTTACATAATTTGGATAAAATTTGCCTTGTAAGTTTTTATAGTAATTTTTATCACACGATTTATCAACACCATATACCCTTATAACTAATCGATAAACAAATTAAAATTGAATAAATTTCATAAAATTTATTTTGACTTATGTGTTTCCCCTATCATACATGTTTTCTAAAAAATAAGTTTTTATTTATTGCAATATTATTATTAGAATGATATCATTTCATATATGTTGTTGTGATTTTTACCATTTATTACACATTAAGATTTTTGTCATTTTTCCACATTTTATAAATCAACCCCATAACAAATTTTCATGCTTTACAGTGTTATGTTTCCTATAATGGATCCATATAACAAAAAAATCATATCGGTGAGTTAAAGTATTTGATGTTGATATTTTATTTCCATTCACCGATTCTACACCACCATATAATTCATTATATTTAATTTTATATTACACAATTTTAAAATGACCATGTAATACAAATGAATGGTTTACTACACTTTTTACAACGTTGGTATTGAACAAATGTATTAATAAATAAAAAAAGTTTTTTCTTTTCACTTCATATATCCTCTCCTAATTTATCAAACATAATAAAATTTATATACAAGGATCAATTATTTTATAATTTTTGTATAGTAATGGTATTTGAAATATTTCGAGTCACATGTTGAGAATCTACCTTTGAATTCCACATGTAAATTCATATTTTACCCAACGGTTAAGAGTGAATTATAAAATAACCATTATGTTTTCACTATCACATCAATATTCATTATTAAAATTATATAATTTTAGTGGTCATATATTTAATTATTTATTCAATATTATATACTTATTATCATTTTAGATATATATCTTGGTGTATCATACAAATCAATTATTTATAACTGTTTTTTCGAAACCAATCAAAGCATCCTTTATGAGAAGGTTTATTTAATTTATATATATATCCTTAATTTTTTTTATTTTTAAAATGGGTTTATGTTGTTTTCAATTAGATAACTGAATTAATTAAATTTTTCATTATCATGTTTCCCCTTCGTTTATCAATTTTAAAATAATTGACATTAATACATTGTAATTCCAATATAGATGATAATTGGAAAGGTGAATATGCATTATTTACCCAAAAAAATTACTTTAATTTGATGAATTATGATAATTTTTTCTATTTTAGGAAAATGGGTAGAAGTTTTGGAATTCCATATATTTTTGTTCCAATGTGAATGATTATTGGAATAGTGAATATGTATTGTTTAACTACCCACCTTTTTTCTCTATATCATCTGTGATCAGGTTGTCCATTTTGAGGACATGGGTATGTAGATTGGAATTATTTGTAATTATTGACTAAAAAATAGGTATAATATAATTTGAGATTAGATAATCATCATTATATAGAGATTCATTTTTTAATTCAATGAATTGTTTCTTAACGAATAAAATGAAAGAAATTTTTAAATCTTAATGAGATTGTATAAGACGTAATCAAGTGATCGATAGGGCCTATAATTATTTATCTCCCCAATGCATCGACATGACTCATTATAAAAAATTTCTTGGGTTTTTTTATATATCTCCAAAATCAATATATTTTCAAGGAAGAGGGCACTGTAAACATGTTTTTGATGTAAAATTTTATATATTCCATAATTATAAGAACAATATTAGTGATATCCGTTTATTTATTTATTATCATATATATATATATCATTCTATCAATGTTATATTATTACTTAATTAAATAAAATATTTAATATTTTTATATTATGTAATCCATGATAATTTTTTCGACAGTTTTAGTTACATTTTTACCTTAATGTGGTTTTATGATATCACATTTCTAATCATTCCATTCCATAGGTTTTGAAGAAAAGTAGTACACATGAAATTTTAAAGAATAGCACATGTAGAATGTTTTTGGAGATATTGATGCATCTTGATATATTATGATGTTTTGTATATTTGTAGAAAATAAATTACCAATAGTTGATAAATACATGAGTTTTTCAATGTTTATGTTTTCAATATTTCTATAAATATAAAAAAACAAAATGTTAGTTGGAAGGAATGCATTGAAATATTATATTTATGACATGAAATAATGGGGTTAGATATGTCTTGGAATTTGTATTTTGTTTCAGTTATAGTATGTAATGTATCTATTTGTTGGGACATTATCCATGAGTGTGGGTTAGAGTAATAACATTGATAGCTGGATTTATATCCGCTGGAATGTTTGAAACCCATTATGATCAACTCCCATAATTTAATGGTTGGCATAAACACTGTGTGACTATTAACCTGCATGTCAAAGGTTTTAATCGCCCTATTATTCATTATTCATGACCTATATTCTTATACATTAACAAATGTAACCAAAAATACCATTTGGAAACTTTAATATATAAAGGTGATAATGGTTAAAAATATAAAAATTAATCTATACATAGAACATAATATAATATACTCATATCATAATATTCCAAAAAAGTATAAATAGATAAAATAAACAACACGATAAGATCCATGGAATATATATATATATATATAATTAGAGTAATACAAATGTGGACTGATTACCTATAAATTAACTCTAATGTTTTTCCCCTCCATATTATCTTTTTTAAAGGCACCATAATCACATTTCCGTTATCCATACAAAAAGAATAAAATTTTCCCAACCAATATAATGTAATCCTTAAAACAATTGTACTCATAATTATGATCTATACTTACTCTCATGTAATATAATCGAGAAAAAGTAATCATATAAATAATCTATCTGTCATGTGTAAATGAAATCTATCTAGTATTTATTAAATAAATTATCACAAATATCTTTTTATGAGTAAGTGTGTGTGCAAAAAACATCAAAAAATTATTCATGTATACGAGAAAAAAGTATCCCAAATTTTAGTGACATTATTCAAGAAATCACTCCCTATAACTTATGGCTACATACATTTTGTACCAAATAAATTCCTTATTTCTATATCTGAGATTAGTAAGACTATGAAATATTTAAATTTATACAATTATAATTCCATAATGTATTTCTACTGAATTCTAATTCTACATATTTTACATGCATTCAGGTATAATCATGTTTGAAGATTATTATTGGACATAGAACTAGTAATGTGGGAAAGTGGTATTAATGAATAAGGAAATTATGAGTCAATATGATATCAAAATCATGTCATTAAATCCAAGGTGTAACTAATAACATATTAATTTAGCACGTATTATCCCTTTTATTTCATATTTATAAATAAAAACATAATAATTATAAATATTGATGTTGTTAAATCATGTTTTATCCTAAAAACATTTACTAATTGATTTAAAATAATATCAAAAATGATATTAGTATCCTTGTATGTATAATATTTTATGATATTTATATGTCTGTCACTAGGGAAATATTATATAGTCTTACTTTTCAATTATCATGTAATTACAATAAAAAACTATGTCATAAATTATTACTTAATTATTTTTTGTTAGAGGATGTTACAAATGAAATCACACCACTTAATAATATTAAACATTTAATATTCAAATTGTGTTTATAGGATGTAGTCTGATAAAAATAAATAAAATTTAATATTAAATTGTTATATATTCATCCAAAAATGTAAAACACAATTATCAAGATGTATAATGTCAATATAATTTTAAAAATCAAATATTTTATTATGTTCAAAAATACCATAAAATTATGCTTTATCATAGACCCAAAATGTTTTCAAAAAATTTCTCTAAGAGTATGGGAATTGTATTAGGATCATGTATCAATTAAATTTAGAAAATATCATTGAGTTATTGAATCAAATATTAAAGAACCACATGGTTTTTGATAATAAAAAATAACCATTGAATAATTATGAATTAAATAATGAAAAACTAGAAATAAGTAATTGAAATGAAAAGAAGTGTCATTTAACTAAAATAATTAATGATATAAATCAGTATCTACCAGAACTCGAAAATTTTATATTTTTTCAATGATTTTATGACTCTATATGATAGAGTTAAAATGTGTCTATCTATTTCTATGGAAAATATAGGGAATAAAAATATTAATGTTTATTTTTAGTCTTTCCTCATTGAAATTTGGAATGATTGATGAAGATTCATCAATCCCATTATGGATATGAAAAGAGTCTAAATAGAGATGAGAATAATAACATTAAAATAATGATGGGAGTTATGTGAGAGGAAAAGAGGTAAAAATATATTATAAAAAATATCAAATTAATTTTTCATGTAAAAGGTAACAAAATATTAAGGAAATATTTCTATATGTAAATACTAAATACCAATTGGGATACCACCAGAGACACATAATTTCCTTTAAACCAAATTGTTCTTACAACACCCATTGACTATACAATCCAAAGTCACTGGTCACTCGATTGTCCTCATACCCAATGTGGGATTCATCTACCCTCTTACCTTACTCTATTATCCTCTATGTTCTAAATTCCATTTCATGTCAAAACCCTTTTAAAAAACATATACACAGTATTTAAAATGCTATATCTACATTTTGAGATCGTGACATTCTTAAACTCCCCACATATAATGTTAATATCACCGAGAAGTTTCAATTGGATTTTATATAAAAAACCCTAGAGACTAACTTCTCATTTCCGATCCCTACTCTAAATTCTGATCGTGGTGATAGCCATGCTAGAGCATTAATTAAACGATAGGTATAACCATTTTTAATGGTTCATTCTAACAACTGTTGATGATACATATATATTATTTGTAGTGTATTAATCCATTTAAATCTTATAAAAGGCATAAAAAATTACTTTTGAATGATTAAAAACATAACAATATTGTTTGGATACATAGAATTTATTATGAATGGTTTTTAATCCAAATAGAAGAGATGGTTGTAAGAAACATCATTAACTCTATTTATTATTAAAAAATAAACAATTAAGTAATGTAATTTTTCCTATGATTTACAAATTTTCATGTACCTTATTTCATAGACACTTTAATAAGCATGTGGTTTTCAAGCCTAAATTAAATATGGAATTTGATAACATTTAAAAAGCATTAATAGTCATTGATTAGTCAAAAGAAACATTTTTATAAATTTTAATTGTTTGGTATTCGGTAAACAATAGTAGGCCCAATCATAAATTTCATTCCAATTTAAATAATATTTGTAATAGAATAAAAAAACATCCATATAATTCTGTATAATGTTCTATTTGGATATATGACTAGTAAATAATAATGTAGGAAAATGAAACTTTATAAATGTAATACTTCATTTATCTAAGAGTTTCCTCTATATATTGCCAATAATTATCTTAAAAAATTTATTTTCTTAATTCTAATGGGCATAAATCTATGGGTGGTAACATATGCTAAGTTACACTCATTACCCAATGATTTATGAAAAGTGTACTAAAATTGGTTCATGAATATTGGATCGCTATCAAAGATCACTGTCATTGGAATATCATTAATCTTGATGATCTCAATGAAATATAAAATCCTTAATTCATTAATGAAATAAAATTTAATATATTAAAAATAAAATATTATGATTATTTGATCTATTAATTACCATATAGTAATTTTACAACTTACCTATAATGTAAGAAAATTCATGATGTTCATCATTACATCATCCCATTTCCATATTGATGAATTTAGTGGATAAAGGGAACCTTCATGCACATGTTATTATTTACTAACATCTTGAAAGTTCATATATCTAGAAATAAAACCCATGATGTGACTTTTAAGTTAAAGACCCCAAAATCGGTGATAGATGTCATGAAATAATATTGTTGAATCCTATATGGGACTCCAATAACAATGAATTATACCTATTCAATCCCATATACCCCAATATATTGTGATCTATAACACAAAGTTTTATATGTGGTAAGGATAAATATTTCTAATACCAACCAATAAGGATCACACAACTATTTAGGTCTATCTAAACAATAATGTAATATATTTAGTATATTGATGCATTTAAGGAATGGTCAATAATGTATTAAAGAAGTACATATTATATTTCTTTTCTCCCTTAGCAGACACAACTACATCATAGTAGATCATAACCACAAGCTAAATTAATCTATACTATTATTTTCTCTCAAACACCTATTATTGGTAAATATTCTAGGTAAGAGAACTAACAACATTATTTTCATTTATTGGAATATATAGGAATCCATTTTAAATCTAATATATATATTCAACTCACAATCCCTACCGCATATTCATATATTGTTAGGAGAATATTTATAGGATGCTACTATAGCTAGTTAAACCCATGAATGACACATGAAAATGATATCACCCCCAAAACATTATTTTATTTACTACGGTAGCCTATATCAGATCATTTTATTCTAGTCTAATTAATGAGAATTAAAATTGATATATGTAAATTAAAAAACTCGATGATCCTCCCAAAGAATGTATCACAGTCTAATAGAAGAAGCATTATGATATACCGTGAACCACGCCCTGGGAATAAGTATCAATACTAGAGAAGTTCATCGGAAAATTTTTCACTATTTTTTGGATTCCATGTAATATTTACACTAATAAAATTTAACACATTGACTTGTTATTATTGGAATAGGGGTACTATTCATAGAGAAGAACTAAATTATGAATCAGTAATATCTCATGATTCTTTAAGCTGATCTATGTTCAAAAACAATATAGTTAACCTCTCAAGGAATATTAGAATTTTACATTTAAAAATTCAAAAAAACCATTTTTAATGTTACATGATATATATATTGGAATTCATAGATTAGAAATTGTTATTTAGATATCTTCTCATACATTAGATATTATAGTATGGAGTCTATGAAAATTATTAGATATCATTTATGTTATTCCAAAAATGTTCAGTAGAAAAAAATTTCACCTATAAAATATTAAAAATAGAGTACATGAATCAGTGGAATATAGCCACCCTAGATTTTCATACATTATCATTACAAAATTTTTCCTCTATAATTAAAACATTATAAAAATAGACTCCCAAAGACCATATGAGTCTAGTAAATTTTGAAACATGGAAACAAAACAATAGTGCATAAATATGCTAAATTATCTCCCACTATGTTATTCGTGAATATAAAACTTCTTATACAAATCCAATACAATACATATATTCATATCCTCGAGGAAGGAAACAAAAAAAGAATTGTCCTTAGATTCTTTGAATGGGTAAAAAAGAGAGATATTTAAGAATAACCATTAGTGTAATGGTATGATAACATAATCAGGAATATAGAAGTCCATTCCATGAATATTAATGATCATAATCATGAATCTTGTCATAATTCATGTCAGTTCATAAGACATTAATCATAAAGAATTAACGATAATAATTTGTGAAAACAAAACATAAGAATAAAACATGTATTTTTAGAAGACATATAAGAATTATTAGTTAATTACGTAGTAGTAGATACATTTTTTTCCAAGGCCTTCATAGTGTAAATAGTCCTTTACTGAACCGAGTTCATACCTATTTCTAGAACTGTATTACTGAACCGAGTTCACTGATAATTCCAACCCTGTAATACAAAAATGATTTTTCTCCTAATTATATCCTTGTGTATATCATGAGATATAAATGTTTACCTAATGAATTATATGGAGATATAGGTCCCACCAAAATAATAATGAAACTATACATACATGTTCAAAAATTCATGAAAACCCATATCATAACCCATGAAATGAAATTGTTTTCATAAACTTGTAATAATATCTATTTCTTTATGAAAATGGCATGTTTCATAATCATTTATTCAATAAATAACCCATGAAATGAAGCAGGTATAAAATTCATATTACATATGTAAGTGAACTAGTAGTCATAAGAATTATTCTAGGAAAACATAAACCGCTCATGAATGAATACAAATGTAAACATTGGGTCATTTAATAGAAGGTAATGTCTTACATGAATCGATGTTATAATTGATAGAAAGCTATTTAGAAAGTTATTTAGAAATCATATATAGAGGAAAATATCCATTATTATTTGAAAATTATCCATTAAAAGATAAAAACCTCTTGAATCCTGTTATCTCAAAAATCAAATTGAAGTGATATATTGAAATCATTGAAAATCATTTGGAATCATTTTTTTAGACACATAAAGATAGAATGAATTTTTTTTGGAAATAATTTTCCGAAAAACATATAAATTGAGATCAAAAACGTTTTGAAAAATAATTTCATTTAAAGTTCATTTAAAACATCTCAATAAAGATTAAAATCATTTGGAAACCTGTTTTCCATGAATACATAAAAAATAAATCCTGTCATTTTTTTGAAATGAAATTAAAATCCTATAAAATTTTATTGAAAACATTTTGAAAAGAATTACATTTAAATGTTATAAATGATTATCCTAAAATATTTTTAACCCTATTTTCCATGATAACATATAATGTAATATTAAAAATAATTCCCTCAATGGTTATAACTGAATCTTAAAGAAATTTTGACATTAAATTTCATTGACACATACTTTGAATAAATATAATGAAATAACGGATGATAATACCATTTCATTGAAAATTATTTTTAAAAAAATTCATAATAATTATCCTTATAAATATTCAAGGGATGCTTAAAAAGATTAGCAGTTTGTAATTCCATACATGTCGTATGAGGTAAGAAAAACATTCCATTTTCACGGTAGTAGGATATAAAAATTAATTATTTAGAATGTTACAAGAATATTCAATTATTGAATTAGTAAATGGGAATATGTTAAAATTATTGTAAATTTTATAGTATAATTTTAAAATAATCATTGAAAATTATTTTATAAAACAATTATTTTAAGGAACACATAATCTGACTGAAGAGAGGGTAATGTTTGGATTTTATAAAAACACATTATTAAGAATCTTATGTAACAAAGAGTTGATAAATGTTAACAATACATGAATATACTATGAATACCTAGAGTATAATAAAATTTATTATTATTTTCGAGAGATGGGTCATCTGATTTCATCAAAGGAATCATAAACATAAACATTGTTAGAAAGAGATAAATTGTTTCAATAATATTTAATCACTTGGTATTTTTGACACATACTCACAACTTAATAAAAATTAAAATAAATGAATCATATAATTTAACTAATATAAATATATTCACAATATAACATGTAGAATGTTTTTTATACACCAATAAAAATGAATTTAGGTGAAAAAAAACATGAGTCTCGAAGAAGGAAAATTGAGACAGAAATATATTACCTAATAGCTATATTTTTAAAAATAATCATAAGAATGAAATAAAAAAATATGTAAATTAAAATACCCATAAATTTATGTAATTGAATCATATAATTCATCCATGGTAAGTATACATACCAAAAAAAGTAATGGGTGGGGAATAAATCAATCATCTCACAAAAATAAAATTGGTGATGTAATTCTATTAAATTGTGTATTGAATCTCATCATATTTGTACAAGTTATCTATAAAATAAAATTATGTTTATTATAGTTTTTTAAATAATAATAGTATTATTTTTTAATACCATATATTTTTTAATTATGAACTTATATTACCTTATTTTTAACAATCATATGTTAAGACGTTACTTCGGGTAATATTTTATTTGTTCTTTGCATGTGTCTTAATTCGTTATATTGTTAGTTGTTATATTTATATCATGATATAAAGAATATAAATAATGATTTAAATATAATTTATATTAATCATAGGAGTAGTATAATATTCAATTAAATATATAATTATGTAATTGTTTACACCATTCTTAAAGACAGTAAACTGTATGTACACATAAACATTGTGTCCATTATTATTGGCATATTGAGAGATTGAAAGAAAATAAAATACATGAAAATATATATTATAATTACAGTATAATTATTATTCCACATATATCATAAAATATCAAAAAACACATACTTAATACATTCCATTTTTTTTGAATGAATAACATCATTTTGAGAGGGTAGTATTCCACACTTCCTCAAAGAGAATTATCGTATTTACACCAAATGGAAGATGCAATGATATGTGTTGTAAAATGATTAATGAATAATAAATTCATTTTAAATTTAATATATTACATATATAAACATATTTTACATCATAATGTCTACTATGAGATTTCAATAATTAAATATTTACAATCATCATTTTGTTAGGCAGTATTTCTCCATACAGATAAACAATATGTTCGTTAACCATTATATGGATGTGCGTGTAAGTGTAGTTATAAAACATTTCATAAAAACATGCTATTATATTTATGATAATGGTTCTATTATAATATAATTTATTAATAATTGTTTAGGGGTGGATAATTTAAATAAAATAAAATAACTTTAGGAAAAATGATTCCACTTATTTTGGTAACTCATTTTGGTTTTCACCAAAGGGATTTATTGGGTTATTTTCATCCCAATGTAAAAATTATATGATTAATTTATGAATATTGAGGACTTATTTAATAATATATTGGATGAGACAATGTGTATTTAGAGGTTTGAGGATGTGGTCGACAAGGAGCCCTTTTATATTATAGTAGAAGCGACACTCTTGAATGTTTTGGGAAAAGGAGATCCACCCACATTTTTCCCATGTAAAGTGGGTCTAATAATAGACCAAATTAGATAAAAGTATATATCTTGTATAATTATTTCCATTAAAATTTTCATGGAAGATTATATAGGTCATTTGTACCCATAAGATTATTGTTTAGTCCTTTATAAAGAGGAATTTTACCTTAATTATTATAATTAATATTAATCACATTCATTAATATTTTAGGTCAAAAAATAAGTTCACATTATTTTAAATTAGAAATTATTATTATTAAAAAAATTAACCCATTTTTCCATATTCCAATCAATGATTTGGAATATATTAATTTAAATTTAATCTGATTTCCATGTCAAGAATGCATTTTTTTAGGTAATAATTAATCAGAATTTTTCACTATTTTTATATTAAATTCCAAAGGGAAATCTGATTCCAATTAACCAAATATAATTCATTTATTAAAATATGATATAATTATACTTTAAAAAAATATAAAAAAAATTTAACATTATAAATTAATTATAAGAAAAGTCATCATAGAATTAAAATTAATTATAACTTACTATTTATCCAAAATATGATGTTTTTATGAAAAATTAGATAAAATCACCATAAGATAATTTCAACATTATAAATTCAAAAAATAAATTTATTTAATCAAATTTCATTTTGAAATTTTTCTAAAATTAACTTTATTATTTTTCATTATAGCCCAATGAAATTAATTTATTTGAAGTAATACTATTTTTAAACATGTAAATAATTTCCCAAATATTATTATTCTCATTATCGATGTGTTTTATTTATATAAAACCATAATATATAATATTTTAAGTTTATTTACTCTTATTCATATTAGTATGTTAAATTCCTAGGTTACAATAATCTCATTTATTTAATTATAACAACAAAATAATACAGGCAAAAAACATAGTGTTTCATGTAATTTACACCATGTCAGTGTTGCGTGTACCGAAAGACAAGTCAATGATGTGTCAATGAAATTTTGGACAGTTATATTTATTATAAAAAAATATTTCCAGTGTTTCATGAAATTAATAATTTCAAAAGTGTAAATTAATTCGACAAAAAATAATTCACAATGTCTGAGGGGGCTAATTACCCCTTAAAACGATATTCTTCAATGAATTTTGTTTAGTTTCTCAAAAGTTTAAAAATATAATGTTAAATTCATAGATACCAACATCGTAAAAATTAGTACTAAAACATTCTTTTAAATTTTAATTCAAAACCGTAATAGATATCATATGTATCATTTAATACGGTTCTCATATAATAGTACATATGCTGGGTGTAAATAATAAACCTGGATGAAAATAAAAATATTTATAGGGAGTGATTGATATCATTAATCACAAACAATATTATAATTGGACAGAATTTGAGGGCCTCAATTTATTAAATATATGATAATTTAAAAGGACATCGGAACAATAAAAATTATAGAATTAAGAAACACATTTTATTTTTTTGATCATTATCTTATATTGGAGAAATTATTTTTTGATTAATAGTCTAATGAAATATAATTAAATGATAGAGATTTATAAACTGAATTTTATTCCTTCTTTGTTCTTTTAACTATTTTTAATTCATTAATTTTCTCATGAAATGGATGTACATACATTATTTTTGATTCTTGATGCACTGAAATCAACATTTAACAGATATTAAGCTGCATAAATGAATGAGATGTATAACTATTTATCTATAATTATTCACATAAAAAATATGGTTAATACGTTAATCTCATAAAAAATAATTTATCATTTTTGATTCAATATAAATAATTATTCATAAAAAATAATTATGTATTAACTAGGAAATCACGTAATCCATTGGCAGGCATGAAACCCTCATCATCCTTCAGTCATGTGTTTAGGACCTGCGACCTTTCTAGACTTGATTGGTTGTAACCCGATATACATGATGTCCATTTATAAAACCACACTAATATAGTTTCAAAAATAAATATTATATACTTTCGTTAAATAAGATTAATAACCAAATAGCTGTTTAACCAGGTTAGAAATACAACCTCAATACGTCAAAAAACTATCTTGGTTGTTACATTAAATGTTCATTACTGGTTCTGAATATAATTCTTCTAAACGATGAAAATAAAAAACTGTAAAAATAATGTCATGAAATCAACTTAACATTGATCCCCCATATATCACAAAGAATCTTGTGTTGCTCACATTCAAAACATGTGATTTCCCTCGTGGTAAATTCTCTTGAATCTGGTAATGTCATGAATTAACCAAAAACATTTCTGAAAACATTCATTCTTCATTATTACATATATTAATGTATATATTACATTTATCCAACAATTTTTAATCTTCATCCAAGATATCATAAAGTAGTTGTCAAAAATTCCTCAATTAGATCGAAGATAATAAGTACCATCCATTTTATTTATTCATATACAATATATCATTATCCATACAACAATATCTTAACATAAGTAATACATTTTGGGTTATCATACCATAGTTAAAATATCACATTTTCATCAATTCATTTTTCTATTCCATTATAAACATTCATCATAATATTTTATATACATTGTGAAAAATGTAAATGTGAAAATATTTTATCGTTTCACCATCCATATAACATAATTAATAAAAAAACATTGATTATTCCACTTCATACATAACGAATAAAAATGATATATCATCATATTTCTTAATAGCTTAATCATTTCACATTTTATATGTAGTATCATCATTAATAGAAAAATAACCATTACTCATACCACCTTGAGGGTTTTCTTTAGGTGATTTCATATTTGTAAATTGAGTGGAATAATGATCATTTATTCCACACCAAAAACTCTTAACAATAAATTATGACTTATGGATTCAAACATTCTCACTTATTTAGTTAACCAAACTCACCATACTCTTTTTTAGTCACATTCATTGTGTCCTTATTTTCCATAGTCAATACATATTATTGTTCCTCTAATAATTTCACATAGGTGATTGTTTCCACATTCTAAAAACAATGGAAATCCAATATTTATTACTCCATGGTGTCCATTACCAAGTCTCTCAGTATACCTCATTATTAATTTTCCTTAGTGATCATGTTAGTTTGTTAAGGTACACATTGTTAATCAAGTTTTGTGAAAACTAATTATCCATGAAAACAACATCATTCACTCCACTGATCATCCCACTTGACTTCTCATCATCATACCATCCATAACAGTCCATGTTATTCGAGTTCCATCTAGTTCCCTCTATTAAATAAAACAACAAAAATATGGTGATCATTACATATCATAGTAGAAAAAAAATATTAATGAAAATAATAACTTATAAGATGACTTAATCATGAAAAAATCCTTTATATAAGACACCATAGGTTCATCATAGGTTACTAATATCAAAAATATATTTAAATCCTTCAGGATGGTTCATGAAGTGTTTGTGAATTCCGAATGTATATACCCTTGCTTCAAAGGAAGTGTGATGTAAAGCCATTTTTCATGTACCCGATTACCATGATTCTAGTCCATAACATCTTGTTGGAGTTTTTAATCAAATGTACATCTATTCAACAACCAAACCAACATGTATTATATATACATGGATGTATTTATAGGAAACTAATTACTCAAATATTTATGGAAATTCTCACGCACTTTGTTGTTTTCCTTATCCTTAGACTTATCCTTATACATCTCCTCTAGGTTATCGCTAATGATTTTTCATTTTAAATTCCATAGTTTTACTAATAATTTGATACAATACCACCTCTTGTGATGCTTAAATTTCATAATTTAATATTACATTACTTTTTTGGAATACATAAGTCATTAAACAATAGACATCCAAAGTTTATATTTGTATATGTAAATTGGAAACATAGAAACATAAAACCTGGTGCATAAATGAGCTACATTATCACCCACTAGGTTATTCATGACAAGACCACTTCATTGAAACATCAATCAAAATACATATCTTCATAATATTGTGTATGGAGGGAAACATTATATGATATTGGATGCTTAATATGGGTAAACAAGGGACATAAATTTTTATAATCATGAGAATATCGGTATAAGAAAATGATCATGAAAATAGAATATCATACCCTACATATCAAATATCTAAAACATGAATCGTGTCATACAAATTGGAATTTGATAAGTCATGAATCAGAAAGAAATAAAAAACATAATCCAAGAAATCATAACGAAGGAATAAAACATGTAATTTTGGCTGACCCAAATGTATATATAATTATGTCCATAGTAATAAATTAAATTAATCCCTAAGAGTTTTAGTTGAAAAATTCATTTACTGAACTGTGTTTTTTTTTACAATTCTAGCCCTGTATTACTAAATTCAGTTCACTCCTCATTATATCCATATAATTCCTATATATGTTTTCACCTCATTCCCATCAGGAAAATCCCATGAAATATAAATCTCTTCCCAATTCATTTGAGGGAGATATAGGCCCCACACATAACATAATTTATCCATACAGTCATGTTCCAAAAATTAATTAATAATCATATCGAAACCCATGAAATTAAATGGGTGTCATAACTATGTAATCATATCATTACCTATGGAATAATATAGGAATCAAAATAATTTAATTATTTAATATCCCATACATGAAATGGGGTTCGAAAGAATATATCCCATGGAAATGAAATGGGTGTTAAAATAATTATTCCAACAAAAAAATAAACTATTAAATATTGAATATGAATTGATCCTTTGTATCATTTTCTAAAATGTAATTTCTATTATCAACTAATGTTATCATAGAAGTAAAATATCATGTAATGATATTGGGAAAAAATTTCATGAGGAATATATATTATAATTATTTTACAAAGTCTCCATAAAACATAAAAACATTTTGAATACCAATTTATGAAAATAAACATGAAGTATACTAAAGAAAACTTTTGAAACAATTTGTAAGCCTTTATCATTTAATACAAATAATGATAAGAAGACCAATACTTAAAAAACGTTTCCATTTAAAATATATAAAAGGATTTTGAAAAAAATTTCAACCCCAATTCATTGAATTACTTTTCAATCTTAGGAATTCATCTAGAAATATTTTTGAATTTTGTTTCTTCAAATAATATAAAAGAATGTTGAAAATATTTTTAAAAAAATTTTACTTGAAAACATATAAAATAAGATTAAAAATATTTTTTGGAAACTAGTTTCCTTAAATGAATATAAAGGAATAATTGAAAAAAAAATTAAAACAAATTTCCATTAAAAATAATAAATGAATCATTAATATCATTTTATAGAAAATATTTCTTGAAAACATATAATGTAATATTAATAACATTTTGGAAAACAATTTACTTGAAACATAAATTGAAAACATTTAAAAAATAATGAAATTTTATGAATATAATTTCATTGAAAATTATTTTTTAATATTTTAATTAAAAATAATTCTTTTAAACATGCAATGGATTATTCACATAAGTGATGGAAGGTAAATCTTGTGTGTGTGGTATGAAGTAAGAATGACATTCCTCTACACAATAAAAGGATAATAAATTCAATGTTTAGAAATAAAAAATAAGTCCTTGGAATTATTTGTTAACATAAAATTTGGTATCAAATATCATTGAAATGTTATATAATAATATTAAAATATTCATGGTGACCCTTTATTGAAAAACATTGTTTTGAAGTAACATAGATTTCTGACCAAAGAGAGGGAAAATTTCAGATTTCAAAAAAACAGAACATTAAATATCTTATTTACAAAATACTAGAACAATGGTATCCATAAAAGAATATATAATGTATAAACATATGAGGAGAAAATTAATGAATGTTCCTAATATGTGGATCATATTATTTCATCAAATGAATCATAAACATAATCAATCTTGAAAAGTGATGGGATTATTTCTATAAAGTCTAATCACATGGTTACATTGAACCATAATCCAAATATATCAAAAATGAAAATAAATAAATCATATTATTTAATTAAAATAAGGATGTTAATAATATATATTATTAAATGGATGTATATAAACCTGAAATAATAATATAGGTTCCTAAAAAAATTGAGTCTCAATGAATGAAAATTGAGAATACTATTTAACTAATTTGTAAACTTTTGAAACATATAACCTATAAAAAAAGTATCATAGAAATATATGTAAATACTAATAAATTTAATTATAATAATCAAATATTTCATCCATGGGTTGTATACACATACCAAAAATGGAATGGGTGGTGAGTAAAGAATGTATCTCACAGAAATAAAAAGTGATATGAAATTCCATTACCATACGTCTTTACTCTCTTCGTACTTGAACAAAATTCATGTAAAATTAATTTATGAATGTTACAAATATTTTATGGATGAATATTATTATATCTAATACCAGATATTAATTTATTATGACCTTATATTAACAGCATGTTAACAATTTTATGTTAAGGCTTCAGATCGGGTAATATTATATTTGTTCTTCACATGTGTATAAATTTGAAATATCATTGGTACATATAATTACATCATTATTTCTGTAATTTAAAACATAAAATAAATATCATGTAAATTATTTATATTTTTATTATAATAGTCTATTGAATATAAATGTATTAAATGGAATACATCATTTATGGAGATGGTATGTCGTACATATGCATGGACATTGTTTCCATTTTAATTTTCATATTAAAAGAATGAAAGAAAATAACACACATATATATATTATTTATATTTTCATTATTAATTTAGATATATCATATGATTTAATCATACATATCTTTAATACATTATATTTAGTGAGTTAATTAATAAAATATCTTCGAGGGTGTGGTAGTCCACACTTCTTCAAAATAAATTATCATATTAACACCAAATGGAATGTATAATGATATATGTTGTAAAATTTTTAAATAATATTAATGAAATCATAAATATAAAAAATATATATATAATATATAAATATGGTGTCCATCATAATGTCCACCATGATAGTCAAAAGAAAAAAAATGAACAATCATTGATTCATACCTTGGTAGTTCACCATACAGGTAAATAGTATATCCATTAACCATTAAATGAATGTATGTAAATGTTTAGTTTGAACCTTTATCATAAAATAATCCTAGTATATTACGGATTTTGTTATTATAAATCAATTAAATAAGTCATTTTAGGTGTTGGATAATATAATTCAAATAAAAAACATGAGGGAGAATGATTCCTCATATTTGGGTATCTCGTATTGGTTTTCACCATAGGTTTTACATGGATTTCAATATTCTCTAGAGGATGATTTTGTGATCATAGTAAGGTTTTTGATGAGATATTTGGGAAGATATTGGTTGTGAAAATATGTCATGACCGGTGTGAGGAAGTGGGAGGAGAGGATAATGTCTAATAGTGGTGGAGGAGTGACACTCTTGTAAATTTTTTGAATAGAAATTCCACCCATGTTTTTTCCATGAAAAGTGGATGAAATTATGAAAATAATTTGAGATAAGGGAGGATTGGGTTGAAATATAGCATGACAACGGATCTTGGGAATGTTTCTATGTTGTTTCTACACTTATGATTAATGTTTTTTCTCGTATTAGGCTTAATTTTACCCACATCATTGCAATTAATTTAAATAAATTTCAATAATTGTTTTTTCAAAAATTTAGATTAACATATTATAAATAATAAATTTTTTTAATTTAAAATATGTGGATTTTTTTTCTAAATACATATCATATAAGTGGAAGAAAATAACATAAATTTAATCTCACAATTGAGTCAACAATGTGGTTTTAAAAGTAAAAATGATTAAAGGATTGCTCTATTTTTATATTCAATTCTATAATGAAATTGTTTTCAATGAACCAAATTTGAATTTTTTATAAAAAAATAATCTATTTATAATTTCATAAAAAATTAATATATAATATAACCTTATAAATAAATAGGATAAAAGAGTGGTTTTGAAATAAAATTTATTATTTTTCACTATTTATCCAAAAATGATGTTTTTGAGAAAAATACCACTAATTCACCCTAATATAATATCGACATTATATATTAAAACATGAATTTTAAATTTTAAAATTATATTTTGAAATGTGTCTAAAATAATTTAATTGTTCTTAAAAGAAAGCCTAGGAAAAGACTTATTTTGAAATTATAGTATTTTAAAACATATAAATACTTTGCGAAAAATTGTATTTTTCATTATAAATATATTTTATTAATATAAAAAAATTATGTAAAATATTTTAAAGGTAGTTATTACTATTCATATTTTCAGGTTTATGGCTAGGTTAACATTATATCATTTTATTCATTAAAAAAATAAAATTATGCTTCAATGAGTCTTAGTGTTGCGTGTAACATACACCAATTCAGTGTTGCATTTAGCCCAGGCCAATTAAATCCCAGGTGAAATTAATGTTTGACTTTTTGATTTAATATTTTTTTAAAAAATTATGTGTTGTGTGAAATTTTAAAAATAAACATAAATTAATTGGGGAAAAAGTTTGACAAAATCTAAGGGAATTACATGGAAGAGTTGAATAATAAATTCTATAAATAAATTGGTTAATTAATCTATAAATGAATATATATATATATATATGAAAATTTTCACCACTATTTATTAATATCTTAATTTATAGTACTCAATAGACTCACTTAATAGTAATGATATCATGAGTTGTGATCGATCTTGAAAAGACGCCATGATCACATTAATTGGCCACATAGTCATCGATCATGGGTAAGTGATATAAAAATTTCGTTCTCAGTATATTTAATATCAGTTATCTATATATAGTTTTTACTAGAATTATGTTTTTTACATAAGTACAATGAAATATCATGGAGATTAGCTCAGTGTGCATACACTGGAATAGACGAATCAAAGAGGGGACTGAGGAGAATAAGTGATTTAGAAATTTTAAAATTAGTACATATAAAAAGAAATAATAACTTGTTATTAGGAATTGATTTACAATATTATCATTGAAAAGAACACACAGAGATAAAGAAACTCAATTTATAGGGTTCACTACTCTTGGTGAGTAGTTTTGGAAGAACTCGTAATTTTACAAACTTTTTTTGAATTTAGTATTTTATGTAATTTGATTTAGAGAACCATTAATTATATGTTGATCTGAATGGAAAATTATGTTTTGTATACATATTACATAGTATAGATTTAATTACATGCAACATCATGTTTAAATGAATCATTTCATACAATAATATTTTAATTTATAATATGATAGTTGTCACCTATCCATTATAATAAAAGGTAATAATATTTTGAACTAAATTGTTAATTTATATATTTTTTTCATATGTATAAAATATATAAAATGTATATCATGTTTTTATAAATAGAAAAATAATCCTTTGAATGTGAATTAATTAGTGTTTGTAAAACATTATTTTATAAATAATATATTATTCATACATAGAAAACATAATTTGAAATTAATTTTCACCATATTTTAATGTTTATATGACAAAATTAAGTTAATTTTTTAAATAATAATACATAAATTATCTTAGGATAAATTTTTTGGATTTTTTCTAAAAATATTATTTTTTTGATGAATAAAAACAATATAGAATGTTTATTAAAAGCCACATATTTACATTATTTTATATATTAATGTATATTTTAATTATATTTAAGGTATAATTAGTAAAATTTTATAAAAATAAGAAAAATTCTGGTTATTTAATAATTTTATACTGAATTTTGAATTAAAAACATTATAAACATTTGAAAAAAAATTTAAAGACCTTGTTCTTTAACAGGTCTATAAGATTAACTTTAAATTTAAATTTCCCTCTTATGTAAATCAAATTTATAAAAATGTATTAATTATTTGGAGTCATCAATATTTATAATTTTTAATATGTTATATATTATTTTGTGACAATAATTTTAGTAATAACATATAAAATTAATTGCAGTGATTAAATTTAAAAAAGGGTTTTGGCGCATTACATGCATTTGTATTAAAATAATTCGTAAACTCATATATTTTATTTTAGAATATTTATTTCATACATATAATTATTATTTCTAAATTATATATGAAGTATAATTTTAATTTTATACTTAAATTATAAATTACCTTGGTAAATTATAATATACAAGTTACATTGGTTAAAAAATCATAAAGGGTAAAACTGAGTAAACATAATGACTAAGGGAAAACATGATAACTAATTTTTATTTGGTGGAGGTGATTCTCAACAAATTAATTCCAATTCTTATATATTTATAACATTTGAAGGCAGATGAGGTAATAATAACCTCCAAAGAGTGAATATATTTGGGCACTTCAAAAATGTCACCCCTCCCCAATTACAAAAGGGAACTCATTCCCATCACTTATTCACATTTGTAAATGTGTTTATATAGATAAAAACCTAATATAATAGCTTAAAAAATTACATCAATTTTTTTTATAGAATCTTTATTTTTGGTATAATACATACCGTGGATGGTTTTGGTGAAAACCTTAGTAGATTACTCGAAGAATTAGTATCATTCTTGAATGTGGTTTTTTATTTTATTTATTCGTATACATCTATTAATTATTATTAAACCAGGATGATATTTTTAACATGATATATTAGATATAATTACATATTTATAGGTTAATTTAATGAAATAATTACATCTTTTATTCCCTCAAATAGATTATGGAATCACAATTCCTTTGTGTGGCAGACAACCTCCTCACAAACCGATGTCATTATTTTTTCTCTTACCACTTCTTTAATTTTGATATGAAGGAAAATTTAAAGATTATATATGATTTTTTGAAAATAATTGTACATATAAGGTTATTATATCATATTTACCTTTGTAATTATTGTTAAACGAGAGAAACGATAACGTCGTTGGTGTGTCAGGAGGATAACAAACACAATAACCAATGTGATTCATGTTTAAAAAACACTTTACATGGAGGGAAATTAGGATATATTTAATGAATATATAATTAATATGTATAATATATATGAAATTATTTTTAATATTTAAAGGATATATATTAATAATTATTTTTACGTTCTGTTCGTTCAAAAAATAGAAACATCATTCATTCAAATATACTGCCAATCTTCTCAATGAACGTTGTAGATCATTTTATATCATTAAAATTATCGTATTCCAATAATTATTTATAAAATGTGTATATATTATAATTAATTAATTTTTTACATTATCTAAATCATATTACCTTAATTAATGTAAACATTACAAAAATATTAAACCAAAACATATGTAAAAATCAATGGAGTTATTAAAAAATGGTAAATTTAACAAGGATGTGTTAATAATAGGTTAATAAATTATCATGAGATAATTATATATGGTATGATTAATATTATTATGTTAATTTATAATATTTATAATAATTTTATATTTATTATAAATTATGTTCGTACTTGTTAAAATGGATACAAGTCTTAATTTAAGGGTATTTCTAGTCTATATTTTATTTCTGGGAGAGAAATTTAAATTCACCAATGTATTATGTTTTTTATTGTATATAGAAAATATTTACATTATATACCACATATCCTATAGTATTATTTAAATTAAATGTTTCATTTTATGATATCATTTATTATGGAATTTTTTTTGAAAGATAACCAAATAAGTAAGGGACTTCTAATATCTCTTATATTTCAGGGAGATGTCTGCAAACTCACAGCTCGTCTCTTTTGCAACACATATATAATATCTATGTGACATGATATATATTTATTATCTTTATTTTCATAATATTTATATTTTCATTTTAGGATATTATTTATTGGCTCATATGATTCAAGCAATTACTAATATTGTATGAGATATTGATATTTATTATTATATATTTGAGAAACACTCGATATTATAACATGTTTCATTTATGTGGTGTATATAATGATAATGACTAAATATTATTTTTCATCTTAATAATATTATGTATATTTAGATACCCATTTTATGATCTATCTTTAATGAGGTTTACATTTCAAAATTAACAAAAGTGGCAAGAGATTCTTTTTCCCACTTTTCCTTTTTTGACACAAACAATTTTGTTATAAACCTGGGTTCTTGTATAAGGTGTATTTATAGACCAATCAAACCAATATCATGAATTTATTTATACTTTGTATATTTTATGTTTAATTTAATGATATTCCTTCATGGTAAATACATTTTAATGTTACCAATGTGGTAAATATATTATGCTACAATCTCATTATATTATAGGTAATGATTGTTAATAAATTTCTGATGATAGAAACCTATGATTCATATCTCATGATATTTGTAAAATAATTTATTATTTGGTTATATTAATTTGACTCACTTATTCCATTAATTTCCCTAAAATTATGTTTAAAATAGATCAATATTATATTTTTGATGAAAATGTTTTGTTTTATTCCATGAAAAAAAACAGATTCTTCCAACAAAAATATTTCAAATTAATTTTTTTTAAAAAATTATTTTATAATTTTTCAATTTATTATTTCAATAAAATTTTATCCCTGTTTTATTTTTTAAAATAAAAATTAAAATGATTATTTATTTAATTTTAAAAAAAATGTCTATTATGATTTTTGATAAAGATGTGAATGAAACCTTCATTCAATATGTATGAGATGAATTAAATTTCCCATTATAAATAAAATATTTTCATTGACTATTAACTTATATGTTTTTATGTTTATTTTTAATGGTAAAATATATTCCAAATATATTATGTTTTAAATTGAATTTTTCAATGATAAAATTATATGATCCTCACAATATATTTTTAATGACGGATGCTAATTATTTTCCATCTATTATAACATCCATTGATGTTAATTTTTCATTTCTATGGATATGATCAAAATAATAAATTCATATTATATCTATTAATATATTATGATAATTATATCTTAATTAATTTAGATTTATTTAAATGGTTTATATCATGATGAAATTAATATGAAACCTTCTCTTTTCCATGGATATGCTATGAAGATTTTTTTTATGAAACAAAATTATTTTTTTGGTATTATCTTGTGAATGTTTTATGATAATTAGGAAAAAATGTATGATTTTTATTATTTAATGGATGTTAAATATATCCCACTCTATTGAATTATAAAATTATAAATTTTCTATGTTATTAGAGGCTACATGGGTTGATAGAAAAATATTGTAAAGGATGGTTCATGGGTATCTTTACTATCCACAAAAATGAGGGTACAAAGTTGGGTATCCCAATCATGAAAAATTGGTTTCATGGGTGGTTATCCAATGACCAAAAAATCAGTACATGGGTGGTTATACAAAGGTGTAAACAAGATGGTATATAGGAGGACATCTCATAATTGAATCGGGTACTTTGGTGTTTATCAGAAGACAAACATGTTTTGTTTTTCTTAGTAGATAGTGCAGTCATTAAATTATCTACGATTATGTGTATGACCCAATTATATGCCTTATTCCAATTCCATTATGTCATGTAACATTATCTTATATTTTTTTACGATTATTTTTGTTATCTAAATCCAATAATTATGAAATCAATCAATATTTTGGCTTTGATTTTTAGGGAATTATGTCTAATGGTTATAATCTTGTTTTTATACCATTATGATCATGTTATGATTATGTATACCCTTGTTTACAATAAAAAATATATGAACTCGCAATTTATTATTATTCCTTTCCCTAGGTTACAAATAATTTTTTTTATGTGGGATTAAAAATGCAGAAGATCAATATGGGAGGTATTTGATATCATCCCTGAATTCATAAGATTTCGTTCTATCTTTCAAATGACACTAAACTATTACAGTCTTTAGGTGTGTGTTTGGGTATTCTAATTTATATTAAACTATATATATATATATATATATATCAATGTAATATAATCCTACTTATTTATACTTGTTATTACATGATCTTTTTTAATTAATAGTTTGAAACTAGGAGGAGAAAACTATAGTGATATAACTGTGGATATCTCTTACGATATTTCTAGGGATGTCTCTAAGGATATTTCTATGTACGAGTCAACATATTTTAAAATTTCTAGGAATTTATTTAAAGGATATTGGAGATGGTTTCATTAAAATTATATCATTTTTTAGATAATTCATTATTATGTGGCTCTGATATAATGTTACATGGTTATAATAACTTTGAAAAGGGGGAATTGAGTTGGAATCAATCATCACCTTGTGAAGGAAAACCTGTTTTTATGAAAACCTAGTTTGACACTCGTTGAGGATATTCTTTCTAAATAAAAAAACTATAAGATCCAACAAAAATGATTTAAATATATGATGATAATGGATATCCTATGTTAAGAATAACATCTTATAGATTTGTAAGAATTTGTCTTAATTTCAAAATCTATTTAGTTATGTTTCATGTTTATGTTGTTTTCCATTAGGTTTTTTTATGACACAATTATTTTAGGATTTGGTCAGTGTCATGAACCATAATAAACTAGATTAAAATTTAATTTGATGGGAAACCTACATTATTATAATAAAAATGGGATGATTAATGGAGTGAAGGATGTTATTATTATTCCATATCTATTATCACAGTACTTAATTAACAATGTTAACCATAAAAAAACAATTAAAATTACAAAATAAGATACAAATATAATATTATGACAGTTTGGGTAAAGAAGACCAAGGCGGATTGATGTTATAGTATTATTTTTCGATGAATTTGGGATGTTGCAGTCATGTGATTGTCTCATACGGAGCGGAATAAGGTTTGAATATGGAAAATAACCAGAATAATTATGTAATTATTGGTAAAAAAAATGAAAATATCAATTAAAGAAATAGAAGAGAATAATGGCCTTCCTAAGGTATCATGAACTATTGAATGATTTAAATGCGAAATGTATGGGAATTAGGAACAATAATTTCCAAAGGGGAAGGAATGTGATGTGAATCATCATGGATGTTTGAGTAATGGTTTTTCTGTGGATGATGATGAGACTAAACATGTAATACGAATGGTTAGAGGTATTAAATTACAATAAGATGATGAATACTTCATGGTTTGATACTGATGTGGTTTTATAAATTTCTGTTTGTATTGGGATATAAAAAATATCAAATATAAAGGATTAATTAGTATATTTCATTGTATTTATTTTGAAAATATGCTGAATGTTACCGATGAATAATATAACTGGTCTAATAGAACCATTATATATTATGGAAAACACATGACTAAATAAAGGCAGTGTATAATATGATCTCTATGTTGAGAAAATGGTGCGAAATTTGGAGAAAGATATATTTGATATTTATAAAACAAATATGAAAGTATTAATGATTTTAAGACTGATAAATTAATTTTGATAAAGAGTTTATGCTCTCCTTGATATAGTTTAACCATTTTTTGATATAAGGAATATATGTGATAATCCATATATTATGTTAGGAATGAAGAGGAAAATATGTTTTCAATAAGTATTTATGGTAATACAGTTTATTAATATGTTCTTATATATTACAAAATGAAGGTGTTCCAATTTTCTGTATGTGAAAATTGAAATCTTCTTCATGGTATTTTGGTTACTAATGTTATGAATATTTTAAAAACATTAGCGAACTAATTTATATATTTTGAATTATATAAGAGATATAAGGTTTACCATTTATGGAATGGTATATATTGAAATTCAGATGATGTTTCAAATATAAATATGTTACTCCACCTTATTATTATTTATCCACATTGGATTACAATTGTAACCTATTTTATATATATATGAAATGATCATTTTTTTATAATGGATCTTACATAGTGCTTTATGCAAGAAAAAAAATCTGCCTTTTATCGGAAGTGATTTGTTGTAAATTTATCAAGGAACAAAATATGGATGAAATTATTCTACGAAATAAAATGATTTCATGTACGTGTATTTTCTTAAGTTGTTAGACTATATAGAAAAGGAATTACCCAAAATTATGAAAAGTATCATGAAATGAAATTTTTTTCCATTAATCACCATTTTCAATTATGTATATAAACTATTTTACACTAATTGGGCATCTGGTTGTGTGTTCATTGACCTTATATGGATCATCCACATTCTTGGGATCAATGTTTTATATCACTCTCTATATTTATTTTCATTTTTTTCCATGTCAAAATATTACCATACCACTAATATTTTCCTATATGGAAAACTAGATATGAGTTGTTTTAGTTAATTGTAATATTAAAAACATTCAATTTTTAAAATATGTTGTATTATGTATTTTTATTATAATTGGTTTCTATGAAAGAATTTAAAAATATTAATCCTTTGTCGTTTGAAATTTATTTTACTGAGAAATTAATTTTTAGTGAGGAAGAATGTGACACCATAAAATTTTTTGAAATTATTATTTTAAAATATAATATTTACTACATTTTTTGTTAAATGAAACACTGAATTTATCTTTCATTACATGAAACATTATTTTTTCTTACTGTAATATATAATACTATGTTTATAAATTTTTATATACAACATCGTGTAGGAAATAAATTTGATATACTAAAAATATATTATAATTTAAAATGATTCTTATCTCATAACTTATGGAAGGGTCTGTATGAATAGGATTATTTTTTTAAAAAAATTATATGGTTTACACTTTTATAAAATAAATATAATAAATTTGTATTGGTTAAAAATAAAATATGAATAATTTTTATTTTAAATAAATAATTTATGTAAAACTGAATATTTGTATGCAATGTATTAGTCATGTTTTAGACAAAAAATTTAAAATTAATTTATAAGAATTTTATAAAATATAGTTTATTAAATAATATACTTAAAGTGGAATACTAAAATTTGTGTAGTGTGATATTTTTGGAATTTTTATAAAAGGATTCATTTTTTAATGATTATAAAAAATACAAAATTTTAATTAAAAACATACTTTTTTTGTACATACCATATATTGTTAAATTATATTTTTAAATATTTTTAAAATATATTCACTTCATTTATATATCATTTCATCTAATTTAGTTATCTCTAGTTTTTATGTTTTTAATTATTTTTAAAATCCTTTTAATTATATCGACATTCTTTCTTTAAAACGTAGCTTTCTTATTACATTTGTGGGAAAAATTATAAATTATCCTTTTCAACCCTTTTTAATGTAATTTTGAAAAATATATTACATAATTTTAATGAGAATAATTTATAATTTCTAATCATGTAAAAATGAATTTTTATAGTAATGATTATTAAATGAACTTATAATTAATTATCGCGATTATGGTTAAAATGAGGTTTCATGCATTACATTAATTTTATTAAATTTAATATTATAGAATAATTGGATTTAATTTAACAAATTGGATTAAAAATTTATAAAAGAATTATGAACTATATAAAAAATTATATTTCATTTTTATTTTTGTACGATTCATTAACGTGGTAAATTAAAAGATTCATGTTGGAGTGGAATGAAAAACTAGAAGTGTCGAATTGTGAACCCATAAATAAAAAAGAATAACATCATTAAATGTGTTTTTTTTATTCATAGTTTTTTTCATAACCAATTAAACCATCCACCCCATTATTAATCCATTATTGTGGGACCTTATGTAATATTGACCTCTCGATAGTGAATTATTTTGTTTATTTACACAAATGCCAATCCTACCCATTTATAAAAGTACACCCCTCCCCTCACTTAATAACTCATATAATTCCCTTTGGTAAAACTTTTAAATTCCAAAATGACATACCAAGTTACTTCCACTCATCCTAGAATCCATTTTTTATTTATGTTTCCAAAATTGGGTGGATTTCCAATGGAAGTTACTTGAAAAATAGGTCTGATTTTTCAATTAGGGTTTTTATTTTATGGTATATTCCCCAATATTTATTTATAATTAAAAATTATTATATAAAAGACTTAATAACTTACATATAATTAGATATATTATGTTAATTTCATGACATAAATCCATCTCAATGTCTATTTAATAGGATACAAAATCATCATTAATGTATATGGCTGAATACTGCCTCCTAAGATGATGTCATTCATGTTTTAATTATCATCTCTCATGGATGGGTATGATATTGGATCTCAAGTAAATATATTATTTTACAATATAATTATATCTATGAATTAACTATTTAATATGTAACATTTTTACGTTCCATTCTATAGTTTCTACGATAACATTGATAATATGTACAAAGGACTACCACCTCACAAAGGATTGTGATTTATTTCTCACTAACGCTATACATGGAAGGTACTATTAATATAGTGAATTAACATATATGATATATATAGAAATATATATATGAATTACATATGATATATATCACATAATAATGACTCTTTAAGGCTGTTAAATTATTTTCCTTTCTTACATTCTATATTTTGAGAAAATGGAAATAACATTCATGAATACGTACAATCTATAGTCTCAATGATTGTAGTAGTTCATTTTAAATAAACACCATTATTGTAATAGATAAAATAAATACATAATAAATAGATATTTTTTATATCATGATTATAATTCTAGATTTTATGAAACCATGATCTATGTAAAAAAGGCCAAAAATACGGAATCAAATCAAAGGTGAAAAATGAAGTCATTATTACCCGAAACATAATTTTTACAAGGAATTGTATGTAAGAGGGTTATAAAGTGAAATAATTAAACATATATGGTATGATATAAATTATTATGATTTTTTAATATATATATAGTATTCACATATTAATTATACATTAGATTAGAATGTGTATGAATGATGTCCTGACATAAGGTATGTGGATTTGTAGACTCTATTTTATTTGTAGGAGACATATGAAAATTACCCACCCATATCATTCATTTATATATATATATATCCCATTTATATGGAATCCCAACATTTTAAAACATAAATTTTAATTAAATGGTTAAAAATAATGGATTTTTTAATGTTTTTATTATTACATCCTAGGTAAATGAAGACTATAACCAATTTATATTTATTAATATTTATTAAACTAAATATTAATTTTACATTATAGGGGATTATATGTTCCATGGAGTACCCGATACTCAACAAACAGTTTCTTTGAAATATCAGGATGCATAAAACATTGGATCATACTGAAAAATAACAGTATAATATTATTTTAAATGGTAGTTAACGCCTAGCCATTTTATTGGTGGTATTCGAAAAAACTGACAACAATATCGATATACATGTTTGGTAAATTTTGTTACATTTATCCCATAAATTTAATAGGATTTTATTAAGAAAGAATCTGATTTTAAGCATAAATACTCTAATATTAATTAAAAGGTCAATTTACTACATTTTGATGGTAAACACTCATTAACTATAGTTTTGGACACTTTTATATGTTCTATTTGAAAAAATAATATTTTTATTTATATTTAGGAAATCAAAATTTACTTGGGGAAAAATTGTGGTATTTTTCTGATAAAATATATTTTATAATGAAAAGTGATAAATATTGTTTTTTAATTAAAAACATCCTTTTAATATAATTTATTTATAAGGATATATTATCTTTTTAATTCTTTTTAAAATTTAATTATATTTTTTTACCATTTAATAAATTTTTGGTAATTGAATGTAATTTTACTTTTAAAATAAACATAAATAAGTGCGAATCTTTTGATTTTTTTATATCTTAAAAACATGGATTTTGTTTGGACAACAGGATTTAATTTTAAATTAATTTCTACCAATTCTCTGTTTTGAATTTGAAAAATGGTTTTCATATTCCAAATAAAGAGATCTAAATTATGTAAATAGTTTATTTTTTAGGTAATATCTTTATTTACTTCAGGAAAAAATTAATTTGTCATTGTTAAATGATAAATTTGGTAAATAAAGGTAACAAAATATTATTATAATAATATAAAATTACACTAAAATGTGTCTTAATACTACTAGTGGATACATTTCCAACCATGTGAATAATTGGGATGATTTTTGGATCACATAGAGCCACTTGGGAGTTATAATGACACATTATATATTTTAATTTAAAGCAATGACCAAAATTACATAAATGTATATCATTTAATAAATAAAGTTTTACATGGGGTTATATAAGTTATCAATTTGACTATAAATATTAATTAGGAAGCTAAAAATATTTTGTGCATCATTTTCTTTTGTATATAATTTTTAGAATTCAAATAAATAAAATTATTCAGGACACAACATTGAAGTAGTGTTCACCTCATTAATGAATGATTTCAATAAATAAGATTAAAATGTTTAAAAAAATATTCAAAACTATAACATTCTTATTCTATGATTTTATATCGAACATGATTTATCTTCTATTCTTCAATAATGAGTTTTAGACCATTATAAAACTAAAATAATTATATAATAAAGTAATATTTTAAAACATTCTTAAAGAGACCCTCCTCCCCCATATAAAAAGCTCTCAATTCTAACCCATTACTCACACTTTTCAATCCCATTGGGTTATAAAATATATAACTATTTAATCTCTTTACATCCCTCTACTACTCCTAAAAGCATTCCCCTAGGAATACATAAAATAAAGTAAACATGTTGGTTCATACCAAGGAGAGATACCCAATTTAATGGTAATGGATTTCCTTAAATTGTTTTAATTTATTTTTCTTCTCCAACCCCATACACTCTTTTTAGTACATTATCATATAACAACACCAATATCCTAAATATTATTTGTTTTTTTATGACAATAATTCTAAAATTGTTACACACACAACAATATAATGGTTAAAGAACATACTGTTTCTACGGACGACGAACTACTACCTCACGAAACGACGATTGTTAAATCTTTTCCTACCACCACCCATGGTGGCCATTATGATATAAATGTATTTATATGTGATATATATTATATATATTGTCCATATTGTTCTTTATTTTCCATTTATAGAATACTTTTATGGTTTCCATAGTGGTTAAATACGATAATTTATTTTGAGGAAGTGCGGACTACCGCCCCCTCAAAGAGATATGACTCATTCATGAAATGCGTGGAACATATGAATGATGGAGTTAATAAAATTATATATGATATCATAATGGAATTATAATATTCCTTTTTGACCATAACTTTTCATTCCACTAAATATGAAATAGAATTGGAAGTAGTGTCCAAGTGTACATATGACTTACCGTCTCCATGAATGGTGCAATTTATTTCAAATCTCTAAATGTTATGTACTGTTATTAATAAATATATACATATATTGGATATATATGATATATATGATATCTAAATCATGAATATCATTATGTATAGATTGATCTTTTGACCACATGGTCTACATGTAAATATAACAAGTTCATTTTTGACTCAAGCACCAAATATTGACAAAATGACCATTATTTACTTAAATGATTAAATAATATTTAGAATGTCTTAATAGGTGATATAAAATGAAAAATAAACTTAATAATGGATTTTAAGAAATTAAAAATTAAACTTAGTTTATAATTCAGGTGATTTATGAACATGTAGATCAAGTCGGACATGAGGTAAGGGGTTTCTAACCTCACTTTTAATTCACTGAGATTTCCATTGTTCACCACATATTTCATGCATGTGGTGTATTTTTTACTGCCATTTGATATATACTATCATGATTGTCTTTATTTTCATATAATTATGTGATTCATTTTGTGGTTATTAACTTTTGGTCTTATGACTCTATTGATTACAATGTGTTAAGGGGTACTTTTTCTTACTTTTAATTCTATGAGATTTCCATTATTCTCCACATATTTATTGCATGTGGTGTATTGTGTACTACGATTTGATATATATTATCAATATTCTCATTATATATTATCATATCTAACTATTCGGTATGATTCTAGATATATATATGTGATTATTATAAAATTATGATATCTTTAGTGTTATCATATGGAATATATAGCATTTTAATTTCTAATTTTTGGGGAAAAAGATAATGTCATTTGTCTTTACGACAGACCACCACCTCAACTAGTGATACGATTTGTTTTTAACTAATTCATTAAGTAGAAGATAATAAGGAAACATTTAGATAATATATGTTATATAAAAATAATAAATAATATATTAATAAAATATTTATCATTTATAAATGACAAAATATCATTTTATGTCTTAAATTTTCTCTCACTATAAGAATATAATTTTGTTTGTGTATGTGGGGAGTACTACCCCCACAAACTGATGTGAAATATTTTTTAATCACCAAAAAAATGAATTATATATATATGTGTGTCTATTTATGTTAATAAAATTATATTTATGATATCATTATCATTGTTTAAAAATAAAATATTACATTCATAAATTCCATATTGATTGCTGAAAAAATGTAAATTTTACTCATGCTTACATATTATATACTGTATCCTTGTTCATAACATCATTCACTCTCAAAACCAATATTCACCATTTGTTTGAAAGGAATCATTTAATTAAAAATATGATAAATATTTCATGTTATTATTTATATGATAAAACCATAAATATATTAATAACTACTAAGCTAAAAAAATGTATATATGGAAAAATGTTGTTATTACTTGAAACATTTTGTTATAAAAGAATTGGTAATAAATGGGTAATGATTTTAAATTATTAAATAATATATTTTAAAATAAATACATATATTTTTATATAATAAATTTATGATAAAAAATACTTTTATAGAACAGTTTTGAATGAATATGAAGAAAGTCGAAAATTAATTTAATGGATTTCTGTATTCATTTATATTTTTGGGAGACATATGAAAATTTACAACACATTTCTTATATTTAGTGTATATAATGAAATTTTAAATGTTATTTAATTAATGAATTTTTATTTATTTTTAACCATTAATATTATGTTAATATTTATAGGGTATTTTGATTTAAAACAATGATAAATATGTAAGGGATTTTCCCCTCAATGTTTAAATATTTGAAACACATTCCATATTCGTTAACAATTTTTCCCTGTAGTGTATATAATACCCATAAATTTAATTTTTGATTATCATCATGAAATTTATTTTTATTTACCATTCCATTTTAAAATCTATCATTCAAGGTTATTATGTTTCTAAGTACACAATAGTGGTAATGGATTTATGTTCTGATATCATATTTCATTGGGGTTGTTTGTGATTTAGTCTACAATGTTTCCATTTTATTATCCACCACTCAAGATTCTAAAAGAATATTCTCATCTTCATTTTATTGAGGTTATTTAAAAAAATTAAAACTTTCCACTAATTTGTACATAATATATAATAGAAATTTATTTTAGTATTAATATTTTCTTTTATCTCTATTTTTGAAACCACATTTCATTCAAAACGAATTTTTTAAAAAAATAATTTGAAAAACGTTTTTAGAAATCTAAAATAAATTATTAACGAAAATTTTACCCACAATCTACTATTTTAAAATTTCATTTAATGTAATCTTCATGTAATTTTACCTAAAATTCATGTTTGTTTTATATGGAAATTCTGACAAGAATCTATATTTGTACATGTATGGAATGAAAATAATTTTTCACTTATAACACCATTAATGGATCTAAAGACTCCTATATTTGTTTTTTATGTCCTTAAAAATAAATTTTTTTTAACTTTTTTACAATATTTTGTATATATAAATGAATTTAAATGAAATTTTATATTCATTAATAAATGGTCCACGTGATATTTCAAAATAAATTTTCATATATGATTAATGCCATTGATGAATCTTATTATTTCATTATTAGATTTACCATGTTTAATTTTCATTTTCTTTCACTGAATGCGATTTCATGACAAGATGTTTATGAAACCTATTTCTATTCACCGAGTAATAACGTGATAAATGTCATATAAAACCCCCCTAATTTTTCATAGGTTATGCAATGTTGAAAATATGTAATGATTATGAAACCTATATCTTTTCTATTGTTTATTTTATTATAAAATGTTTATGAAACTACTTTTTTTAATGTGTAATGAAATGCTTAATGTTTTTTTACCTTTTTGCACAAAAACGTAATATTTTCATTATATGATATGTGGGACATATATCTCCCTCCAATTCATTAGGTTAAGTTGGAAAAATCCTGAAAAAATATAAAATGTGTAATCTATATTACACATTAAAAATGTTATTCAAGATCCAGTTTAAATTTTGACAACGTAAAATATGAATCTGATATCTTGTTCACAATGTTATTGTAAACCTATCATTCATGTCCATAATGTAATTTTGGGAAATATTTCATTTCCACCATGTATATATGACATCATTATTTAATGTTAATAACTTAATGGGTGATCCTTTCGCTGTTTATAAATGTACACAATGATATAAGATGAGGTTTATGCTAAAAATATATACCTTTTACCAATATTATTTAGTGTGGCTCTCGTTAATTTATCCTACTATGATTCATGTATTATTTACATCCCAAATTTTAATCAAGACTAATGTTTTGATATATAATATACATGTTTTGGTTTTCAATTTTTATTATTAAGAGATAAAAAGTATATGCTCATGTAATATGGTTTTATACTTTGTTCCCCTTTCAAATAATATCAGTTCAACCTTTCGTAGGTTTTATTTACCATGGGTATGATGAATTATTTTAGTATACGTCTTGTTCCTAAAAGTCCTAATGGGAAATATAGTTATTATATATAATTAATATAATTCACAATATATTCATATTATATAACTAGTCTCTAATTTTACTAAACTATTATGGTCTTCATGAATGCGTTTTTCTAATGAATTGATTATTTATCTATATTATTGAATATCAATGTTTTAAAAGAATGGAATAATATAAATGTTATCATTGTAATGTTATAGTTCACCTTTGAAATCATTGATGAGAAAATATTAGTGATATGCCTAGTGATATTTTTAAGGATATTTATTGGTATATTCCAAAGGATAAGTCATAGGATGTGTAAAATAATATGAAATTGATAGGGAATATTGTTAAATAATAGAGTGATTTTCTTCCTAGAAATCACATCCCTATATGGATACTACATGATGATAAGGCTCTTCGACATGTGTACCTAGGTGTAATAACCCTGAAAATGAATATAATGAAAGATTATATCATCTCCTTATATTAAAAATGAGGAATGAATTAAATAATGATTTTTTGATTCCTATATGATAAATGAAAGACCATCACTCATTGGTTATATAGACATGATAATTGATAATCAATATATGTCTTCCACAGAAAAGATAACATCAATTCTAAAGTATTCATGACATTTAAAGTTTATTTTGGCTATCCACCATTTGAAATTTGATGTAGATAAATGATGTATGATTAATAAAAATACTTTTCAATGAGATGAAATTTGATTTATAATGTGTAATTTGTTTAAATGATCGGTTTTTCAATATATACATCCATCATATTCATTATACAGAATCAAGTATGTAAGTCTAAAATAGTATGAATGTGGAGGATGAATATGTAAGTTCCTTTAAATATTATTCCATAAGACATGTGAGCTAATATTCTGGTATTATTATTCAACCTAATGGTCTTTTGACTAATTATTCAATGGATTGAAAAAAAATCTCAGAGAAAGTTATGCATAAGAGAAATTGGATAATATAAAAGAATCCTTAGATGTTCCCTGAAAGTGGTAATGGTAGATGGAAACCATATTTTGGATATATTGATAATAAAATGAATTTTTGGTTCAATAGAAATTTCAATGATATTTAACATGTATGGAAGAAAGACATTAAGAATGTTACAAAAAAATACATGTTAAAGAGATCTTCGGTGACCTTATAAAATATATAATTTTTTTAAGTACTGGACGACTAACCATAAATAAAAATAGTGTACAACTTTTGTTAGAAATGATATTGACTTCAATGAATAGACCAAGAGCTCAAAAAAGTTCTCCATGACGATAATAGTGTTCAAGGTGCAAGGTGTCCGGTAATTTAGTGAATCAAAGCCAATATTAAAGGGTTAATGAAGATTATAATCCCCAAAACCACTAATAACAAAGGAAGAAGGCAAATATTGCTAAATCAAAAATGTCAAAAATAAATAATGATAATAAGGGAAGACCCATCCTCCTATACCGAGTTGTGAATTTCGTGTTTTATTTTTTATAAATGATCCCTATGAAAATATTATTATTAAACCTTTAGTAATATCTCTTTTTAATAAATCCCTCAACTTTAATTAAAGATTATTAGAATCATATTTGATATTCTATAGGTTCAAAGTTGAGTATATGATTCAAATAAATTTTATTTTTGTGAAATATTAGAGATTATATACTCAATAAACGGATAATTAATATTTTCCAGTTTACATGTCTCTATAAAAGGTTAATATAAGAGTATGAGATACCATCGTATGTTTAGGATATAAAGTATGATCATATATTCAATGTGATTTTCTACAATATTATTTTTTATATGAGGAGAGTTCATTGAGATTAATGCTATTTATGGGAAATTTATTGAAATTCAACCGATTATTTTCATTGATGTTTTAATGAAAATGTTATTTGAATAGAAATACAATTTCCAATTATAAATATATTATTAAATATAGTAGTAACATAAATAGTGAATTTTATATTAATTTTTGTTGTAATTTTGTCTTGTATTTTATCACACTACGATATCATCAGTCTTTGTTTCCAAAAAATAATATTTCTCAACGAATCATTTTTCTAGAATATAAAATATGGAAATATTATATTAAAAAGGGACACAACATTTAATTTTATCTAGTCAGGACACAATGTTTACCTAATTTTTTTATGAAGTTTTTATTTAGCTCTTGATGCAGAGCTGAGTTTCATCATTTTATGTCATCATTAGATATATAGTCATTATAAGATAATAATTCAAAACCTAGAGGATGTGAAATTATTTTTTTATCGATTTCAATGGTTTTTTTGATAAAAAAAATCATCAAGATTTTTTTTCATGGAATAATAGCATTCAGTCCAGATTTGATATGGCATCTTATGATCCCCTTTATACAAAGAGGTATAGAGCATAAATTTACATGACTAAATATATATAATTAATGTTATTGGGACCTGTGCTAGTTATTATAATTGATGTGAATGTTTGATCCATTGAGAAACATATATAGGAAACTTTGACATTTTTATTAATATAATAGTTGATGTGATGATGAATTCGATGTTGATGATAATTTATTTTTAAAAAAATTGTGGAAGAAAAATATGAAAAGTAAGCCATAAGTATATTAGACCCTTTCTAAAATCATGATTATATTTGGAATTTATCTTATTTCATGGATCCACCACAAAATATCTACCAGGTCCATGATGTGTTCCTTGTATCTCTGCTAAGAAAGTAAATACATACTCTATCACATAGACTGGAATCATAGCTTGTACCACTAAAGCATGATCATTCTTATAATTAATAATATATTGATATTATATACCAAATAGAGATTATGATATGAAACATTACCACTCAACTTGTTAGTTTATTGAAGTTAAATAAACACCTTGAGGAAGCAATGTGGTAGCCGGAGGATGTAACCAGGCTGAAGGATCCTTAGCTATAGTTACCAATGTGATGAATTTCATGGAAGAAATTCATTTTAATGGGGGTAAAATGAAACTCCATGATATTTTTTAAATTTTTTTTAAAATAAAATTCTTCCTTTTTAATATTTTTCATTAAATATAACATTATGTTAGTCTTTCATTAAATACATCACCATGTTTAACTTGAGAAAGTGAAACACTTAGTTTAAATGAAACGTCACATACTATTAAAATAATATTAATTTTTAAAAAATAATACTATAAATTAGAATTTTGAGAATTTATAGAAATAACTAAATTATGAAAATATATAGAATTAAAATGTATATAAATGTATTCAATTGTATATAAATAACTATAAATTAAATTATAAATCATTTTATAATTAATTATATGTATTTCTAGAAAACAATATTTATGCAGTAAAATGTAATTCAATGAAATATATTAAATAAACTACATTTGGAGAGTTTTTTAATCAAATTTATATATTCATTATTAAATCAAGTGTTTAATATCTATATATTGTGTTTTCTATATAAGCGATACAAATAAATACAAATTTATTCTATAAATTTTACTTTTCAAAAAAAGTGTAATCTTGTTTTTGGAATATTATATTAAAACCATTTTTTGAAAAAAATAAATAAATTAAATACAAAAAAAGTTTTTTTAAATCATTATATAAATATCAACTTCAGATGATTTTTGGAAAATGTTCATAGAAGATAATTTTTTGTTAACATTAAACTTTAAAAATATTAATTAAGAAATTCCTTTTGTATGAATTTATTTATAAATATAAATTATCTTTTAAAATTATTTTCACATAACATTAGTTAAATTTTATCATGAATCAATATATTTTCTTGATATCTAAATTTTAATTTATTTTTTATGATTTATTGGTTCATATGATTAAAAATATTTCTAAAGTGGTTTTTGATTTTCAACTCAATTATTACTTGTGTGATACACATTCCACATTCAATACATAATTATTTTATGTGATGTATATACTAATAATTAATGTATTTTAAAATTTAAAGAGTAAAAATTATTTTGATTTTTTGTCCATATGAGTATGTCTCTTTCATGAGGATTATTTTGAAATACTATTAATGATGTAATTTATTTATGTTATAATCTCTAAATTTATTATGAATGTTTATTATTAATTATACAATAATGAAATATTATGATATAATAGTCCATAAATAACATTAATTTTATCATATATTTATTTTCATGTAAAATTATTATCATCCACTATTTGGTAATTTGAATAATTGATATTTTTTTTAGAAAAAATTTAATTTATTTATATCATCGATCGAAAATTAATTTTCATGAAATTTGTTTTTCAATAAAAAAATTATTTTTTTAGTATCCGAAAATATTTATCAAAAGAATTTTTATCAAATTTTTTCATTAAATAATATTTTTTAAAATAACCTTCATATTGTTTTCTGAACAATTCATTTTTTAATTTTACAAAAAAATGTCAAGGAATCATAGTTTTATACTATATGGTAAAGAAAATATTTCCCATCATCATGATTTTTTGTTTTTAAAAATTGATTTTGACAAAATGTTATTTCCTTAATTTTTTCCAACTAATAATTCAAAATAATTATTCATCTAACATGACAATGTTTCATGTAAATTATCATTTTTTGGGGATATAAACCAATGATAACATTTATATTTTTTAATTTAATGGTTTATCATGATATTATTATTATGAATCATATTCATCTTCTATGTGTTATAAATTGATAAAATTCTTATGAAGGAAAATTCTTTTTTCCATTGTATATGCTATGAAGAAATTATGAAATTATTGTGAAGCATATTTCTTTTACAAGGATTAAGATATGATTAATGTTTTTTGAAACCCATTTAATATCATATTTTATGATATTATGAAGGTTAAATGATATTTTGGAACACACATATGTAATTTTCTTACATAGTGGGTGGGACCTAAATCACCCTCCAATGAACTTGGTAGAAATAGATAATTTATGAGTTAATATGTGATGTGTGGAAAATATTACCTGTTTGCAATATTATTCATGAACCAAATAAAATTTTAACATTTTTATGTGCTAAAAAAAATAATTGATCATTGTGTTATGCATTAACCTATCTTTCATTATCATAATTAAATTGAAATCAAATTTTTCACTTAAAAAATTTTATGATCCTGTCTAATTACATGTCATAAATATAATGATAGAATGTGTCTCAATTTATATAAGATTCTAATGATTTAATCTGATGTGTATTTAGAAACTATTTTTAGTATGATAATGTTATATTATAATAGATTATTCTATTATATTCTATTATGATTCAAGTATTATGAACTACTATAATTTATTCCATTGCTAATGTTTATAAGCTATGATGTGTTGGGTTTACTTTTTAAACTTTATTCTCATGTTATCTAACACATATGCACATGATATTTGGATATAAAACTTTTTACCCTTATTGTGAAACTGAGATCACCATTTATTATATTTACATTCCCCATGTTATGAATAATAGCTTTATGTATAGTATGTTAGTAAATAGAACAAATGGGTAAGATTGAAATGGGAGGTGTTGATGATTGTTATCCAAATTCGAATATTTTTAAAATAGTCAACAAAAACACCAAACTATTGTATCACATAATAATTTTATTTCTTATTTATTGTATATTCATGATAAATGATTTAATATTTATATTTTTGAATGTATTGTTTCTCTATAATAATAATTTCGAACCTGATTTTTAGATAAATTGATATCAATTTGATTATCACATAGATGAAGATGTGAAAACATTACATCATCTTTTAAATCCTATATATGTGTCGTCATGCTCATTATTATGTTTGTTAATTATTTTCATGACACATACTATTTGTCATAAAGGAAAAATGTCTCTGATATATGATTTTCAGTGTGATAACAAACAAAAACAATAAAAAATTGATAACACCACATGATGGGAACCTTCTTATATCAATACAATTTCTACAATCTGCATCCGCATAACCAAAAAAATCAAAAATACCATTACCATTACAATTAAACTGATAATTTCTTTTACACATTATATACCTAATAATCAATTTTCAAAGGGGTACTGTAGAGGTACTATAGAGTACTATAGCTGCGGCGACACTGTAGCACCGGTGGGCACTGTAGCATCAGTAGGTCACTGTAGCGATGACAAGGTACTATAGCTGCGGTGGGTACTGTACAGTAATGTATCAGCACAGGTAGTGTAGCAATACAATTCATAGAATGGGTCTTGGGCTAAAAAAATGGGCATATGGTCGATGTAATTGGCTAAATGATCATTGGGCCTACGAGCTATTTAATGGGTCTCCCTCTACCCAGTTAAAGAGGTCTTTGCTTTGATTTAATAATAAATGAGGCTTCAGCCCTAACCTTTAAAAAAATCCATTTTCTAATAATAAAATAGTATTATTTACCTTTACATTAATAGTAATAACATATAGTTAGAGAATTTTACTAATATTGTCTTGAATTTGTAAGTTATTACAATATTCTAAATAATTATTTATCCTCCCTATGATCAATATGATTTTCCTATTCGTATTTTATAATTCATTGTTTCCAAAAAAATATGTATGGGGAAAAAATTGTTTCATCTATCACAAATATTTTTTTATGTTCCTTAGCATAATTGTCTTGACAACGAAAAATGTTATATTCATCTTTAGAGTGTTGTTATCCATGAAAATATCTCATTTCACCCATTTTCAGTCATATTATTAGTGTCTTAATTTCCATAGATAAATTTCACACATTTAACTATTATCTTCATTTTTTATTATTGTAACCACATTAATTTTCATCATAAGGGATACCTATTTATAATCATTAATATAGAGATTATTGTCTGCACTTCTTTATTAGGAATTTTATCCTCTTAATGTAGGTTTATCGCCTAGAATACCATGATCAAGGGATTTTTTAATACCATATAAAATCTTTTTAAAAGTAAATTATTTTCACCTACTCTATGAAATTAATCTAATGGATTATCAATTTAACAATAATATTCTAACTCTCTATTAATTAATTAAAATTTAACATCAATTCAGAATATCATGTATTGAATTTATGATATAATATAATGTAAATTTAAAATGATTTTATTCCATGAAATATATTTCATGGCCTCATAATAGATTAAATTAATATATGAATATCCTTTAAACCACAATATTACATTATTTTCTTAACACAATCCCTATTTCATTAAACTTGTTTTCAAGTACCAAATTTCTTCTAATAAAATTCTTCATTCTTATTGGAGAACTAACTCCCTAATCCCATTCATATTCATTTAGTCTAATTATTTATTCATTAAATCTACACTCATTTGATTCTCAAATGATTAATCAATATATTTAGCTTCAAATTTATTTAATAATGATGTTTGATAGGTTTTCATCTATGTGGTATTAGTTTGTATTTTCACATTCTGATCTCCTGTGATATATTGATATTACAATAGTTTTTTCATCAATGTATGAGTTTACTATTCCATTTCACTAGAAATTCATTATTATTTTTCTATAATTTTTACAACATAAATTTATTTATTTTTTATAAAAATATCCTTATGTTATTTAAAAACAGTAGAAACATCACAACATTCTCCTTCATAAAAAAATTATTTCATTGAATGCTAAAAAAACATTTACATATACTATATAAATTATTATTCTAATATCTATAGTAATGAAATGAGAACAACTTCCATTTTGATTTTAATTAAAGAATATTCTAGAATATAATATTCTATAAAAAATGACAAGATTTTGAACAATATATTGGATGATACAATGAAAAAAAAATATTATAGGGTAGATCATAATCATATTCTTCGAGTCATACATATCATATGAAGTCTTATAATTATTTTTTATATAAAAATATTAATTTTATCATGAAACACTTCTCCAATTACATTATACTTAAAACAAAAAGAGGTATAATTATATATCAACATTAATAAATCCATATCCATTGTGATTCTATTATTTTTTTCAAACACACTACATTATTTTTATGTCTATAGTGAAATTAATTTATTGGGAATTACATATTTTTTATGAAAATCCTCAAGCCTGATATTTCAATACCCAAAATTTTTTGTATATAGAATATAATTAGACAATAACCATATTATTTTTTATAACTATTCTTTAAACTATTAAATATTATTGGATCTTCAATTTTTTTGACAATATAATTCTAGTAAAAAATTCCATAATCGAAATAACGAACTTATCCCCATTTGTTGAATTATTTCTCATAGGGAAACTTATATCAAAATGAATTGGCTACAATGGATGAGATATATAAATAAAGAAATTTTATTGAATATAAATTATAATCATTCCTTTCTACTATGTTGTAAAATTCAAGTCAAGAACTCGGTTGATTTGAGTCTCACATTAACAGTTTCAATTAAATATTGTTTTCCGTAGTTCTTTTGGAATACGGTCAACCCTTTTCATATATATTAATTTTAAATTTGTGTACTCAAAAAAAAATATTCTATACATGACCAACATAATATAATTTATATATTTTTTCCACCTCCATTTCATAATTCATTCATATTAAATCCATCTCAATAGATATAAATATCTTGTAAAATTAAAATTATTTTTCCACCACACATCTTAGAAACAATCAATAAAGTCTTCTTTTAACCGTCTAATTGAACACAATTCTTGGGATTTAATTCCATTTTTTGAATAACTATAGAACTGAACCATTTTATCATTAGAGACCAAACATTTTAAAAAAATTCATAAATAAATATTTATAGTTCTCTAAATAATTCAATAACATTTAATATCCAGTCATATGTGAAGATAAACCACTATCCAAAATTCATATAAACATTTGTTATTGATTATTTATATGTAACATCCTTATTATGAGAATTTTATTTTCCATAATACATTATATATTGAGATTTATTCCCATTTTATCTAGTAGACATTAGTGAAATACATTACCAATATGACACAACATATCACATCATTAAAAAAACGTATTACTACATTCAAAATTTGAATAAAATTGTTATTATTTTTTTAGTATATTTAAAAATATGTATCCTTTCAGTGAGTGGAATAAACCTTATATTATATATATAATATATTCAAATATCACCATGATATTGATAATTAATCATGTACATCATTTTTATTTCTTTGAACCCCAAGAGTAAAATAAATAATATGAAAAATTATCATTAGAAATAACATGATGTTGAGAATTGTGTCACATATTTTCCATTACATTTTGAGAAAATTGATGTCTAAAATTCTAGAACCCAAAACATGATGACCTCATAATAAATTTATCATCTAGAAAAATTTATTTTCATTTTTTCGCATTAATAGTTATAGAATATTTTTAATCAGTTTCTTAAATCCAAATTTTTTTAGTATTTTAGCTAATTTATTTAGACACAACATTAGTATCTCAACATATATATTTATATTTTAAATTTTATGAATTATTTCAACAAAAAAGTAAACTTTGAATGATTCTTTTTTTTGTTCTTTGAATTTATTCCACCTTTAAAATTATATAGCTACTTGAATAGAATATTAATAATTGATCTTGGATAGGTTTATTTTTTATTCTATTTGGATCATTTTATATTTAGTAATATAAAATGACATGATCAAACTCTTTAGCAATTAAATTTATATTTAAAATAAAAAACTTATTATTTTTTTAATTTTATTACATTTAATATTTTTATGAACATTGTGTTTATTCTTCTTGAATTAATTTGATACTATTGATATATTGGTTAGTGTTAATCAATATCCAATTCTCATATTCACAAATTGATGTTTTAGAGAGTCATTGGATCAATTTTACCATTAAAATAATCCCTATTTGATATTCCAAATATGTAGTTCATAATTTTTAATTAAATCACCATTCAATTTTTTATCATAAATGTAGTAAAGGGAATATTTTCACTTACATAATTTTCCATATCAACAACTTCTACATCGTAACTAATTTTTAATTCATCATAATTTATAAAAAAATATGTCCATTTAAAATAGAGAAAATACACCATTTTATTATAGAAATGGATTCATGATTATATGAATTCTTCTTAGACCATCCTTTGGGAAATTATTTTTAATCATCAAGGACTTTAACATCATTCATATTGAAAAATTTAACAAACAATGTAAAATAAACAAATTATTAAATCAATTAAGTTATTTCATTCCATCGTAAATTCCATGAACTATTCGGAATTTTATAGTGGTGATTGAAATAAATTTATCAGCCATGAAATCCACATATGAATCTAAATATGAGATCCAATTTCATCATCTTCACATACATCATAATTAAATTTCTCATATTTTACGGATTTAAAAAGTTTATTTTTCATCCATTAGTTTATTTGATAAAATCATGTTTTATTATTTTATATGATATTATGAAACTATAAAAATAATCAAGATTAATATCAAATAGATCAGTTTATAAAAAACCTATTTCATTACCATCAATAAGATATAAAGCGATATATAATATCATTTAATGTATATCATAATATTTTGATTTCTAACCATTGCATATAATGATTATAAAAACATCATTAAACTTATGGTATAAATAATAAGAATTATTAAAGTCATTCACCCCAAGACATTCATATAGAATTCTAAAAAATACTACATTTCCCCATCACATTATAATTTATATAATATATATTCTATTTTTAAATAATGTTATATTTTTTAAGAACATAAAATTTCAAAAATTAATTATTTAAATGATAACCTATAATAAACATCATAGTGTGACCACCATTATACAAATTGTTATACATTTTTTGGTATTTTTGGAACCTTCATAATAGGGAATGTCCATATATTGTTACATTTAAATCAACATATCAAATATTTATGTGTTTAGAAAATATTATATCCTTTTAAATATGAAAATTCATTCCATTAAAGAAATGAATACTATATATATATATATTAAAATTTATTTTATCTAATTAAAATAATACAAATTAGTATCATAATCAAACAAAATGACATAAAAACATTATTATCAGTCTTCCAAACAAAAATGATGGGAACCAAGAAACAATTTCATATATTAATATACATGTTCAAAAGGCTCACAAGGGGAATCACAGATTTATTAGTTTTATTTATTTATTTATAAACAACCATATTGTATGTTTATAGTGAAACAATTTTCTATTTCTTAATACAAAAGAACAGATTGACATATTGAAATAATTTTACAGCGTTCATTACTCAATGTGGGTTTCCAGTTATTAGCATGATATAGTAAAAAACGTGAACATATCATCCCCTAGTACAAAATTTTTTATCCTTATGTGAATGAAAAATACATAAAACATTATTAAAATTACTTTATGTGTCTTTTGTATCCTATATAGATAATATCCAATACAGATATAATAATATCATATGAGTAAAAAAATGAAAATTATACTACAAATAACTGTAATAATTTTCTCATGTGATGAAATGATCTTATTCATCTATTCATGAATAGTATGTAAGATGTATTCCAAATTACATGACCAGAAATTCATGTAGTATCATTATTTAAAATCATAAAATATATGACGAAACAATTCTCGATAATATGTATAAAATATTAGTAAAATCCTATTACTATTTATTTTGTGAACATTATGACCAACTCACAAAGTTTTATTCCTAAAAAAATACTTTTCAACCACATATCATCCCATAAATATAGATATAATATTTCCATATAATAAAACATTAATAGATCAAATTTGAATATTACAAAATTATTGGATTTTTGAATTCACATTGATTAATTATCATAACATCATTAAACAAGATTTTTTTTATCTAACATCCATATATATTCATATTATAAATTATTAGGATCCTCAATAATTTAAATCTCCCAAGATCACTCTCTAGTTTCATTATCAAGGTCCATATAATAACACATTTTTATATATTCATTTCTTACCCATGAAAAAATAATTTCATTTATAGCCACATAAGAATAATTGACTTTAATAATATTATTTTATTCTAAACATATCTACCCTTATTAATCATTGACCATCACAAGTTACAAGCTAAATGTTCACATCATATTAACCAACAAAAATTCTTTGCTTAATTTCATGCAATCACTGATTAGATTATGTCTTTGTGTCATTTTCATACCCATAAAATTAACTTCTCAGTATGTGTTCTAGAATCCTCCTATCTTAAATCCTTACATAGATCCTTTTTTTATTATTTATAATGTGAAATATTAGTTATAGGAAATTCATACAAATGATATACAACAAAAATACGCATTTATATAAGACTATATAGATTTACCAATATGAAATACATAAATTTATTTAAATATATAAATATTCACTCCTTCAATTAATACAAAATATTTCAAACACCTTTTGGAATTCATATATGGTGTTTTAATGTTATTTGACGTGGTTAAATTACACTATTTCATAAAATTCAATCATTTTGAAGAATTTTTATATATATGATTTCTATGTGATAATAATTATTTCTATTTTCAAAAATTACATATGATTATTTGATAATGTGCCAAAAGCCACCTATTTTAATAGGAATAATTTTCAAGTAACAAATCATTTAAAACATAACCTTTTATCACATCTCCAATTCATTTTAACCATGAGAAAAATCACATAAGATATTGAAGAATGTACTTTTTCATCCAACAACACATATATTTGAGTCTTTTGAAGACTATCCCAATAATAATCATAAGATATTATTATTTCAGTTTCCTCAAATAAAGACATATGATGTAGATTAATTCAATGTTCTCAATCACTGACCTTTCATTTCATAACTAAAAACAATACAATAGGGGACCTTTTTCATCTATCTATTATAAATTAATTATAAACTCAAATAAATAATATGGATACATATGATATGAAAGAATCAATATAATATTAGTTCTGAGATGGTGAGTATTCGAAATTTCTATTCTCATTATGGTGGTAATCCTAAAAAATATATACATGTCAAATTTCAATATAAATATCCTTAATAGATATTAATATAGAACACCTTAGAGTACACCAATCCAATAAAACTAGTTTCAAATTCACTATTAAAGAACTAATTTGTTTTAATATGGGTCCTTATTTACATTCATAAAATATTCTCTCTTAATGGAGAATATATATAATGACTAAAGATTATTTGAAGGATATTATTCAATAATAAATACAAATAGGGGAATTGAAATATGTTTAAACTTTTACACCTAGATTAACGTAAATGGGGTTCATATTGGTAATTATGAGATCTTAAATATAACAACATGATGTTACTATTTTTTCATATGATAAATACATCATTGATTAATCTATTATCTTCATTATAGAAATAAAAAATGACTCGAAATAAATCAAGTTATGATTCATAGTAAAAATTGATTTAATAGAAATAAAATAATTAAAATAATATAAAAAATTGAAATCATTATTGAAATAAATATTATATTAATACCATTACTATTATAGGAATATAGTCCAACAATAGTTTTACATTACCATTAATCATATAATCCACTAATACATGTATTACAATATATAAATACCAACTCATGACATTGGGAGTAAAATATGATTATAAAACATTAACTAATTTTTTTGATCATTGTATAAAGGTTGTCCACAAATTATAGACAACATCTAGTAATCCATGTAATGAAAAATACATATTGTTCTAGAACATCATGGAACATCATCACAAATCATAATTAATTACTTATCTAAAAATATTCATGAAAACAATCATACATGGAAAAAAATATCCTAATTTTCTATAATTATACAATCATTATTTTTATTCCCATGACACTAACATTAATGAAATAACATCAATAACATTTTAAAAATGGATGAAATAAGAAACCATAACTAAGATGACCAAAATGAAACTCAAATCGACTAATCCCTATTTGACATCACATTCACTCTTGATATTTAACCTTATCTTTTAACCCCAAATCTTATAGATCATCATTCATAACATCTCATTACTATTAAGAAACTATTTCAGACATAATCACGACAAAAAATTATAATTTTATTAGGGTTGTTGATTTTTGTCACATGTTAAATGTATCCATTAAATCCACTAATTTCTTTTAACTGGTTAATTACACTGCAACAATTCATTACAACCTCAGTATCCAATGGTTTCTGATAGTGTAATCCATGATCTATAGTATATTTCATGTTGGAAAATTTCTTGAAATAATGATCATCAAAAAAATTGTATAAAATAGCACATGAACATATATCGTTAATTGTATGGTATCTAATTATTATATATATCGAGTCTTCTATAGATAAGTAGAGAATAAAAATAATTTATTCAATTAAGAAAGAATCCCAATTCATTAAATATATCAAAAAATATATATTTAAACCTATACCCTTTACCATACATTAAAATTCAAAAATAATTTTCCATTACAATTCACGTAGTAAATTTCATTCAAATAGTTTTACATGATCATAAAATAATTTATAGGAATATATAAGACTGATATGGATAAAATATAACACAGCCTCAATACTATTAGCACATCAATAAAACTATAGTTAAATGGAATTGGGTTTTTTAATGAAAATTAAACAAATATTTAGAGAAAATGTACGTGAAAATTCCATTTGATCATTGTAAAAGTATAAATTGGTTTTAGTTGTTAACATATTACATATTTAATTTTAAAATTTGATATAGGAATATATCCCGATATGCTATATTACCCATAAATACATACCCATATCATTATTATTCCTGATACCCAAAGACAGTGATAGACATGAAGGGGAAAAATGAAAAGGTAACCACAGTTTATATGTAGTAACACATTTTTGGAAAAAAATTATGATTTAAAAGAATATTGATGTGTTACTTCTCGAGCCATGATTTTCCTATCTCCAGACTATTCTACTATATGAAAATAATGAAACCATGATGTTTAATTTTATTCCATTGTATAGTTATCATTTCATGATAATATTGATAATATTAATTAATAAAACCACAATATCTTACAAACATTGTTTTTCTAGAGTCTGGGAAAAATATAAAGGGATTGAGAGAAAATATGTTGCATATGGGTATCCCCCTATAAAAATTTATTCTAGGTCAATGTTCCCCTGTATTAATTGGAATGATGTAACCAATGATATATTATAGTTATAATTTTAATAGATTGGAAAAGTATATTTTACAATGTGTAAGATGAGATAAAGACATATATCAAGATAAAAAAAATATAATCATAACGAAGACAATCCCAGTTAATGTTCATGAAACAGAACTAGTAAATTTGAATTTATTGTTAAAAGATTAACTAATAGAAAAAATAGTTCTTCTAATGTTTGGGCATAAACATAAGGAACCTTAAATTATACTCTATAATTATTTTTATGATCAACTTCTAAAACTGACAGAAATGGTAACACATGATCCAAGACTGTTTATTAGACTAACTCCCATGCCGGGTCCATTACCTTTACTAAAATATTAATCTATAATATATACACCCTTTGAAAAAGCGTATATTGTTATTTTAGGTTAAATATACCTTACAGGAATAAAATACCAAACATCTAATATATAAGCATAAGATGATGGTTTCTTAAAAATAACCTAATGATTATGATGCTTTATAAGATTTAGGTAGTGTTTAGTATTGAGATACTAATGAAATGACCCTATACACATGAATATTTTCTTCATTTTATAGAATTTATTATCCTCATCAATTTTTTTATAATCAGTGGGTATTGAAAATATTTCATTTGTTCATTAAAAAATAAGATAATGAAGTCCACATGTAATATTGTTTCTTTATAAATGATATGGGTGTATAAATAATCGAGCCACACCAATGTTAAAAAATATTATATTATATAAATAGCCTAAATTGAAAAAATATTTTTTGTGAAGTAATCCCATTTTTTATCATTAACCTAGTTATAAATATATATGAACATGGTATAACTATCCACCTTTACACGCAACCCAAAATAACCCTTTCATTTTTTTAAAATCAAATGATGTTAATTACACATAAGAATTTTATTATGTTCTAAAAAATGGTAACAATATTTCTATAAAGAAAAAATATAACATTAATCATGTTAATAGCATCCATGTACATCTAGAATGAAATTTCAACTCTATTCCCATCATAGGTAACAAATTCCAGAGGCTTGACATAAAAACCTAATGGTATTAATATATAATACTATGTTTTAAAGTATACATAAAAAAATTATGATAACATTATTTATAAGACGAATTCATTCATTTAACATGTCTCTTATAATTGAAAATCAAATTACATGTCATTGAATTATTTCCTCAATATTAAAACATATTGAATATTTTCTATGTATGTCGGTAATTAGAATATTTCAAGAGCCCATACGAATGAAGCTCAATATCACTATAATTTAAGGAATAATAAATTATATTGATTTTCATTAAAAATCATTTATTTTGTTTTAACTTTACCCCCAAACATATTATAACCTAAATATTTAATAGTAGAATTTGGTTATTAGGTTTCACAACCAAATATTTTGTATATAATATCCCTGGGGATTGGGGATGAATAGTAATCCACTATTATATTTTTTAGAACAACCGATAGCCATTGAATAATTTTAGATTAGGTTATACATGGCATGAAATAACAGATTGAGATGGAAACTAATGAGTTGGAAAAAGATTACCGAATCTAAACATCAATAGTTATTATACATTGTGAATATTATATTTTATGAATTATTGAAAAATACATAATGATTAGCTGAGAAGTTTTATATCCTTAAATTTTGTTATTAAGGGGAAAAAAGGATTAAACATGAGTCATTTACTTTCATCATTGAAATTTAAATTCCTAGGGAATGTGAAACCAAACCAAACACTATTTCTAAGTAGTGTGAATATATATGTTATGAAAAAAATAATGCACACTAATGGAAGCATATGAGTGGGGAATAGAGGTAAAATACATTATTAGAAGTATATGGAAAATTAATTATTTTTATAAAATGACTAAATTTTTATTTACAAAGGGATGCTTTCCTAAGATGCAATCCTTATTTGGTACCAATTATATGACAATTGGGTACCTATTAGTCCCTATAATATTATTTTGTTCTCAATTCCTCTCCGTTTTACAATTATTATCCTTTATTCTCCAAAATCCTATATATTTTAAAATCGATCGAAAATGTACATAATAACTTGATTTAAAATTGGATATATGGTTATTGAGTTAGGGCCTTTACATGATCCATGTTTCCATTTTTATTTCATTTGTACAATGAAATTACATGTTTGGAAGATATATATACATACAAGGATTTAGGGGTAAAATTAGAATTAAAAACATACACACACCACACAAAAAGTTTGGAACGGGAGGACATAGCTGCCCAAAGGATATCCCACCCATAAATCCTTATTAATTCAATACATGACCCATAGGACTAGTGGGAATGGAACCCATTATATGGACCATAGACCCAATGATCATGGAATCCTATTACATGGCTCTAAATACCAAATTTGTTGACTCAAAGGCCCTCTTGTGAATAGTGATTCTATAGTAATCTAGATATTATAGTGATTTCCCCATAAAAATATATACTATTGTTCCTCCAAGTGGTTAATAATTCCAATACTTCTATAGTATTCTATAGTACAAATAAATTGCACAATGCCCAATGGGGTTTGAACAACCAATTTATTAGGGTATTACGATATGATTACCGATAGGACAAGCCCCAACTACACATGTATGAATGAAAATTATCAAATGTATCATGACATTCATGATAATTCCATTATTGTGAATTCAAATATGGGTTATTTTTTTTCATAATGTAGTATATTTTAAAAATCTGGTGAAATAGAACATTGAAAAATCACATTTCAAGTTGAATATGATCACATTCTTGAGGGGTTAAAAATATATCATGCAATGTAAACTCAATATTCCTGAAAAAATTCATTATTCAAATATTATCACAACTTCACATTATGATCTATATTTAAAATACAAGATTAAAATTGTAGTTAATGTTTTGTACCATGATATGGTAAAAAACTAATGTTATTTATAATCAAATAATGGGATATTCTTATTGAATAGTGAGTATATTTATTAAATAATATAGTTTACATACTTACAAATGTTATAGGGTTTGATTATCCAAAATTTTATATGAAGAACATGTTTTTATAATGTAATTATATGGTGGATTAGAATGAATTGTAGATAGTATTTCCTCAAAAACTATTTTTTCAAAATTAAGGGCTCAGAGAGTAATTTTGTTGATAAATTATGTAATGGATAAAGATAATTAATTTTAGTCATGGATAGATTCAATTGGATTGAATTGTGTTATACGTGTTATTGGGATAAATAATTCTTATTCATTGGATTATAGTATAGACTATTTATATTGAATGTAGTTGTATATTAACCAAATATTATTTAACATTTTATAAAGTTGGTCAGTGTAGGAAGTAGTTAGTTAATTATTTATATAACCTATTCCATATAATCTTCCAATGAATATTAATTTAGTTTTTTATTGTATATTAGTTATCATAAAATATCTAATGTTTTTTTAAATATTTATCTTCTATCAGGAGATAATTAATTTGCTATAGTATTATCCTTCTTAAATAAATTCAAGGATATTATAAATTAAATAAGAGTGGAATTGTTTTTTTATATTTATAATAATAATTATAAAAGTTTGGTTTATTATATGTGAAAAATAAATAAAGAAGTGGGTATAAAAAATTTTAAAAATAGATTAATTTTATTGACTTAATATATCCTGATTAAATTAACACCCTGTTACTAGATGAGTTCAATGGAATAATTATATTATAGTACATATAATTCAAACCACGTATCAATATTTCATATACCTACAAATTGGGATAGTTAGTGTCATATTAATTTATGAACACTACCTATTCCAATACTATTTCAAATATTATAATTCCATATTGTTTCGAAACAATGAAACTGTTGATGGTGGATAGAAAACATCAGTTTTACAATCATCTATAAAATTTTCACCTCATTAATCATCTAACACAAAAAATGTCGTCATGCTAATGGTCTGTTTAGTCTGTCATTTGTGTGGTTACTATTTAATTTATATATACTAAAGAATAATAATAAAATAAATGAAAATTGAAATCATAAATATGAGACCAAACTAAATCAAATTATGTAAATAAATAAAATTTGAAAAATACACACTATAAAATAAATTTATATAAGTTTTTGGGTAGGGATAAAAACTAAATTTAATCATTTATTCAAAATAAATTATATCTCAATGGTTATTGGAGTTAATAATTTAAATGGAAACATTCAATATTATTAAGCATCAAATTACAATAGAACATACAAGGTTAAAAAAACATAACCATTATAAGAAATCAAGGGAGGATAATGACCTTTTTTAACTAAATATATGGTTTTATAGAGACTAAAATCTATAAATAATGTAATTTATATGTTAAATATCCTACCTTACATCTAAAACATTTATCCACTTAAATTTAATTTTAGAAAAATAAATATAATAAATGTTGGGTTTGTCGTTATCACTTTAATTATACCATTTATACAATGATATGTATTTGATCCTTATGTCCTCAAAATTTAGAAATGGTATCCTCAAATATTTTTCATATACCTATTAATAGTTAGCCAAAACAATCTTAATTTTTGATCATGATTAGGAAAATTAATTTCTCAATTACCAATCATGAATTTCTAATCCCAAATAATTTTTCACATAAAGGTTTTCCATTTTAGTAGGAATTTATAAACATGAAAATTTATAATTATTATTAGGCCATGTGTGAAGGAAACATTCATGATATTCCATACAATGTTAATAAAAAATTACATACAATTTTTACTAAATGTTAAATAGGATCATGTGAATCATTTAGCATTTTTATGACAATTTACCAATTTATGGGCCTTCATTTATCTTTTTGACATGGAAAACTAAATTCTTAATTGGACCAATTTTTTACAAAATTTAGAAAAATATATTTTAATCACATATTGAAGATTAAATGAATTATATCATATAATTTTTCCATATCGACATATAATGTTCTAGAAATATAGTCAATTGGTCAGATTAATGATTACTTTCATCATCATCACACAAACATTCAATGATCAATCTGCACCATGTTCATGATCTATGATATATATAAAATTATAACATGGTTTCCATAAAAATGGAATAATGTTATTTAGAATTTTTTTTAATTTTTATAGTAAATATATTTTGCTACTATCAAAATCGATAAAATGAGGAAAAGAACTAAAATTTTATTCAATTTAGAATCATGAATATCTCATTGATAATATGCATCATTTGTAAAAATAATAATTATGAGATGTTATTTAGGAACATGAGTAAAAATAATTTATCAAATCCCTCACATTTACTATATTTGTACATTCTTAAGAACAATAAAAATCAATAAGAAGAAAAATTATGATATCTCATTGTCCAATAGTAGATTTCTTATTTCACTAATTATGGGGTTTATAAAACATTCATACTACCACAAAGAACAGTAAATAATCATTTATCTACATCTATATGTTTAGAATTTTTTAATTTTCGTTCCAAAATAGAGAATTTCAAAACGTCTTCATACTTGAATGATGTATCTCAAAATCATGATATGTTTTTATTAATGATAATTCATCATAAAACTATATGTGATGATCAATAAATTTTTTATCTGTTAACATCAATTCCAATCATAATATTATTATTTATGAAGATGAATTTTCTAAATGTTATTATCTCCAGCATTCAGAATTGTATAAAAATTAATAAAAAACGAAATGTGAGGTGAAAACATCAACTAGAATAAAAACATGAATCAATAGTAAATGGGGAAATATATGTATTTGTTGACACCATTAAATACTAAGAACATGGAAATGAAAAACTTAAAAAAAATTGATTTCAGTGAGGATTAGAGGGATAATCAACGCCAAATATTAAAAAAACTCACTGAAAGGTACAAATTGATATTTTATATTATATTACATCCCCTCATTATTTTTTTTAAAAACCATATCCCATTTATGGTTATTTTTTGATTCCATTATAAATGTGTTTTCATAAAATAATTAAAACAATATATCAATGGTTTTTCTCTCATTATTTATCAAATTACAACTTATCCCCCAAAATTAAGATGATTCTTGTCCCCAATAAAAACAAGGATATATAAAATCAATGAATTTTAATACCTAGTGAAATATATCACCCTCATCCAAAATATAACATTATCAAGCAAGGTATCTATTAAATAAAAGAATATTGGTCGATATAATCATTAGGGCATCTAAAGTGGAAAAAAATTATTTCATAATGAGTTTAAATGGGGAATGTAAAATCGGTTTTAATATATTTTTTAGGGACTTTATCTTGATTTCTAGATTATAATAAAGTAAAATAATTTCCTCCATAATATTAATGAAGATTATTTAGACATTAATATCAAATATAATTAGTAACCAGATAAATGTTTTTAAAAAATATTGAAGAAAAATATATCGTAATATTTTACATTGGCATGAAAACAAAATTTTTAACTCATAGGTAAAGGAAATAATAATTTTAAAATAAAATTTAACTGACAATGAAGACATCGTGATTGATAAAAAATATATATGTTATATTTTTGGATGAAAATAAGAATAGGATAAACTAAAAAATGAATTTTCGTTCAAAACTTATTTCAATAAATATCAAAAGTAATTCATGATTAAATATTATAATTTTAATTGGATATTGTTATATTTATAGTGCTTTTTATATTATAAACATATAGTTTTATAAAAAAATTTGTTAAGATGGTGAAGTGATATAGTGTGAGATATGGATTTAAAGGGATTATTTTTTTGGATTGGGTATATCTCTTTAACATCCAATGAATTGATCATTTAATATAGAAGTAAATATATAAAATTTTAGGCATAATTTGTCGTATTTTGGAAATCATGATTTCTAATTAATTAGAATATTTTAATAGGTAATGTCATTATGGATGAATGATCATGGATTTGAACAACACTAATAGAAAAATATTTTGTGAAAAAAATGAATAAACTATTTAGATTAAAGATATCATGGTTGAAGATATAAATAATAGTTAAAATTAGTAAACAAATCCCATTTTTATTTATCTTTTAGATTATTTGTTATTATAATAGAATTTGGGTATTATTATTTTTAATCATGGATTTCCTAAGACTAGATTCTAATATCCTACAAAAATTATAATTATAAAAAATATCACATTATATTATATTATAAGGAGACCACAAAATAATTATTTTATTTATCCTTAAAACATTAATGTGTTTGGGGTCATCCATCTAATAATGTGATGTTAGTAAAGCAATAATGTAATAATTATAATTGTTATGATATTAATACAAAAAAATATTTAGAATTTGGATGAAAATTCTAGTGGTTCATTTATGAGTGGGATAGGTAAAAAGATATGTGAATGTGTAATTTTTTTTCTTCTCAATTAAATTTTATCAAAATTTATTAGTAAAGGGAAATAATTATAAATTGTTTTGTGAAATTTAACATATTTTTCAAGATCATTATTCATCATGGAGTTAGATAATGAATGATCTTACTTAATATACATAATAATAACAATAATAATAATATTTAAATTCCCAATGACATAAAAATCATTGTAATAAAAAAAATGGGTTTTGCATAACACCTAAACTATTTTATTGAATCATGGATATCTAATAAAAATTGTAAGTATATCTTCATTTATTTATCCTATTATCAATTCGTTCATTTCTTTTTATTTAGATATTTACATGAAAATGTATAGGAGAATGTATTATTATTTACTAGTTAATCAAGATCATTTTAAATAACATTTAAATTAATTAATTTGAAAAAAAATATTCTATTAACTCATCTTGCATTTTATAAAGATGAAATTTTAAACAACATTATGTTTGATAGCTTACATTTCACATAACATCGATCTTAAATGTTCTGAAAAATATTATTATTTTATCATGACCATTTTAATCTAGTTATGGAATTGTCAGGTTTGATGAGTAATAATTTTTTTAGGAAATAAAGATGTTGTTCATAAATAAAAAAAATCATTCTTCTAACGAAATAATCAAATAATTTTTAATAGGGCCATTTTTTTATTATAACAGATATTCTCATATTAATTTAATTAAATTTCAACCTTTGATAAAATATATATTATTAATTTTTTACACTTTTATAAAATTTAATTGAAAAAAAACTTTATTTTTAGACTCATCATTTCAATGTCATATTTGGTTAATGTTTATTAATTATATAAATATATTTTATTTTTTTGTTAAAAATCGATAAATGTTTTTACAAAATATAATAACTGTTATGAAATAATATTTACATGATAATTATTCTAAAATAATTTATTGTTATTCTTGATAAAAAATTGTAATGAAGGAATTAAACCAAATTTTTTACTTTTAGAAACACATGCATAACGTTTTGAAACAACAATTTTACCTTTTGTAAAAAACAATTTTTATTTATAATACCTGTAACATATTCAGAATTTAATTGTAACACATTATAAATTCTATAAATTAAAACATTTTCCATACATGGAATCATAAAATAAATTTTTTTGTAATTTCGTTTTCAAAATTAGGGTTATAAGTTTTTAGCGGAAAAAAACATTTACAACTGTATAGATAAAATAATTAAATTGAATAATGTTTATAGTAAAAATCCTAAAATACATAAGAAATATAATTTTAAAATAGAAAACTATGTTTTCATGACCATTACTATAATTTAGAACATTAATTATCAATCTAATTCCTTTGAACTATTTCCAACCAAATGTGGTAATCATTAAATATAAAATAATCATTTCATAATCACATAAAACCATCAGTTATAAATAATAAATACCACCCTCAACAAAAAAAAATTCCTCACAAATCTTGATGTACGCAAAATGTTTTTAAAACACTCTATTACCCACTATCTTCATGTATATGTGCGATTATTCTCACCCATCTACCATTTCACTGTTCCATATTGTGTCATTTAATGTGGTGATATTCAAGTTGTGACTTTCTCAATCAATATAACATAATTTATATGATTTTATACATCATCATATCCTCATTCATCCATCAAGGAATAATAACAAAAATATCATTTATATATAATACATTTATGTTTTAATGTAATAACTAATGTACATCACTTATATAACATCCTCTAATTCAACGAAATGAATCCATTATCCGAATTATGTCGGTGAACTATCCCTATGGATAATAAATTGTTAATTTTCTATTATTGAATTTATGGATGGTCATAAAATAATTATTCTTAATAAATTATATTTCAATAGGTATTTTATACATTAACATACATTCCTAAACTTTTATATTATTAAATAAAATGAATCTAATTCGTCATGGTCGAAGAACCACCAAATGAAAAATAAAAATTATCATTAACTTTTACCAAAGGATTAATCCTCAGGTAATAAAGAATAAATGATATATGTGGCCATATATAAATCTGAATATAAATTAATACAATTTTTTATCACTTATGGATTATTAACATCATTTTTCAATATCATCCCTAATTATACAAAAGTATGTCATCCATGACACACAAAAAAAATTAATCATAAAAATTAAAATAATAAGGTATTAATAATGAGAAGGAAAAATACATTATAAAAGGATCATATAAGGTATTTAAAATAATAATATGGTTCTAGAATTTTTTATCAATATTTATTAACCCTTTATAAATGAGGTTGCACATAAAAAAAATGAAGGTTGTTGTGCAGTAAGGGTTTCTCGTCTATCTTTTTCTTATTTGAGATATATTACTTATTCACAACATATTCTATTGGGTTGTGTATGTACATAATTTGGATATATCATTCAATGAATCCAATTATCATAATTAAATTAAATATAACATTTTATAGTTATTATTTTTTTGGGAAAATGATTCAGCTTCATAGAATGTGGTATAGAAATTCATAACACAATTTGCATTATTTAGGTTAAACATATACTTCCATGATTATGTCATAATACGAATATTAGTTAATTTATTTTTTAATAAGGTATGTTTTATTTCAACCCTTTTTCTATTGATTTACATTGAATACACATATTTGAACTATTAAATTAAATAACACTTCAGTGATCTGATATTTAAAAGGGAGTTTCATTTATAAAAGATAATCTTTTTGAAAATATCCATTAAAATCTACTTTTATTCCTTGTTTGTTTTTTTCTATAATTGAATCCAATTTTTTACTGTTATATAATGATTGATTAATGTAATTTCATACCACATTTTACATTTTATAAAATAGTTTTTAATGAATACTTTTTGGTTTTCCATACATGGTTCTCTAACACTTCTCTAAAAAAATATATAAAAGGATTGATGTTTTTTATTTGGAATGAACTGATTTTCAGGACATTATGACACCTTAATGATGTGAGGATTCCATTAAAATTTGAAAACTTCATCTTCAATAAATTTTTATCTCTCATAAATTCATGGTGTATTTATCATAAGATATATTCTATTTGAAAAGGGCATTGTCACCAAGAATTTATCAATAATCTCATTTAAAATATTTTAATCAATGAAAAAACAATTCATGATTCTTATAGACCATTATGGATGATGTCATATGATAAAATCTAAAATATTTGATAATTCCTTTCATGATCATTTTGACAATGGATGACCTCTAAAAACTTTTTTTTATTGATATATTTCAACTTTTGGTGCAATCTTTTTTTCTAAATGTCTTGGTAGGGCTGAGAATAAATTGGGAGGATATATATATCTGTGAAGTTAGTGATTTGTTGGATTATCAGTATAAAACCTACCAATTTTTATATGTTCTTGGGATTTACATTCTATTAAATGTGGTCACATGATGTGATAATAATAAAATAATAATAAATATTCTTTAAACAAAATAATATGAGTTATTCTGTGATTTTTGGATTTGTCAAATATATTACTTGTAATTAGGTCACATATTGTTCAATGTCCCAATTATTGTATTTAATCATGAATACAGGATGATAATTCTATTTCACACTCTCCAAATTACTATCTCTTGATCCAATATACATTCCCATGTGATTGTAGATCCCCCAAACCCTTCTGGGTTGTTTCGTTAAACAATTGATCATTATATCCATTATGGTGTGACATTCTGAGTAAGCATTCTCTATGTCTATCCATCTATATCTCTTTAATTTCATGGATTTTGATATAACATATTGATATAGATGGATCTAATATCCATGTTATTGAATTTTTTTCTAGGTTTAGTTCCTAGATCCTCTATTCATTCGTTTAAGTGGGCTGGTTCCACTGCACGTTTTGTGCTTCCGTGAAAAACATTAGTGGTTTTGTTTTGATAGCCAGCATTTATTAACCCTAAATTTATTATCTTATTTTCAATATTTTTATTTAAATTAAATTTCTTGTAAAATATTTCACTTTTATTATTGAAATCAAAATTCCATTTAATAGGGGGAATTTAATTGGAATTGGATTTTGGATGAAAATGGAGAAATCAGGCAATTCCATTGAATTGGGGTGTGCTTGATAAATTGATAAAAAATAAAATAATTTATATTGTTAAATATAAATTAAGAAACTTATTTGTTAAGATTTATTCAACTTTATTATTTGATAAAGTGCAATTAAATATTTTACTGAAACATTGTGGTTTTATCTCAGAAAAAGGCATAATTTGATTAAAAACTTGTTTTCCAATTTAAATTGAAAATTAGAACATTCGAAATTGGGAAATAGGATGAATTATATTTCAAATAGATTTAAAATAAATTTCTCATCATTTACTATAATATGGAACAATAATGCCTATATTGTTTGTGGGGTATTGGGATATCACACATTTGATGCTTTGTAATTGAATTACAACATTTTGTACATGATCACATCCTTAATGAAAAAGTGATGAGTCAACATTTGATAGTGTCTGAGGGACAAGTGAATACACATATTTTCATGAACACCTTCAAGTGTGTTAGGATCTCGTAGCACGGAACACTAGTACCTTTTAAAAGATAACCATGTTGGTTGGTAGTACATATCTGAGAAATAAATGTGTGACACTATTTTAAGATTATTGACATGTATATTTATATTTAAAAAACCATTTTATAAATTTTTTTTGAGAAAAATGTTTTTAAAATACGTTCCATAATATGAAATTTAATGAATGGTTTTTAGATATTCTATGAATTGCAGTTCCATATTTATAATAATTGAATGATTTATTAGGTTCATTATATGATAAATTCTTAATACAAAATACATAGTGATACACAAAAATTATTTTAGATCTCACCCTATATAATTAATAATGTGTCTTTAGAGTATATTATTATAGGTTTAAGAAAGGGTAATTTACCACTTTCTGGTTGTAACTTTTGATCATTTGGGCTTGGAGAGTTGGGACTACTTGGGATTAGGATATTTTTGTTGTTTTATGGTACATTTCCAAACTATATAGGGGTTCCTATAACTTTTTTGACTTATCATACATTTATATATGTAGATTAATTCTTGTCTTCATAGGAAGTTTATTATCATTATATGAAATGTTTATGAAAAATAAATTTCACTTTCATATTGTATGAGGTGAGTTCTTATTCCCCACCTATGGGGATCAAGACTTCCAATATACTATGTAATTTTTGAAACTTTTATCATGTTACAGGGTACCTGGGCTAGTTTGTGACCATGTGGGTTCTAATCTAAAGTTTGAGTTTCTCGTGTTGAGACTTGTAATTATTTGTGTCTTATTTTTAGTCATTAAGATGTTGTTATGACTGAGTACATGTGTATATATCACCATAATAAACCATTAGTCACTAGGGGATGTTTTGGAACAATGTCTTGGTGATAATATCTAGCCATCGAATTCATTTTTATATGGATAAATTGAAACAATATTTTTTAATCTATCTGAGAGGATTAATTTATTTATTTTTCTTAATTTTTGTTTTATCTAAATTCTTCAATGTTTTCTGCAAATGTTTTTTAGAATTAAGCATCTAATAATATGTGAATATTATATCTGGGTGGAAATAATGCATAAACCACAACCATAATATCCTCCCATTCACTAGAAGTCTTTTTATAGTGATTATAAGTACTATCCATGATCTGAGATATGTACCTCCGATATTCACTATTCAGTCTCCAGCATTGAAACTTCAAAGGGATTCTTTACTAGATCATTCTCAATATTTCATTCACCAAGATACAGAATCATTCAATGTCTCAAATGATCCTCAATATGATTAAAAATGGTTGATTAGAATCGCAAATTGTATTGGGTTTTCATATATACCCGATTAAGTAATGGTGAGGTTTTCTATCTTCATGTTAGAGGGGCCAAGATGGAGATGGTGGGGCATGATGGTGAATGTGAAAAATCCTGATGGATTAGAGTGAAAATACCTCATGGAACTTTTTACATAACTTTCTATTAAGGTTTTATGTATTTATGAAATGATTTATATTTATTCCAAATGAGAGGTTTGAGAAAAAAATTCATGAGTATTTGAACCATTTTGTTTAGCAAGGGTAGTTTCCAATAATGTTACTATAAAATAAGAAGGAAAATACTAAAATGTTCATTTTGGGACGTAGATATAATATTGATTAACATGTTTTCATACTACTATTTTCTTCATATACAGATGTGATGGCTATATCATTGATGGTTGAAATGGACCTGTCGGGAATGTTAGGGTTGATGGGTGATTATTCTCCTCCTATTGGCAGTTTTTTTCTCTAAGGTGAAGAGAAATCATGATGGTTTTTTTGGGCGATATAGAATGTATTAATTTCCTAAAACTCTTTTACTTAATATAAATATCCATTTGGTTTTCTACAAGTGTGGAATCCAAGGGAAATCAAAGAATATTTTCACTAAGGCACCCATGATATGTCACTCATAGAAATAATTAAGTCACTTATAAAAGTTCATTGATGTTTATTCCACAAGGTGTGGTGTCACATGATCATAATCTCTCAGGTAAACTATGTGCTATTATACTACTTCAAATAATAATGGAATACAGTCATAGAAATCTAGAACAGGTCAACTTTATGTAGTGGAAGAGACTCCATATGATGAATAATGGGGTCTAGTGACTATGAGGGGTAATATAACAATATATTCCCAACTAACTTATACTATATTTTATACCGATGAATCTTATTCATTAACTACAAACTATATTATTAATATAATAAATCATCGTATATTTTTTCCATATATTGTTGAAATCATTGCACTCCTTGGAACTATGAGAGAGAACGGCCTCCATAGTCTTATTTGTGTATTCTCTTTATCCGATGTTGATCTTTCATGGATTTTCTAGTTCACTACATGAAGTATATTAAAGCCATATTTTGATAGGATTGATTCATTTTCAAAAGGTTCTAAATTAATTATTAAATTTGATGTGTTTTGTTTACAAAACCCAATGGTTTCTTTCAAATCATTCAAGAAGAATATGAATCATAGTTCTCTAGAGACATTACTTCTTATGCGGAGTAGAGGAATGTGATATCTATTATCTCCTTTGATCTCGAGTGAGACACTTTGATCAATATTCCCCCTCCAATAGTCATTTCGTTTTCAAACATGTTTCCTTATAGATTCTCTCTTCTTCCAGTTGTACAAGAGGAAGAGTTTTATATCTATTTAGTATAGGAACACCACCAGTTTCTATAGCATCTTAGCACATCAAACTAGCTGAAATGAGAGAGTTGAAGAAAAAATAGTATTATCTTCTAGATGAATAATTTATATGAATGAGTGTGTATCCATATTGTTTATCGGTTGACTATTCTAAGAATGTTGATGGTTCACATTTCCTTTTTATGGAATACATAAAACTCAATATAGTCACGATAATATATATATATATATATATTGACCTTGATTGATGGTTTTTTGAATAGTTGGAAAGGTATAATTATCTCACAATTATTTATCTTCAGTCTAATTACCATCAATTGAGAATAAATGAATCTAACGTTCTGAAAACGACATTTTGGAAAAATTATGATCATTATAAGTACCTTATCATTCTTTATGTCTAAAAAATATATTTAATTATTTATGGATTTAATGAAAAATATTTCACATGGGTGTATAGATTGTTTTGTGGTATTATTTTTGGATGATTTCATCTTCTACTCTATGTTTGAGGAGGATCATGTGGGCCATCTGAGAGATGCTATGATTTTTTTTGAGAAATCACGCATTATACCAAGATTTCGAAATGTGATTTATTGATTTTGGATGTATAATTATTTGGAGACGTGTTTTGTGAATAGGGTTTTTATGTTGATCCGAAAAATAAAAATGAAACTGAAAAATGGGAAAAAATATTGTATGTTTTTGAGATTTGATGCTTCTTGGGTCAAGATGGGTATTTTGGAATGTACTTTAATGAGTTCTCAAATAACAATTATTTGATGACTTCTCAAACATAGAAGGGAGTAATGTTTTCTAGGTATGAAATATGTTAGAAATATTATGTTGAGGCCAAAACAATTTCCACCACTTCTCTTGTGTTGAATTTTCATGAGGCTGACCAGGGCTATTTGGTAATCTGGGATCCATTAGGTTCATGTTTGTATTGTGTTCTTATTCGAGGAGATCATGCGGTCACCTAGGGTTCCCATTATATTTTCCCATAATAGAAGTATTATCCAACACATAATTATGGACTCAAATTGTTGACACACACTCTTTTGATTTTTTGGAATGAAAATTATAGGGAATGGTTTGCCACGTTTTCAGGAAACAAGAGATTGATTTATATATTCTCTATGAATGATTTCATTCATCACCAAATGAAATTGTTTGGATATCTTCAATTTTTTCGTTTCCACTAAAACGTTACTATGGGAAAGGTAATGTAATTACAGATGATTTGAGAGGAAAAATTACTACCTAGGAAAGGAAGGAAATATTGGATGAATGGAACTTGATAGATCTTTTTTCATAGCTGCATGGTGGAGTTTGGGGATCCGAGTCTCAGTTTTCATTAACTGGTGTATTGTTTTCATTTGATATTATTGAGATGATTCTTCGAGACCAATATATTGAAAATGAATTCCATATCATTAGAGGCTCTCTTTATTATGTGGAGACCATCCAGAATTATCATTCTACATTAATGGAATTCTATGCTATTAGAATCGATTTTTAAAGATTTTAGTTGTAAGGAACGTTTTAATGGGTTGTTTCAATTATGAATAATGGGATGTGATCCCAAAAACCACAATGTTATTCTATGACATGAATATTATTCTATGTTTTCTCGGTATGAGATGAATTATTTCTGAGTGTGTCTCTCATTTTTACACTTTAAAAAATGTCATGGATGAGCATCAGAAACCATCAAATTTCCTCTACCCAAATACATTGCAATCCTGGAAGTGGGATTAGTGTTGAGCAATGTATTGTTTTCAAACAATTCAAAATAATGTTTTTTAAAGGGGGAGATTATTTCAAATAATACTCTGTCTCTTTATGATGATTTTGATGCTCACAAATACCCTTAATTATTTACTAATTATTTCGTTGAGTATTTTGCAGGAATTTATTTTATTTATTTATTTCATACAACGAGATTTCATACTTCATTTATTCCGAGATCAATTTTAGCGTGTTCTGGAATCACTGTAGCGCAAGATCAATTTTAGCGTGTTCTGGAATCACTGTAGCGCGAGATCAATTTTAGCGCGTACTGGAATCACTGTTCATACCCTACGTTGATGAACGTAACATATGGATGAAAAGTTTACTTTTTATGTTAAAAGAAACGTATGGTTAAGGAACCATACGTTATTTTTAAACGTATGGTTAATGAATCTTACGTTGTTGAAAAGTATGGAAGAAGAACATTACGTTTGGAAGGAACCTTACGTTTTCGTTGTTGGACAAGTATGGAAGAGAAACCGTACGTTAGTTTTCAGTGTTGAGTTTGTTTCTCAAAAGTATGGATCATCAACCTTACTTTTATAATCAACCGTACGTTCTTTGGAGAGTTGAAGCGAGACAAAGTATGGATGATCAACCCTACGTTTGAATGCTGAAGAGAAAGTATGTATGTTCAACCTTACGTTTGTGAACCTTACGTTTGTGAACCTTACGTTTGTGAACCCTACGTTTGGAGCCACGTCATCAATCCTACGTTTGGCGTCGGGATATTTTTGACAGACGATGTTTCCTTTTGCATTGGTCAAACAAGCGGATTATTAGGCGGATTTCGAGCCGATTCTTAAGTACGACTTTGACTGAATCAAAGACGATTTACAACGGATTACTGATTGATTTAAATGGAGCTTTTTGTGCCGATTCTTCAGGGGAGTTACAACGGCTCTATTGTTATTTAATATTGCGAATCTAAAAGAGAATTTTCATGGATCTATTTATGCGGAAGAATTTCTCAGATTTGAATATATGTGTTCTATCTTGGAAACTTCGGATATATATATATACACAGAAAAGTGTGTGAAAGATATAGATTGATCTTTTAACGAGCAAGAAACAGAGACTGAGAAAAGGCGTTCTTTTCTGGTGATCGAGAAGAAGTGTAAAACCTTTATTACCGAAGGAAGATCTTGATAGCAGATTCACGTGTTCTACATCGACTATCTGTTGTGAATCTACTGCTGCTGAAGTTGTGAAGTTTCTGGTAATATCTATTGCAACTGGATCGACTCAAAACTGTTTTGATTACAGATCTTTATTTTCTGAAGACAACGATCTATCTACTGTCAATTGAATTCTGTTGCAATTGTGAAGAACAACTGGAGAAGTGTTTTCTTTATCGAAACCCTTTTTTATTTTTGAGTGATCAGCTTCTCATTCTAAGCTGTGTGGGTTCGTGTTTGAACCAGGAAGGCTGTGTTTGCCTGAAACTTGTAAAGATGTCAACTGCCTGTACTCAGTTGTGAACAGGTCTGTGGAAACGAGGACCAGATAGTGAAAATCACCAAGCTCGTGGATTTGAGCATTGGTGGAGTGGACTAGGGGCCTTCTGTTCCCCGAACCACTATACATCCGTGTGTTCATGCTTTTACTTTTTCCGCTGCATATTTAATCGTGCAAAAGCATAGTGTACAGAATTTGTCTAAGTTGAAGAAATTATAATATTTTTGAAAAGACACAATTCACCCCCCCTCTTGTGTATAATCCGTAGATTCAGATCCAACAATTGGTATCAAAGGATAAGCTTCTTATTTTTAAAGTCTTATCAAGCTAGAAGTATTTAAAGATTATACATAGTGTATCATGGCTGATATGAGAGAGGGAATGTCAATGGTCAGAGCACCTTACTTTAATGGAGATAATTATGGCTGCTGGAAATCACGTATGATTATTTATCTGAAAAATCTTGGTTACAAAGTCTATTCAAAGATTCTGACTCCCTATGAAATTCCTGAAAATCCTGATACATGGAGTGCTGCTACAGAGGCTGAGTATGACATAAATTCAAAATCTATGAATGCAATCATCTGTGGTCTAGGACCAGATGAATTTAACAGAGTATCTCAATGCCCGACTGCATATGAAATGTGGCAAACAATAGCTGTTGCTTATGAAGGAACAGATAATGTAAGACAGATGAGATATGCAACTGCTAAGTTAAAATTCGATACTTTCAGAATGATTGAAGGAGAGAGCATCACTCAGATGAATGGAAGATTGACAGAAATTGTCAATAATATAACAGCTCTAGGAGAACCAATCAAGCAGGTTGATCAAGCGTTGAAGGTACTGAGAGTACTTCCTACTCGATGGAATGGAATCTCTGCAGCAATCAGACAATCAACTTCTGTTAAAGATTTAACTATGAGAGAACTGATTGGTACATTGATGATGTACGAAGCTGAAATGCAAGATGAGGTAAATAAGCATAAAGTCTACATAAAAAGAGAAAATACTGCTTTGAAAGTGACTTCTCAACAAAAGGATAGAAAGATGAAGAACAAAGAAGTAAGTGCTAAATAAGAAAGCTCTGATTCTTCAAATTCGGATGAAGAACTGGCTCTGCTAGCCAGAAAATTCAGAAAGTTCTACAGTAAGAAGAAAGACTTCAAGAAATACTTCAAAAAGGATAGCAAGGAAGTGAGATGTTATGAATGCAAAAAGATGGGACATATCAGACCGGATTGCCCAAAATTGAAAGATGCAAAGAAGAAGAAATTCTTCAAAAGAGATGATTATGAGCAGAAAGACAAGAAAGCTATGAAAGCTACTTGGAGTGTTTCTGAAGACTCAAGTAATTCTTCTGAATCAAGCTCAGAGAAGAAGGAAGCCAATTTAAAAGCAAATATGTGTTTCATGGCTGAAACTGATGAGGTACACTCATACTACTCCTCTGACTCAAATAATGAATCAAACTCTGAAACAAGCTTCTCAAATAAAAAACTTACAGCTTACTGCAATATGCTTGAATAAAGGTATGACTCATTATTTAAAAAATATAAATCTATAAAGAACTTGCATAAAGCTATTTCAGATGAGAGAAATACTTTGCTAAAACAACATAAGGAATTAATTGACAAATACAACTCTGCTGACTCAAATAAAATTAATTTTGAATCAAAAATAAAAACTCTACAGGATGGAGTAGAATCTTATAAAAAGGCTGCATTAGTTTTTACAAAAGGAGAAAACACCTTAAATGAGATACTTGGAAAAACTGTAATTAAAAAGGAAAGGTTTGGAATTGGAAGTAAAGGAGAAAAACCTAAGTTATACAAAAATTATTTTGTTCCTAGCACTAAAGAGGTTATTTGTAACTTCTGTGGAACAAAAGGTCATATAGCTAAAAACTGTTTTCTAAGAAAACCTCAAATATGTGGAATTAAGAAATCTTATATTTCCAATGATCTATATGATTCAATCAATTTTAAGGAAACAAAGCAAATCTGGATACCCAGATCACTGAATGCTAACACTCCTGGACCCAACAAAATATGGGTACCAAAGCAATTTGTTTGAATGTCTTTGCAGGTAGCAGGTCACCAAAGAAAGAAAGAAATATGGTATATGGACAGTGGCTGCTCAAGACACATGAGTGGAACTTCAGCTAATTTCTCTTCTCTTACTCGAAAGGAAGGAGGACTTGTCACCTTTGGTGACAATGCCAAAGGAAAGATTATTGGTATTGGAACAGTTGGAGATCCAGAGACAGTCTCAATCAACAAAGTACTTTATGTACAAGGGTTAAAACACAATCTGATAAGTATCTCTCAACTCTGTGATGATGGATACACTATTGATTTTACTAACAATAGTTGTACTATTTCTAAAGATAAACTGTTTAAGTTTAGAGCACCCAGAACTGATAATGTTTATACTTTGGATTTGTATTCCTTGTGTAAAAAACAAGTAAACTGCTTAACTGCTAATATAAGTGAATCCTGGATCTGGCATAGAAGACTTGGTCATTGCAATATATATGCTTTACATAAATTATCTAAGAAACATCTAGTTTCTGATTTGCCTAGTCTCAAATTTGAAAATGACAGATTCTGTGATGCATGTCAGCTTGGCAAGCAACACAAATCATCATTCAAATCTGTTAATAAAGTTGCTACAACTAAACCTCTAGAACTTATCCATATGGATTTGTTTGGACCTTCAAGAGTAGCAAGTTTAGCTGGTAAATTATATTTTTATGTATTAGTTGATGATTATTCTAGATTTATTTGGATTTTCTTTTTGAAATTTAAAAGAGAAGCTTTTAGTTTATTTGAAGGTTTTTGTAAATCTATTCAAAATGAAAAAGGTTTTAATATAATCTCATTGAGAAGTGATCATGGTGGAGAATTTGAGAACCAGGAATTTAATTCCTTTTGCTCAAACATGGGTATTAAACACACCTTCTCTGCTCCAAGAACACCTCAACAGAATGGGATTGTAGAAAGAAGAAATAGAACTATTCAAGAAATGGCTAGAACTATGTTAAATGAATATAGCCTACCTATATATTTCTGGGCAGAAGCTGTTAATACAGCTTGTTATATAATGAATAGAATTTTAATAAGACCTATTTTGAAAAAGACACCCTATGAACTATGGAATAACAGAAAACCTAAAGTAAATTACTTTAAAGTTTTTGGATGCAAGGTTTACATCTTGAATACCAAAGATAATCTTGGTAAATTTGATCCAAAATCTGATAAAGGTATTTTCTTAGGATATTCTGCAACCTCCAAAGCTTATAGAGTCTATAATAAAAAGTCAAGGATTGTTGAAGAATTAGTTCATGTGAAATTTGATGAATCTGATCCTTTTGAGAAAAGGATAGAACAAATAGATGAACCTGATTCTAATGAAAACATGAGACTTGAGAATTTAAAGAATGATTTTGAAAATGATATAAAAGAAATTAAGTCCAGTTCAGAAGAACATGACACTGAAGAACCTTTGAATGTAATGCCTAGACAGTCTAGAACCTTAAAGAATCACCCTTTAGAATCTGTGATAGGTGACTTAGAGACTGGTATTCAAACAAGAAGAAACTTTGGAAACATAGTTGAATTCTCTGCTTTCCTATCCCAACAAGATCCTAAGACCATAGAAGAAGCCTTAGATGATGAGAGCTGGGTAATAGCAATGCAGGATGAATTGAACCATTTCAAGAGAAATAAGGTTTGGGAATTAGTTGAAAGACCACATGATTATCCAGTAATAGGAACTAAATGGGTCTTTAGGAATAAACAGGATGATCAAGGGATAATAACTAGAAATAAAGCAAGATTAGTAGCTAAAAGATATAATCAAGAAGAAGGAATAGATTATGATGAGACCTTTGCACCTGTAGCCAGGTTAGAAGCCATTAGAATCCTTTTATCCTATGCATCTTATATGAATTTTAAATTATTTCAGATGGATGTTAAATCTGTCTTTTTAAATGGTTATTTAATGGAGGAAGTTTATGTTGAGCAACCTCCTGGTTTTGAAAATTCTCAAAAACCAGATTCTGTTTTCAAACTTACTAAAGCTCTTTATGGCCTTAAACAAGCACCTAGAGCTTGGTATGAAAGACTAAGTTCTTTTCTTTTGAAAAATGATTTTACTGTTGGACTAGCAGATCCAACACTTTTTAAGAAAACTGTGAAAAATAATGTTTTGTTGGTTCAAATTTATGTTGATGATGTAATTTTTGGATCAACCAATAAAATTCTTTGTCATGAATTTTCAGAATTAATGCAAAAAGAATTCGAAATGAGTATGATGGGAGAATTAAATTTCTTTTTGGGTCTTCAAATATTTCAAAAAGATTTTGGAAATGTTTTAAATCAATGCAAATACATTACTGATTTACTTAAGAAATTTGGACTTGAAAACAGCAAGACATTTACAACTCCTATGTGTACTAATATAAAACTTGATTTGGATGAAACTGGAAAATCAGTGGACAACAAGTTATATAGAGGTATGATTGGTAGTTTGTTATATCTTACTGCTAGTAGACCAGATATAATGTATTCACTATGTCTTTGTGCACGATTTCAATCGAATCCCAAAGAATCCCACTTAACTGCTGTTAAAAGAATTTTTAGATATTTAAAAGGTACTATTTATCAATCTCTGCTTTATCCAAAAACCTCTGATTTTAATTTAATTTCATATTCAGATGCTGACTTTGGAAGCTGTAGATTAGATAGGAAGAGTACTTCAGGAACATGTCACTTTTTAGGAAAGTCTTTAGTATCATGGTCTAGTAAGAAACAACACTCAGTTGCCCTGTCAACAGCCGAGGCAGAATATGTGTCTGCAGGTAGTTGCTGTGCACATGTGTTGTGGATGAAAAACACTCTTATGGACTTTGGATTAAATTTCAATAATACACCTATTTTATGTGATAATACTAGTGCAATTAATATTTCAAAAAATCCTATTAGTCATTCTATAACTAAGCACATTGATATAAGACATCACTTTTTAAGAGATCATGTGTTTAAAAAGGATATATTTTTAGAATTTGTAAATACAGAAAATCAATTAGCAGATATTTTTACTAAACCACTTCCCACGGCAAGGTTTGAATTTATTAAGGGGGAGTTAGGTTTATTTAATTTTAAATAGTTTTTTTTTAAATCTTATTCTATTTTCGAATTCTGCTTAATTTCTGTTTCCCGCTATAAGTAATTTTATTTTGTTTTAAATAAAAGTAATGATTAAAGATTACACGGGAATCAAGGTTGTCAGAACCGTTTCACCTTCTAAACTGTTTCACCTTTTTCGGAAACCCTTTAGAAAACCTAGAACCGCACATCTGCTCCAAAACCCTTTTCTGAATCTTCAAACCCTCAACTTACGAACCTTCAGAAATCGTTGTTGAAATGGCAAAGACTAAGCGTCCAGATGAAGCTGAGAGCAGTGCTGCAAAGAAACCTAAAGTAGTTGGTCGGAAAATACTGCAAGGTAAAGTCATCGATTTAGAATGGCTGTTTGAAACTAATTTACTGTTGAAGCAAGCGTTGTCGTTTCAAAGCCTTGAGCAACCTTTTAATAGTGCAAATTCTGAGTTTCTATATGAGGCAGAAATGAGACATTTCTTTAGAACTGTTCAGTTTAGCCTTGGAGATACGGAGGATAGTTTATTGGCTCAAATAAAGGATAAGGACTTTTCCATATCATCTGTAGAGATAAGTCAAATTCTTAACTGCCCTCATGAAGGAGTTTTTCATTTCGATTTACGGAATATTGGAGATTCTGTACATAAGTCTGAAGACATTATGTCTTTTCTGTTTTGGAACCAGAGTGATAAAGAAAATGTTTATTAAAGATTTGGAGCCCGATCAGAAAATCTTGTAAAATTTGTTCAGACTGGTTTAGCACCAAGGATGGCTGAGATGGAGAAAATCCTATACCCTGACATGTACATAATGTATCTTATGATGTGTGATATTATGTTTAATTTTCCTCGGTTTATGATAAGATATCTGAGATACTGCTGTCAGAGTGAAGCAAGAATGACCTTTTTCCCTTATGGAAGGTTCATTTCTTTGTTTTTGTTTAAAAGAGGAATGATCAGATTGGTAGATGCTGGGGTGAAATGTCACCACAGTAATGTTTTTAATGCTGGAACTTTAAGGAAAGTAGGATACTTCTGGAGCACAATTAAAGGAAAACTCTTACCTGTTGGAGCTGAGGAAGACTCGGAGAGTGCTCAGGCTCAACCGGCTAAGTCCAAGGAGGGACAAGCAGAATCAAGAGTTAGTACAGTGGCAAGGAGAATTCGTTTTGAGATGGAGGAAGTTGAGGAAGAGAGAAGTCAAGAAGGACTTCAATCTAAAAGGAAGAGGTCAATTGATGATAAAATTATCTCTCCTCCCTTGAAATCCTCTGAACCGGTAATTTCTTATTCATTTGTGAGAGAAGCTGTTGTGGAGCAGACTGCACCGATAGAGGAACCAGTAGCTCAACCGGAAATCCAAAAAGAACCTCAATCTGCTGCTGTGGCTGTTGAAAATGTAATACAACAAGAACAACCTATGGAGGCAGTACCTGGTGAAGAAGTGGCCCGACCTCAAGATTTACATGAAAATATTGTTCTTGACCAATCAGTAGAAGTCAGAGAGACTACTGTTCGTGATGAACATACTCTTGAAGCTAATACAAAAGTACTTCAGGAAGATTTTTCAGTGGAAGAGTTTCAGGCTTCAAAAGCTAGTTTAGTGGATCAACCTTGTCAGGACAAGGACAAAGAACAGTCAGATGCAGATTCTTTACAACTTGCCCTGCCTCATCAACCTTTTTCTGGACATGAGAATAGAGCACAGGATGCCCCTGATTCGAGAAAAGAAGAAGTTGTTGAGCTGTGCAAGCGTATCTCTCAGTTAGAATCTGAGAATGTTAGTCTCAGAAATTCTATGAACTTAGAGCAGTTGAAGTTTCAAAAGCTGAAAGAATCTACTGTTTCAAGACAGGAAGTAGATTTGTTTAAGACTGATATGTTGCATGCTGTTGATCAGTTAAAATCAGAGATGGTAAAGAAAGATGATTTGTCTGAGATGAAGATTTACATGGAGAATAAATTTGAGTCTGTTGCAAACAATGTTGTGAGTGGATCAGGCTCTTCACCTGATTTGATTCGGAGATTTCAAGAAATTACAGGAGCACTAAGCAATATGAGTGACAGATTACACGATCTTCAGTGTAATAGTGCCCCTTTGTCAGTTTTGCTAGATAATCAGAAATTTTTAGTGGATCAGTTGACATCTGGAGAGCAACCGATTAGGATTCTTTTGAATCAGTTATCAGAGAAACTGGCTCTTTTTGTTGAAAAAGAAGAAAGAATGCATGAGTTTTTCAGAGTTAATTTGATTGAAGATATTCATATGACTCAAGAGAACAGAGATCTTATCATCAAGTTAGGAGATGGGATGATGAAGAGGCTCAGAGAACAGTTTACAGAGATCAAGACCGCAATTCAAAGGAGATAGACACTTTTTTTCCCTGTCTTATCCATGAAACTTGATTCCTCTGTATATCACAATCATTTATATATATAACAGCTTGTGAATGAAAATTCTTTTCTTATTTTTTTTGTTTTGTTGTTTATTGATTTATGACTAAGTTAGCCAGTATAACAAATTCACTTATTCATACACAGTTAATTATAGCCTTTACTTATAGTTCAGTGCAATATTGAATGTGTTCAAATCCGTAATTTTTCATTCTTTTTGATATCACAAAAAGGGGGAGAATTTGGATAAACACAACATTTAAATTCATTTGTTTCCTATGAAGAAATTTGGATAGCTAAAAATTTATTTTTATGGGGGAGAAATTTTATTATAGTTAAATATTGTTTTAATCCTTTCAGAATTCTAAAATTTTATAAAACTAATTTTTTCAATAAAGATTGAAATTAAATTAGTTCTATTATTTTATGGGTTTTGTGATCATCAAAAAGGGGGAGATTGTTGAGCAATGTATTGTTTTCAAACAATTCAAAATAATGTTTTTTAAAGGGGGAGATTATTTCAAATAATACTCTGTCTCTTTATGATGATTTTGATGCTCACAAATACCCTTAATTATTTACTAATTATTTCGTTGACTATTTTGCAGGAATTTATTTTATTTATTTATTTCATACAACGAGATTTCATACTTCATTTATTCCGAGATCAATTTTAGCGTGTTCTGGAATCACTGTAGCTCAAGATCAATTTTAGCGTGTTCTGGAATCACTGTAGCGCGAGATCAATTTTAGCGCGTACTGGAATCACTGTTCATACCCTACGTTGATGAACGTAACGTATGGATGAAAAGTTTACTTTTCATGTTAAAAGAAACGTATGGTTAAGGAACCTTACGTTATTTTGAAACGTATGGTTAATGAATCTTACGTTGTTGAAAAGTATGGAAGAAGAACATTACGTTTGGAAGGAACCTTACGTTTTCGTTGTTGGACAAGTATGGAAGAGAAACCGTACGTTAGTTTTCAGTGTTGAGTTTGTTTCTCAAAAGTATGGATCATCAACCTTACTTTTATAATCAACCGTACGTTCTTTGGAGAGTTGAAGCGAGACAAAGTATGGATGATCAACCCTACGTTTGAATGCTGAAGAGAAAGTATGTTTGTTCAACCTTACGTTTATGAACCTTACGTTTGTGAACCTTACGTTTGTGAACCCTACGTTTGGAGCCACGTCATCAATCCTACGTTTGGCGTCGGGATATTTTTGACAGACGATGTTTCCTTTTGCATTGGTCAAACAAGCGGATTATTAGGCGGATTTCGAGCTGATTCTTAAGTACGACTTTGACTGAATCAAAGATGATTTTCAACGGATTACTGATTGATTTAAACGGAGGTTTTTTTGCCGATTCTTCAGGGGAGTTACAACGGCTCTATTGTTATTTAATATCGCGAATCTAAAGGAGATTTTCATGGATCTATTTATGCGGAAGAATTTCTCATATTTGAATATATGTGTTCTATCTTGGAAACTTCGGATATATATATATACACAGAAAAGTGTGTGAAAGATATAGATTGATCTTTTAACGAGCAAGAAACAGAGACTGAGAAAAGGCGTTCTTTTCTGGTGATCGAGAAGAAGTGTAAAACCTTTATTACCGAAGGAAGATCTTGATAGCAGATTCACGTGTTCTACATCGACTATCTGTTGTGAATCTACTGCTGCTGAAGTTGTGAAGTTTCTGGTAATATCTATTGCAACTGGATCGACTCAGAACTGTTTTGATTACAGATCTTTATTTTCTGAAGACAACGATCTATCTACTGTCAATTGCATTCTGTTGCAATTGTGAAGAACAACTGGAGAAGTGTTTTCTTTATCGAAACCCTTTTTTATTTTTGAGTGATCAGCTTCTCGTTCTAAGCTGTGTGGGTTCGTATTTGAACCAGGAAGGCTGTGTTTGCCTGAAACTTGTAAAGGTGTCAACTGCCTGTACTCAGTTGTGAACAGGTCTGTGGAAACGAGGACCAGATAGTGAAAATCACCAAGCTCGTGGATTTGAGCGTTGGTGGAGTGGACTAGGGGCCTTCTGTTCCCCGAACCACTATACATCCGTGTGTTCATGCTTTTACTTTTTCCGCTGCATATTTAATCGTGCAAAAGCATAGTGGACAGAATTTGTCTAAGTTGAAGAAATTATAATATTTTTGAAAAGACACAATTCACCCCCCCTCTTGTGTATAATCCGTAGATTCAGATCCAACAATTAGATATATATGTAATTTTTGTAGGGTTTCTACATACCCAATGAAAAAGGAATTTAATATGTGTTTTGATTTATAGTCTAACTAAGACGCTACACATTAAATCAATTCATTGTATATTCCAGGTTGATGAGTTGGGAATTCTTTATGTGAATGTGATTTTTTATTTTCCTGGAATTCCATAAGCTGTGGTTTCTAATATTGATCCATTGTTAACATATTAGTTTGGATAGTCTCTTAGGAGGCACTAAGATCTCATGATAGTTTTAGTATGAATTTTCAACCATAGTACAATGAATTGAAATAGAGATATATTAATATTCTTGAGGATATGCTCCAAACTTGGGTATTCAACTTTTTTAGAGGATTGGATTTCCACATGGAGATGGTGGAATTTTCACATAACAATTTTTACCATTATGGCATCACAATGTACCCTTTTGAGTATTTGGATGGCCATCCATGAATTATTATAATTTTTTGGTTACTTATATATGAAAGTTCCTTGGTTGGATGAAGATTTGTTTAGGGGATGGAAATAAATATTTATCTGAATCATTGTATAAATTTCAACGCCCTTAAATGGTACAAATAATATGTTTATCATCATCAAAAACCATTAAAATTATCACATAGTGAAAATAAGTTCTTTATTGTTTCCCCTTGGTTGGGCCACCGACATAGTGTGAGGAAATGGAAGGCTGCTCTTAATTTTTTAGGAAATTTTGAGGATGTTGGGAAGGCAAGGAAGATTCAAAAACATTTATCACTTTCACCATAGATATCATTGATAAAAAATGTGTTCCTTGTATCACAACTCAGAAATTATCTATTTGATTCATCTCATGTTCAATGCTGTTGTGATCATAAGACTATACCTAATTTATCTATTACTAAAAAACTAGTTAGGATTCGTGAATCTAAAACCAAGGTACTTGATGAGAGTGGGATACCATTGATTTGATTCCTATGAATATATAGTTATAATTCTCATGGGACATGGGAGAGAAAGGAACCTATGGGAGAGTAGTGTACTCACCTTTAGGATACGAATTCTTCTTTACATGCTTCCTGGGGAATGAATGTTTTTATGGGGGAGTGGTTGTAACATGTCATTAACTTTTTTACATGTTTATTTTAATTATTGTTGTGGGTTACATTTAAATTCTTCTATGGAGGACGGATAATGAATTTTTATGGTACCAATATTAGGGAAGTTAGAGGTTTATTGGATGTTCAGCAAAAAACTGCTAGTTCTATTGTTTTCTAGGGATTTACATGATACATGATGTTGTTACACATGTATATTCTAAGGTAATAATAAATTAGTTTAAAAAAAGATATGAGTTTTTAATTATTTTGGTATTTTTATATTACATGAAGTCTAATTGGGTCACACATCGTGTAAAATCAAATGTAATTTAAAAAATTAGAATAATATCTAATAATTATATTATATCCGCCCCATATTTACTTTATCTCGACCTACGATCCATTCCTATGATATTTTTGATTCCTAAGACCCTTTCAGGTCTTTTATTAATTAATTCATCATTTTTACCGTCACAGTGTGACATTCCAAGTAAGTGTTCTCCTTGACTCGCTGTCCCTTTCTCCTTCCATTATTCAATTATGATAGAAAATATTGAAATTTATATATCTAAACATCATGTTGTTGAATTTTGTTTCTATGTTGATATCGTAGATCCTTTTTTCCAACATTATTGTTGGAGTGTTTTATAGAAGGGTTTTTATTTCTATGAAAATGGTAGGTTGTTATACTATGATTTGAAAGTTTTATTTTACCTGAATTTTTTGATTTAAAGTCAATTACATGAAACTGGTTTCAATTGGTATATTGAAAACTCAGTTCCTTTGAATTGGGGGATATGAATGCAAAATTTGATTTTGGTATGAAATTGTGGACACCCCCAATTCCATTGAATTGTTGAGTGTTTTAAAAAATGATTGAAAACTGTGAAGTTTCAATAATTGAATTAAAATTATAAAAATGTTTTTTAAAATTCTATTTCACTTTAGTGTTTGAGAAAAAATGATCAAAAATGATTTTATTGAAAATGATTATTTTTATCATAGAAAGATATATGTTTTTAGTTAAAACAAATTTTTGGGTGTAAATAAAAATTTGGCATAATTGAAAGGGGGAATGTAATGAATTTTATTTTATATAGTTTTAAAATAAATTATACATCATTTATTTTACTAGAGTTTAGGAATGCTGATGTAGTTATTGAGTAGTTTGGATATCACTCTTTTGGTGATTTACAGCTGAAATAAAACATTTTATAGTATATCGCATCCTGGATGGGATAGTGATGAGTCCCCTTTGGCCATTGGAAAAGAAATATGTGTATAAAAATATTGTAATGATCACCATAGAGTATGTAAGGATTGGGTTTCCTAGAAATATTGTACCTTTTGGATGACGACCATGTCTCTAAAAAGATTATACATTAGTTACAAATGCGTGATGATGTCTGTAAACTATTTTACATGCCTATTTATTTTATATAAACTATTTTAAATACAATATATATGAAGTCATTTATTTCAAATATTTCTATAATTTCAAATGTAATGGATTATTTTTTTAATAAAAATTTAAATTTCCATACCTGTTTAGTTATAATAGAAAACATTATTTTCATAATTAAATGTTTGCATCATATTATGGAATTCATGGTTAGATCATACTAGATTTTTATCTCACACACGACCCATTCTTTACGGTATTTTTAGATTATACTATTCAAGGTGTGATCAATTGTAAAGAACCACATGGTTGTAGTAAATGTGGATCCTTCAGACATGGAGGGTATAGTCCACTGGGTCATGGGTTGATTTTTGTATTTTATGGTCTTTTTAGGTAGTTCAGTTTGTTTTTATTACATAATTGACATCTGGTACACATATCCAAATGGGGAATATATGTTTTTATATTGTCATGTTTATCTACTTCTGCAATGTTTTAAGAAACATTGATCCCACAATCATGTTGTATGATTACATCCATCTAATTGTATTGGGAATTCCTTTCGGCCAATGTTTATATCAATATAACTATAGGGTTACTAGGGTTCTTGGGTTGGTTCATGAATTTAACTATTTTGATACCACTCACCATATAACACTAGATGGTTTATGAACATGTTCATTTATTGGGGTATGTATTAACATTACTTATGTAATATTACAATACAAATATTTATAATTATTATGATCCTCAAATTTATATGATTAATAGATTGGACATGCAAGACATGGGTGGGGCCCATTTATATATATCCCCATGATGAATAGGTTTGTCTTATAATACAAATCAGTTTTCCAAACCAAATTGGTTTGATCCCTGTAGTTTAAAATGCTTTTTGCAGAGGTATTACCCATAATGTTATAGTTTTTAAATCAAATTAGTTTTTTACTTAATAATTTTAAAATTTCACATGAAAAATCATGATAGTAGATATATATATTTTTTCAATCCTAATCAGTTTTTACCCAATAGTTTTAAACATTGTTATAAATAGTATTGATGATAGAGGAAAATTATACATGATATAATGGAGTCTAATATTTATGCTATTCTACAATTAAGATTTAAGTTATTATTATCTAATAGATTTTAACTATGATATTATATGTGGATTCATTTTGTTTTTCATAATGGATTTAATGCATTGAATATCATGTTATTTAACTTCGATAGATAATTATTCTTGTTGACCCATTAAAACATCTATTATATTTTTCTTATATAGAGTATCTGTGTTCACCCCTTTCATATGTTTTATTTTATCCAATGATTTCTCAATGTTAATTATGATGGATATTCTTTGAAAATCATGTAGAATAATGTGGTTTTAAAAAATATTATATTGTGTTTATGTTTTTCAATTGTAATGAATGATTATAGTATTTATCTAGTTGTTTTAATACTACTAATCTATTCAGTCCTTTGGGATATGATTAAATATATTTGATAACAATTTAAAATATTAATTTTTGAAACATGGCTACATGGGTCGGGGATTTTACTATTGATATTAGAGAATATTTAGTAGAAACCCTATGTTTTACATTTTTAAATACAAGGAATAATGAATAAAACCATATGAAAGAAATTATATGTTCTCCCAATGAAACCAAACATATGATATTTTTTGGATTATGCATTGTTATTATTAATGATATGATATAATCTATAATATTGGAGTATTTATAAATATATCATAAAGGAATTAATGGTATGAATATCAATTCATTTAATCCATGTACGGACTTCCCTCCTTCGAATAATATTGATGATAGAGGTAGAGATGGAGCTGGAGTTGGAGCTACTGTTATAGTTTACATGATTATAAATTTATTGGGAAGACGAGGTCATTTTATTAAAAAAATAAATCCACCTATATGATATTTCATAATATTCAATACAATGTAAAAATTTTTTACCTCTTCATGAGAGAAATAAATCCATCATTCAATGTGACTATAAATCAATTTTTATATGATCAGTGGATTTATACCTTAGTGAAAACATTTCTCACATTCAGATGTAATAAATGAGATAAAGTTAAAATGGATATTTATATATATTACAAGATGTAGACCAGTGTTTTCCTTTATTAAGGACACTATAAATGTAGAATAAATAATAGGCTTCTGATTAGTTAATTTTGTAAAATATATCTTAGAAAACTATTTCCCTCAAGAAGAATGAAAGGATATGGTAAGGCAGTTAATGAGTTTGATGCAAAATGAATAAAAAATTATTCTCTATATGAATATTTTAATTCAAGGATATTCAATCATGTTCTGTATTTTTTATGAAATTCATTGAGTATTATTGATCATTTCATTGATGGTATTAAAAAATTTCAATGGGTAGAACTATCCCAAATTTCTTTTTCATATAAAGATATATTATCATATGTATCGAGGATTATATTTAACTCTACATGTATTATGGCTCTCAAGGAAACAAAGAGAAGAATAGTAGAAATGGTAAAAATAGACAAGGAGATGACAAACAGAACTTATTCATCCACTTCTAATATTTTTGGAAATAAACATCCCAATACTTATCTGAAAGGGAATTAAAGTTTGTTATATTTATTTAGAGAAAGGACATCAGGAACCTGATTGAAAAGGAAATAAAGAAGCTGTGAAATTATTCAAAAATAAGGATATCAGGATCCACCAAAATGAGTTCCCCAAAAATCATAGTAATATATATGAGGTTAATAAAAGGGTTTATGTTCAATTTTATGCAATCGTCATAACCAAAATATAATGAATATTGTTAGGGTTTTTTCGACCAAATAAATATGTTTTATGTTAATACAATTATAATAATCATGAAATATATAAGGAATTCAATGAATTACGTTTTCCTTAAGGATTTTATAGAATATTTCCACTACTACCATTGACCATGAAAAGTGATTCAATGGAAATTTTATAATTTTGAAAAAAAATCGAACAAAATCTAAGACATAATATGTTCTTGGTGTAGAGGAAATGATTTTGTAATTAAAAGATAATTGATATCTAAAATGTAAATTAAAATATAATGACTACCAAGGATGTGAAAGTTGGATTTTTTTACAATTTGTTGGATTTTAACATTGATAGAGTGGACACAAGATTTAGATTTAAGAATATATCTACAAAATGTGACTTATTTATGAAATGAAGAAGAATTCATGTTTAAATTAAGGTATAATGCTTATTCATGTTATTAGAATGACTTATCAAAATATTTGATAATGGTATTTACATGTGAAATTAAGAGATAGTCTATAAGGGATTAATTATACATAGATTTATTGATCAAATTCATTATTTTTTATTTCTTTTATTTTCAATAATATCATTATGGAAGCTTCTGTTTTAAAAATGATGAATAAATTATGCTTAATACTGGATATTATTTCTTTCAGTTCATGTGAGCATTATCATACAGAATAATATGCGATAATAATTTTTTTAATAATTTCTTGGATGAAGAATCAGTGGATGGTAGATCTTATTCATCCTTAAAAGTGCATCGAGCATGAAGAAATCATCCTGAACATCCATATCATGGCATGAATGTGTATCTAGGGATAGATCAAACAACAACCAAACGATTGGATTATGCTTATGAAATGGAATTATGTATGGTATGTATATTATTTTGTCTGATTTATCATAGTAGTAATATAATTCCTCAACTCTTGGAAAATGAATTTTTTCAAAATAAACTTTAATATCTTAATTGTATTACTGAGAATTCAGTGGCCTTTTAAAACCTCAAAAAATTTTGATTTTATGGGGGTAAAATTTATAATAATGATGTTATTTAATCAGTCTCCCACAAAAAATAATAGCAAGATTTCATTTCTATGTCCACTTTTAAAATTCCTAGTAATTTTCTCTAATTCAAAAATGTAGTTTTGTGGGGACATCCCCATTTTCATTTCCTCCTTTTAAAGAGGATGTTTTATTAACCCGTTATGTGATGGGGGGATACTAAAAAAGAATTTTAATGTATTAAGAATTAATTTTCTGTATGAAATATAAAATTTTGTGGATGAAAATCTCTCTACGTGGGGATATTGTAACATAATTATATTTTAAAATAATATTGGGTTCGATACATTATAATGCACAGAACCCTGAGCCTAAAAAACTCCAAAATATAATTATTGTATTACCACCGATATATACTTGTTGTTAAATTATTTCGTGTTTATAAGAATAAATATAATATAAAATAAATTTTATAACCATGTTCCTTAAAATATATTTATTCTTTTGAAATTAATAAATAATTTTTATATCAAGTGATTTTATTCATGAAATAAATTTTTTCTTCAAAAATTAATTTTTTTTTTCATTCAATGAGAAAATAAATATAATTAATTATTTGCAATTTTATAAATTTTATTATCTAAAATAAACACAGTTTTAGTACAAATCATTTAAAAATTATTATTGGGTAATTTTTGAATTATTTTAAAGAAGTACAATATTTGGGTTAAAAAGTTAAAATACTATTTTTATGATGTATCATAACTCTTGTGATATAATAATTATATGACCACTATTTAAAATTAAGTAACACATATTATATATAATTTTTTTTAAAATAATGATATAATATTAAATTTTTTACACATAGATACAACTGTCTAGTATGATGAAAACTAGGATTTTAACTTTTCAAAAACTATATTTATGGGATATACATGTATCATATTTAGATGTTATTTTTATAAAATTTTCAAATGAACGAATTAAAACTAGTCCCACATTTTCTTTTTCAATTTCAAAATTATTTTATATTTTCATTTTAATTTTCAGGATAAGAATATTTTATGTTTTAAAAAATGATTTATAGTAGTATATGTAATATAATGAAAAAATGTTAGAGTTAAAAGGTTAAAGCATAAAATACATAAAAACTAAAAAACTAAATGGGGGATTTATGTTTGTAAAATCCAAAAATATCCTTAAGAAAATTAATTATCAATATAATTATTTTTAATTAATGACACTCAAATTTTTTTGTTTTTTAATAATATTATTAAATATTTAATAACATAAAACCATTGTTCCTCAAGTGTAAATTCCACACATCACAACCACATATCTCCTCAAAATACATGAAGATCCTAAAATATCATATATAAAATATCCTTACCAATCTCAACATGTATAAGATCTTGTATTGTCACCTAATGATAATATTCAAGTTCCATAAATGTTCTTTTAAGGAGGTGATATTCTATAGGCGACATTATCAAACAATATCTTTTAATATCTTATTTCCTACCGTATCTTAAACTCCAACATCCATCATGTCATAATAGTTGTAGAATTAATTATAAAATATAATTCTATATTTCTAATGAAATATATTATATATATTCTTTATATTACCTCAACATATTCAAATAAATAGAATCATTAAAAATATTGTGGTGGTTAACTATCTTCATGGATGACAATTTCTTTGTTTTCCATTACAGACATCCTAGGTGGTCATAAAAGAATTATTAAAAAGAAGTTGTATTGAAATATTTATATTATAAATTATTTTATTTTCTATAACTAATATATTATTCAATAAAATGAAAATAATTTTAGATATTTTGAAAATAATTACCCAATAATCAAAACATTTAACAATAACATTTATCAAATGAATCATCCTATTAAAAAATAAAAATGATATATGGGTCCACATAATATTATTGATGTGAATTAATAACATTTGAATTCAATTATTTTTTATTATTTCCATTTTACATGAACATCAATAATTATATATATGTAAACCATCCATGAAACCAATAAATGAAATCACTGAAAAAATGAAAACGATGAAATATTATAATTAAACGCATTGAAAGATGTTATATGTGGAAAATAAAAGGTATTATAATTAAGAACCTTGTTACAGGATTAATGGTTAACATTTTTTATCCTTTATAAATTAGGTTATTATATGAAAAACAACATTTAAGTGTGTGGTAAGTTCTTCTTTTCTCACATTTACTTCTATGAGATATATTTCTTATTCATAATTTAGTCCTTATGTGAGGTGTATATAATGACCATTTTATATAATTTCATGAATGTTATTTTATTAATTATATTCAATGTTTCAATTTATAATAATTTTTTATAAGGTATATGATTCAATTGATTACAAATTCTTAAAGTAATTCATTACACAATTACAATTCTTTGGGTTAAAATTATAGATTATTGATTATCTCGTACTAAGATTATTTTTGAAATAAATTATCAATATATTATATTCCACATAAACTGTTTTTGTGGATATATATAAAATAATAAGATATAATTGTTATTATTCATTCAATCATCAATTATATGATATTTATAGAGGATATTCTTTTAAAAATATATATTTTCCAAAATTTCCCTTAAAATACTGTTTTTTCTTCCATGTATTTGTTTTGTATAATTATTTCCAAAAATGATTTTACTATTTTCCAATTATTTTTTATATTCATTTCTTTTCATATTTTACTATTTAATATATGGTATTAATAGAGTATCTTATAATATACTAATTAAGTATCACTGAGCTTTTTTTGACATAAATATGAAAGGAATTAATTTTAACTAATAGAGAAAGATTTGATTTTCCACTATCCATGAAACCTTAATTTTTTGAGGTATCCATTAAAATATTGCCATGTTATCATCAAAGAAATATTTTCTTTTAAAATATAATTTCATTATAAAACTATGAGATTTTTAAAGAGAAAATGAAATTTTCCACAATGAAATAAATGATCTTATTTAAACTATTTTGACCCATATTAGCATCCATTGATAAATACTATAATTCAAAAAAGTTGATCCCTTATGATACCGTCACCAATATTTTTGTAAATTTTATTTTATACATATGACTCTTTATTTACAATTTTCATAAAATTTTACATATTACTCTAGATGATTTTTGATTATGTTTATTTGATGAGGTTAAGTGATGAAATTTAAAATATTTGTTTTTAATATAGATTTTTATGTTGATTTTGTTTTTCCATTTTGTATGAGTAATTATTTCTACATGTAATACATGGGTGGGACCTATTATATATGTCAACCAAATATATCATTATGTATCATGAGAAAAATTATTTGGCCAAAACATATTGGTTTGTACGTAGTATTTTTAAATAATCTCCTGAATGGTCTTCATAATAGGAATGAATTTGGTAAAGACAAAAAAAATTACTAAGTGTTTTTAAATCAACTTTTTAATGTTCTTGATAGCATAGATGAATTTGGCCATCCAAAAAATATCATTTTCCTTTGTTAATATTTTAGTTATTATTATCAAAGAGATTTTTATTAAGATATTATCTTGTGATCCATTGTATTCTCATATACTCATTAAATGGGACTTTTTTCATATTATTTACCATTCCATGTGGATTATAGTTGTTGATTCTTGATCACTTGGATTATATTTAACTCTTAACTTGTTTTTTAACTCACACATTTCATTTATTATATTTTCCTCTAGGATTCATTGATGTTTATTATGATTGTTATGTTTGGTTATGCCAGGATAATACTGGTGTTCTGAATTTAATTTTTATGTTTTATTAATTTTTTTAATTATAATGAAATATCCACATATGAATAGATTTTCAAAAATAATACCCTATTTGGTCCTAATGGATGAAGATACTTGTATCATATGCCGAAGTAATTATGTATCCAGCAACTCTAGGATACTATATAAGGGGTATTTTTATGAATGATTTCTTTTTCATGGAAGTAAATATATAAAATTATCCACTTTTATCAAAAAAATATCCTCCTGATGTTTTTAGTTGAATTATATTTCATGTGAATTTATAAAAACGTGGTGGGGGAAATCATTGGAAATCACTGATTGGTCACTCAATTTGTGGAAAAATATGAATTTGAAAATTTTTACATTAAATTCCATGGATAATATTCTAGCATGGGTGATCATTATTTATATATTTTATAATGAATTTTCATACAATAATCAATGGGGACAAAAAAGATATGTTTCAACATCAATTTCATGTTCTTAAAATTCGACATTGAAGAAAATATTTTCTATTTATAGAAGAACATAGTATATTCTTTCTTCAGAGAACAATAATCTTCGAATAGAAAATTAAATGACTTCCCAGAAAATTTACAAGGATCCTAAAAAAATAATAGGGAATATTGATTTTTGAATTAATTTTATACAATAATTTTGGAAGATTATTTAAATGGAATCTTTTTTATTTCTATATTTTCAATTAAATTATAATGGTCATAGGGCCATTACATTTCATGGGAATTTATAATTGATATATGTTTTTGTGGTTTTAATAATTTATTTTTGTGTGATTAACTCCAATATGAATATTTAAAAGATAAAAACTTTTTTGATATAATACATCAGAGAAATTTATACCTTAACCATATTATACATATCAAAAATATAAAAAGTATGATTAATTTTCCATTTATGTATTGTAATGTATTTTTCTTTTTTATATTAAATGTTTTTATTTTTTATGATCAATAGTTTCATTTTATTTGGGGGATTTGGCATGGGCGAGGAAAGCATTACTTCATTATATAGTATTAATTTTAATAATATTGTTCAAATTAATTTTTAATTGTTGATCTAGATGTTAGGATGAATTGTTTTAATATCATTGGGTAAATTTGGATGTATGTTCTTATAATATTTTTCACTTTTTTTAGACCAATTGAATAAGAAATGTGATATTTCACATTATTGTTAGGTTAATTAGAAGATATATATTTTTCTACAAAATAATTTCAATAATTAACTATGTTGATGTGTTAAATAAAATGGTTTGCGTACTAATAATACCCAAATTTATTTTATGTACTAGCTGATAGTTTAGGATTTCTCCCATTATCGGTGGGGGTCGAGGGAAAATATTACCGTTATTATCTCATAACAAGACTATATTATAATTGACATAGATTTTAAGTTGATTATTATGTGACTTTTTCAGTATACATAAATTTTGGATGATCATTAAAATTGAGTTACAAGAAGGATCAAAAGGATCACATTGATTCTTATTGATTATTTTCCAAAACTATCCTAATTTTCTTGGGGAAGTCTTTCACTAGGAAAAGATAATGATTGTAACAGTCCAAGATTTTATAAAAAAAATATTCTTTTTAATTTTATTAAAGTCTAGTGTTGTACGCTACACCAAAAGGAGCTTTCACAACACGCATCCTTGACTTGCCTTGCATTACACGCAATCACGACCTTCCTCGATAGCGTGTGTAATACGCAATACCGAGTTTCACTACACAACGATATGCTATTAAAATATTATTAAAACTAGCCGTTATGAATAGTAATAACCACTTTTTAAAACTCTGTAAATCTTATTTTTCAAAATGAACTTCATTTTTGGATTCGGAGTATCGAATTTAGCCTAAGGTGAAATTTTGGTACTTTTCGGATAAGTTTCATATTCTGATGAATAGTGAAAATTACTAAATTATAATTAAAAACAATTTTTTTAATCGAAATAATTAACAGTGATAAATTATTAATTTGAGTGGTTTTAAAATATATTTAGAATATATTTTTACAATTTAATACAATTTTGGTCATTGGATGTAATTTCACATTTAAACCAGACATAATCAAGTGTCAATCTTTTGATAGATATTGTTTCTCAAAAACACGCTATTTGTTTTAACAGCGGGATTTAATTATAAAATTAATGAATGCAAATTCTATGATATGAATTTGGTAAAATAGACTTCATTTTTGAATTCGGAATATGAAATATAGCTTAGGATGAAATTTTGGCATTGTTCTGAAAAACATCAATTTTTGATGAATAGTGAAACTACTAAGTGGTAGTTAAAAAAAATTAATTTCTTCATAAATCTTAATTTTACCGCTTCTGTGAATGGAATTTCAAAAATCCGAGAGACACGGTTGATGTCAGTAAGTAAAATGTGGTTCAATGAGATGAAAATAATTTTTGGTGAATAGTAACTTTTTACTTTTTTTACCACGGTTAATAGTAAATAGGGTAACTAAGGGTAAATATGATATTACTATTACCCTAACACATGTCCTAATTCTATTGGATAAGTTTAATTCGACCAAAAACAACCTTATGAATATAATATTACCATTTAGGTCCACTTGGATTAGATTATGACATTTAATATTATATTATTTAATGAATAGTTAAAATAGTTAAAATCAAAGTTTAATAACTAAAACATTTTTAATATGGGGTTATACATAATATAAATTCGATTATAAATATTCATTAGAAAGCTAAAAATATTTCCTATATAATGGTATTTTATTTGTAATTTGTAGACATCAAATAATTTAATTTATTTATGACACAAAGATGATGCAGTAATTATCTTATTTATGAAATATTGACATAATTGATGTTATAAACACCAAAATAAATGTAAATTGAAAATTTTTATGAATTCCACTAATTTTCTAGGTTACTATGATATATTAATGTTGATTTAATCAACTTGGTTAGAACATATAATTCTGTTATGACTTTCACAAAAATCATATATCAAATAGTATCAAAATTGACACAAAATAGTTTTTAAATCAAATATTATATTATTAATTGTTATTTTATTCCTAAAAATATAAGGTTCGGCCAAATGACTTAGATAAGGATATATGTATTAGTAATAAACAATTTGGGGTTCGTTTGGCATGTTATAGTAAGTGTATTAACCATATAGTGAAAGAAAACAAAAAGACACGGTAAAAGTTAAATTATTTAACTTAGAGTTAAATCTAATTGATAAGGTTAAAATAATACCCTAAACTTGTCTAAATTCTATTGGATGAGAGGATTTCGACCCATCCCCACCTTATCCTCGAAATAAATCAATTTGGAGCTAATTAAAACCGAACTTGACTTTATAATAAAATAATATTTTGAGATATTCCTAAGGTGCCCCTCTCCTCCCTTATAAAAGGGCACCTCCTCCCCCTTCCTCCTCACACCAATTTGAGCACTCAAGCTCGGCCAACCTCTGCCAAAATCCCTTATCCACTTCCCTAGAATAATCCTAGAGGTTCTGGTCTTCTTCAAAGACCAATCTTAGTTCCCTAAGTGAAGGATTCAAAGAGGCGTTTCAAAGAAGAGGAGGTTGGGACACTTACAAAGCAAGTCGGACCTAAGGTAAGGGAAATATCACAATCTCATTTTTATCCGAGATTGTTTATTCATAAGTATTTACTGGGGTGTATTTTATCATCCACATCCATGTTTCATCAATAAGTAATATTATTTCCATCCACCTACAACTGTTTAAATCCATTTTTACCCTTCGGTGAGTTTTTAGTAATATGTATGAAAGGAATCATTTGTTTTTTTTTCATACGAGGTACTTTTTGACTTTTCCGACAAAAGTACGAAGAACGTTTTTTTTAACTTATACGGCATGAATGTATTTTTAAAACATTATTTCCAAGAAGCTTCCTTTACAAGTTTTCAAGTTTATTTTTAATCAACTTCTTTTATTTTAAAGTTATATGACATGTTATGAAAGGAAAAATGTTTTTGAAGAAGAAAGGATATTTTCCTCAAGAATGGAGTTCAAGTGTTTTATCAAAATTATTTTCCATCTAAGATAATAAAGGGTTCAATTTTTATCCCTATTATTACATTGATTTGATCATGTTGTGATGGAATTATTTTTATTAATTCCTTTATCTTATATGAATTGATTTATGATGTCATGATGTTTCAAGAATCCCATTTTTGTTACATGTGTTATGCGATGATGTATGTTTTATGATTATGTGGCACACATAAGAAAGGATTCATTATAAGATGGGTGGGACCTATATCTCCCTCCAATGCATTGGGTAAAGATTTTATATCTCATGAGATAGACATGGCTGAAATGGTAGGTTATACCGGTTCAGTGAAACAGGACTGAAACGAGGGTTACTCGATTCAGAAAGGGACTTTGTCCACTAAGATAGTCTTGGCAATGAGTCTTGACTAACAAGAAATGATTCTCTATTATTATGTGTGTATGACACAAAGTTTCATGTTTTAAGTTATGATTATTGTGATTTCATTTCACTACTATGATTTATCTCATGTTATGAAATTATGCTCTCTTTTGCAGGTTAAGATTTCCAAAAGTTATGTTCTTATGAATATGATGTGATTGATTTTTCTTTTGTATACCCTTACTGAGCATTTGAGCTCACCCTTTTATGTTTTCTTTTCCCCAGGATATAAAGAAAGGTTTTAGGTAAAAAAAAGGGAAGATCTTTATGGGAGATATTGAAGATCTTTCACCACGATTAGAAGATTACGTTCCGAGTTTCCAAAGACACTAAACTATTACGATCCTTGTGTGTGTGTGTTTTTGTTATGTTCTAAGTATTCCGAAAATGTAATGTAAAGTCTATGTACGTCAGGCTTCAGGTCTCTACAGTTGGTATCAGAGGAAAGGTTTAGTCAACCTTTGGAAACTAGGATGCGAAAACGTTAGTGAGATCCCTAGAGATATTTCTAAGGTATGTCTAGGGATGTCTCTAAGGTTAAGTATACGTATAGGTTATAGTCCTAGAATTGCGCTAACGATCTTCGAATTTAACCTAAGATGTAAGATATTGAGGGTACTACCCCTTTATTATGTTGTTTTCCCTAGCATGATTTTGCCTCTCATACTATTCTTTTGGGGTTTTAGACGATGGCTGGAACCCGAAGGAACCGTGTTAATGGGGAATGTGATGGGCAATGCAATGATTGTCCCCGTGAGCAACCAAATGATATGGGAACTGGAATGCAAAATCTTGTAGCCATGCTCACACAACTTTCTCAAGCTATGAATCATGCAGGACTTCCAAACGAGCAAAGGAAGGAGCAACATTCTGTTGAATCCTTCATGAGGCAGCGTCCACCTTCTTTCAGTGGGTCTACTGATCCATTAGTTGCTGAACAATGGATTAGTACTACTGAAAAGATATTTTCAGTTCTTCAATGTTCTGAACATGATAAAGTCATCCTAGCAGTGTATCGTTTGGAAGGAGATGCTGATCAATGGTGGAATCTTATTAAGAATACGAGGCAAAGGGATGAAATTGAGTCTATGGAATGGGACGATTTCAAGAACTTATTTTTCAATAAGTACTTCCCTCATATTATCTGAACAAATATGGAGAAAGAGTTTCTTGAACTGAAGCAAAGGGATGATGAATCTGTTGGTACCTATGAAGCAAATTTTACAAGACTTGCAAGGTACGCTTCTGGTATTATCATCCAACCTGAAAGTAAAGTTGATCGATTTTTCAGTGGCTTAAAACCAAGTCTTCGAAGGGCATTAGCTATAAGAGACTTTAGTAGCTATGAAGAAATTGTGCGTTGTGCTATCAAGGTAGAAATGGAAGTTGGTGTTACATATCCATCTAATGGTTTTGACAAGAAACGAAAGATGGAGTTCAAGGAGAAATCTCAAAATAATGGTGAAAAGAAGATGAATGTTTCCTTATGTTCAAAGTGTGGAAAGAAGCATGGTGGAGATTGTCTTAAAGGGACTAGAAAATGTTTTAAGTGTGGAAAAGAAGGTCATCGAGCAGCTGAGTGTCGAAGTAATGGAAAAAGGTTTTCTAATGATGTGAATAAAGAAAACACTACAGAGAACGTACAACCAACACTTCAATGCTTCAAGTGCAAGGAAATGGGGCATTATGCTAATAAATGCCCTAATCCAAGGGTTAGTGATGATCGACATGAGCAACCGCTTAAGGCAAAGGAAAAAGGGAAGTCACATGCGATCACTATTGGAAATGTTGAATATGACAACGATGTGGTGGAATGATTAAGTGTTTATGTAATGGGATTCCAAAATAATGTTGTATCATGGAATATTGGAATATTTATGTATTGGTCTAATGTGGTATTCAAAGTGATTGAGATATTATGCGCATAATGAAGGGAAAACAAGAAAATGAAATTCATGAGCTCGTGATTGATATAAGGACTAAGTTTGAGTATATAGAATTTTGAGGATTTTGGTATGTGGAAAGTGTTAACTTTTAACTGCATTCATGTTTTCACTAAGGTATTCAAGAGAATACACGATTAAGGACTTTGAATGTTTGGAATGTGACCAACAAAACATATCTTATGATATATGGGGATCGACAATGTTGTTAAATCTCTGGTAATCGTTTTCACTATATTATGAGAGTCGACTGCAGTATTATGGATAAGCCTAAAGATTGGAATGGATTATGTTGGACATAAGTTAGTATTGTTTGTTTTTTTCGATATTATCGATGTGATGTTATAGTAATATAGTTTTGGAAAAAGGACAACCTGCAGGACGGGCGACAGCCCATCGCTTCGGACAAGGCTGTGGGAATCGAACCCACAACCGAAGTGCGACTGGCCTTTATCGCCTACCACTAGCCTACAGGAAGTCCCTGTTTAGTAGAAACTAGTTTTATTATATTAAGCAGTATGATATATGAAGTATAAGTCCATTTTAGGAACCATATATGATTAATCTCACTATAGATCGACTTATGCATATAATTTTTGCTAACCTTTTGTTTGAGACAGATGGAATGACCCGTCATTCTATCACATGATCTGCTAACACTTCATGAATAACAAATTCAACTTCATTTATTTAAGAGATGAAGTGGAAATTGTTCAAGGCACGAACAACAGTGAGATTGTACCAAAATAAAGTAAGTATTTATTCTAATTCAAATTTTCAACTTTAGGGAAATGATCTTGAAAACCAAAAATGTTGTCCTAGTGATCTTATACCTGATGAATCAGATGGTACCTTATATCATCACAAATCTATGGATTTGTGATTACTGGCTTTTCCATAGCCATGTTCTCTACCACTCTCCATCAGAACATGATGGTTAGATTTCTCTTCCATATCCATATTTTCACCTATGTGGAAACCCAATGATTAGTTTATTTGGGTAACCGTTACATTTCATACTTTTGTTTTTAAAGATTGGTTTTGATATTCCTTTTTACGATGTGGGTTTCTATTAAAGAAACTTTCAAATAGTAAACCATTTATAACCCCGACGAATTTTGAGGGCCAAATTCATTTTAAGGGGGGTAGAATGTAACAGCCCAAGATTTTATAAAAAAATATTCTTTTTAATTTTATTAAAGTCTTGTGTTGTACGCTACACCAAAAGGAGCTTGCACAACACGCATCCTTGACTTGCCTTGCATTACACGCAATCACGACCTTCCTCGATAGCGTGTGTAATACGCAATACCGAGTTTCACTACACAACGATATGCTATTAAAATATTATTAAAACTAGCCTTTATGAATAGTAATAACCACTTTTTAAAACTATGAAAATCTTATTTTTCAAAATGAACTTCATTTTTGGATTCGGAGTATCGAATTTAGCCTAAGGTGAAATTTTGGTACTTTTCGGATAACTTTCATATTCTGATGAATAGTGAAAATTACTAAATTATAATTAAAAACAACTTTTTTAATCGAAATAATTAACTGTGATAAATTATTAATTTGAGTGGTTTTAAAATATATTTAGAATATATTTTTACAATTTAATACAATGTTGGTCATTGGATGTAATTTCACATTTAAACCAGACATAATCAAGTGTCAATCTTTTGATAGATATTGTTTCTTAAAAACACGCTATTTGTTTTAACAGCGGGATTTAATTATAAAATTAATTAATGCAAATTCTATGATATGAATTTGGTAAAATAGACTTCATTTTTGAATTCGGAATATGAAATATAGCTTAGGATTAAATTTTGGCATTGTTCTGAAAAACATCAATTTTTGATGAATAGTGAAACTACTAAGTGGTAGTTAAAAAAAATTAATTTCTTCATAAATCTTAATTTTACCGCTTCTGTGAATGGAATTTCAAAAATCAGAGAGACACGGTTGATGTCAGTAAGTAAAATGTGGTTCAATGAGATGAAAATAATTTTTGGTGAATAGTAACTTTTTACTTTTTTTACCACGGTTAATAGTAAATAGGGTAACTAAGGGTAAATATGATATTACTATTACCCTAACACATGTCATAATTCTATTGGATAAGTTTAATTCGACCAAAAACAACCTTATGAATATAATATTACCATTTAGGTCCACTTGGATTAGATTATGACATTTAATATTATATTATTTAATGAATAGTTAAAATAGTTAAAATCAAAGTTTAATAACTAAAACATTTTTAATATGGGGTTATACATAAGATAAATTCGACTATAAATATTCATTAGAAAGCTAAAAAGATTTCCTATATAATGGTATTTTATTTGTAATTTTTAGACATCAAATAATCTAATTTATTTATGTCACAAAGATGATGCAGTAATTATCTTATTTATGAAATATTGACATAATTGATGTTATAAACACCAAAATAAATGTAATTTGAAAATTTTTATTAATTAAACTAATTTTATAGGTTACTATGATATATTAATGTTGATTTAAGCAACTTGGTTCTAACATATAATTCTGTTATGACTTCCACAAAAATCATATATCAAATAGTATCAAAATTGACACAAAATAGTTTTTAAATCAAATATTATATTATTAATTGTTATTTTATTCCTAAAAATCTAAGGTTCGGCCAAATGACTTAGATAAGGATATATGTATTAGTAATAAGCAATTTGGGGTTCGTTTGGCATGTTATAGTAAGTGTATTAACCATATAGTGAAAGAAAACAAAAAGACACGGTAAAAGTTAAATTATTTAACTTAGAGTTAAATCTAATTGATAAGGTTAAAATAATACCCTAAACTTGTCTAAATTCTATTGGATGAGAGGATTTCGACCCATCCCCACCTTAGCCTCGAAATAAATCAATTTGGAGCTAATTAAAACCGAACTTGACTTTATAATAAAATAATATTTTGAGATATTCCTAAGGTGCCCCTCTCCTCCCTTATAAAAGGGCACCTCCTCCCCCTTCCTCCTCACACTAATTGGAGCACTCAAGCTCGGCCATCCTCTGCCAAAATCCCTTCTCCACTTCCCTAGAATAATCCTAGAGGTTCTGGTCTTCTTCAAATACCAATCTTAGTTCCCTAAGTGAAGGATTCAAAGAGGCGTTTCAAAGAAGAGGAGGTTGGGACACTTACAAAGCAAGTCGGACCTAAGGTAAGGGAAATATCACAATCTCATTTTTATCCGAGATTTTTTATTCGTAAGTATTTACTGGGGTGTATTTTATCATCAACATCCATGTTTCATCAACAAGTAATATTATTTCCATCCACCTACAACTGTTTAAATCCATTTTTACCCTTCGGTGAGTTTTTAGTAATATGTATGAAAGGAATCTTTTGTTTTTTTTCATACGAGGTACTTTTTGACTTTTCCGACAAAAGTACGAAGAACGTTTTTTTTAACTTATACGGCATGAATGTATTTTTAAAACATTATTTCCAAGAAGCTTCTTTTACAAGTTTTCAAGTTTATTTTTAATCAACTTCTTTTATTTTAAAGTTATATGACATGTTATGAAAGGAAAAATGTTTTTGAAGAAGAAAGGATATTTTCCTCAAGAATGGAGTTCAAGTGTTTTATCAAAATTATTTTCCATCTAAGATAATAAAGGGTTCTGTTTTTATCCCTATTATTACATTGATTTGATCATGTTGTGATGGAATTATTTTTATTAATTCCTTTATCTTATATGAATTGATTTATGATGTCATGATGTTTCAAGAATCCCATTTTTGTTACATGTGTTATGCGATGATGTATGTTTTATGATTATGTGGCACACATAAGAAAGGATTCATTATAAGATGGGTGGGACCTATATCTCCCTCCAATGCATTGGGTAAAGATTTTATATCTCATGAGATAGACATGGCTGAAATGGTAGGTTATACCGGTTCAGTGAAACAGGACTGAAACGAGGGTTACTCGATTCAGAAAGGGACTTTGTCCACTAATATAGTCTTGGCAATGAGTCTTGACTAACAAGAAATGATTCTCTATGATTATGTGTGTATGCCACAAAGTTTCATGTTTTAAGTTATGATTATTGTGATTTCATTTCACTACTATGATTTATCCCATGTTATGAAATTATGCTCTCTTTTGCAGGTTAAGATTTCCAAAAGTTATGTTCTTATGAATATGATGTGATTGATTTTTCTTTTGTATACCCTTACTGAGCATTTGAGCTCACCCTTTTATGTTTTCTTTTCCCCAGGATATAAAGAAAGGTTTTAGGTAAAAAAAAGGAAGATCTTTATGGGAGATATTGAAGATCTTTCACCACGATTAGAAGATTACGTTCCGAGTTTCCAAAGACACTAAACTATTACGATCCTTGTGTGTGTGTGTTTTTGTTATGTTCTAAGTATTCTGCAAATGTAATGTAAAGTCTATGTACATCAGGCTTCAGGTCTCTACAATGATGACCATATTTTTCATGAAATGTTTCAATTATTTTTTCTGAAATATTGATAAATCATTAGTTTTATGACTATATATGATAAAATAACAACATTTTTGGATAATCATTAAGAATCAATAATTTGGAGATGAAACTTTTGTTGATTTAAAGAAAACCCATTGTGTCAAATGGGTAATGAGTTAATTCATCGAATTAATGATTATGTTTTTCTCAATGAATTCACTCCTAAAATATTTTCCCAACATATCATAATTCATAAAATTATGCAATTATTTATTTTTCTTATTTTATCTTATTAGTTCACTTGTATTAGGAAGAGTATTGTCGATAAGAGTAAAACAACGTTTTACATGGTGATGATCTTGTTTCAAAACCAATAATCACTAACAGATGTATTTAATAAACATCAATTGTGGTTCTGTAAACATTTATTATTAATATAGGTATCATGAACATTTTTATGTAAATTAATTGATGAATTTGTGAATTTATAAATTTCACTATTTTTTATTGAACATAGTTTGGGAGTCATGGAAGAAAATTAAGTAAAATTTAGATCAATGATCAAGTCATTTAGGGTGAAATGGAATGTTTTATGATTTATGGTTTAATTGGAAACCAAATATGGATAGTGATAGTGATGAAAGTATCACAAATCATTTAAATGAAAATTATGATATTCTCTAGAGAGGAAATTGAAATGAAGAATTTGTTATATAAAAATGGAATTATGATCAAAATTAACCTCAAATATTTTTTATTTATTTTCTGTTTGTGGATAATTTTGATATGGGTAGTATATTCTCTATTGGTGTTTCACTAGGGTTCTCCATTTTGAGATCATAGTACTGAATTCGGAAAGTAAGAATTGGGCATTTTTAACCCTAGATGTTCGCCTATATTGATTTAGGATATAATCTTTTTTTAGACCATTAATTTGTGAGGAAATATTTGGCTTGTTTCATGGATTTGAAACTTACATTAAAACTATTTTAGGATGTTGATCCTTATGAATTTTAATGAAATTGTTAATGGATATTTTTGTTTTTAGTTTTTTATACGAAAATAAAGAATAATAAATTCATTATATTTCTATCTCAAGTAGTGGCACATAAATGAATTGAGGAGAATTGTTTCAAATAACACATCAAATTTATGGTGACTTTGTAAAATGTAAATAGTGTAAATTCAGTTAATTATGTAGTGATTGTATTATTATTTTTTAATTAATTTAACATATTTTTAAATGATATAAAGGTTGTGTGGTAAAAAAATATTAAATAAAAAATATGTACTTAGAATTTATTACTAATAATATTGATGAATATAGTTGTATAAAATGATTTGGTGGTTAATATATAAATTTAAGCATGTATTGGGGGATAACATTAAACTATAAATCATTATAACATATGTGTAAGATTAATGATTTTATATGTATTAAACATAGTCCTATGATAAACTAAATAATCCTTACATAACCCCATATAGATAATAATTATTCCATTTTCATTAAAACCATTTTTGTACCATTTTACAACAATAAACCATGAAAAAAAATTATTAAATTGAGAATGTCAAAAATCTATCATACAAAAGATGAATGATAAAAAAAATTAGATTAATAATCAGTTGGAAAATATTCCCTCAACAAATCCATTATCCTAAAAATTGGCCATAACCAGAACACACTATTACTGATCAATCTAACTGATGTGTAATAAATATATGGATTTAGATAATTATGGTTAAATTAAACAATATTATTGAAATTTGATGTTATAAGAACTTACAATATTCAAGAAATCTTATGGAATTTTAAAAACTCACACTTATGAGAGTATTTTATAAAAATTACAGACAAAGATTATATAAGGCCCCAGCCTTAAACCTTACTTAATCTTGAGTTATTACAAGATTACACATTGAGGATCTTTTCAGGTTTAGAGTTTTAGAGAATTAGATCATAAAACTTGCATTACATTCCACATATAAAAAAAGTTGTTACATAAAGATAGTATTCTTCATTCCCATCAATGGTAACACATTTAAAATAAAACATGGATTATTTCTTGACACATCCTTGACTCTATCATCTTATCATGTACCTTTCCCTTGACCTGTGAAAACATTTCAAAAACTTGGGATGAGCATAAAAACTCAGTATGGGTTATAAAAAAACATGGAATGGAAACATGAGTTCATATATACATAAGAATGAAATCATACATTACCCATAAAACATAGGCACTTTAACATAGCTCATAAAATCATGAATAAATCATAGAAATCATAAGACATAAAGGTAACTTGAGGCATTCATAACATTCTTACGTAGGGAGTAACCCTCTTGGTTACGTTTGGAATACCCATCACAGTATATTCCCTAAAATCTCTTCAGAGAAACCTTAACGTTTCACTCCTTCGCGTTACCCAATGCATTGGAGAGCTATAACGGGCTCACCCGCCCTTAGTTTATCACGGAACCACCCGTGTTCATAATAATGCCCAAGAACCATAACATAATCATATCACATAAAACATGCATAAAGGAAACATAAAATTTCCACATTTCAATCATGAGATATCAATACAACACTTTGATATAAAAACATTATGAAAACCATTTTCAATACCAAAATAAAAGAAAAGTAAAATATGGTATTTATCTTTCTTTTAAAAAGAAGGTATGGCTTGTAGAGGAAGCCGAAACTCAAATAACGGTCACCACGGCGGAGAAGTCGTTGTCGCCGCATACGTACGACAAAAACATTCCCTTTTGTCGTTTAGTAAACGCTTCGTATAAAAAAGATTCCTTTTGAATAAATGTAAAAGTCAAAGGGGTTTATACACCGTATAAAAGAATGTTGTGTATAAAATAAAATATGCCTCAACGAAAGGAGATTGAGACGAAGTCCCATACCTCGTATCTGATTTCACTCGATCGTTCTTTAATGTCATGAATAATAAACTTGAGTTAATCTCTACTTTCTTATGAATCTTTTTCAAGTTCATTATTCCTTTTATACCATGTTATGAACATCATGTAATCAGTTAAGTTAATAATGTTCATTTTGTCGGTATTTGGTTCTTATGTCAAAAATAGACTTCTTACACTTACATGTTGTTAATTTGGTCAAAGTTTCATTATATCCATAATGGTATTCATGATGTAGATATCATATATGTCATATATATCCAGTACATACATTCATTTATAATATTACACAATCATTTAGAGGTAAGAAATGAAATGCACCGTTCATGGAGACGGTAAGCCGTACGTACGCATGAACGCTACTTTCATTTCTATTTCGTATTTTGTAGAATAGAATCATAATGATATAAAGGTATATTATAATTCCAGTATAATATCATATATAAGATCATAGTTCCATCCTTTATATGTCCAACATATGGTATTTAACGAATCAAATCACTTTGAGGGGGCAGTAGTCCGCACTTCCTAAAATGAAGATATCGTGTTTACCCATAATGGAAACCATAAAGGTATGCCCAAAATGAAAAAAAACAGAAGATTAAGGAAAAAAATAAACATATTATATATCATATATAAAAATAGTGACATCATAATGGCCACCTTTGAAGGTGTTAAATGAGTGTTGAACAATCATCGTTTTGGGAGGCAGAATTTCACCATCCACGGAAACCGTATGTTCTTTAAGAATTTGATGTAGTTGTGTGAGAGTGTAGCTCAAATAAATATTATAACAACAACCTTTTATATTGAAGATACGGGTGTTGTTACAAAATAAGTAAATAAAAAGAGTTTAGGGGGTTGGAGAAGAAAAATAAAACAAATGAACATGAGAGAATGAATTACCTTTAAAAGTGTAACTCTTTTTGATTTGAGCCTAAAGGCTACCTTTGAAAGGCTTCTTCCCAAAGGTAATCCTCTAGGATGAGGAGAGGGATGTGGAGAGAGTAAATGGGCAGGGTTTGGCCGAGCCAAAGGCTTGAAGAGTGTGTGAAATGAGGTAGAGGTGGGGGCCTTTTATAAGAGGAGAGGAGGGGCACTTTTGGAAAGTAAAGAAATATTACATTATTTGAAAATGTGTTTCGGTTTTAAAAGGACCCACATTGATAGAATTCATGGATAAGGTGATAAGGGTTCGAATTAAACTCTTCCAATTGGTTTTGGCCATGTGTAGGGTTTAGATTTTTCATTATCATTCCATTTTATTTAAATCGTCAAATAATGATGTCATCACTGCATCATTATTATGTCATATATAATTTAATTTATTTAATGTCTAAAAATTATACAAAAACTACTATGATATAGGAAATCTTTTTATCTTTCCAATGATTATTTATAATCAAAATTGGGACTTGTATAACCCCACTTAAAAATTGTTTTCGTAAAACATATTATGTTTGTGTCATTTTCACATTAACATTAAATAAAAAGTAATTTATGTCATTTCCCAACAAAAGTGGATCCATGGGGTACCCAAGTTGACCCATGGCATGTCAGGGTCGGCCATGACACAACCAATGAGGTTGGGACATGATTCTAGGTCATTTCATTTTATTAAAGCATTATTTATACCTTAAACTACACTAATTACCACTAATCGCGATTATGAACTTAATAAGTTACTATTCACCAAAAAATTATTATAATCTCATTGAACCACATTTTACTTCTTAATGAAAACCATGTATGTCGGATTTTCAAAATTCAATACACATTAGTGGTAAACTTTCATTTCACTGAAAAATCAGTTTTCTTGATTACCACTTAGTGGTTTCACTATTCATCAAAAATTGAAGTTTTTCAGAAAATTACCAAAAATTCACCCTAAGCTATATTTGATATTCCGAATTCAAAAATGAAGTCTATTTTAAAAAATTAAAATCACATAAGTCACATTAATTAATTTAATAATTAATTCCCGCTGCCAGAGCAAATAGCGTGTTTTTACAAAACAATAAGTATCAAAAGATTGACACCAGTTTAAGTCTAATTTCAAAGTGAAATTGATTACAATGACCACCATTGGATAAAATGGTAAAAATATATTCTAATTTCACTTCAAAAACAATTCAAAACATAATCTAATCATATAAATAAATTAGATTAAAAAGCAGTTTTGATGTAAAATGCAGTATTTTTCACTATTCATTAAAAAAAATGAACATTGTCAGAAAAATACCAAAAATTCACACAAGGTAAATTTTGATGTCCCAATCATAAAGGATAAGTTTATTTTGACAAACATAGTTTATAAAATTGTCAAAATATATATTCAAAAATGGTTTTCATCAAAAGGCAGTAAAACAATCTTTTAAGAATATTAGTGTATTCCATGCATAAGATTGTATTTATTTTCATTTTAAGCCTCTATAACACTATCTTAATCATTAATATACATAGATAAAAATATATATTATTCATTACTTACTTGGGATGTTACATCCTTCCCCCCTTTAGAAAATTGTATCCCTGCAATTTATTTACTTATCGAATAAATGTGGGTACTTATCCCTCATTGCATTTTCAGATTCCCATGTTGCCTCTTCAATCATGTGGTTTTTCCACAAAACCTTCACCTGGTGAATCACCTTATTCCGTAACACTTTCTCCCTGTGGTCAAGAATCTGGACTGGTTGTTCCTCATAAGATAGGTTCTCTTCCAGCTGAACTACCTCTGGACTCAAAACATGAGATGGATCTGGCATGTACTTTCTCAACATCGAAACGTGAAAAACATTCTGTACCTGAGATAAACTCGGAGGTAAAGCCACTCGGTATGCAACTGATCCAACTCTCTCCAGAATTTCGTATGGTCCAACAAACCTTGGACTCAACTTTCCTTTCTTACCAAATCTCATCACGCTTTTCCAAGGAGAAACCTTGAGAAAAACATGATCACCTACCTCGAAAGATAGATCCTTCCTCCGGTTATCCGCATAACTCTTCTTCCTGCTCTGAGCTGTTCTCATGTGTTTCTAAATAAGCTGAACTTTTTCTGCCATCTCTTCTACCAATTCTGGTCCCATCAACTTCCTTTCACCCACTTCATCCCAGAAAGCTGGAGTTCGACACCGCTTCCCATATAATGCCTGAAATGGTTCCATCTGTATACTAGAATGAAAACTGTTATTATATGAAAACTCAACCAAAGAAAGATGTTGGTCCCAACTTCCCTGATAATCCATAGAACAAGCTCGTAGCATATCCTCCAATGTCTGAATTTTTCGTTCTGACTGCCCATCTGATTGAGGATAAAAAGCTTTACTAAAATTTAATTCAGTACCCAACGACTTCTGAAGGCCTTTCCAAAAGTTAGAAGTAAACCTGGGATCACGATCCGATACAATGGAGAGAGGAACTCCATGTAACCTGACTATCTCTTTAAGATACAAACGGGAAAGTTGATCAAGAGAGAAAGTATCTCGTATAGCAAAGAAATGAGCAGATTTGGTCAAGCGATCAACAATAACCCAGATTGCATTATTACCTCGAGATGTCTTCGGTAATCCAACAACAAAGTCCATGGATATATTCTCCCATTTCCACTCTGGAACTGGTAAAGGCTGAAGCATCCCTTTCGGTAACTTCCGCTCTGCTTTGACCTGTTGACATGTCAAACACTTCACAGTAAAATCAGCAATGTCTCTTTTCATTCCATCCCACCAGTAATACTCCCGCAGATCTCTATACATCTTAGTACTGCCCGGATGAACTGAAAACGGAGAACTATGAGCTTCACATAACAACTCTCTCTTCAACTGTGAATCACAAGGCACACACAATCTCCTCCCAAATCTCAAAACACAATCATTATCAATGTTGAATTCAAGCAACTTACCTTTCTGAACCAGCTCTACCCTTTTCTGCAACTCACTGTCTTGCTTCTGTGCTTGCTTGATTCTATCTGATAGAGATGATCTCACTGATACCTGAAACAAAACAGAAGGACTTCCTGCACCAACAACTTCTATGCCAAAGTTCATCAAATCGTTAACCAAAGGATCACATTCCAATCGCAACATTGTTAATGAAGCATTACTTTTTCGACTCAAAGCATCAGCCACTTTATTTGCTTTTCCCGGATGGTAATTAATTGTACAATCATAATCCTTGATTAATTCCAGCCATCTCCTTTGTCTCATGTTTAACTCTCTCTGAGTTAATATATACTTTAAACTTTTGTGATCGGTATATATTTCACACTTTACTCCATACAAATGATGCCTCCAAATTTTTAAAGCAAAAACAACAGCAGCTAATTCCAAATCATGTGTAGGGTAATTTACCTCATGAGTTTTCAACTATCGTGAAGCATAAGCAATTACCTGATCATTCTGCATTAGGACGCAACCAAGTCCTTTCAATGAAGCATCACTGTATATAACAAACTCACCATTCCTGGATGGTAGTGCCAAAACTGGAGCATTCACCAATCTTCTTTTCAATTCCTGAAAACAATCATCACATTCTTTTGTCCAAATAAACTTAACACCCTTCCGAGTTAGCTTAGTCATTGGACTAGATAATCGTGAAAAATTTCTAACAAACCTTCGGTAATAGCCCGCCAAACCAAGGAAGCTACGAATCTCGGTTACATTTGTGGGTCTTGGCCATTCTTCCACAACTTTTGTTTTTGCAGGATCAACAGTTATTCCATCTTTAGAAACAATGTGACCAAGGAAAGAAATTTGTTACAACCAAAACTCACACTTGCTGAATTTCCCATACAGTTTCTTTTATTTTAAGGTTTGCAAGATAACCCTTAAATGTTTTTCATGCTCCTCTTTACTTTTAGAAAACACCAAAATATCATCAATGAAAACCACCACAAACTTATCCAGGAACTCATGGAAAATTCTATTCATTAAATCCATGAATACAGCAGGTGCATTGGTTAGCCCAAAAGGCATTACTAAAAATTCATAATGGCCATATCTCGTACGGAACGCGGTCTTCGGAATATCTACCTCCTTTACCTTCAGCTGATGGTACCCCGATCTCAAGTCAATCTTTGAAAAAAACTGAGCTCCCTGGAGCTGATCAAACAAATCATCGATATGAGGCAAAGGATATTTGTTCTTAACAGTGATATTATTCAAGGCTCTATAATAAATGCAAAGTCTCATAGAACCATCTTTCTTTTTAACAAATAAAACAGGATCACCCCATGGTGATGTGCTAGGTCTAATGAAACCTTTCTCTAATAAATCTTGCAATTGCTCCTTCAACTCTAAAAGTTCAATTTGTGACATTCGATAAGGGGGTTTTGAAATTGGCTTAGCATCAGGAACTAAGTCAACAGTAAACTCAACTTCTCGATCTGGTATTATTCCAGGCAACTCATTAGGAAAAACATCAGGATACTCATTTACCACTGGCACATCATTAATCTGAACAGTTCCTTTATTTTCAACGACGTGTGCAAGGTAAAATTCATTTCCATCTTTTACAAGTTTCTCGGCCTCTTGATATGTTATCAAAAGTAAGGGTTCATTCTTGTAAACAAACTGAAATTATTTCTGAAAAGAAACTTCTTTAGCTCTGCAGTCAATCTTAGCATGGTAAATAGAGATCCAATCCATACCCAGGATAACATCGAACTCTACTAGAGGTAGAACAATAAGGTTTGAAAGTAGGTTCTTTCCACAGATAAGGATAGGAAGATTCTTATAAATTCTTTTTTCCTCGACACTTCCCCCAGGTGTTTTTACCAAAAGTTCAGGAGTCATTTCTTGAGATGGTATTCCCATTTTACTAGAAAAGGTTTCAGAGATGGAAGAATGTGTAGACCCCGAATCAAACAACACACTGGCATAATCTGAAAAAACAAACAAAGTACCTGATACAACTTCATTTGATGGCCCGACATATGCTGAAGTAGTTGCAAAGGATTTCACCACCCCTTTCTGCCTGTAGTCTAACTGCTTCTCATCACTCAAGCTCCTTGTCGGACACTCGTTTGCATAGTGACCCATCTCATTGCACTTATAACATTTCACTAACTGTAAATCAAATTTGTTCTTACCTTCACCTTGATCCTTTTCAGTGCAATCACGAGCCTTATGTCCTATCTTACCACATCGGTAGCACTTTCCAGAATTCAAAAGACATTCCCCAGCATGCCTTTTTCCACATTTATCACAAACTGGAAACTTAGTTTTCTTACCATCAGACTTTTTTGAAGAATTCTTACCTTTCTCCTGCCACCTTGGTCTCTTCTTCTGCTGGTTGTTATAGAAAACTTGGTCATCGGCAAACTCCATTTCCACCTTCTCAGCACATCAAACAAGCTTTTCATAACTTTTAAACTCACGAGAAGCTAATTCCCTTCGATATTTTGGCTTTAATCCTGAGTAAAAACGATTGATTTTACTATCAAGGTCTCAGATAAAATTTGGAGCATACCTTGCCAATCGGGTGAACCTTTCTTCATAGGCAGCCACTGAGTCTTCCTCTTGCCTCAATTCCAAGAATTGCTTTTCCATCCTAAGTCGAACATCCGTAGGAAAATACTTCTCAAGAAACATACCTTTTAATTCATCCCAGTCAAGAGCATCAATCTCATAGGTGCCCCGGATATTTTTAACCATAGACCACCACTGATCTGCTTCACCCTCCAAACGGTAAATAGCAAGACTAACCTTTTGATTGTCTGAACACCCCATGACATCAAAAATCTTCTCCAGTGCTTTAATCCACCCTTCAGCTAGCACAGGGTCAGATGATCCTCTGAATGATGGTGGATGTTGCCTCATGAAATGTTCCACCACTGACATGTTCCTCTACGGTTGATCTGGCTGATCTCGTGCATGGATACCACCGCCATTTATCTCTTGAGTCAACTGCGCCATTACTGCAACAAACTGATCAGTTCCAATTCCGACCATTTCTGGATGCTGATTCGGAAGGTTATTTCCTTCTGTATGCCTTCCTAGCACTGCTTCCCTATTTCCTCTGTGGAAAACCATTCTGAACAAACATGTCTTAGATGAAGCAACATGGTAATCTTTAAATGCTATATCATTTCGAAAAAAAATATTTTTGGATAATCATTTAATAGATTTCTAACTCCTAAAGTTATCTAAACCGACCTTCGATACCAACTATAAGGCCCCAGCCTTAAACCTTACTTAATCTAGAGTTATTACAAGATTACACATTGAGGATCTTTTCAGGTTTAGAGTTTTAGAGAATTAGATCATAAAACTTGCATTACATTCCACATATAAACAAAGTGGTTACATAAATATAGTATTCTTCATTCCCATCAATGGTAACACATTTAAAATAAAACATGTATTATTTCTTGACACATCCTTGACTCTATCATCGTATCATGTACCTTTCCCTTGACCTGTGAAAAACATTTCAAAAACATGGGATGAGCATAAAAACTCAGTATGGGTTATAAAAAAAACATGGAAAGGAAACATGAGTTCATATATACATAAGAATGAAATCATACTTTACCCATAAAACATAGGCACTTTAACATAGCTCATAAAATCATGAATAAATCATAGAAATCATAAGACATAAAGGTAACTTGAGAAATTCATAACATTCTTACGTAGGGAGTAACCCTCTTGGTTACGTTTGGAATACCCATCACAATATATTCCCTAAAATATCTTCGGAGAAAACTTAACGTTTCACTCCTTCGCGTTACCCAATGCATTGGAGAGCTATAACGGGTTCACCCACCCTTAGTTTATCACGGAACCACCCGTCTTCATAATAATGCCCAAGAACCATAACATAATCATATCACATAAAACATGCATAAAGGAAACATTAAATTTCCAAATTTCAATCACGAGATATCAGTACAACAATTTGATATAAAAACATTATGAAAACCATTTTCAATACCAAAATAAAATAAAAGTAAAATATGGTATTTATAATTCTTTTAAAAAGAAGGTATGGCTTGTAGAGGAAGCCGAAACTCAAATAACGGTCACGACGGCGGAGAAGTCGTTGTCGCCGCATACGTACGACAAAAACATTCCCTTTTGTTGTTTAGTAAACGCTTCTTATAAAAAAGATTCCTTTTGAATAAACGTAAAAGTCAAAGGGGTTTATACACCGTATAAAAGAAAGTTGTGTATAAAATAAAATATGCCTCAACGAAAGGATATTGAGACGAAGTCCCATACCTCGTATCTGATTTGACTCGATCATTCTTTAATGTCCTGAATAATAAACTTGAGTTAATCTCTACTTGCTTATGAATCTTTTTCAAGTTCATTATTCCTTTTATACCATGTTATGAACATCATGTAATCAGTTAAGTTAATAATGTTCATTTTTTCGGTATTTGGTTCTTAAGTCAAAAATAGACTTCTTACACTTACATGTTGTTAATTTGGTCAAAGGTTCATTATATCCATAATGGTATTCATTATGTAGATATCATATATGTCATATATATCCAGTACATACATGCATTTATAATATTACATAATCATTTAGAGGTAAGAAATGAAATGCACCGTTCATGGAGACGGTAAGCCGTACGTACGCATGAACGCTACTTTCATTTCTATTTCATATTTTGTAGAATGGAATCATAATGATATAAAGGTATATTATAATTCCAGTATAATATCATATATAAGATCATAGTTCCATCCTTTATATGTCCCACATATGGTATTTAACGAATCAAATCACTTTGAGGGGGCGGTAGTCCGCACTTCCTAAAATGAAGATATCGTGTTTACCCATAATGGAAACCATAAAGGTATGCCCAAAATGAAAAAAAACAGAAGCTTAAGGAAAAAAATAAACATATTATATATCATATATTAAAATAGTGACATCATAATGGCCACCTTTGAAGGTGTTAAATGAGTGTTGAACAATCATCGTTTCGGGAGGGAGAATTTCACCATCCACAGAAACCGTATGTTCTTTAACCATTTGATGTAGTTGTGTGAGAGTGTAGCTCAAATAAATATTATAACAACATCCTTGTATATTGAAGATACTGTTGTTGTTACAAAATAAGTAAATAAAAATAGTTTAGGGGGTTGGAGAAGCAAAATAAAACAAATGAACATGAGAGAATGAATTACCTTTAAAAGTGTAACTCCTTTTGATTTGAGCCTAAATGATTCCTTTGAAAGGATTCTTCCCAAAGGGAATACTCTAGGATGAGAAGATGGATGTGGAGAGAGTAAATGGGCAGGGGTTGGCCGAGCCAAAGGCTTGAAGAGTGTGTGAAATGAGGTAGAGGTGGGGGCCTTTTATAAGAGGAGAGGAGGGGCACTTTTGGAATGTAAAGAAATATTACATTATTTGAAAATGTGTTTCGGTTTTAAAAGGTCCCACATTGATAGAATTCGTGGATAAGGTGATAAGGGTTCGAAATCCACTCTTCCAATTGGTTTTGGCCATGTGTAGGTTTTAGATTTTTCATTATCATTCCATTTTATTTAAATCGTCAAATAATGATGTCATCACTGCATCATTATTATGTCATATATAATTTAATCTATTTAATGTCTAAAAATTATAAAACAAATACTATGATATAGGAAATCGTTTTAGCTTTCCAATGACTATTTATAATCAAAATTTGGACTTTTATAACCCCACTTAAAAATTGTTTTCGTAAAACATATTATGTTTGTGTCATTTTCACTTTAACATTAAATAAAAAGTAATTTATGTCATTTCCCAACAAAAGTGGATCCATGGGGTCCCCAAGTTGACCCATGGAATTTCATGGTCGGCAATGACACAACCAATGAGTTTGGGACATGTGTCTAGGTCATTTCATTTTATTAAAGCATTATTTATACCTTAAACTACACTAATTACCACTAATCGCGATTATGAACATAATAAGTTACTATTCACCAAAAAATTATTATAATCTCATTGAACCACATTTTACTTCTTAATGACAACCATGTATGTCGGATTTTCAAAATTCAATACACATTAGTGGTAAACTTTCATTTAACTGAAAAATCAGTTTGCTTGATTACCACTTAGTGGTTTCACTATTCAACAAAAATTGATGTTTTTCAGAAAATTACCAAAAATTCACCCTAAGCTATATTTGATATTCCGAATTCAAAATTGAAGTCTATTTTACAAAATTCAAATCATATAAGTGACATTAATTAATTTAATAATTAATTCCCGCTGCCAGAGCAAATAGCGTGTTTTTCAAAACAAGAAGTATCAAAAGATTGACACCAGTTTAAGTCTAATTTCAAAGTGAAATTGATTCCAATGACCACCATTGGATAAAATGGTAAAAATATATTCTAATTTCACTTCAAAAACAATTCAAAACATAATCTAATCATATAAATAAATTAGATTAAAAAGCAGTTTTGATGTAAAATGCAGTATTTTTCACTATTCATTAAAAAAATGAACATTGTCAGAAAAATACCAAATATTCACACAAGGTAAATTTTGATGTCCCAATCATAAAGGATAAGTTTATTTTGACAAAAATAGTTTATCAAATTGTCAAAATATATATTCAAAAATGGTTTTCATCAAAAGGCAGTAAAACAATCTTTTAAGAATATTAGTGTATTTCATGCATAAGATTGTATTTATTTTCATTTTAAGCCTCTATAACACTATCTTAATCATTAATAGACATAGATAAAAATATCTATTATTCATTACTTACTTGGGATGTTATAGATTATAAATTTATTTTAACAATATTGGGAATATAAATTCAATTAAATATGAATCATGTAAATTAAATTTAAGGAAAAATGTAGTAATATTAAGCATAAATTACAAGGAATCATATGATATTAAAAATAAAAATTTTAATGGATGAAGAAAGAGAGATTATTGTGGGAATGATTATTTATAAGGTTAGTGTGGAATTCCAAAATATATAAACCATTTAATGGATATTTTATATATCCTTATTTAGTGTTTTTTAATGAAAAATCATTTAATAGATGTGTAGGTATATATTTAAAATCTAGTTGGGTTTCTATTAACAATAAAAATTCTACCATTTGGATTATCATGATTTTCTTACCACTAAAACATAAATATATAATATAATTATAAATAATAATTTTATTTGGATATCTATCGGTGGTTCACATAAGATTAATAAATTCATATGTATATAATTATTTGAGGATATATATGAAATAATATATGCGGAATAGGTTTTCTTTTGGTTATTCACATCATAATAATATATATTTGATATAATTTATGGCCATGATTGATACTGAATGCCGATTTCAAATAGTTATTTAAGTAATTCTAATCATTTCTATTGTCTTAACGAAAACCTTTAGTTGATTTATGTCATTATTTTGGGACATATGGTTCACTAATTTGAGTTTTATAATCTATGGATATATTAATAGGCCTTCATTTTGCCCATCATTTGTGATAAATAATTGAATATTTATTCCAACATATTTCTTCAACATTTATGGATAATATTTTTATTTTTATCAGATAAATTTCATTTAATAATGGAAATTAAATATTTTCCATTCGTATAAATTTTTCATCATTTACAACAAATTATTTTAATAAAGTGTTGTTTTTTATCGCATTTGATCCTTACAATTATCAATCTAGATCATGCTTTAGATCAATGATATGTGGGTGAAAATTTATAGGAATCCAAACAAATGAATCTAATGATTTGTAAGAGAAATAATAAAATTAATATTAAAAATTAAAAATTGCAATCCAAGAGAATGATTTTATAAAATTTCATAAAACTATATTCAATTTACAATAATTAACATTACATATAAAATTTGAATCATTTATAGAGAATGAATTTTTAGGTGTAATAATAAAGGATGAATCAAAATGAATTATCAAGTCAAAATTATCAAACCTTGTTTCATTATTTGTATTGATAATGTATAATAGGAAAATATTTTTTGTTGTTACATTCTTTCTTTATGATTATATTATTTCAGATTTCTAGATTCAATCATTTATATAGATGTAAATATATGGATATCCCATGGAATATTTTTTAAAGACATGGGAATTTTATGAGTCAGCAGTTTCTGACGGTGCTTGATTCTGAGGCCCTGTGTATTAGGAATCAATTTTTTTAGTTTTTTTGGGTACATTCAGTAAACGTACGAGCGGGTTTTTTTAACATTTGAACTAGTGCTCAGAATAGAAATCATAGTACACAATTGAACTCACAGTGTCGATTTTCACTTAAGAAGACTTTCACTTCGATGGCAGTGAGTCAAGAATAAAAGTTAGTTTTTTTCTTTTTATATGAAAATAATAATAAAATAAATTACAACTATTTATTTTATTTTTAATCTTCTATGTGTTGAGTTTGTTGGTTAAAACCTCCCCTAGGTGGTTGGTGGTGGGACCGTCACACCCTAACCTCCAATGAGAGGTTATGGTGGTGGGTCCCACCCAAGCACAACCTCCCATGGGAGGATATTTGCAGTGGGGACCTCCCAAGTAGCAAAACCTCCCATCTAATAATAGGGGTGGGGACCACCCGACCCCTATTGATGGAGAAGGATTAAAACTCTCCACTCTCAGTCGTCAATGGGGGAGAGCGTTTGAGCACCCTGCATAATCAATTACACCAACACTTGTGTATTAATAAGGGGAGCCTCTTGGCATCCCTCAAATTAATGATAGAACACTCGTGCATTTAATTTAGAGGATCCATTATTTTAATTATCCTTTTAGAATTTTGTGCCAACCCATAAAAATATTAGGCAAACTATTATTTTATTTGGGTTGTCATTTCCATCTTGTGGGATTGTTAGAGAAATCTTCCAATGAAGAACCATCCTCCGAATGAAGAATGCGATGAACGCCGACGACGTTCTTCTTCTCTGGCCTTCTTCCTTTGACCCCTTCGACGTGGGACATGATCTTCTACCATGGATTGACAACCATCCTTCCACAACATCAATGAATGAAACCCGTTAAACCATAGGTAGTGATATTGGAGTTATTTTCTATTTGAATATATACCTCATTTTGTGTCGAACAAAGATATGGTATGAGAATCACCAATTTCAATCACTGTAATGAATAGGGATAGGTCCACACGAACATGGTCTGACCCTCCCCTTGTTTTTTCATGTTCGATTATGACAGATTGGAAAAAAGGCGACGACGACGAGGATGGCGAACAAGGGTTGCGCTGCCCCTGGCCTCGGTGAACCGCGCCACCCCTGTAGCGCCACGGCGTGCTGCCCGCATGCCACGCATGCTACCTGGCTCCGCACTGCCCTACTGGCATGCTACCCGGTGCCACCACGCTCCACCGATGTCATTACTAGCACCTCCATGTCCCACCGGTGTGCTGCCCAGCACACTCGCCCCCCCCCCCCCCCCCCGACGGCCTGCCTGCTACCCCCACGCCCTGCTGGTGGGCTTCCTGGCCCTTGCCGGCGGCCTTCCCAGCACCCAGGCACCCTTCCCGACACCCCTACGCCCTGACTGGTGCACCTGCGACCTGCCACTACCCAGCGGGATTGCCCACGCGCTGCGCGGCATGCCTGCTGGCCTCCCATCCACCGGCCTCTTGAGCCAACACATGGCGTCCTCGAAAATGTCACTGGTCATACTGGCCTGGTCTCCCAGGCCGAGTCACTGAGTCACCTACGTGGAGACTACCGGGCTGAACCACCCCCGCGGTGCACTGGGCCTGGCCCAACAGATGAGGTCAAAACATAGTGGGATGTCCCTCCCAATGGGTCGGGTCAAACACAACAAGTCGGACTGGGTCGACCTAGACCAGGTCGGCCTAGACTAGGTTGGGCAGAGTTGGTCCGACTAGGTGGGACTGGACTCGGGCCCATTACTGACCCATTACCTTCATGGGCCATATCAATGGCACCAGACATTCGTTTGACGAACCATCAGTAGTTCTGGTATTCATAGGCAAAATCCAGCCCTTTGAGTATACCCAACTGGAGTTCAGGGTATAATTGAGTAAATGATAAGTTGGTTCATACAAGAATCCAACCGGGCCCTCGAGACTATTATTCTAATAACTCAAGGACCGTGGGTCCAATTGATGCGACGTCTGTTGCGTTAAGACCCCAATGGCATGGAGGTCCTTTTATATACTTTTATGTGAGACTTTGTGACACATAGTGTTTCGAAAAGTAGCTCATTGAGTGGATCCTTCTCCTGATGAGCAGTTAGAGTGCAGAGACCTATTAGCTATAGACCTGACGACTGCTTGATCTATTCGACTCGGAGTGATTCGATTAGCCCAGTGGATGGAGCGCCCGCTATTTGGCGGTAGACCCATGGCGGACGCAACACCTGTTAGTTGGAAGGAGACCTGTGGTACTCAACAAGAGGAGAACCTCTATATGATATTTTGGTGAGCGCCTAGTATTTGGCGGCAGACCCAAAGGGGACAGAGCGCCTGGTAATTGGCATCAGACCCGCGGTACTCAATAGGAGGAGTACCTCAGCAGTCCAAGGTTAGAGAGAAGTGCCTCGGAGTCGCGACAGACCCACTTTAATCGACAGTGGAGGAGTTCTCCAGCAGTTGTGGTTTCAATAAAGAAAATCCTGGTTTGAGCTGTTCCAATGACCTTTGTGTTTTCCTTATGATTGAGGTTTTTTACTTGATAACTTAGGTGTATGTCTATGCATATACCTAAGTAATGGTTATCTTTTGAAATCATACTTCATGTTTTATCCTTGTTGAATTTTGTGAGACCATAAGATTCTTAGGGTCCCTACTGGGTATCGTTGTACTCACCCCTACACGGGCTATGACCACACCTCGTTGTGTTGGATGCAGATGATGGACAGTGCTGATACAGGCCGAGATCACCAGGATAGGATGGTAACCATTGGAGGACCATACGATGTATCGATACACAGTCGAGTCCGACTGATGTGGAGTGATGTGGAGGCCATCTATACCTACCCTTCTGGTAGGAACCCCGGAGGATGATCCAGCAGCTGCTTTCACCTTTCAGTTGTTTATCCTATTTTCAGTTGTACTTATTTTCAGTTGTATTTGTACTTTACAGTTGGTCTTGAATTCTTCCCACCCACCCTTTACTTTCAGTACACTTATTAAACAGATTTTACATAGTGTTTACTTCTACTTTTAGTCTGGATGTGTGAGTTTACTTTTTATAAAGGTAATACCTTCCTAGTTTTATGGATTTATGCCCTTGGTACTAGTTGCCAACCCCTGGCCTATGGAAGGAGGTCTTGGTGTAGTAACGATACAGGCCCAAGGGGTCGGGTCGTGACAAATTGGTGTCAGGGAGGCGCAGCATGGGGATGCTAATAGTGCGACGCGACGTGCTCAGATATCCACAGGGCAGACACCTGATAGATTTTTAATGGTGGGGAGCACGTCATCCTCTTCAAAGGATATTCCATGGTACCAGTTTCACTTCATGATTAAGTGTTGAGGGAGTTCCACACATCCCCTTTAGTAGTACATCCAGGTGTGGAAAAGATGTATCAGGATCTCAGACGACAGTACTGGTGGCCAGGTATGAAGAAGGCAGTAACAGAGTTTGTCTCTCGGTGTCTCCCTGGTCACCAAGAGAATGATGAGCACCAGGTGCCAGGAGGCTTGGTTCATCCCGTAGATTTCCCAGAGTGGAAGTGGTATGGGATTTCCATGGACTTCTTGATAGGTCTTTCATGTACATATGAGGGTCATGATACAATATGGGTGATCATCGACCGACTCAACAAGTCTTCTCACATCCTACCGATCAGAGAGAAGGGATCAGTAGGGATCTTGGGATGCCTCTACGTGTAGGATATTGTGTGTTTTCATGGAGTACCTTCTTCTATTATGTCTGGTCGTGATGCACGCTTCACTTCATGGCTATGGAAGGGGTTGCGGGAGGCTTTCGGGACACAGATTTTCTTAAGCTCCACCATCCATCCTCATACATATGGTTAGACCAAGATGTCCATCCAGACTCTCGAGTACAAGCTCTATGCATGTTTCCTCGACTTCGGTCGCAGCTGTGAGGATCACCTACCTTTGGTGCAGTTTTCCTACAATAAAAAATTACCCTCCACCATCGGTATGGAACCTGTTGATGATTTGGACGAACGACCTTGCAGATCGCCACTGTGCTGAACAGAACAAGGGGAGTCAGAACTAGTGGGACCAAAGACTATACGAGATACCACAGAGAAGGTGCAGTTCATGCATGAGAAAATTAAGACTACACAGAGTAGGCTGAAGTCATATGCTGATAGGATACGGAGGCTTGTGGAGTTAGAGGATGGCGACCTCGTCTTCCAACGGGTCTCACCTTGACGAGGTATATGGAGATTTGGCTGAGGAGGTATGTAATCTCTGCGGTTCATCGGACCATTCTAGGTCTTTAGCAGAGTAGGCACGGTGACATACCTTTTGGATCTTCCACCTCAACAGCATCATGTGCACGACGTCTTCCACAAATCTCATCTAAAAAGATATGTGCACATCTCGTCCCACATAATCGACCACGGGGATCTGGACATCAATGACGGGGCAACATTCATTGATGTCCCATGGGAGATCGATGATCGACAGGAGCAGGTCCTGCATGGACAGTCGATACCTCTGGTGCGCATTCACTAGTAACACGGGAACCTCTAGGAGAGAACATGAGAGTGGGAGGCTCAGATGCGTGCTCAATACCCCATTAGTTAACTTAGTTATAGTTGTAGCTTATGGAGACGTAAATCCCTGAGGTGGGGAGAATGTAAAAACCCAGATTTTCCATGGATTTCTTTTTAAATACATGGGAATTTTATGAGTCTGCAGTTTCTAATGGCGCTTGATTCTGAGAGCCGGTGATTCCAGAATCAATTTCTGATGTTTTTTTCGGGTACGTTTAGTAAACGTACGAACAAGTTTTTATAACTTATGAACCGATGCTCAGAATGGAAATCCTAGGGCATTTTTGAACTCACAACGCCGGTTTTCACTTAATAAAAATTTCACATCGACGATAGTGGGTTGGCAAAAAAAGTTAGTTTTTGGTTTTTTATAAAAAAATAATAAAATAAAGTACTACAATTTATTTTATTTTTAAGCTACCATGTGTTGACAGTGTTAGTTAAAACTACCCCTTGGAGGTTGGTGGTGGGACTTCCACACCCTAACCTCCCATGAGAGGTTATGGTGGTGGGGCCCACCCGAGCAGAACCTCCCGTGAAGGGATATTTGTCTTGGGGACCACCCAAGTTGTAAAACCTCCCTACTAATGATAGGGGTGGGGACCACCCAACCCCTATTGATGGTGGAGGACGAAACCTCTACACTCTCCCTCATTAATGAGGGAGAGCCTTTGACCTCCATGTGCAATTAATTGCGCCAATGCTTGTGTTTTAATAAGGAGAGCCTCTTGGAATCCTCCAAATTAATGAGACAACCCTCGTGAATTTAATTTGGAGGATATGGGATTTTAATTATCCATTTTAAATTGTGTTCCAACACTTAAAAATAAAAGGTAAACTGTTATTTTATTTGGGTTGGAATCCTCTTCTGTTGGGATTGTTGGAGAGAGCTCCCAATGAAGAACCGTCCTCCAAACGAAGAACGAGAAGAATGCGAAGAACTCCAGTGATGCTCTTCTTTTCCGACCATCTTCCTCGGACCCCTTCGACGTGGGAAGTGATCATCTACCAAAAATAGACAGCCACCATTCCATGACGTCAACAAACGACTTACATAAAATCAATGGTAGTGATATTGGTGTTATTTTCTATTTGAATATAAACCTCATTCTTCGTCGAAAAAATATATAGTAAGAGAATCACCTATTTCTATCAAAGTAAGAATGAGGGATTGGGCCACACAAACATGGTTCGACCCTACCCTTTTTTGGTCATGTTTGATGATGATGTCTTGGAAAAGATGTGACAGTGCCGAGGACGGCGAACAAGGGTAGCACTACTCGCTACCTGCTGGTGCCCAGCCGGCCTACCTGCACCCCACACAACCTACCTGTTGGCCACCCAGCCACCGGCCTCCTGATCCAACCCAAAGCGTCCCCCATGGTGTCACTGGCTAAACCGGCCCGGTCTCTCAGGCTGAGTCACTGAGCTACCTACGTGGAAACTGCTGGGCCGAACCACCCTCACAGTCTGCTGGGTCGAGCCCAGTGGACTGGGTCAAGACATAGCTGGATGACCCACCCAATGTGTTGTGTCAGACCTAGTGAGTTTGACTATGTCAACCCAGACCGGGTCGACCCAGACCAGGTCAGCCCAAACTGGGTTGGGCCGAGTTGGTCTGACTGGGTCAGACCGGACTTGGGCCCATTACTGACCCATTACCTTCATGGGCCATATAATTGGCCCCAGATGTCTGTTTGACGAATCGTCATCGGTGCTGGTATTCTTGGAGCATAGACGTCCCTTTGAGAATACCCCACTGGTGTTCATGGTATAGTTGAGTCACGGTCAGGTTGGTTCATACCCGAATCCAACTGGTCCCCCGAAACTAAAATGATAATTACTAACAGACTGGGCGTCCGATTGACACGTCGTCTGTTGCGTTGAGACCCCTATGACATGGTGGTACTTTGAGATACTTCTACGTGAGATTTCTTGACACTTTGAGTATGAACTAGTGGCTTCTGGAGCATATCCTTCTGTTGATGAGTAGTCAGAGTGTGGAGACCTAGTGGCTGTAGACCTGGCGACTGCTTGAATGATTCGACTCGGAGTGATTCGATTAGCCCAGTGGACGGAGAACCCGGTATTTGGAGGTAGACCCATGGCCAAAGGAGCACTTGGTAGTAGATAGCAGACCTGTGGTAATCAATCTAAGGATTACCTCTGTAGGTTATTAAGGTGAGCACTTGGTATTTGGTGGAAGACCCATAGTGGATGGAAAGCCTGGTAGATGCATCAGACCCATAGTACTCGACAGGAGGAGTACCTCAGCAGTCCAAGGTTAGTGAGAAGCACCTCGGAGTCGTGACAAGATCACTGTACTCGTTAGATGAGGAGTTTTCCAATAGTCAGGGTTTATATAATGAAAATCCTGGTTTGAGCTGAGTCAATGGCATTTGTGTTTTCCCCATAATTGAGATGGGTTAATTGATAAAATTGGTATATGTATGGGCATATACCTATGTAATGGTTATCCGTTGATATCATATGTTTTGGATTATACTTGTTGAATTTTTTGAGACCTTGAAGGCCTTGAGGCCCCTACGGAGTATCGTTATAATCAACCATGCACGGGTTGTGCCCGCACTTTGTTGTGTTGGATGCAGATGACAGATAGCGCTGACAGAGGCCGAGAGTGCGAGGACTGGACGGTACCTGGTAGAGTACCATATGAAATATCAATACATGGTGGAGTCCGATGGACGTGGAGTGCTATGGAGGCCATCGGTACCTACCCTTCAGGTAGGAACCCCGGAGGATGATCCAAGAGCTGCTTTAACCTTTCAGTTGTTTTTCACTTTATCAGTTGTACTTCTCTTCAGTGGTATTTTTTCTTTAGAGTCGGGCTTCTATTCTACCCCCCCCCCCCATTTACTTTCAGTACACTTTTTATATAGATTTTACTTAGTGTTTGCTTTGAATTGCACTCTAGTAGTGTGAGTTTATGTTTAATAAACTAAATGCCTTCCCAGCTTTAGGGATTCATGCCATTAGTGCTAGTCGACAGCCCCAAGCTTATGGAAGGCGAGCTTGGGTTAGTCAATATACGGTCCCGATGGTCTGGGTAGTCACAATAGATTTATATTTTAGGAAAAATGAAACGAGAGAATTAGGTTTTCCCATATGTTAGTTGTAAGTTTCATCATTATAATCAACTCAATTAGTGATTTTTACAACATATGTTATGAAGGAATAAAACTTTTCTACGCAATTTTTGATATAAGGATATTATTGACCTAAATTGTTTATCAGGTGATGATTATTTACAAAATATACATATAAAAATGATTTCATATTTGTATTAATGTAGATATTGATCACCTGAAATCTCATATAAATTAATATTTCTAGTCTTTGAAATGATTATGTAGGATTAATTGAATGTATAATTATACAGAATATTTTTAAATATTCTATATGAATAATGTAGTGCATGGAAGATTATTTTTAGTAGTGTAAAATAATTATTATTTCATGAGAATGGTTTTAGTGACATTTCTACAATTCATCAAACAAATTGTATGTATTCGTAATATAATAATGATGAATTATAATATGAGAGGAATGTCAAATATAAAACACTATAAAAATATTATAGAGGTGGGAAATTTGACAGCCTTTACATGATTGGTGTGGTGTAATTAGTTCAACTAATAAATATTGTTTTTGTGAAATTAAACATTCATATATATATATATATATATATATATATCTTCCCTAATGTCATAGCCTAATAGGCATTAACATTAGATTTAAGGATAAATATATATAGTTTCCCTGATTTTAAAATATAAAAACATCAATAATAATATGTATAAAATATGTGGTGTGATTTGAGAAAAAATCAAAATCATATATTAAATTCATCATTATTAATGAATTACAAAATATGAGGTTTTATATGAAAATGAATGAATTTTTGAAAGTACAAAACTCTATATGTTTGTATAATTATTTTTTAGTAAACCTACTATTAATTAATTGATGGTTTGAGATCAGTAATATTGGATGTTTCCAATAATTAAAATTATTTGTTTTTTATTTTTCACAAGAAGTGCTAATAATGTGAATTTTTTATATATTTACTAAAACTACTCACTTTCATATAACATTTGTTTAAGAATTAGGAAGAGTTAGATATAATCATTTAAAATGTAATATTCATTTTTTAATGGGTCGAAGAGTAAAATTATCATATACTAATAGTCAACAAAATGAGATTTTCTGTTTCTTTGTTCTGTTTGACTTAGTGTAATTTTAAAATTATTAATTTATATTGGTTATTGTATAGAGAAAAATAAATTATATATTCATTTCTATATCCTGTAATAGATTGGAGGATGTGATGTGTCATACAGTGTTATATTTTTACCATAAATTGATATATCACTAATCTTCTTTAATATTAAAGTCATCCTTGTGAATGTTATTATTTTATATGAACCATGAGGTTTGATGACACAAAAAAAAATATTGAAATTATGGTTTATATTAATTAAATAGAATGTGATGACATGTTCCTGATATAATAATTGAGATCACCCTCCTAAAGGCCAACACTTTATCCCTAAGAATATTTTATTACACAACATATTATTTTTTCAATATAATAGAAATATTTTGTGTTTATACAGAAATGTAAAATTTATTAATTTTAGAAAATTATTTAATTGAAATTAATATAATTCTTTATTTCATAGGGTTAAATTTATCATAGGTTGGTTTTTATAAATAAATCTTAAATTGTTGATTTCATGGTAGATATTTAAAAATCCATATTTGTACAAGAAAAATTATTTCCTAAATTTAAATCATGTCTAATAAAAGTATAATTCTATTTTTAATTTCATAGGTAGAATAAGATTCATTTTATTAAGAATAATCTAATTTATTATGTAACATTCATTTGTCTAGTAACAAAGAGTAGGTATTTAATTTATTACTTAGGTGCAGATACTAGGGGTAAAATTCTAAAGTACTAAGTAGTTTAGTAATTAGGGAGAATTATCTACATAAATTATATAAATTTAATTTTTGGATAAAAAATTAAATTATTTAAATAGAAATCATTTCATATCATTCAACTCATTAAATGAATTATTTTTATATACAAGGTAATGGAATAAAAACAATTGTTAGCTCAAGTGATCAGTAAGGGTTTCATGTAGAAGAAGATTTCATGAGTTAATAAAGGATAATAAATATGGAAGTTTAAATAATATAACGCACCTTCAATATAATTCATAATTTTAATATCATTACTACGAAATAAATTATTAATATGTAAAGTTAAATATTAGAAAACACTTGGAATTTAATGAATAATATGTGCTAAAAATTAATCCATGGTTATCATTAATGGAATAATCTCATAGATAATAATTTAAAAAAAATTTATAATGTAAATGATTAACATTATATGTATTAATCAGAGACATCGTGAAACATACACCATCAATACCTTCTTCTTAGAGAGTATGAAATCAGGGGTAAAAATTTATTTAATTTGGAGAGATGATTTTCTAATGATATATACTAATGTATCTATGGGATATACAATTAACGTCTAATCTATAATTGCATTTATATAGAATTCCTAATATATTGGATGATTGATTAAATTTTTGAACAATAATCCTTGTCAAAAAACATATATTTATTTAAGAATACTATTTTATCAAAATTTCCATTGTTACTCATATAAATTTAAATTTTAAAAATGTATGTAATAATGGTAAAAAATTTATGAAATAATCATCATCATGATTAAAATATATATATATAATATAAATTTCATTTCTAGTTAAAATGGATCACATGAAATTGATTGTATCCTGATAATTTTGACAACCATCAAATTAATCATGATATGAGAGGTATAATATGGTTCACTAATATTATAGTTTTTTTTCAATAATATCATTCCCCTTTTGAATAATAATCTACATGAAAGTTAAATATTAAAAAAATTCTAAAAAAATCAATACTTTTAAATACATTATAAACATGTATAAGAAGATACAGTTGGAAAATCAATTATGTCGCCCATTATGGTTGTTATCATGGTATATATTAATAAAATCCATTTGACTTTTTTATTAGAGGTATAACTTTTGAAAGGTTATATATAGACTCCATTAAAAATCTATTTAATGATACTTTATAACATAAAATTTTCTCAATAAATATTTTATGTAAATACATGGTCTTATGGAAGCCAGTTTTGGAAAACCTAGACATGGGTGACAAGAATCCCTGATTTGAAGAGAAATAGAATAGGTATTTCTTTTAAACATATATTTTATTATTTTAATAATCATGTATAGGATTATTTGGAAGAAAATATGGAAACTTTTTATATATATAGTGGAGAAAAATTATTTAATCTTATGAATGATAATGATAATATTCCTTCAATGAAACTAAAGCATTACCATAGAATAGTATTTTATAATATATATTCTTACATCATTAGTAACATTCAATTTTTAACCCTTTTAAATTATTACCATGAATTAAAACATAAATCACCAATAAAAAATATATATTTGAGTTATAAATATAAAATTTTTAGTTTATATAAATTATTAAATTGAATTTGTTCATAATAACAAATATGTATCAATGGAAATGAAATTAATAAGATATCCCAAACTTGATTCTACCCTTTAGTAGAATGGTCCATTAACTCATTTATAGTGTTTTTAAAAATGTTACTAATTGAAAAAAAACATATTGATATTTATAATATAATATATTATCCTCTAAAAACATCATACCACTCATTCTCCAATAATATTTGTATTCTTACTATTGTTTCAGGTGTCAGTTTCCTTATTTTCTCAGACAATTTATTTGTAATGAATATTCAATTTCATGAGAATAAGAAATAGATAAATAATATATTTAATGTTATTAGTTTTACATGTATCACATTGTTTAATATTAAACACTTTGATAACCATTATTGAAATATGGACAAGTAAAATGAATCACATCGTCTCAGGGAGATGATAGGTCGAAGGTGCGCATAAGAAACGATGTCATTCCAATAATGGGTGTATGTGTAAGGAAGTGTATAATTTATTAACATTAACGATTTAATATAATTTAAAATTCATTATATATATATATAAATTCATTTCTACATCATTATTACTATCCATGTGATTTGTTGATGGAAAAAAATTTCAATGGTTCACAAGCGAGTAGTCTTCCACACACACGATCGATGACATTATTTACGTTTTGATGGAAAAAATATAGATTAATATTTTGCCATAATAACAATAAAATACTATTATATGGGAGATAATAGTGTTATTATATTTTAAATTTTAATTCATAATTTTTTTTCCATGAAGAAAGAAAATGAAATAGGTTTGTTGAGAAGATTACCTTATCTTCGAGAAACATGCTCCGGATATTTTCTTATGTACCAATGGTATGGACATTTTGGACGAAAAAAACTCTAGAATGTGGATAATTATTTTCATAGGATATTTTTTACATGTTTTGATATGAAAAAGGTCTATAAAGGGTTAATGAAGTTATAGTTGGGAGTGTCATATATAATTGACGAAAAATAGAATTTTTTTAAATACTAAAAAAAATTAATTAATGGAAAGCCACACTCACCCCAAGATCCTCAAAAATTGATAAATATTAGAGTAGAGGAAAAAATTATTATTTTAATCAAAAAAACATATATAAATAATCATTTTTAATAATTATTCTTAAATTCGATAAGTTTACATATGTTCACCATTTTAGTTACCGCCTTGATAACTAGATTTTTTAACATTGGTAATTTATCCATAAAGACTAAAATAAAATGAAAATTATTATATAATTCAGACCCAATAATTAGAAATATTAAATTAAAATAAATAAATAAATTCATACATGTTTGGAATATTATATTTAATATAAGTGCATGTAACCATCATAACCTCATTTTAATCGTAACCAATATAAATAAATTTAACTATTTTTACTGATCAATATAAAAATAAATAAGTAGAACTTATTAAATAATATTAATTATTGTCATTCCAATTATTTCACCAATTTTATTAATTTAATTTAACATATTTTTACTAATTTAGTTTTAAACCCTGTGAAAATTGTGTGAAAAAACTATTTTTCAAGAAATGTAATTTTCATGTGTAAGATGATATTGTTGTTGATAAATGAATAAAAATAATTATTATTTGGATGTATATTTTTATATTTATGTATATTTTTTGTAAATATATATTATATATTTAATAATTAATTATAATTTTAATTAATTAATTTTTTTTGAAATTGTTTCATTTTTAACTTGAACAGATAATAAAACATTTTACCTCCATAATATGTAACCTTTATGTTAATATAATTTATAGTTAACAAATTTTAGTTATAAATATAATTAAGAATTACTATAAATACCTGGAAGAGTATTTCAATTCAACATAATTTATTATTCATAAAAGAAAACTTCTAATGAAAAATTAAAAAAATCATTCTAGGCTTATTTTGACAAAGTAAGTAAAATATAGTTAATAATCCTATTAAAATAGATTTTTTATCTATTTGTTTGGTAAATGATATTGGTATTACAGTTCTATTATAAAATGATGATGACATAATATAATTGAATCTCAAGTGTTACATTTCAAACTCTAATAAAAAAATCCTCATAATATTCATTTATATAACATTACAAACAAATGAGTGGTTTCTTAGTCATAAATTTTTATGGTTCCTACATTACATCCTCCAATTTAATATTTCTAAAAATTATCATTACTATTGGAGTCATTAAATTTCTCAACACATTTTATCTAACATTTAGAATCTAGATAATCTTATCACAGTAAGGTAAATTAGTTTGAAATTAAATTTAATCATATGTGAAAATTATATATGGAAAAAATCATGTACATTACATAATATTAGTAAAATTTACCATTAGTAATACAAAAATATAATTAATTTTATAATTTCAATGGTCCAATGTTTCTAGTGGCTATTTTCACATTCCTATGAAACCTTAGGATACGTTTCCATAGAGATACATTAACAAAAATGAGGCCACCAACATGAAATTTCAAATCCTACATCTAATTATCAGAGTAAAACCTTTTCAATAAATAAGATACATTATTCTGGGACATAATAATCATTACCATTTTAGTATTATCCTCAATATTTTTCGGACCTACATGATTCCATTCACCAACTTCTTCCCAACAACAAGGAGTAAGAAATTTATTTAAAAATACTTTTTTATATTATGGCAATTGATTACAGTAATAGAAACTATTATTATAGGAAAACTCTACTAATGGAAAATAATGATCCCGCCAAAATTGACTGTAAATTGAAAATGACCTAACATTTATTCTAATATGTGAATATCCCTTTCATATTATTGATCATTTAGAGCTCGGATGAAAATACTCAAATAAAGTTACGTATCAAGATCCTTTGGCTGAGGGTTCAACAATTTTAATGTAAAACAATGATCATGAAAAGATAAAATTAAAATAGCTTCTCTATAAAGTCTTAAAATTCATTCATAAATATCCTTTCTAGGTTTTCAATGTGAAAAAATTATCATGTAATGTGGAAATGAAAAAATTTATTTTAGATGTAAACTACAATCAATATTTCTTTATTTCTAATAGGTGTCTTGAGTAATCCAATGAAAAATTTCATGGTAATTTCACGATATTTTGAAATAGTAATAGGATACTGATGAATGAATCCTTTAGTATTCTCTTTCATATCCTTCATATTTTTATAATCCACGAATCCAAACATATAATCAAAAATTTTCTTCATTAATATTATTGCATAAAAAATGTACCATAAAATCTCTATACAACAAGGTGGAACTCGTGTGTGTATATAAATTTTATCTATGTCTACCAAAATATATTTCCCTTTTCAACCCAGGTATATATTAAACAGATATTCTGTAAAAAACATTTAGAATAAAATCATCTTATAATAATTCTACCAACATCGGATCATTCAAAACCTTAATTTTCCTTTGAAAATTCTCAATATTAGATTGAGAAATTTAAATCTCTTCCAATACAGAAGGATTTAAAATCATATTAAAAATTAGTGATGTATCCAATTATTTAAAAAACCCATATAAATATTTAAGTGATCGATGAACGTAGGATTCTTCACAATCTTAATTTGGGTCAAAACTCTATGATCATTCTTTCTCAATGCACCTTGTACCTAATTTTCCTCCCCTAGTTAATACTATATTGATCAATCATAATCCTTTGGTAAATGCATCCACCCCATTTTCCAAAAGTTGATATGATTCTACTAAAATATGAATTATTTGGTCTTATGGTCATTGAATATATCAAAAATTCCACCATAGAGATAATATTTCTATATTATTAATGAAATGATTACAGTTACCCACTAAATTTCATAGTTTGGAAATTTATTTATTGATTCTATAACTTCCATTTTTCTTATTCAATAACATTTTCACTTTTTATAATGAATAGCTATGTAACTTCATGTAATACCATTGTATGTATATGATCAATTGATTTTCCATCCATTGAAAAAATATGAATAAGGAATGAAACAAAGTAAATGTGGGATGAAAATCTCAGTTAAGTAAAAGAATACTGACTCAATAATGAGTTAATGATAATAATAATTATGGCATGGTAAATAAATACACATATACTATGTAATAAAAAAATAGATAAAGAAGTTAATAAAAAATATGCAAATGTAATAATTGGAAACAGGTGACGTTCAATGAAATATATTATAAAAATAAATATTTAATGTAATGAATTTGAAACACATTCCATTTAATTGGTTAGATGAAAATAAAAGGTTTCCATAGATATGTGGATGCAAAACCTCATGGATGAATAACAACCGAAACTATATGGGGGAAATTCTAATGTATTGGATTCCATATTTCTTAGGAACATGTAACCATGACCACAAAGAACATTCACACGAAATTTTAGAATATCATATAGAAACCCATGTAATTTTAACTACTAATTCATCTTAGGAGATTACTCAAGCATCAAGGGGCTATAAATAATTAGGACACGCCTGATTCTTACCCATCGAATGAAATCCTTATATCTAATAATCATAATTAATAATATTCCATATCAAATATCTATATTCAATAGAATATACATATTTTTCAATATTTACCAAAATAAAAATTTATTTTTCATTGTAAAAACACTATTAAAAATGTTATATTGTTCCAGAAATAATCATATACCTAAAAAATGATATGGATATATTGGTGAAATTCAATTTCAAAAGACCATAGGAAATTGAATATGTTAGGAAGACTTACTATAATCAAGGATGTTAATTTCAATATTATCCTTAGACAAATTAATCACGAACTATCCCGAGAAATATTAAGGAAGATATCAATAAATGTTATTCAATTTTGGGGAAAATTAGTGTTTTTTTCCATTGATGAATATGAATAATATAACAATATCATTTAAAAAATTCATTTTGAATATATCTTTTTTATTTTTAAATTTATTTTGTATATCCTTTTCATTCAAATAAATTTAAAAAAAACATTTTTAATTAAAAACAAACCTTTCAATATTGAGAAGTCTTATTTGATTAAATTATGGTAGGAAAATCCACACATTTTATATAATGTAAAAGGAACATTAATTTTCAATGAAAAATAGAATATAAAATTCCTTCCTTTGAAACTGTTAATAATATTCCTTCGAAAACATTTGTAAAATGATAAAGAGTAAAAATGTCCTTAATATATCATTTTTGAATGGTTAATACCATTTTTTTTATTTTTTTCATAAAATCGGGTTATTATAATAAAACATGTTCTGCGACTAAGGGGATAAATAAATTCAGGTATTCTTTCAAAAAATAAATCATTGAAGTATCAATGTCTAGGAAAATGATACTATTACATTAAAATTGTCATGTATAACCAGTGGATAATAAAGTGAAATGTTTTATTAGAAAATGGTCAAATAATTTCCCTTAAAGAAAATTCATGTATAAAAAATCCCAAAAAAAATGATAATGTGAATTAAACACTTTAAAAATTACCATTTATGTGAGAATAAATCCTTGAATAGATTACGTGTTCCAAATATAAATCCACATAAAATAAGTGGAAATAAAAAAATGATAGAAAAGTTTTATTACACACATTGTCATAGGAATTTAGAGACATCGAGAATTTAATATATCCCAAAGAAGAATGTTGGGTTATATAATTACTTTCCACTTGTAAACTTGTAATTCAAATCCCCTAAGTCGATAAAAAAAATGAAAAAAAATATCATGAAGAATGAAAGAATCATGAAATTTAATGAAAAATTCAAATTATGTACTCCATATATAAATAATTATATGCACAAAAACAAAGTTATTCTTTCAATTGAATGTTAACAATCACAAATGTAAGTGAGATTAGAATGACAAACATTAAAAATGTTCTCTAGTATAACAATTTGACAAATTTCAAAACCATCCCATGCCATATTAAAATTTTGATTTCTAATCATCATGATGTAATTACATTAAATAAAATATATAATATCCTGAGAATAATTATATTCCTGATATAACATGAAAAATATTAATATATATAAGGTCTCATCTTTAAACATTATATAATCATGAGTTAAGTCAAGAATTAATTTTGAAGATCTTTTGAGGATTAGACCATTAGATAATTAGACCATAACTATTAAAAATACATAGAAATTAAAATATGACACTTAAAATAGTTCCCATTTCATCCTTAACAGATAAACATTGAAAATTAAATAGGGGTTCTTTTAGTGTATAATCATTATAACTTTTCATTGATTATATCCATGACTCTATTATCACCTGAATCATGTGAAAACATTTAATAACATGGGATGGGAAAAAAATCTCAGTAATAAAAATAAGAATATAGAAAACTATAGATCTAATTAAAACATGGTAAATCAATTAAATTTATTTGAGCATATTAAATAAAACATTTTCACATGTGTAAAACTCATGCTTTTTTCTCAAAAACCACTAAAACCAATAACATGGAATTAAAAAACGATTAGGTGACTGTGAGAATAATATAAATAAATTCATTTCTATCCAATTTAATTTATAATAATAAAATGTTCAAAATTCATATAATATTATTACACATTGAATTCTTGATTTATAATGGGGATCACCTTTCATGTGAGCTATATCTAGCTCACCGATGAGCTATAATGGGGAACATCACTTCATATAATATTTTATGGGACCACCTATGAGTAATAATGGAGCTCAATAATTTATATTAGTTATTTTTGTCTCACCCATGAACAATAATGGGGCTAAACACATTGTAAAATATGTATGAGGCTCAACCATTTCATATATTTTTCTAATACAATTTCATGACAAAAACACGTTTATCACAAAACCCTACTCCAAACAACCTCTAATCCCATTTGGAAACATTTCAAAATAAAAATACAATATTCATTTAAAACTCCATTTTTGATACCTATAAAACCAAAAGATGAATAAGGTATTTCATTTCCTTTTGAAAACATTAAGGCATATAGATGAATCCATGTACCAAATAACATTTTTGGTGTTGGAGAAGTGGTTTTCATCCTATACAAGAAAAACATTCATTTTGTCATTTTGTAAAGAATGTAAAAAACATTCTATAAAAATATTCCTTTTGTAAATGTCGATTGAAAATATATTTATTCATAAAATTCCATTTATAATCCTTTTATATCCATATAAATAAATTTGAAAACTATTATCATGAATAAATGATTTGATATTTAATTAGTTAAATTTTCATGGTGTCCCATACACATTGAACATTTAAATCATAATATCAATGAAATAATACATTTATAAAATATATATAATATTATTATAGTACAAATATTAATTTTTAATGATTTATTGGATATATATATATATACCATATAAATGAATAATGGTTCATATTATCAAAAAATGCCTCAATAATAGGATATTCAGACAAAATCCTTTAACATGAGTCTGAAATATATCATACATTATTTATTATCCTGAATAATATACTAATTTAAATTTATAATATCTGTATAAACATTATCATGTGTATTAATCCTATTTATATCACTTATTATCTTGTTATAAAAATTTCCTTAATTTTTTGGTGCATTTATGACGTTTTGTTGATATGTGGCTCTTAAGTTGAAATTGAACTTGGTAAGATGTCAACAGTCTATGTGTCTATAATTCCATTTTCTTAAAAATATGAAACATGATATAAATATAATAAATATTAATTAAATAAGTATTTATGAAAATATTTAAATAAAAACTAAAAAAACCACTCCTGGAGATGGTAGGTAATGCGTAAACAAGAATGCTATTTTGTTTTTGCCTCTCGTATTGAAAGACTGAAATTAAATGAAATGTATTTAAAAATTTATACATATATATTACCATTATAGTAAAATTAATAGGTCATTTATATCATTATTATAACTTAATGATCATTAATACATTCTATGTGATGAGTTAACAAATCACATCATTTTGAGTAGGTAGTAGTCCACACAATCCAAAACGATGTTATTGTGTTGCAAAAATATGGAATGCTTAAATCTATGTCTCATATAACATCTAAAAATTATAAATAGGTTATAATATACATTTTAAAATAATATTTTACCAGAATAAGGGTTTTAATACCAACCACGAATGCGGTAAATAAAAAATGAACAAAAGTATTATTGACATAGGCGATTAACTAGCATAAGATGGAATACAAATTTGTTTTTTGTAAGAGGATGTGACAAATGAAATGGATATAATATATTCCATTATAGACATAAAACTTCATTATATACATAATTTCGATGTTATTATTAATTTAGGTATGAATGATGTTAGTAAAATGAAGTAAAAAATCAATTAAGAGATGTACATTAAGAAAATTACCTCTTAAATATCTCATCCATTAATGACCCTTGAGGAACATGGATTTGAAATTTTGTTTATACCAAAAGAAAATGGACGTGGGTAAAGTGAGGAAGAGTGGTTTTCATATATATTTTATGGGCTAAAAGGATTTGTGGGGGTAAATATGGTGTCAGATAGGTTTTATTTATACCTGAGGAGATGTGGGTTCAAGTGATTAATTTATTTATTAATTAATATTAAATTAAACCATATAGGGGTGGAATTATATTCCATGACATTTTATTGTAACTAATATTTAATTGGAGTTTTAATGTATTTATACACCTCAACCAACCATTACATTTTTTTAGATTCTAGGTATGTTAATCAATTAACATTAAACATTAACCTTTGTCAAAATTTTACATTTACTATAGTAAATAATTTTTTTACCATGGTAACATTTTTTTACCTAAAAATTGAAATTTTCCTAAAATAATTATATGGGACATATAACTAAAAATATTTATTCCATTTTACCCAATTTAATTCATTCAATTCGGAAAATTATATTTAATATTAATTCCACAGACAAAAATAAATATCAAGTTTTAATGTTATTCATTCAGATGTTTGAAATGTTTTTTATCTATTTTTAATTAGAAATTTATTACAATGACATAAATTTTATTAAATGATATGAAAATAATTTTAATATAAATTAAAACAAACTATAATGATAATCTACTAATATATATAAATTACATAAAAAGTTATTGGAATAAAAAATATAGAATGTTTCAGTATTCATTAAAATATAAATTTAATTTGAAAAATACCAAACATTGAACCATTGTAAATTTGGATTTAACAATTTTAATGATGTATTTTATTTTTCTAAAATATAACATATAAAAGTTCAATAAAATTTTAATTAAAATGTATTCTCTATCAAAAGTTGGTGAAAAACATATTAGAAAAAATACTTCATTTATCTAAAAAATTGTAATTGTTCTTATATCATTTCTAGAAAACATATAGGATGAATTAAAAAAATAATATATATATATATATATATATCATTAATAAAATCCATCGAGAACAATTTTATTATTTTATGAATTCACTTATTTTAATTTAAATATATTTTTTTAGAAAAAAAATAATTTATATTCAATTGTTTTTTATTTATCATTAAATTTCTTACCAATTTATCATTATTTAAACAGGAATAAAAACTATTTTCATAAATTAATTAACATAGTTCATTCCCTCCATTTAAAATATTATGTGATATCTACAACATAAAAAATATTATAAATAACATAATACTTTTTGGTATAACTCAATCCAGTATTAAATATATTGTTTCAAAGAAACCCATTATTTTGTATCGTGTCTCATATCAAACATTGAGTCCCTTAAATGGAAAATATAATTCATAAATATTAATATATATAACAAAGTATTATTATATTATTAACTAGGATGTGACATCATAAACCATTTTGGAAATTCTATCCTCATATTGTTAAATTTGGGATTGGAAATGAAGGATTTACTTTTATAATTACATCATTGAAATCCCACATAATAAAAAGAGTTAATAAAACCACCACTTTATGAGGTAGATAGAAATCTTTGGAGGTCACCCGATATATCATATACTAGGGTTATATGTAGGAAAACATTTTAATTAATGATAAAAAATTCACATAGACTAAAAGAGAGTGATATATAACATAATCATTAGAAAGTTATCCATAACAAAACCATATATATGTGATGGTTTAAAATAAAATTGAAAAAATTAAACTACTGACATTTTAGTTTTAAGATAATTTTAATAATGATGAAGAATTAATTTACTTAATAAAATATGAACATAAAGAAACTTGCTTAATTGATGTATTCCATTTTTTTAAGAATAATTCCATACTCTTAATTTACTCAAAATAATGATTTAAATTCCTAAGAAAAACTTTAATCATAAAAGATCACACAGACCACAAAATATATCAATGTCATAAAAATGTGGTCCCAAATTAAGTGCAGACATCTACATTAAAAATCCATACATAAACATAACTCAACAAAACATCCCATAGAAAGGTCCTTCATAGCCTATTATCATATAAAACCTGAGACAGTGTTTCAAAAACCATGAACTAATAGTTATCCATAAAAAATACTAGGATATCAAGAGCTTCCATCACTTCACCAGATGTCTCAAAATCTACTATAGTAGTAGCAAAATATTTACCCTAAAACTTTTTTTTTCTAATAAAAATAATTTCATCCCAATGTAATTATCATCAGAAAATTATTTTAAAAATGTCTCAACTCATTGATGTCGTAGAATATTACTATAGACTAACTATCTTTTATAAAATTGTTTGACTATTTAGGAAACTTTTCATTATATTCACTAACCATATAAAAAAAACATACAACACTAGTAACACTTCCAGTTCTGGACATACATTCCCTAAAATGTGTTTTACCTAACATTGAGCATGTTTTATACATACCTCTAGAATTCTTAGTTAGCTGTTTCTCTATTTCCTACCACCTTGTCCATTTTTAACTCTATCGTCTCATGGCATGTGAGATCTAACAAACTATATTTCAAATTTCTAAGCACAACATACCACTATTTCATAAATTTAAAACTATCAGAAATCCAGAACTCTTCATAACCTTGTTTTCCATCTTGAGTAAAATCTATTAATTTTACTATGAAATTTTTGATTAAAATATAGAACATACCTTGAAAATATAGTGAGGTTCGATTAATATGAGGCATCTGAATCGTTATCCTTTTTCTTTAATTCATATAATTTTTTCTCAATCCAAATATGAACAACCTATGGGAAATATTTCTCAAGGAATCTATATTTAAATTCATCTCATTCCATAGAATCAGGATCATTTTTTACCTTAGTAATATTAACTAATAACCCACATTGATCATCTTCACATTAAATATAATAGATGGTATGAGTTACCTTTTAACGTTATGAATATCCAATGACTTTAAATATCTTCTCTCAGTTATTAGTCTATCCTTTAGCTACTAATGGGTTAGATTATCCATTGAATGATGGGTAATGTTTCCTAATAATGTTTTCCACTATTTACGGATTCGTATATGATTTATCCAAATTATCTAATTCATGGATACTAATACCCTTTGTAGTCTGAGTCAACTACATCATCCCTGTAGAAAAATGTTCAATTCTGATTTCAACCACCTCAGGATATTTATTTGAAAGGATTCTTTCCTCTTGATGACTACCCATTATAGTTATCCAATATCAATTTTGGAAAAGTATTGTTAAGAGAAATATATTATATGATGTAAAAAAGTTAATTTTAAAATGACACATTATTTCATAATAATCATAATATAAAATCCACATAAAAAATGAAATTAACCTCATACTAACCTATAATGTTATCTAAACTGACCTCAGAGACCAACTACAAACACCATCATTAATCATTATATAATCAATAGTTATTTCATGATTTCACATTGAGTATCCTTATAGGTTTAGAGAATTGTAGAATTTTACAATAAGTATTACATAAATATTCTATAGAAATACAATGTGAACACTTCAAACAGTATCCATTTCATCCATAACATACTAACATTTAAAGAGAAACATGGTTTCTTTTCATGTTTTTTCATTACAAATTTTCTTGGATTCTAACCTTTACTATAGACTTACTTAAATGATGTGAAAACATTTAAAAATATGGGATGTGAAAAAAAAATTAAGTGAAAAAAAAAGAAATAAAATGATTAGTCTAGTTAAAACATGGAAACCGATTTAATATTCTATTAGATGATGATACAAAACATATTCACATGAGTAACATGGATAGTGTTTTCAAAAATAAATACACTAAAACAAATAGAACGAAATTAAAACTCCCTTAGGTGACATAGATAATAATATACATAAAATCCATTATAACCCCTTTCAATTAGAATATCCATATTGAAAACATATAACTGTTATTATTACATAATGAAATGGAGACCTTTAATTTGGATCAACCATTGTATAAGCAATATCATGCTCCCTAATGAGCTATAACGGGGCTCATGCCTTCATATAAACTAAAACGTGATCACCTATGATTTATAATGAGGCTCAAACCTTAATATATGATGTGTCAGGCTCACCCATGAGCTATAATTTGGGTCAATACATTATATAAGTTTTATCTGGATCACCCATTTCATATAATCCTCTATCACAATTTCAGGAATAATTTACGTTAATTACAAAAACCATATATAAATAATTATAATCCCCTATGAAGAAAATTTATGTATAAAAATCTATTTTCATTTCAAAACCCATTATCAATTCCATGATACCCAAAAAAGAATGAGGGATTTATTTTACATTTAAAAAAAAATAGGCTTATAGAGGAATCCATTTATCAAATAATGATTACGGTGGTAGAGAAGTTTTTACTGCCGTATACAAGAAAAATATACCTTTTATCATTTTATAAAGAAAAAAATGATTTGTATTAAAATATTATATTTCAAAACATTGAGTGAAATTTATGTTAGATACAAAATTTTATGTATTATATTTTTATATCCTTATAAATAAATTTGAAAACTAATATCATGAAGAAAATATTTAATAATTAAATATGTATACGTTTAAGGTGTCATATACCTCGTTAAACATTTAAATCATAATCTCCAAGAATTAATAATCTAAAAAAAATTAATAAATAACATTATTATAGAAAAAATATGGATTTGAAATTTAATAGTAGTAGTATTTACACTACATAAAATAACAAAGGTGCACATTATCTGGAAATTCCTTAATGGAAAGAGATTGAGATGAAATTCATTACCTCGAGTCAAAAACAACTCGTATGTTATTTATCATCCTGAATAATCATTTCACATTAATTTATACTTTCTTGATATCCTATTACATTTTCATTATTCTATTTATAGAACTTATTATCATGATATTATAATTACAAAATTATTTATGTTCATATCAGACATTTTTTTTATATTCTGTAATTGAGTCAAAAATGAACTTGGTACGATGTCAATAGTCCATGTGGTCATAAATCCATCATCTAGAAAATGTAAAACACTATATAAATATCTTATATTTTAATTATATAATTATTTAACACGATATTTTAATAAAAATATAAAACCCCATTCATGTAGAGGGTAGACCACATGTAAGAATAAACATAATTTTCATTTTTCCTATTGTATTGAAAGAGTGAAATTAAAATAAATGTATAAAAATATATATACATATATAATATCATTATAGTATAATTAATATTTTATTTATATAATATATTTATACTAAAAACACTTAATACATTCTATGTGATCTGTGAATAAATCAAATCATTTTGAGGAGGCAGTAGTCCACATGTCCCCAAATGAAGTTATCAGTTAACAATAATATAGGAAACATGATGGTATGTTTATTATAAGATATAATGAATATGAAATAAGTAATAATATAAGACTTAAAATATAATTTTACTATATTATTGGTTTCAAGAACATCCATGAAGGTGGTAAATGAAAAAAACAAAAACATTATTCACTGAGGCGATTAACCAGCATAACATTGACAACAATTTCATTTATTTTAATAAGAAGATGTGAGAAATGAAATGGATATGAGATATTAAATTATATATATATAATATTATTTTTTAATTTATTCTATATTAATCTTTCCATTATGGATGAATGAGGAGAATATAATATAGAAAAAGAAAATAAAGTAAGATAGGTACTCTTAGAAAATTACTTCTTCAATATCCCTTCGTTGAAAGACACTTGAGGACATTGGATTTGGACTTTTGGTTATACCAGAAGAACATGGACGTTGGGAGAATGGGAATGTGATATTTGGGTATATATTTTAGAATCTATGTGGCTTTTTAGTCTTAATATTTTGGTGGATAGGTGGTATTTATTCTTGAAGAGACGTAGGTTCTAGTGATTAGTTTGTCAATTATTTTATATTAAAACTCAACCATGTAGAAGTGGAATTAAATTACATGAAATTTACTTTTATTTAATGTATTATATCCTTGGTTAGGTTGAGTTACACCTCATCCAACCATTAAATGTTGTATTTTTATGTAATCAAATATTTTATCTTTTAGCATTAACCTTTGTCAAAATTTTACATTTACTACGGTAAATAATTTCTAAACCATTGTAACATTGTTATAACTAAAATTTTAAATTGTTCATAAAAAATAATTTTTACCTTAATATTTCTAATATGGATTCAATTTTACCTAAATAAATTCACATAATTTTTAATTTATATTTATAATTAATTCCCAAGACAAAACTACAATGTCTGTTTTTAAAGTGAAATGTTCATAAGATTGAAATGTTTTTATATCTATTTTCAACATGAAATTGATTCCAATGACCTAAATTAGATTACATGATAAAAAATAATATAACTGTAATTTAAAACTAAATATAATGATAATATATAAATATAATTAAAATATATTGAAAAGTAGTATGAATAAAAAAATGTTGTATTTTCGATATTCATTAAAATATCACTTTAATTAGAAAAATAAAGACAATTCATCCAAATTAAATTTTGATGTCCCAAAATGTAAATATAAGTTCATTTAGTCAAATAGAAAATATAAAAGTGTTCAAAACAAATTTAGAGGTGGTTCTGTATCAAAAAATTGAAAACTATATTTTTTGGAAAAATACATCTTTTATTAAAAAAACTGCATTTTTTTATCATTTCAAAAAATTATAGTAATTAAATATAATATATTACTCAAATCTTTATTTCAAAAATACCTAAATAATTATTTTATTTTTTTATGAATTCAATTATTTTCATTTAAATAGATTTTTTCCGAAAGACATTACTTTATATTCAATTAGTTTTTATTATCAAATCTAATTAATTCTCTTACCAATTAATCAATATATATATATATATACGTGTAAAACCTATTTTCATAACATAGTTAATATCATTCATTCCCATAATTATAAAATATTTTAAATGACTACAACATAAAATAATAATATTTAATATATATTATTTTTTGGCATAACTCACAATTATATGAAATGTAAGATTTTGGACAGACCCACTATTTTGTGTCGGGTAAGCTATCGAACATATAGTGTCATTAAAATAAAATATAATTCATAAATATTAAAATAAATTTAAAATTATTATTAAATAATAACATTGGATGTTACAATATACACCATATAAATGAAACTAGGTTCATAATTACATTTAAGTCTCAATGGAATGTAAATTGTGAAAAAATCTCCAACCTTTCATTTAATTTTTTGGTGAAAATCTCTTAATGTCTTGTAAAATTATTTATATAATTTCAATTACATGAAATAGAATAAATCTCATTTTTATAATATCACATATTAACTTCTTAAAATATCTTATTACACGTTTGTTAATAAAACATCACTATTTTCACTATTTTAGGTGTTATTTTCTTAGTTTTGCGTGTATGATTTTACTGGTTACTTGTTGATTCAGTTAAATATATCACAGTTTCATCAACTATATAATTTATAAAATTATTTAAATATAATAAATATTTTGTGTATTTTTATTTATAATATTCTATAATGTATTGAGATAGGAATTTAATTGCACCATTCATGGATTTGGTAGGTCCTATGTATGCATGGGAAAAACATTTAATTCATAATAACATTTCAAAAGAATGGAATGAAAATTATATAAAAATATATCATAATTCCTGTATCAAATTTATTACATATATTTTACATTGGTTTCTTAAAAACATTATTTATATATTCCATGTATACAATGAACAAATAACATATCAATAAGGGGGAGGTACTCCACACATCCATAAATGATGATATCACATTTAAGCAATATAGATATTTTAATGTCTTATGTTATAAAATAATTTAATAAGAATATAAACATAATAAAAATAATAATATCATAAATAAATTGTTTTCAATCATAATTACCTACCATGAGAGATGGTAAAGGAAAAAAAGAACAATCATCATTTCATGAGGTGATAGTTCATCGTACACATAAAGAGCATGTTCACTACCAATTAAATAGATGTGTGTGTAGGTTTTGGTAGAACCATTAATAAAAAAATATCTTTTTATTTGGGATACTATTTTTATTATATAGTCATTGAATATGAGCAATTGAGAGAGTCGATAAATAAATAGAACTAAACAGTATGAGGAAGGATGTTAGATCGTAATTAGATAACTCCTTTCAGTTTTAGGAAATGGGATTACATGGATGGATTTATGAAAAAGGTAAGGATTCATGTTTTATGGGAAGGATATTGAGGATAAATATTTCCTGAGAATTGTTGATAAAATTTTACATGGCAGTTGTGAGGATGTGGGAGTCTTACGTACATTTTTATAGTAGTCTAGAGTGGCACTCTTGTATATTTTGAAAATGGGAATTCCACCAACTTTTTTCACATTGAATGTCACCAATGTAATAGAAAAAAGTTCATCCAATGAAGATATGGTAGAAATATTACTAGATAGTGTCTTTTGGACATGTTTATAAGTCATTTTGGCCTTTTAGATTATGTTTTAGTCCCATGTTAAGAAAACTATTCTCTTAATTTTTGTAATTAATTAAAATTACATTCAGTAATATTCATTAAAAATACTATGTTTACCATATTATATATTATAAATTATATTTATTCTAATTATTTAACACATTTTTTTTAATTTCAAAAATAAAATTTGTCAAAATTAATTTATATTAAATCCTCAATATGGGATGATAATGAGAGTTTTCAATGTAAAAATGTACAATCATTTTAAAGGTTCTTATATCCAATTTCATTGTAATATATATTAAAAAAAATAAATTATATTAATTAATAAAAAATATAAATAATTATACTTTAGAATATATAAAAAATATTTTTTATCATTATAAATAAATTAGATGAAAACCTTATTTTGAAATAAAATTATATATCATCACTATTCATTAAAAAAATTAAACATCACTAAAAAAATATAAAAAAACACATTAACATAATTTTTTTATTTGAATTATTAGAATTATTTGGACCCATAAGATTTAAAAAGGATCAAAAAATTGCATTTAAATTGGTTTCTCCATTAAAATGCTGTAAATGTTTATTCATAAAAATATAGGTTTTCTGAGTAATATTGGGTTTATTCTTATGTTATGCATGTAGAATATATTGTATGGATACAAAAACACAATTTATTGATTATGTAATTTATATGTTAAATTAATATAAATCACTAATTGTATTGAATTTATTTAATTTTAATTAAATAACATTTTAGCATAAAAATAGTTTTCTATAAAGGCATTACATTTATATTAAATTAGTTCTTATATCAACTTCGAATTAATTTGTATATAATGAATTTAATTATTATTATTTATAAAAATAATATTTAAATATTTATGTTAATCCTATTCAAAACCTTTAATTTAATTGTTATGTTATATCTTATTATATAAAATTTTAATAATATATTATTGTTCGGTAAAACCCGATCGTGTGTGTAACGAAATCCATTGATGAAAATTCCCGTTGTTTGCGATGTAATCGAACTTAGTGTCACATGAATTGAAATATATAAAATATAATACATGTTTTTAAAATAGTAAATATATTATAAATATTCAGGATATTATATTCCCATATGTCCATGGTGTTTCGTGTCATACGCACCAACAAATACAAAGTTCATATACTAGATTTTCATGGTGTTATATTCTCCCCATCATAATTAAATTGAGTTCTCACAATTGAAACTCAATCTTGTTGATAGATTGTTTTATATGTCATATTTTGGAAGCACCACATCATTCATAAGAAACCGTATGAAAAATATTGTATGGGAATTAAAGGTTTTACATGGGATAACATATAACTAGGTTTCAATGTATGATAAAATTATTGTAAAGTATAATTTCATATTTCGAAGAAAATTTGATATATTTATTGGTATTAATTCAGTTTATCTAACACATACAACTGAATCATAAATTTATTGTTAAGGGGATCAATGCCTAAATTTTTTTATGATTCAAAAGACCTTCGATTCAATAAAAATTATAGGTTTAGGAAAAAATTATTCTTTTTGGATCCTTTTCATATTGCTGAGATACTATTTTACTATATATGAATATAAGGAAATATACAAACACAATATATTACCATAAACACAATTTTTATCCTTATTTGTTGTTTGGCCAATCTCTAATTCATCTATTACTCAACCAATGGATATTAAAGAATTAAATTTTATGTATAACGAACTAAAATAAATATTTAATGCATTGAATGTCCCATAAACGCGTGAACCATCTTTACATTTACATTTAATTATTATTTAAATAGAATATGGTAATAATATTAATCTATGAAGAAAAAAAAGAAACACTATTAATTATTAATTAATATATATTCATTAAAATTTTTAACATAAAAATTACATAATAATAGGTACATTGCATAGGTTAGTTGTTTTTGTTAAAAAAATTATCATTTTTCAGTCATGGGTAAATGTTATGCATCGTTTCCATATTTGATGGGTAGTCAGACAACATACATGTTTTCCTAATATAAACCCAAATTAATATAATTTCAAAAATAAATATTATTTACATCATTAAAATAATATTAATCATCATATAACATTTTAATTTTGGTTTTCAATACAACCTTTATACATAATTTTTAATCCATTTATTTCTAATATTTTATTCCATGGTCTAAGGTATATCTGTTATATCATTTGTTTTATTTATATGTCATGAATGATTTTCTTCAAACTATATCACATTTAATTTGACTTATGTTATTATTTATAAAAATTCATCAAAATGGTTTAGATATAAAATGGGAATAATCTGAAGAATATCCCCATGATAGTGTCAAACTAGGTGTGTAACTAAGGCTCGTTTTCATTTACCTTGTTATGTCGAGTGATTACTGATGATCCTTATCAGAGTTGATTTTCATATGTACATCAGTTACCCATCCAAGTCAACTTTTAGTATTTAGAAAAATGATGTATTTCTAGGATGACTACATAATATATTACTTATTAAAATTCATGGATTTTCATCGATACATATCATCAAAATCCACAATAGAATTATGTTATTTAATATATGTTTTCATAAATCAAGTTCCTAGTTTTGATTCTATATTTTCTCTAATACCAATTGTAACAACCTTACACCAGAGATCCACGAGCCTGGGTGTTTTAAATTTACTTTGGAGATATTTTATGGAATTAAATCTCGAGGTAACAATGAGTTTTGTATTCTTTGAAAACCAAATAAATACCTAATTATTTTATTATAAATGAATAAACTAATTAAAAATTAATTTTTTATGGATAACATTATTCCATCTAACATATCCTTACATACAGTTCTATGTATACTTCTTGGATTCCAACGTAATGAAAAAAAATAAGGGTTAGTTTAAATGATCAGTAAGGGTAATGTATTCTGGAAGAACCAATTAATCAATGAATAAATAATTAGGAAATGGTAAATAACTAAACACTCATTCCATGTTATCGATAAAATGAAAAAAAATCTGAATTATAAATTTGGAATGATATTAACGTGAAACAAATTCCATTCAAATAACTAGAATGGAAAAATCAATATGGAATTTAATAAACTGAAATGTATTCCACTAGGTCAATTAATTGAAAAAAAATGTATCCATAGATTTATCGATGAAAAATATCATGGATAAATAGTAAATGAAAAATAATAAGGGAGTAACATCCCAAGTAATTAATGAATAATATATATTTTTATCTATGTATATTAATGATTAATATAGTGTTATAGAGGCTTAAAATGAAAATAAAGACAATCTTATGCATGGAATACACTAATATTCTTAAAAGATTGTTTTACTGCCTTTTGATGGAAAACCAATTTTGAATATATCTTTTTACAATTTTATAAAATATGTTGGTCAAAATAAACTTATTCCTTATGATTGGGACATCAAAATTTACTTTGTGTGAATTTTTGGTATTTTTCTAACAATGTTCATTTTTTTTAATGAATAGTGAAAATACTGCATTTTACATCAATACTGCTTTTTAATCTAATTTATTTATATGATTAGATTATGTTTTGAATTGGTTTTGAAGTGAAATTAGAATATATTTTTACCATTTAATCCAATGGTGGTCATTGGAATCAATTTCACTTTGAAATTAGTCTCAAACCGGTGTCAATCTTTTGATACTTATTGTTTTATAAAAACGCGCTATTTGCTCTGACAGCGGGAATTAATTATTAAATTAATTAATGTGACTTATATGTTTTTAATTTTTTAAAATAGAATTCATATTTGAATTCGGAATATCAAATATAGCTTAGGGTGAATTTTTGGTAATTTTCTGAAAAACTTAAATTTTTTATGAATAGTGAAACCACTAAGTGGTACTTATAAAAACTGATTTTTCCCTTTAAATGAAATTTTTCCATCATTGTGTTTTGAATTTCAAAAATCCGACATACATGGTTGTCATTAAGAAGTAAAATGTGGTTCAATGAGATTAAAATAATTTTTTGGTAAATAGTAACTTATTAAGTTCTTAATCACGATTAGTGGTAATTAGTGTAGTTTAAGGTAAAAATATTGTTTTAATAGTATGAGATGAGCTTGACACATGTCCTACCATCATTGGTTGTGTCATGGCCGACCAAGACAAGCCAGGTGTCAACATGGGGACCCCATGGATCCACTTTGGTTGGGAAATGACATAAATAACGTTTTATTTAATATAAAAGTAAAAATGACACAAACATAATATGTTTTACGAAAACAATTTTTACATGGGGTCATAAAGATCATATTTTTGATTATAAATAGTAATTGGTAAGCTAAAAAGATTTCCTACATCATAGTATTTTTTTATAATTTTTAGACTTTAAATAAATTAAATTATTTATGACATCATGATGATGCAGCGATGACCTCATTATTTAACGATTTAAGTAAAATGGAAAGATAATGAAAAATCTAAAACCTACACATGGCCAAAACCAATTGGATGAGTGTATTTCGAAGACTTATCACCTTATCCACGAATTATAGAAATCTGGGACCTTTTGGATCTGAAACTCTTTTTAAAATAAAGTAACTTATCTTTACTTTCCAAAAGTGTCCCTCCTCTCCTCTTATAAAAGGCCCCCACCTCTACCTCATTTCACACACTCCTCAAGCCTTTGGCTCGGCCAACCCCTGCCCATTTACTCTCTCCACATCCCTCTCCTCATCCTAGAGGGTTCCCTTTGGGCAGAATCCTTTCAAAGGAAGCCTTTAGGCTCAAATCAAAAGGAGTTACACTTTTAATGGTAATTCATTCTCTCATGTTCATTTGTTTTATTTTGCTTCTCCACCCCCCTAAAATCTTTTTATTTACTTATTTTATAACAAAACCAGTATCTTCAATATACTAGGATGTTTTTATAAGATTTATTTGAGCTACACTCTCACACAACTACATCAAATGGTTAAAGAACATACGGTTTCCGTGGATGGTGAAATTCTGCCTCCCAAAACGATGATTGTTCAATACTCATTTAAAACCATCAATGGTGGCCATTATGATGTCACTATTTTTATATATGATTTATAATATGTTTATGTTTTCCTTATGATTCTGTTTTTTTTTCATTTTGGGAATACCTTTATGGTTTCCATTATGGGTAAACACGATATCTTCATTTTAGGAAGTGCGGACTACTGCCCCCGGAAAGTGATTTGATTCGTTAATACCATATGTGGGATGTGTAAAGGATAAAGTTAATGATATTATATAAGTTATTATACTGGAATTATAATATACTCTTATATCATTATGATTCCATTCCAGAAAATACGAAATAGAAATGGAAGTAGCGTTCATGCGTACGTACGGTTTACCGTCTCCATGAACGGTGCATTTCATTTCTTACCACTAAATGTGATGTAATATTATAAATACATGTATATGATGAATATATATGATATATATGTTATCCAAATAATTAATATCATTCTGGATATAACGAACCTTTGACCAAATTAACAACATGTAAGTATAAGAAGTCTATTTTTGACTTAAGAACCAAATACCGACAAAATGAACATTATTAACTTAAATGATTACATTATGTTCATAACATGGTATAAAAGGAATAATTAACTTGAAAAAGGTTCATAATAAAGTAGGTATTAACTCAAGTTTATTATTCATGAGATTAAAGGATGGTCGGGTCAAGTCGGATACGAGGTATGGGACTTCGTCTCAATCCCCTTTCATTGAGGCATATTTTATTTTATACACAACTTTCTTTTATACGGTGTATAAACCCCATTGACTTTTACGTTTATTCAAAAGGAATCTTTTTTTTACGAACAATTTACTAAACGACAAAAGGGAATGTTTTTGTCGTACGTATGCAGCGACAACGACTTCTCCGCCTTCGTGACCGTTATTTGAGTTTCGGCTTCCTCTACAATCCATCCTTCTTTTTAAAAGAAAAATAAATACCATGTTTTACTTTTCTTTTATTTTGGTATTGAAAATGGTTTTTACAATTTTTTTGTGTTGTATTGATATCTTGTGATTGAAATGTGGAAATGTAATGTTTCCTTTATGCATGTTTTATGTGATACGATTAGGTTATGGTTCATGGGAATTATTATGAAGATGGGTGGTTCCGTGATAAACTATGGGCGGGTGAGCCCGATATAGCTCTCCAATGCATTGGGTAACGCGAAGGACTGACACGTTAAGGTTCCTCCGAAGAAATTTAGGGAATATACTGTGATGGGTATTCCAAACGTAACCAAGAGGGTTACTCCCTACGTAAGAATGTTATGAATGCCTCAAGTTACCTTTATGTATTATGATTTCTACGATTTACTCATGATTTGATGAGGTATGTTAATGTTCTTATGTTTTATGGGTAAAGTATGATCTCATCCTTATGTATATATGTACCCATGTTTCCTTACCATATTTTTATATCCCTTACTGAGCTTTTAATGCTCATCCCAAGTTTTTTTGAAATGTTTTTCATAGGTCAAGGGAAAGGTACATGATATGATGATAGTGTCAAGGAAGTGTCAAGAATGAATCCATGTTTTATTTTAAATATGTTTCCATTGATGGGAATGAAGAATAATATCTTTATGTAACCACTTTGTTTATATGTGGAATGTAATGCAAGTTTTATGATCTAATTCTCTAAAAATCTAAACCTGTAAATATACTCAATGTGTAATCTTGTAATAACTCAAGATTAAGTAAGGTTTAAGGTTGTGGCCTTATAGTTGGTATCAGAAGAAGGTTTAGATAACTTTAGGAGTTATAATTCTATTAAATAATTATCCAAAAATAATTTTTTTATGGTCAAATTGAAGTTATATAGCATTTGAATATTACCATGTTGCTTCATCTAAGACATGTTTTTTCAGAATGGTTTTCCGCAAAGGATACTGGGAAGCAGTGCTAGGAAGGAATACAGAAGGAAATAACCTTCCTAATCAGCATCCTGAGATGGTCGGAATTGGAACTGAACAGTTTGTTGTAGTAATGGCGCAGTTGACTCAAGCGATAAATGGTGGTGGTATCCATTAACGAGATATGCCAGATCATCCGCTGAGGAACATGATAGTGGTTGATCATTTCATGAGGCAACATCCCCCATCATTCAGAGGATCATCTGACCCTGTGCTAACTGAAGGGTGGATTAAAGCACTAGAGAAGATTTTTGATGTCACGGGGTGTTCAGACAATCAAAAGGTTAGTCTTGCTATTTATTGTTTGGAGGGTGAAGCAGATCAGTGGTGGTTTATGGTTAAAAATATCAGGCACGCCGATGAGATTCATTCTCTTAACTGGGATGAATTCAAAGGTATGTTTCTTGAGAAGTATTTTCCTATGTTTGTTCGACTTAGGATGGAAAAAAAATTCTTGGAATTGAGGCCATAGGAAGACTCAGTGGCTACCTACGAAGAAAGGTTCACTCGATTTGCAAGGTATGCTCCAAATTTTATCCGAGACCTTGATAGTAAAATCAATCGTTTTTACTCAGGATTAAAGCCAATATATCAAAGGGCATTAGCTTCTCGTGAGTTTAAAAGTTATGAAAAGCTTGTTCAATGTGCTGAGAAGGTGGAAATGGAGTTTGTTGTTGATCAAGTGTTCTATAACAACCAACAGAAGAAGAGACCGAGGTGGCAGGAGAAAGGTAAGAATTCTTCAAAAAAGTCTGATGGTAAGAAAACAAAGTTTCCAGTTTGTGATAAATGTGGAAAAAGGCATGCTGGGGAATGTCTTATGAATTCTGGAAAGTGTCACCGATGTGGTAAGATGGGACATAAGGCTTGTGATTTCACTGAAAAGGATCAAGGTAAAGGAGGCAGATATTCTGAAGGCCACGTTCCGTACGAGATATGGCCATTATGAATTTGTAGTAATGCCTTTTGGGCTAACCAAAGCACCTTATATATTCATGGACTTAATGAATAGAATTTTCCATGAGTTCATGGATAAGTTTTTGGTGGTTTTAATTTATGTTATTTTGGTGTTTTCTAAAAGTAAAGTGGAGCATGAATGACATTTAAGGGTTATCTTGCAAACCTTAAAAGAAAAGAAACTGTATGGGAAATTCAGCAAGTGTGAGTTTTGGTTGCAAAATATTTCGTTCCTTGGTCACATTGTTTCTAAAGATGAAATAACTGTTGATCCTGCAAAAACAAAAGTTATGGAAGAATGGCCAAGACCCACAAATGTAACCGAGATTCGTAGCTTCCTTGGTTTGGCGGGCTATTACCGAAGGTTTGTTAGAAATTTTTCACGGTTATCTAGTCTAATGACTAAGCTAACTCGGAAGGGTGTTAAGTTTATCTGGAAAAAAGAATGTGATGATTGTTTTCAGGAATTGAAAAGAACATTGGTGAATGCTCTAGTTTTGGCACTACCTTCAAGGAATGGTGAGTTTGTTATACACAGTGATGCTTCATTGAAAGGACTGGGTTGCGTTCTAATGCAGAATGATCAGGTAATTGCTTATGCTTCACGACAGTTGAAAACTCATGAGGTAAATTGCCTTACACATGATTTGGAATTAGCTGCAGTTGTTTTTGCTTTAAAAATTTGGTGGCATCATTTGTATGGAGTAAAGTGTGAAATATATACCGATCAAAAAAGTTTAAAGTATATATTCACTCAGAAAGAGTTAAACATGAGACAGAGGAGATGGATAGAATTAATCAAGGATTATGATTGTACAATTCATTAACATCCGGGAAAAGCGAATAAAGTGGCTGATGCTTTGAGTTGAAAAAGTAATTCTTCATTAACAATGTTGCATTTGGAACGTGATCCTTTGGTTAAGGATTTGATGAACTCTGGCATAGAAGTTGTTGGTGCAAGAAGTCCTTCTGTTTTGTTTCAGGTATCAGTGAGATCTTTTCTATCAGATAGAATCAAGCAAGCACAGAAGCAAGACAGTGAGTTGCAGAAAAAGGTAGAGCTGGTTCAGAAAGGTAAGTTGCCTGAATTCAGCATTGATAATGACTGTGTTTTGAGATTTGGGAAGAGATTGTGTGTGCCTTTTGATTCACAGTTGAAGAGAGAGTTGTTATGTGAAGCTCATAGTTCTCCGTTTTCAGTTCATCCGGGCAGTACTAAGATGTATAGAGATCTGCGGGAGTATTACTGGTGGGATGGAATGAAAAGAGATATTGCTGATTTTACTATGAAGTGTTTGACTTGTCAGCAGGTTAAAGCAGAGCGGCAGTTACCGAAAGGGATGCTTCAGCCTTTACCAGTTTCAGAGTGGAAATGGGAGGATATATCCATGGACTTTGTTGTTGGATTATCGAAGACATCTCGAGGTAATAATGCAATCTGGGTTATTGTTGATCACTTGACCAAATCTGCTCATTTTCTTGCTATACGAGATACTTTCTCTCTTGATCAACTTTCCTGTTTTTATCTTAAGGAGATAGTCAGGTTACATAGAGTTCCTCTCTCCATTATATTGGATCATGATCCCAGGTTTACTTCTAACTTTTGGAAAGGCCTTCAGAAGTCGTTGGGTACTGAATTAAATTTTAGTACAGCTTTTCATCCTCAATCAGATGGGCAGTCAGAACGAACAATTCAGACCTTGGAGGATATGCTACGAGCTTGTTCGATGGATTATCAGGGAAGTTGGGACCAACATCTTTCTTTGTTTGAATTTTCATATAATAACAGTTTTCATTCCAGTATACAGATGGCACCATTTCAAGAATTATATGGGAAGCGGTGTCGAACTCCAGATTTCTGGGATGAAGTGGGTGAAAGGAAGTTGATGGGACCAGAATTGGTATAAGAGATGGCAGAAAAAGTTCAGCTGATTCAGAAGCACATGAGAAAAGCTCAGAGTAGGCAGAAGAGTTATGCAGACAACAAGAGGAAGGATCTATCTTTTGAGGTAGGTGATCATGTTTTTCTCAAAGTATCACCATGGAAAAGTGTGATGCGATTTGGTAAGAAAGGAAAGATGAGTCCAAGGTTCATTGGACAATATGAAATTCCGGAGAGAGTTGGATCAGTTGCATACCGAGTGGCTTTACCTCCGAGTTTATCTCAGGTACACAATGTTTTTCACGTTTTGATGTTGAGAAAGTATATGCCAGATCCATCTCATGTTTTGAGTCCAGAGGTAGTTCAGCTGGAAGAGAACCTATCTTATGAGGAACAACCGGTCCAGATTCTTGACCACAGGGAGCAAGTGTTACGGAATAAGGTGATTCACCAGATAAAGGTTTTGTGGAAAAACCACATGATTGAAGAGGCAACATGGGAATCTGAAAATTCAATGAGGGATAAGTACCCCCATTTATTTGATAAGTAAATAAATTGGGGGGACGCAATTTTATAAAGGGGGGAAGGATGTAAAATCCCAATTAAGTAATGAATAATAGATATTTTTATCTATGTCTATTAATGATTAAGATAGTGTTATAGAGGCTTAAAATGAAAATAAAGACAATCTTATGCATGGAATACACTAATATTCTTAAAAGATTGTTTTACTGCCTTTTGATGGAAAACCATTTTTGAATCTATCTTTTGAAAATTTTATAAACTATGATTGTCAAAATAAACTTATTCCTTATGATTGGGACATCAAAATTTACTTTTTGTGATTTTTTGGTATTTTTCTGACAATGTTCATTTTTTTAATGAATAGTGAAAAATACTGCATTTTACATCAAAACTGCTTTTTAATATAATTTATTTATATTATTAGATTATGTTTTGAATTGGTTTTGAAGTGAAATTAGAATATATTTTTACCATGTAATCCAATGGTGGTCATTGGAATCAATTTCACTTTGAAATTTGACTTAAACTGGTGTCAATCTTTTGATACTTATTGTTTTATAAAAACACGCTATTTGCTCTGACAGTGGGAATTAATTATTAAATTAATTAATGTGACTTATATGTTTTTAATTCTGTATAATAGACTTCATCTTTGAATTTGGAATATCAAATATACCTTAGGGTGAATTTTTGGTAATTTTCTGAAAAACTTCAATTTTTGGTGAATAGTGAAACCACTAACTGGTACTTATAAAAACTGATTTTTCTGTTTAAATGAAATTTTGCCATCATTGTGTTTTGAATTTCAAAAATCCGACATACATGGTTTCCATTAAGAAGTAAAATGTGGTTCAATGAGATTAAAATAATTTTTTTGTGAATAGTAACTTATTAAGTTCTTAATCGCGATTAGTGGTAATTAGTGTAGTTTAAGGTAAAAATAATGTTTTAATAGTATGAGAGGAGCTTGAAACATGTCCTAACCTCTTTTTTTGTGTCATGGCCGACCAAGAAAAGCCATGGGTCAACTTGGGGACCCCATGTATCCACTTTGGTAGGGAAATGACATAAATAACTTTTTATTTAATATAAAAGTAAAAATGACACAAACATAATATGTTTTACGAAAACAATTTTTACATGGGGTTATAAATATAAGATATTTGATTATAAATATTCATTGGAAAGATAAAAATATTTCCTACATCATAGAATTTTTTATATAATTTTTAGACTTTATATAAATTAAATTATTTATGACATCATGATGATGTAGGGATGACCTCATTATTTAACAATTTAAGTAAAATAGAAAGATGATGATAAATATAAAAACTACACATGGAAAAAACCAATAGAATGAGTGGATTTTTAAGACTTATCACCTTATCCTAGAATTATAGAAATTTGGGACCTTTTGGATCCGAAAAGCTTTTTAAAATAAAGTAACTTATCTTTACTTTCCAAAAGTTCCCCTCCTCTCCTCTTATAAAAGCCCCCCACCTCTACCTCATTTCACACACTCCTCAAGCCTTTGGATCGGCCAAACCCTTCCCATTTACTCTCTCCACATCCCTATCCTCATCCTAGAGGATTCCCTTTGGGATGAATTCTTTCAAAGGAAGCCTTTAGGCTCAAATCAAAAGGAGTTACACTTTTAAAGGTAATTCATTCTCTCATGTTCATTTGTTTTATTTTGCTTCTCCACCCCCCTAAACTCTTTTTATTTACTTATTTTGTAACAACACCAGTATCTTAAATATACTCGGATGTTGTTATAAGATTTATTTGAGCTACACTCGCACACATCTACATCAAATGGTTAAAGAACATACGGTTTCCGTGGATGGCGAAATTCTGCCTCCCGAAACGATGATTGTTCAATACTCATTTAACACCTTCAAAGGTGGCCATTATGATGTCACTATATTTATATTTGATATATAATATGTTTATGTTTTCCTTAAGCTTCTGTTTTTTTTTTCAATTTGGGCATACCTTTATGGTTTCCATTATGGGTAAACACGATATCTTCATTTTAGGAAGTGCGGACTACCACCCCCTGAAAGTGATTTGATTCGTTAATACCATATGTGGGATGTTTAAAGGATAAAGTTAATGATATTATATAAGTTATTATACTGTAATTATAATATACTCTTATATAATTATGATTCCATTCCAGAAAATACGAAATAGAAATGGAAGTAGCGTTCATGCGTACGTACGGCTTACCGTCTCCATGAACGGTGCATTTCATTTCTTACCTCTAAATGTGATGTAATATTATAAATAAAAGTATATGATGAATATATATGATATATATGTTATCCAAATAATTAATATCATTCTGGATATAACGATCCTTTGACCAAATTAACAACATATAAGTATAAGAAGTCTATTTTTGACTTAAGAACCAAATACCGAAAAAATGAACATTATTAACTTAAATGATTACATGATGTTAATAACATGGTATTAAAGGAATAATGAACTTGAAAAAGGTTCATAAGAAAGTAGGGATTAAATCAAGTTTATTATTCAGGAGATTAAAGGATGGTCGTGTCAAGTCGGATACGAGGTATGGGACTTCGTCTCAATCTCCTTTAATTGAGAAATATTTTATTTTATACACAACTTTCTTTTATACGGTGTATAAACCCCTTTGACTTTTACATTTATTCAAAAGGAATCTTTTTTATACGAAGCGTTTACTAAACGACAAAAGGGAATGTTTTTGTCGTACGTATGCGGCGACAACGACTTCTCTTCCATCGTGACCGTTATTTGAGTTTTGGCTTCCTCTACAAGCCATACCTTCTTTTCAAAAGAAAAATAAATACCATGTTTTACTTTTCTTTTATTTTGGTATTGAAAATGGTTTTCACAATGTTTTTTGTGTTGTATTTATATCTTGTGATTGAAATGTGGAAATTTTATGTTTCCATTATGCATGTTTTATTTGATACGATTATGTTATGGTTTTTGGGCATTATTATGAAGACTGGTGGTTCCGTGATAATCTAAGGGCGGGTGAGCCCGATATAGCTCTCCAATGCATTGGGTAACGCGAAGGATTGAAACGTTAAGGTTTCTCCGAAGCGATTTAGGGAATATACTGTGATGGGTATTCCAAACATAACCAAGAGGGTTACTCCCTACGTAAGAATGTTATGAATGCCTCAAGATACCATTATGTCTTATGATTTCTATGATTTACTCATGAATTGATGAGTTATGTTAAAGTGCTTATGTTTTATGGGAAAATTATGATCTCATCCTTATGTATATATGTATCCATGTTTCCTTTCCATATTTTTATATCCCTTACTGAGCTTTTTATGCTCATCCCAAGTTTTTTTGAAATGTTTTTCACAAGTCAAGGTAAAGGTAAATGATATAATGATAGTGTCAAGGAAGCGTCCAGAATGAATCCATGTTTTATTTTAAATATGTTTCCATTGATGGGAATGAATAATACTATCTTTATGTAACCACTTTGTTTATATGTGGAATGTAATGCAGGTTTTATGATCTAATTCTCTAAAAAACTAAACCTGAAAAGATCCTCAATGTGTAATCTTGTAATAACTCAAGATTAAGTAAGGTTTAAGGATGGGGCCTTATAAAGGGAAATGCTTAATTATTGGATTTAATGTTTCTTAGGTACATGTGTAACACCTCAACCCAAAAATCACAGAGCCGGTGTATTATTTTAAAAAATTTGCATGATAACAAGGAATCAAGTCCCAAAGGACTGATATGTTTAGTAGTCTTGGAAAATAGATTACATACATTAATGTTACATTAAAAATTATAACAGACAACACAAAATAAATAAATCCTTTATGAACTCCATTATTCCCTTGGCATAACCCTGCATATCAATCAAAATATACTTCTTCGAGTCATGGGAAAAATAAAACATAGAAAGGGGTGAGCTCAAACAATCATTAAGGGTAAGAAATACAGTGGAAGGTAACATAAATATTAATCACCGTTAATAATTGAAACCACATGCCTTTACTAATAATAAACATGAATACTTTTATAGTAGGAATATGAGATAATTAAATAATTCCCCAATAAAACATAGTCATGGGTATTCTACTAGTCGAATGACCACATGAACCATCAATATTATTTTCATAATGAAGAAATATATAATACCAGACATTAATTTATGTTTCATGGCCTAATTCCAGGACCTATGGGCTAACTAACACCAGACCCAAACTCAGAGAGCCTCTGTAATGGGACTCCATCCCAAAGAGAAACTTTAACCGGACTCCAACCCGGAGAGCCTCTGTAACCAAACTCCATCCCGGAGAGCCTCTATAACCGGACTCCATCCCGGAGAGCCTCTCTAACCGGACTCCATCCTAGAGAGCCTCTGTAACTAGAATCCAACCTGGAGGGTCCTCTATGACCGCACCCCAACCCGGGGGGGGGGGGGGGCTTACTTTTTACCGGTCCCCAATGAGTAACATACTATTCCAATACATTCATCATAAAAAAAGGTTGAAATATAACATAAACATTCATATTAAAACTTGCATACGAAATTTCAATACATTAACCATAAACCATGAATGGTGTATGAATAAAACTTCAATAGACAAACATATCACAAAACCATCAAAACAATATGGATGTTTTGTATCATAATAAATCAACATCAAATAATCTTAAAATCCTTCAAGGGATGTTGATATAGATAAAATCAAAACCTTTTTTTAGAGAAATATCTCTTTCTATTTTGAAATCATTTAAGAGTAAAATAATTAAAAGAAAAAATTCATTTTTAAAATATTATTTTAAGTATGTATGGGAAGCTTAGATGATTTTATAACGGTGGAAAATAGTCGCACTCGCTGTATAAGTTAAAAAAGACATTCTGACCTTATTTTTTATTTGAAAAGGTTAAAAGGACATTGTTTGGAAAATGACAGAAATATTTCTTTACAAACATCATATAAAAAGTCAGAAAAGGGTATAAATGACCTTAACCCATAGTCTATAATATAGTAAGAATTTTTTGATATATATTTTTAAGAAACATAGATGTGGACGATAAAGAGGTCCTAGTAGATAATTGCGTATAAACAACCTCAGATAAAGAAGAGATTGTAGGATTATCCCTTACATTGTACTTTTCCTTAGTTGAGGGTAGGTTAACCTACTTTATAATGGTAAAATAATTGTTATTAAATTATAAAAGAATCATATACATTAATATGATATCATATATGATCTTTTAACATTGCTTTGTTAATAATATCTAAGTATTATCATCGTTTTGGGAGTTAACAGATTCATTTTCCTTTATATTCTTTGTTATGTGAATCATATTTGTTAGGGATGGGATTTATATTATTAATATCCAGAATGATATGAAGACTTCAATAATTATTTGTAATCATCAAATGAAAATTAGTCTTTAATGGATATGATGTGGAATGAATATCATCGTGTTCGTGGAGACCGTAATCCGTACGTACGCACGAGTGATAAAATCATTCTTTTAATATTAAAATAATTTATAATTTCATGGTATATCATATATAAAAAATCATTATAGTTCTATATTTACTATTTTGATTAATTACACATCATTATTATACCCATCCAAATATTAATGTATTGAATAACAATTACACTATGACGTGGAGATGGTAATCCATACGTACACACGTATGGTGACATGTAATTCATAGGATGGACTGAATAATGAATTTGGTTATACCATATTTCTAATAACTTCTCAATATATATAAGATAGTGGAATTATTATTTAAAAATGGAGACAATAAAGAAAGTGAATGTGGAACAATAAAGGAACATGAAATAGGTGATAAAATATTTACCTCTTCTTCAGGTTCTTTCTATAGATTTGATCGAAAGGGCTCTTTAGATTGGCTTTCTAACTAAAGGAAGTCCACTAGAATGAAGGGAGGACATTTGAGATGTTATTTAGGTAGGGTTTGGCTGAGCCAAATAGCATTGATGATGTGAATTATAGAGAAGGGAAGTTCCCTTTTATAAGAGGGGTGAGGGGCACCTTTTGAAAAACATAAAATCTTATTTTATAATCAATTCATTATTGGTTTATAATGGCTCCAAAGTGACTTATTTAAAGGATAGGTTTGTGATGGTTTGAAATCATCTTAACCAATAGGTTTTATAAAAGTTTAGGTTACCATTTTATCCATATCATTTAGATTTAACTCTAAGTTAAATAATTTAACTTTTATCGTGTCAACATGTATTCTTAAACTATATAGTTAACAATCTAACTATAAACTGCCAATCGAACCCAAATTGGTTCATTAATGTCAAATATATTATTATATTAGTCTTTTTTAAGAACCATATATTTTTATAACCATTATATAAATTAATAATATAATATTTTTTTAACAAACTAATTTATGTCAATTTTGACACTATTTGGTAATTGTTTTTTGATAAAATCATAACAAAAATATTACTTCGAAAAAAATTCTTCTAACCAACCCTAACATGTCATATTTGGCTAAAAATTATTTTAATTCCTAGAAAGTCTCAAAGTACATTTATTTGTATATTTATAATATCAATTATTTTAAAATTCATTTAATTAGGTAATTACTCCATCATTATTGTGCGATAAATAACTTAAATTATTTAATGTCTAAAAAATATAATTATACTAAAATTATTTATTAAATACTTTTTTTCTTTCTAATGAATATTTACAGTTGAATTTATCTTATTTATAACCTTATATTAAAAATGTTTTAGTTATTAAACTTTTATTTTAAATATTTTAACTCTTCTTTAAATAAAAAAATTAAAAATGTCTTAATCTAATCCAAGTGGACATAAAGGATAATATTTTATTCCTAAGGTTGTTTTTGGTCGAATTACACTTATCCAATAGAATTAGGACATGTTTTAGGGTAATAATAATATCATTTTTTCCCTTAATTAACAAATTCACTTTTAACCGTGGTAAATAAAATTAAAAAAGCTACTGTTCACCCAAAAATATTTTCATCTTATTGATTCACATTTTACATACTGATATTAATTGTGTCTCTCTAATGTTTGAAATTCAACTCATAAAAGTGGTAAAATTATGTTTTTTGTAAATTTTTAAATGCTCCTAGGTTTTGGGTAAAGGACGGTGAAAAGTTCAATAAACTTTTTATATATTTAAAATTATTATAAATTGACTATAATGAATTATATTGAAAATATATAATTATTATGTATCTATTGTGACCTATAATACATTCACTTATAATAAATAATTATTTAAATAAAAATTCAGTTTTTAAACTGTAACTTAGTGTATTTCACTGTTCATAAAAAATTGAATGTTTTCAGAAAAATACAAAAAAAATCATTGTAGGAAAATTTATATATTTCGAATCCAAAAATAAAGTCCATTTTGAATGATAAAATTTATAAAATTTCAGAAATTCGATATTACTATTCATAACAGCTAGTTTTCTTTTTGTGGTGTGTTAGACTTCGGAGTTGCGTACAACACACATTGTTGTATTATTCAAAGGGAATCGTACCGTAGATGCTTGGGGATTTACATTCTCCCATACTTCATAAAATTTCATTCTCAAAATTTTAAATTGTTCTTCAAAAATAAATGGATAAAAATAGAAAATTCCTTTGTAAAAAACCCACATCAGAAATAGGGTTAATAAAATTTAGTTTAATAAGAGGGAAAGGGAAATGAGAAAGTCACCACCAAATTAGGGTTTTGAATAAGAGAAAATTGGTTGAAATTATAGACACTTAATTAGAGGAAAAATGTAAATATTTATAGGGAGTGATTGAGGTCATCAGTCACAAACAAGAGTAAAATTGAGGCCCTCAAAGCCATTAATCAATGATGATTTAAAATATCTTTTGTTCAACAAAATAGGTACTGGGATAACACAATTTTGGTTTTAATATCCCTTTCCTAAAGATTATGAATTAATTTATTCCTAGAATAAGAGAAATATATATATATATATATATATATATATATATTACAAGTAGAGTTTCATTCTTCAAATAATTCCTACCACAAACTCATCTTTCACTCCAAAAGATAATTGAACCCAAAAAAATTATTATATTTATTTTAATTCTAAATTGTTCCAAATTTCAACACATACAATTTATTTTAAGAAAAATATTTTGTAATAACCAGGGATTTGTTGTAGGATACTAGTAGGTAATAAAGGCATGTCGCACTAGAGTTGTGGGTTCGATTCCTGCAGCTTTGGCCGACGTGATGAGTTATCGCTCGACCTGAAGGTTTTCCTTTTTCAAAAATAATCATAAGAATTATTTTAACCTTAAACCATACTATACATAGTTAAATTAAACCCATTATAACCATTATAGTTATCCAAAATACCTCTATCTAGAATCTCTGTAAAATGTATCTAAATTCCAAAATCAATTGTAACATCAGATTCCTCAAACATAGTAAAGTATCATTTATTGTCATAAACTGAAAATATGTTTACCTTATTTATATTAAAACCTTAATGTAAACAACAAGTACTATAGTAAAATCCTTATATATATATCACATTATTCTTATAACCAGAATATAATCCATGAGTCCAAAAAAACACAAATTCATTAATTATTCGACTTCATCTGTAGTAACAACATAATATTGGCTTGGATCCCTTTGTTGTACCTCTCGTACCCCTCGTGGTTTAATTTTCATGATCACAATCACTCTCTTATTTATCTAATCTTTTTTTAAGTGTTTTTGGATGATAGGTATGATTTCAGGTTGCCAAGGAATTGGGCCAAGAAAGCAAGATTCCAAAAGTGGACTGATTTTCAGTCCACCGGCCAACCGGTGGATGACCACCGGCCAGCCGATGGAGTCTTGACAGAAGGCTTCTCTTCTGTCCAGACCACCGGCCAACCGGTGTCCCACCACCGGCCAGCCGGTAGCACCCAGACAAATAGTGTTTGCTACTGCCTCAGCACCGGCCAACCGGTGGCCTCCTCACCGGCCAGCCGGTGGTGCCTGAGCCCGAGCCCTCTCCCTTTTCCAAAGCACCGGCCAACCGGTGGCCAAGCACCGGTCAACCGGTGGAGCCAGTCAAACTAGCGGTTGGGCTTTGACCAGACTTGTCCACTTGGCTCCCAATGGCTCCGAAGGCCTCTCCAACGGCTCCGAAGCCTCCCAAAGGCCATTTGAGGGTTCCCCCTCTATAAATAAAGGACTAGAAAGCCCCGGAACACCAATCAAGCCATAAGAAAGCCCACTGACACATTTTTGATCATTTGGCGAACCTCCGTCTCATTCCTCCAAGGAACCCCCAATTGCTCCAACACATTTCCACATCCAAGGAGCACCACCATAGAAGCTTGGGAGCACTCTTCATCAACTCCATCAATCCTTTGGCGCCCAAGACTTATCCCATTACGGTTTTTCTTGTTTTATCTATTTTGATCATAAATTTGGGTTTGTGCCTACAAACCCCCATCTCTTTCTCTCATCCTCTCTTTTGGGTTTTCACACCACCTTCAAGGTGTGAAGAGGTTAGTAAAGCCTTCCCTTTTAAAAGGCTTGAATCAAAGGTGATCTAGCCTTCACCTGTAAGAAGGCTAGTGGGTTCTTGCTCAACCATTGAAAGCAAGTGGGTTCTTGCATAACCATTAAAAGAAAGATGTAATAGGTTCTAGACTACCCTTAAAGTCTAGTGGGTTTCTTGCTAAAACCATTAAAAAGCAAGCGGTCGTAAATCTCTCAACGGTTGAGTTGGGAGCGGAGACGTAGGCTTGGGTTTAAGCCGAACTCCGTTATCAATTTTGTGTCTTGCCTCTTTTATTTCCGCTGCACTTTTAACTTTGATTTTAAATTGTTAATTATTTTTTAAAAGGTAATTCACCCCCCCTATTGTCATCACTCTCTCCGCCCAACAATTGGTATCAGAGGGAAAATTTGAGTAATACCTTCACCGGTTTCAAATTTAAGATCCATTGTGATGGCTTCAACCTCTTTCGCCCCCGAAGGCTATTCATTGGGTCGTGCTCCATTCTTTGATGGAACCGACTATACCTATTGGAAAACTCGCATGATTACATTTCTTAGAAGTATTGGCTATCCTATATTTAAAATTGTCATGCATGGTTTTTCTCCTTCTTCTCCAGATGAATCCAAATGGACCCCCGAAGACATTGCAAATTTTGAGCTTGATGGCAAAGCCATGAATGCTTTTCATTGTGGGTTAGACCGTAATGAATTTAATCGTATTTCTTCTTTCTCATCTTCTTATGAAATTTGGAAACTTTTAGAAGTAACCCATGAAGGTACTAAAGGCGATGACAAGCCCGATTGCCCATCTCACAAGAAAAAGGAAAAGCAAAAGGAAAAGAAGAACGCATTCAAGGCCACATGGAGTGATAGCTCCACATCCTCCTCCTCCTCCTCCTCATGTGACAATGGTAAAAAAATTCCTAATGGCATTTCATGAGGTAACTTCTTCCGACTCCTCATCCTCTAGTTCTTCAAATTCTTTCAATCATTTATCTTATGAGGATCTCCAACATTCTAGAGATCAAATGGAGGAAGGTTTTCACGAACTTTCTTCCAAATTTGTTTCTTTGAAAAAGAATTTCAAAAAACTTTCTTCCGAAAAGGAACAACTTCTCAAAGAAAAGGAGGAGTTGTCCCTCAAGGTCTAAAACCTTCCCAATGTTGATTCTTTGAACTCAACTATTAAAGATTTAAGGGAATCACTTGCCAAGTTCACCCAAGGTGAACAAAATTTAACCAAATTACATGGTTCCAAACGCATATCTAGAACCACCCAAGGGCTTGGCTATTCCAATCAAGCTTCCTCTTCCCATGCTCCAACTATTTTTGTAAGGGGGAGCTCTCAATTTAAATTTTGTAATTATTGCAAAAAACCCGGGCACTTAATCTATGAGTGCAATTGCAAAAATGCCCGTTATGGAAGGCCCAAAACTATTTTCTTTAATGATGAATTTCATAGGAGAAGACCCGCCACTAGACAAGTGTGGATTGAAAAATCCTTTTTAGCGAGTCTCACTGGACCAAAATTTGTCTCGGTTTCAAAAACCTCTCCCCGGTGATTTATTGTTTTTATTTAGGGGGAGTTTAAGCCTTTTTACTTTATTTTCAAAATTTCATTTCAAAACTTTAAATTTTCAAAATTTTCGATTCAAAATTTTCAATTCAAAACTTTCGATTCAAAACTTTCGATTCAAAACTTTCAATTCAAAACTTTCAATTCAAATTTCAAAAATTTCAATTGATTTCAAATCTCTATCTTGTTTTTCAAATCATTCCCTCAATCAAGTTTTATGCCCCATGCTATTTTGATAATCACAAAGGGGGAGAAATTCTTGGTTGATTGGGGGAGAAATATTTCTCTCATGCTTTGCATTACTTTTCAAATTATCCTTTAAATCATGCCTCTAATTGCAGTCTTTTACATTGCTTGTTTTGGTGATTGTGATCATCAAAATAGGGGAGATTGTTGTACCTCTCGTACCCCTCGTGGTTTAATTTTCATGATCACAATCACTCTATTATTTATCTAATCTTGTTTTAAGTGTTTTTGGATGATAGGCATGATTTCAGGTTGCCAAGGAATTGGGCCAAGAAAGCAAGAAGCCAAAAGTGGACTGATTTTCAGTCCACCGGCCAACCAGTGGATGACCACCGGCCAGCCGATGGAGTCTTGACATAAGGCTTCTCTTCTGTCCAGACCACCGGCCAACCGGTGTCCCACCACCGGCCAGCCGGTGGCACCCAGACAAATAGTGTTTTCTACTGCCTCAGCAACGGCCAACCGGTGGCCTCCTCACCAGCCAGCCGGTGGTTCCTGAGCCCGAGCCCTTTCCCTTTTCCAAAGCACTGGCCAACCGGTGGCCAAGCACCGGTCAGCCGGTGGAGCCAGTCAAACTAGCCGTTGGGCTTTGACCAGACTTGTCCACTTGCCTCCCAACGGCTCCGAAGGCCTCTCCAACAGCTCCGAAGCCTCCCAAAGGCCATTTGAGGGTTCCCCCTCTATAAATAAAGGACTAGGAAGCCCCAGAACACCAATCAAGACATAAGAAAGCCCACGGACACATTTTTGATCATTTGGAGAACCTCCGGCGCATTCCTCCAAGGAACCCCCAATTGCTCCAACACATTTCCACATCCAAGGAGCACCACCATAGAAGTTTGGGAGCACTCTTCATCAACTCCATCAATCCTTTGGCGCCCAAGACTTCTCCCATTACGGTTTTTCTTGTTTTATCTATTTTGAGCATAAATTTGGGTTTGTGCCTACAAACCCCATCTCTTTATCTCATCCTCTCTTTTGGGTTTTCACACCACCTTCAAGGTGTGAAGAGGTTAGTAAAGCCTTCCCTTTTAAAATGCTTGAATCAAAGGTGAGCTAGCCTTCACCTGTAAGAAGGCTAGTGGGTTCTTGCTCAACCATTGAAAGCAAGTGGGTTCTTGCATAACCATTAAAATCAAGCTGTAATAGGTTCTAGACTAACCTTAAAGTCTAGTGGGTTTCTTGCTAAAACCATTAAAAAGAAAGCGGTAGTAAATCTCTCAACAGTTGAGTTGGGAGCGGAGACGTAGGCTTGGGTTTAAGCCGAACTCCGTTATCAATTTTGTGTCTTGCCTCTTTTATTTCCGCTGCACTTTTAACTTTGATTTTAAATTGTTAATTATTTTTTAAAAGGAAATTCATCCCCCCTCTTGTCATCACTCTCTCCGCCCAACACCGTTGGCCTTCTCTGAGTTAGGTTTCCTTGGCTCTTAGGGAATTAATTTTCATAATGCATCATTTCTCTACAATAGTAGCATTAAAAATTGACATCCACATTCTTCCCCTTGTAATCACGGTCTGGGTGGCCTTTTCCACCACACTTGTAACAGACTCCCATTCCTTTTTGGTAAGTACCAGGGTTTTTCTTCCTACAATTATAACATAATGGGAAATCCTTCCTTCTATTTTTCCCTTTATCTATCTATTCCTCCACCATTCTCTTCTTCTCTTGCTTTATTTTATTGTCATAAGATTTAGAGAATTCCTTTTCTATCTTAATAGCACACACGACTATATCTTCATATGATGAGAAGGATTGTGATACTAATACTCAATGGAGAATTGTTTTAACCAATCAAATAAATAGTCAATCATACTTCTTGGGTTGCGTATATTATCTACAGCATGCCTTGAAAACATTGTAATGTTAGCTTCATAATTTGCGACATTCTCATCCTCCTTTGCCTCATACTCAGAAATTGTCTTTCCATATCCGCACTATGGTCATGTGGAATGTATTTTTCTAAGAAAATTTCATTAAACTCCCTCCATTCCATATTTGGTAATTCCTCATCTTCCTTTGTGTTTTGAATCAATGACCACTATTGATCAGCATCTCCAGTGTGGTGGTAAATTTCAATGACAACTTTTTTTCTTTCTCTACTCCCCAAGGTGTGGAATATTTTCTGTAAGAAATTTATCTATTGATCAGCTACTTGTGGATTTGTACCCCCATTGAATGTTGGTGTTTGTTTCCTTATGAAGCGATCTAGCATTGATCCTCCATGATGCAGATCAGGGTGCTCCATCCGGGTAACGTTATTATTCATAACCAGAGTGAGGTCTCCAAGTATGGTGATTAGCTGATCAGCACCGGTTGCACCACCAGCTCCAATATAATTATCTTTAATAGTAGGAAAATCCATATATGGAGTGAATGCATTGATACTGTTTCCATTTCTTCCACTAGGCGCCATTACTATACAATGTCATAAATTAGATTAGTTGACGAATCTAAATACACAATTCCAAACTTGTAAAACACTTAACATAAATTGAACAGATTATAGATATAATCCATATTCATAAAAATGGTTTCTTTGAGAAAGTATATACTGATAAACCATTCATAATGGTTTGTAAATAAAATGAAAATTATCATAAGAATATCCACTGGGAGTGTCGTAAACAAGAGTGCAGCAAGGCCCATTGTCGTGCACTGGTTCCCGTTTGAGTCTAGTTCAAAGCGGTGTTTTTGGGTTTTACCCCTAGGTACAATGGTTCCAGAGCCTCATGTACCTGGTCATATTTAGACAGGGATGTATTTCTGGGAAAAATCATTAAAGAAGTCCCAGTAGATAATTACGTATAAACAAACTCAGATAATAATGAGACTGTAGAATAAACCCTTACCTTGTTCTCTTCCTTGGTCAAGGGTAGGTTAACCTCTTGTATAATGGTAAAATAATTTTTATTAAATTATAGAAGAATCATATACATTAATATGATATCATATATGATCTTTTAACATATCTTTTTTAATAATTTCTTAGTATTATCGTCGTATCGGGTGTTAACGGATTCATTTTTTATTATATTCTTTATTATGTGAGTAATGTTAGTTATCGATGGGATGTATATAATTCATATCCTGAAAGATGTCAAGTCTTTAAAAATTATTTTTAATCATCAAATGAATATTAGTCTTTAATGGATATGATGGGGACTGATTCTCATCGCGTTCGTAGAGATGGTAATCTGTACGTATGCACGAGCGACAATATCATTCTTTTTATATTAAAATAATATATAAATGGATGGTATATCTAATATAAAGAATCATTATCATGTTATATTTATTATTTAGATGAATTACACATCATTATTATACACATCCAAAAAATAATATATTGAATAACAAATACATCACGACGTGGAGACGGTAAGTCGTACGTACGCAGGTATGGTGACATGTCATTCAAGGGATAAATAGAATAATGAATTTAGTTGTAACATATTTATAATAACATCACAGTATATGGAAGATACTAGAGTTATTATTTTATAATGGAAACAACAAAGAGAGATGAAGTGGAAGAAGAAAGGAACTAGAAAGAGGTGATGAAATATTTACATCTTCTTCATGTTCTTCCTTTTGATATGATCAAAATGGATCCTTATATTGCCTTTTTGACTAATGTAAGTCCTCTAGTATGAAGGGTGGACTGCTGAGAGGGTATTTGGGCAGGTTTTGGGCGAGCCAATGGGATTTTATAAAGGTATTATGTATCTATTTTGACCTAAAATAAATATAAATATAAAAAATAATTATTTAAATAAAAATTCTGTTTTAAACTATAACTCAGTGTTTTTCACTATTCATCAAAATTTGAATATTTTCAAGAAAAAATAATAAATTCACCCTAGGATAATTTCGATATTCCGAATCTAAAAATGAAGTCCATTTTGAAAGATAAAATTTATAAAATTTCAAAAAATGGGTATTCCTATTCGTAACGGCTAGTTTTCTTTTTGTGGTGTGTTAGTACTCGGAGTTGCGTACAACACACATTATTGTATTATTCAAAGATAAGCATTCCATGGAAGCTTGGGGAGTTACATCATGCAACCATTATTGTAAAGACCATTAATAAAAGGGTTTAGAATATATGTTATAAACCCATATAATTTTCAAAACTAAGTAATCACAGGTGAGAACAAATTAATTAATTAGATATATTTAACTGGGCCCCACCCATGTCCTATCTATCCAATGAAACCCACAAATTGAATAATCCAAATATATATTACGCCTTAAAAATATCTATATTGAATAGAAAATAAATATTTAAACATATTTCCCAAAATAATAAAAAACATCAAAATAAACACCATATGAAAAATGGTAAACTGTTCAGTTAATAATTATATTTATGAAAATGATATGGATATTTAGGTCCAATTCAATGTCAATAGAACATAGGAAATTAAACATTTCTAGGGGACTAAAAGGAAAAATGGAAGTGAATGTCAATACTACCCTTTTCCAAATCAATAATAAACCATCCAATGGAAGAGTAATTATTGTATCAATACTACATGTCCCATGTGCTGTGAAAATAGTTTTTTTCTTTCATGGATGAATATGAATACCAAAAAATGATATTTTTTAAAAAAGTATTATGGAGAATATAATTTCTATTTCTAGAAACATTTTGAAAATAAATTTCATCAAAAATTAGTTTCAATAAATTATTTACAAATATATCACTTAAAGAAGAAAATTATACTTTGAAGAAATTTTGGTGGGTAATTGAATACCAGATGTATGAGGTAAAAAACATAACTTATTTCAAGGTAAAAATGACAGAAAAATTCCTAATTTAGAAACCAAAAAGTGAATTCCTTTGATATTATTAGAAAAAAGAAAACGTATTTAAAATGAAATAATAATATCATTTAAGATCGGATATATATATTTTTGAAACATATATAGTAAAATAGTATTTATAGAAGAAAAAATGTTCTATAAAAAATATAAAAATGTAATTACGTTTTCTAGAAAAAATATTTATAAATCATTTTAGGTACTAATGACTATAAGTATGGTTCAATTACATGAAAAATGACATGAATTACCTGGTGAGAAAAAAATGAAATGTTTTATTTGAATGTGATAAAAAATCACCCTAATAAAAAATATAGTCTAAATGATACAAATCAATATGAGATTGTGATGTAAACCCTTGAAAAGACCATAACTTTGATGCCAGAATCCTTTAATGAATAGATTATTTGTGTTAATTGTAAATCCACATAAAATTACTGGAAATACAAAAAGGATAATATATGATTATTAAAAATATAATCATATTATATTAAACAAAATGAGGAATTAATGTTACCCAAATAAGGAAATTAGATTACGAAATTATTTTCCACCTGGTAACTTTTAACTCAAATCACCTAGGATGAAATAATTCAAATTAGAACTCAAATTATCATGAAAAATGAATTAATTATGGTATTATAATAAATATTTGATGTTTTAAAACCATATATATAGAAATAGTTTCACAAATATATATTTATTGTTTCAAGATATTATAATTAATCGCAAAAGGAAGTGACATTTCAAAGATAAAAATTATAAATGTTCTACATGATAATAACATTTAAACCTTCCAAAATGTCCCATAAAAATTTGAATAATCATAATAATAATATCCATAAGGGAATGACGTCAAATGAATGTTATGATATCATGAAAACAAAGAGATTCATGATATAACATTTCATTGGAAATTATTTACACCATAAAACATAAACTAAGTGTATATCAACAAATAAGTCTCAATGAAATTTAAATTTTGACTAAATATCATTCCTTCTTTTTACATTTTGGGAGAAAAACCATTATATATTTATATAACAGTTTTAAACATGTCACTAACTAAATCCATAACCATAATCATATTTTTAATATCATATAATAACTTCTTATAATATCTTATTTTCCTATTTTCTATAATCAGTCATTATATTCATTACATTAGGGGTTAATTACCTAGTTTTTTGAGTATAATGTGAATTTTTTATTATTTATACTATTATATAAAAATGTATTCATTGAATCTATAATGTAAAAAATGATTTAAGTATCATATTTATTCATTATATATGTATTTATTATAATCTGTACAGTTTGGAGATAGGAAATGTAATTCACTGTTTAGGGAGATGGTAGGTCGTACGTACTCAAGAACCCAACATTCATTTCATTGTCATATTATAAAGGAATGAAAAGATAATTTTATATATATTATATAATAATTTCATTATCAGATCTATTACATATGTTTGTCAAATTGGTTTTTTTAAAACCATCCGTTATACATTCTATGTATACACTGAACGAATCAAATTGCATTGAGGGGAAGTAGACCACACTTCAATAGACGATGTTATCGTAATTACGCAAAATGGAATGTATAAAGTTTTGTGTTATAAAATAATTAAACAAGAATATAGACATAATTAATATCATTTATATTATATATATAAAGTGTGTCTATTATTAATTTCAACCATGATATGTGGTTAAAGGAAAAATAAAGAATATTCATTTTGTGAGGCAATAGTTAACCGTATAAATAGATTCTGTGTTATTTACCCAATAGATGGATGTGTGGGTGGGTTTTGGTCTACACAATAATATAAAAAAATATTTGTACATCTAAAATACTTGTATTGTAATATATGAATGTAATAATCTAAATTTAATGTGTTCAGAATGAAATAAACCGGAAGAGCATGATAATGCATGTTACTTCATCAGAAGATAACTCCTTTTGGTTTGAGGAAAAGGGATTCCATGGATATATTTTGGATCGAGGTTCCAATTTTCTGATTAGTGGAAGGATTTTCAAGAACTCTTTTTATATATTCTCTTCAAGATTATGTGGCTTGAGAGTTATTAGACGTGGGAGGTTTAAGTGCCTTTAAAAAGTGGAGAGGAGTGATAATATGGTAGATTTTTGAAAAGTGAATTACACCCATGTTCTTGCATAATAATTTTCCTAAAAGAATGAAAAAAAGATTAAATGGATGACAGGATTGAAATATTACTAGAAAATGGATTTTGGAAATGTGTCGAGAACATTTTTTCCCTTATGTTTAACATTTAGTCCCTTACTAATCAAATTTTTCTATTAATAATTGTAATTAATTCTAATATCATTCAATAATATATTTTAAAAAAACTAATTTCACTGTATTAGATAACATAAATTATTCAAATGGTAAGTATTCAACCCATATTTTCAAATTACAATCAAATAAGTGATATAAATTATTTTAAATTTAATCCCATAGATATGATGATAATACCTATTTTAAAGTTAAAACATTCAAATCTTACAAGGTTTTTAAAACAATTTCATAGATAAATTGATTAAAATTTCCTATGTAAGACAAATTAATATAAATTTGATTCAATTATACTTTAAAAAAATTAAAATACATTTTATCATTATTAATAAATTAGATCAAAAAGTAGTTCTAAATTAAAAATAACTAGTCTTCGCTATATATTCAAAAATAAATCATTATAGAAAAATAAAAAAATCACAATAACATAATTTTTATATTACTATTTTAAATATTATTTTTATTTTTAAATATTTAATTCATAAAATTACCTAAAAATGGACATTAAATACATTATCAATTAAAAGGTTATAAATGCGCCTTTATAAAATTATAGGGTTTTATGTGAAATATTGGTTTCATTATTATCTTATGGCTATAGAATATTTTAGAAAAATCATGAAATTTTTTAATTTATTATTATATATATATATCATTAAAATCAATAATTAATTTTAATTAATTTAATTTATTAGGATAAAACATATTCTTGAGCATAAAATAGTTTATAAAAAAATCCTTTTATATTCAATTTGTTCTTATATTAATTTATAATTTATTTTAAACTAATGAATTAATATCATATTTCACTTAAACCAAAAAATATCATTAGTTAGTCAATCTTATTCATAACCTATAATTCAATATCTAAAATATATCTTATTATATAATATTTTAATAAAATATTATTAGTTAGTAAAACTCGGGCATGCGTGAAACACATTTCAATAAAGAAACTAATTATTTTCTGAGATGTATACTGACTCAATTTCATATTCATTGATATCCATAAAATATATATAATTTATTAAAAAGAGTAAATATATTATTAATACTCGTGATAATATATTTCCTTACGGGATTGGTGTTTCCTTTCATACACACTATCATATACAATGTTCCTAATTTAGATTTCTAGGGAGTTACATTCTCCCCAGAATAATTATGTTTCTTATTCACAATTTAAATATGATCATGGTGATAAGTAGTTTTATATGACTTATTTATTAAATATGACATCATGAGAAGTGTTCAAAAGAAACGATCCGAGAATGATCGATTGGGTTGTACAGGGGTCAAATAGAATAACATATTACTGGGTGACTATGTCTGAGAACATTATTTGAATGTAGATACAAATAATTGGAGGAAAAGTGTACATATTTATAGGGAGTGATTTGGGTCTTCAATATAAGGCACCGGACTTAAAACTAACAAAATATTGAATTAAATGAATAATTCACATTGAGGATCTTTTTAGGTTTACAGTTTTAGGGAATTAGGACATAACTATTACATTTCAAAAGATTACAAAGTAGAAACTTCTACTAAGTTTCTATAAAATAAAAACTCTTAAAAAGAAACATGTCTAGTTCCATGTTTTAGATATCATGACTATTCCTTGATCCCATCCTTGAACCTATTCCACATTAAGTCATGTGAAAAACATTTCAAAAACATGGGGTGAGCATAAAAAGCTCAGTAAGGGATACACAAATAAGGAAAATTGTTTGTTTTTAAAAACAACCAGTAAACGAAGATTACTTTATCAAAGTAATACTTTTCACCTTTATGAGGAAGAAAATACTATTCATTGAATAAAAGATCATTACTTACCCTTTTTTAACAAAAATATTACCATAAAACCCATATAAAGAACACATAACATATAAAGGTAACTTGGGACATAAACATACTTAAGTGGAATAACCATCCGGCCGACTTCCACACATGTCACTTAATGGAATATCCATATGGCCAACTTTACATACCCAATGCATTGGAGGTAATAACGTAACCACACGTCCTGGTATTCATGGAACCACCCATCATATGGTTTATCACGTAACCACCCGTCAAAAGTCTAAGTACCATTATAAAATCATAACACATAAAACAATTATAAAGGAAAGAAAACATTTCCAAATTTCAAGCACAATATATCACTTAAATATATTGACATAAAAAATCCATTATCAAAACCATTTTCAATACCAAAAAGAGTATAGGGTATTTATTTACTTTTAAAAATATAATGGCTTGTTGAGGAAGCAAAAGATCAAATAATACTCGTGGCGGCGGAAAGGTCATTATCCCTGCGTAAAAAGAAACATATTTTTTGTCCTTTAGTAAAACTCTTCATATAGAAAATATTCCTTTCAAATAAACTTAGAAGTTAAAGGGGTTTATACAACATATAAAATAATGTTGTGTATAAAACAAAATATGCATTAATGAAAGGATATTGAGGCGAAGTCCCAGATAAAGTCGGTATCCTTAGATTAAGGATAAATAAATTACATGATTATGTGTGACGAATATGAATAACAAAATATAATTGGATCTCATGTGTATAACAATCATAGGTCATTCACACATAATCTTGGAAAAAAACCATTGACATAGATATTTAACTCAATTAAATGAGATTGAGTTATGATTTCCCATACAAGTTCATCTAAAAGACGTAATAATTTATTAATGAGATGATTATGTGTAGAAATAGTATATCCACACAATGTTTTGTGGAAATTACAACATATATATTCCACACATAATCTTGGAATAATTAAATCAAGAAGTAGAGGTTTAACCCAAAGAATTGAATATGGGTATAGAAGCTCCCTTATAGAAATATGACAGCCTAACGACGTCACTTTAAAACTCAGAAAATGAGTTAATGAGAGAGAAAATGGTATCTCACCACTTGGACCTAAAATTTACATCAATAAGGATATATAAGAACATATACCAATATAATAGTATGTTAATTAAAATAAATAACAAAAGAAGTCTTTTAAAAAGAGGAGGGTGGGAGGTTCCCTTACCGACTTGGGAAATATTTGAAACGTACACCCCATGGAAAAAGGGTCATACATTGAAGATTTAAATACCCATAATTGATATTATACTACACAAAGAGTATAATAATGGGCAGTACATACACCACTCAAATGAAATGGTGGCAGACATAGCATAAATGTCACGGGAATAAAAGTGTGATGAAAAATCCCTTACGATAACTCTACAGCCTAACAGCGCCACATAAAAATTCTAAAAAAATGAATTGATGAGAGTAAGAGGGGGTATCTCATAATATAAAAATACAAATTTCAGTATGGTTAATATAAAATAACATCCTCCAACATAAGAACATGGAGCATAAATGAAATGACATAAAAGAGGGTACTTGAAAAGAGAGCGAGAGGTTGGATCCCATACCTCACGTCTGACTTGTCTTGTTCATTTCCTTATATTCCTGAATAATAAACTTTGGTCAATTTATAATTTCATAAGGACCTACTTTAAAGATTATGATTCAGTTCATATCACATATTATAATGTTATAATAATTTTTTAATAATTTTAGTTCATATCAGATGTTTTTGCCGATGTTTGGTACATGAGTCAAAAATAAACTTGTTTGAAAATGATTTCCAATGTAGTTATAAGTAAATCATTTCAAAAATAGTATTAATGATTAAAATATCATATATTTATAGTAAATATTCATTTTATACTATTCCATAACATTTGGAGATAAAAAATGAAAATCACCATTCATTGAGACGGTAGGTCGTACGTACACATGAACGCTACTTTCATTTTTTTCATATTAATGGAATTAAAAATAAATGAGATATATATATATATTATAATTACAGTATAATATATATGTTATATAGGTCACATATGTTCATTAATTCCATTCTTTATACATTCCATGTATTGCATGAACGAGTCACATCACTTGAGGGGGCGGCAGTCCGCACTTCCTCATATGAAATTATCGCTTTTGCACAACATGCAAAGAATAAAGTTATGTTTTAAAAATATAATACGGAATCAAATAGAAATAATTAATTCTATATATATCATATATAAAATACAACGACATCATAATGGCCACCTTTAAAGGAGTTAAAAGAATATTGAACAATCATCGTTTCGTGAGCCAGTAATTCGCCATCCACAGAAATAGTATGTTAATTAAACATTAGAAGAACTTGTGTTTAGGTGTAGCTCTAATACTTCTCAAAAAAACATCCTAGTATATTTAACATACTGATGTTTTTTACAAAATATATTAATAAAAATATTTTAGGGGGTTGTAGAAACAAAATAAAACAAAAGAACCTTAGGTAAGACTTTAACTTTAAATCGGGTAACTCTTTTTGATTTGAGATCAAAGGCTTCCTTGGTAAGCAATCTGCACAAAGTGAGGCTTCAAGTAGTAAGATAGATATGTGGAGAGACAAAATGGGCCGGTTTTGGCCGATCAAAAGGCTTGAGAGATGTGGTTAAGGTGGTAGAGTTGGGGGCCTTTTATAAGAGGAGAGGAGGGGCACTCTTGGAACGTCTTGAAGAGTAACATTAGTATATAATGCATTTCGGATTTTAAATGTCCCACAATTATATATTTCGAGGATAAGGTGATAATAGTTCGAAATTTTCACATACAATTGGTTTTTGACAAGTTTAGGTGTTATATTTTACAATATATTTTCATTTTATTTTAATCGTTAAATAATGAGGTAATCACTGCATCATCATGGTGTCATAAATAATTTAATTTATTTAATGTCTAAAAATTATAAAAAAAACTATCATGATGTAGGAAATCTTTTTATATTTATAATAAATATTTATAGTCAAAAATATGTCTTTTATATCCCCATGTTAAAATTGTTTTAGTAATACAACACATGTTTGTGACATTTTAATTTTAACTTTAAATAAAAAGTTATTAATGTCATTTTTCTACCAAAGTGCCTCCATGGGGTCCCCATGTTGACCCATGGATTCTATTGGTCGGTCATGACACATAAAATAATGGTAGGATATGTGTCAAGGTCATTTCATATTACTAAAACATTATTTTTACCATATATTACACGAATTACCTCTAATCGTGATTAAAAACATAGAAGTTACTATTCACCAAAAAAATTAATTTTAATTCCATTAAACCAAATTTTAAATCCTAATGACAACCATGTATGTTAGAGTTTTTAAATTCAAATCAAAGAAGTGGTAATGTTTCATTTAAATGAAAAATTAGTTTTTAAACTACCACTTAGTGGTTTCACTATTCATCAAAAATTGTAGTTTTTCAGAAAAATATCAAAAATTAACCCTAAGATATATTTGATATTCCAAATTCAAAAAATATATCTATTTTAAAAAATTAAAAACATATATCTTGCATTAATTTATTTAATAATTAATTTCCGCTGTCAAAACCAATAGCGTGTTTTTAAGATGCAATATATATTGAGTGATTGACACAAGTTTAAGTCCAATTTCAAAGGAAAATTAATTCCAATGACCACTATTGGATTAAATGGTAAAAATATATTCTAATTTCACTTTAAAACCAATAAAAAAGATAATCTAGTCATATAAATAAATTTTATTAAAAATAGGTTTTTAATTAAAATGCAACATTTTTCACTATTCATTAAAAAATGAACTTTATCAGAAAAATAACAAAAATTTACACAAAGTAAAATTTGATGTCCCAATTCTAAATAAGAATTGTATTTTGTCAAATATAACACATAAAATTTTCAAAAAGTTCATTTAAAAGAGGTTTACCATCAAAAGGCGGTTAATCAACCTTTTAAAGAATATTTGAATGTTTACGCTTAAAATTGAATTCATTCGCATTTTTAGTCATCTAACATTTATTGTAAAAAGTAAAAAAAATTGGACAAACATATATATTCATTTTTTAGTTAGTTATATTCATTCCCATCATTAAAACGGCTAGGTGTTAACAACCATTTAAAATAAAATTATTTTATTATTAGAGTGCAACGTAAGATTTCAAAGGAACTCGTTGTTGCGTATTGGGTAAGACATCGAGCATAGCATTCCATTTAAATTAATATTAACATTTTATTCACAAATAAGGATAAATATAAAAATTTCATATTCATTATTTACCTGGGGTGTTACATCCTTCCACCATTTTGGGAATTACGTCCTCGCAATTTTAAAATTTGGCTCGGAAACATCATTGAAAATCACACATCGGAACAAGAGTCTGTAAAACAATCAATTTAAAATGAAGAAAGAGAAGTATAGAGGTCACCCGAGTTAACCCATACTAGGATTACATGTAGGAAAACATGGATATTGATGAAAAATAATATGATCATGTTCTGAGGGAGAGTGATAGAAAGCATGTTTTGGAGAAAGTTAACCACAAGAAAATCACAAACTTATGGTGGGTTAAACTATATTGGATTCCCTAGTAAGAAACATTAACGGACAACATTTTTGTTTTAAGTTACTTTTAATTGAGGAATTTATTTTTGATCTTAAGGAAACATACTTACTTGTCATGTTGGCTTTCAAATTTTACAAGATTTCTTAAACAAACTCACACTTTACCAAAATGATGAGTATTTAGGACGACTTGTTTATATTAAGAGAGCTATAATCAACTTATAGAGAATAACCTTATCCACAAAATAGAACTATATATTTCCCATGTATTTAGACCCTTACCAAATCAAAAATTATTAGAACAAGATTAGATAATCCAGAAAAGGATAACCCTTTATAAAAAAACTCTATTCTTAATCTCCAAAATATGTCCAATAAAACCCAAAGTTCAACGGAGACCATTCAAAAAACAAATTGCCCATAAATTTATTCAAAGTAACCAAAACTAAGATTTAAACCCAAATATTTGAAGGATTTAATCACATAGTCTTCCAAGGTACAAATTAACATTTTTCTCCAAATAACATTAGTTTCTCTTAAAGTCTCATATTTAAAAGTAATTAAACTAATCACATATCCTCCATGATAGGTTAATAATTTCCATAGATCACCCAAAGTCAACTTAATATTAATTCATAAAATCGACTAACTAAAATGAATTAGTCAAACTAACTAGTGACATTATGTAGTCCAGTGGTAGGCGATAAATATTAGTCGCACTTTGGTTGTGGGTTCGATTCCCGCAACATTGTCTGACGCGATGGGTTGCCACAAGATCTGCGTGTTGTCCTTTTTATAAAACTCCAAAAATAACCCTAACATGTTTTAACCTCAATAGTTTCCTTATACCTCTCATTTTCATCCAAATTCATTACGATCTCAACATTTTAATTATTGAAGTCTTATTTCACCACCATAAGATAAAATAAAATGATTCCCAAAATGAATAACAACATACCTTGATCATGGCTTCCACTAGGTTTCATCATTATCTTGTTCACGTAGGTAGAAGTCCCATTCATTACAAAAATGATTTAGAGATCCTTCAAAATCATTTTCTTCCTCCATCCAAATACACCTTGTACAACATGGGTCATGTGGGTGTTCACAGAAAAATAGTTTTTGAAAATAATCGTGTATGACATATAATTCCAAAACATATGATAAAACATGATTTCTATAAAATAGTCAGACATAATTTGAGTTGAAACTTTCAATTATTGGTCCTTTTAAAATACCATAAGTATGTGTTGAGAGACTATATTTTAAAAGAAAATATAAATAGTTTGTGCAAGGGTCTCCTTCCTCAGCACCATTTCTAAAATCATAATATGCTTCAAATTCATGTGATAAGGTAAAGTATTTGAAAATACCTTGATAATATTTACATTTCTTAAAAATATGAGAATATTGTGAAAATAGTATTTTTCTAAATACAACCCATGATCCACGATGATAACGAGGTATAGTTGAGGTGTTTGATATATCAAACAACTTCTTGCAAGTGAGTTGTATGCTTGAAAATGTTTCACATTCATCCGAACATGACTTTGCAATAATTATTGCAAGCATGTAATAAGTAATAGATAGGAATGTCGTTTGAGATCCTTCTCTTTACATTCATAACTGACTTTACTTGACCTGAAAAAAGTTATAAAACGAGGATTTAACTGAAATAATAGATATAGGTACTAACCATGTGTCTATCAAAAACCCTTAATCCCTAAAGTTGTCTAAACCAACCTCTGATACCAACTATAAGGCCCCGGACTTAATCCTTACTTAATATTGAATTAAATGAATAATTCACATTGAGGATATTTTCAGGTTTAGAGTTTTAGAGAATTAGGACGTAACTATTACATCTCAAAAGATTACAAAGTAGACACTTCTACTATGATTCCATAAAATAAAAACTCATAAAAAGAAACATGTCTAGTTCCATGTTTTAGATAGCAAGACTATTCCTTGATACCATCCTTGACCCTATTCCACATTAAGTCCTATGAAAAACATTTCAAAAACTTAGGGTGAGAATAAAAAGCTCAGTAAGGGATACACAAAGAAAGAAAACTGTTAGTTTTTAAAAACAACCAATAAACCAAGAATACTTTATCAAAGTAATAATTTTCACCTTTTTAAAGAATAAAATACTCTTCATTGAATAAAATATCATTACTTACCCTTTTGTAACCAAAATATTACCATAAAACCACATAAAGGTAACTTGGGACATAAACATACTTAAGTGGAATATCCATCCGGTCGACTTCCTCACATATCACTTAATGGAATTGCCATACGGCCGACTTCCATACCCAATTCATTAGAGGTTATTACATAACCACTCGTCCGGGTATTCACAGCACCACCCGTCATATGGTTTATCACGTAACCACCCGTCAAAATTCCAAGTAACATTATAAAATCATAACACAAAAAACAATTATAAAGGAAAGAAAACATTTCCAAATTTCAAGAAAAATATATCACTTAAATATATTGACATAAAAAATCAATTATCAAAACCATTTTCAATACGAAAAAGATTATATGGTATTTATTTACTTTTAAAAATATAACGGCTTGCTGAGGATGCAAAAGAAAAAATATTACTCGCGGCGGCGGAATAGTCATTGTCACTACATAAAAAGAAACTTTATTTTTGTTTTTTAGTAAAATGCTTCATATATAAAATATTCCTTTCGAATAAAAGTTGAATTAAAATGGATTTATACACCGTATAAAAGAATTTTGTGTATAAAACCAAATATGCATCAATTAAAGGAGATTGAGACGAAGTCCCTTATAAAGTCGGTATCCTTAGATTAAGGATAAATCAATTACATGATATGTGTGAAAAATATGAATACACCAAATATAAGTGGATATTAAGTGTAAAACTATCAGAGGTCATTCACACATAATCTTGGAAAATCAAAAACCAATTACATAGATATTTAACTCAATGAAATGAAATTGAGTTATGATTTCCCATACAAGTTCATCTAAATGACATAAGAATTTATCAATGAGATGATTATGTGTAGAAATAGTGTATCCACACAAAGGTTTTTGGAAATTACAACATAGAGATTCCACACATAATCTTGGCATAATAAAATCAAGAAGTAGAGGTTTAACCCAAAGAATTGAAAGTGGGTTAAGAAGTTCCCTTACAGAAATCCGACAGCCTAACGACGTCAATTTAAAATTCAGAAAATGAGTTGATGAGAGAGAAAATGGTATCTCATCACTTGGACATAAAATTTACAGAAATAAGGATATATAAGAACATATCACAACATAATAGTATGTCAATTAAAAGACATAACAAAATTAGTCTTTTAAAAAGAGGAGGGTGAAAGGTTCCCTTATCGACTTGGGTAACTTTCGAAACGTACACCCCATGGAAGAAGGGTCATACAATGAAGATGTAAATACCCAAAATTGAAATTATACTACACAAGGAGTATAAAAATGGGCAGTACATACACCACTCAATGTAAATGGTGGAAAACGTAGCATAAATGTCATGGGAATAAAAGTGAGATGAAAAATCCCTTACGAAAACTCGGCAGCTTAACGACGCCACTTAAAATTTATAAAATATGAATTGATGAGACTAAGAGGGGGTATCTCATCCTGTAAAAATAAAAATTATAGTATGGTTAATATAAAATAACATCCTCCAACATAATAACATGGAGCATAAATGAAATGACAAAAAAGAGGGTACTTGAAAAGAGAGCGAGAGGTTGGATCCCTTACCTCATGTCTGACTTGTCTTGTTTGTTTCATTATATTCCTGAATAATAAACATTGGTAAATTTATAATTTCTTAAGTAACTTCTTTAGAGGTTATTATTCAGTTCATATCACATATTATAATTTGATAATAATTGTTTAATAATGGTAGTTCATATCAGACGTTTTTGTCGATTTATGGTATATTAGTCAAAAATGAACTTGTTTGAAAATGATTGCACATGTAGTTATAAGTAAATAATTTCCAGAATATTATTAATGATTAAAATATCATATATATCCATTATATATTAATTTTATACTATTCCATAACATTTGGATATAAAAAATGAAAAGCAACGTTAATGGAGACGGTAGGCCGTACGTACGCATGAACGCTACTTTTATTTTTTTGTCATATTAATGGAATTAAAAATAAATGAGATATATATATATATATATATATTATAATTCCATTATAATATATATGTTATATAGGTCACATATGTTCATTAATTTCATTCTTTATACATTCCATGTATTGAATGAACGAGTCACATCACTTGAGGGGGCGGTAGTCCACACTTCCTCATATAAAATTATCGCATTTGCACAACATGAAATAAATAAAGGTATGTTTTAAATATAAAATACATAAGTATATAGAAAACATAAATACCATATATATCATATATAAAATACAATGACATCATAATGTCCGCCTTTAAAGGTGTGAAAAGAATATTGAACAATCATCGTTTCGTGTGGCAGTAATTCGCCATCCAGAGAAACAGTATGTTCATTAACCATTAGATGAAGGTGTGTGTAGGTTTAGCTCTAATAATTCTCATAACAACATCCTAGTATATTTATGATACTGGTTTTGTTACAAAAGAATGTAATAAAAAGAGTTTAGGGGGTTGCAGAAGCAAAATAAAAAAAAGAACACTAGGGAAGACTTTACCTTTAAATCGGGTAACTCTTTTTGATTTGAGCTCAAAGGCTTCCTTGGAAGGACTTCTGCCCAAATTTATCCTTCTGGGAGTAATATAGGGATTTTCAGAGACAAAATGGTTAGGGTTTGTCTGAGACAAAGGCTTGAGAGGTGTAGGTAAGGTGGTAGAGGTGGGGGCCTTTTATAAGAGGAGAGGAGGGGCACTCTTGGAAAGTCTTGAAAAGTAACATTATTATAAAATGATTTTCGGATTTTAAAGGTACCAAAATTATATATTTCGAGTATAAGGTGATAATAGTTCTAAATAAACACATAAAATAGGTTTTTGAAAAGTTTAGGTCATAGAGTTTATATTATATTTTCATTTTATTTAAATCGTTAAATAATGAGCTAATCGTTGCATCATCATGGTGTCAAAAATAATTTAATTTATTTATTGTCTAAAAACTCTAAAAAAAACATCATTATTTAGGAAATCATTTTATATTTCTAATGAATATTTATAGTAAATAATATGACTTGTATAACCCCATGTAAAAATTGTTTTAGTAAAACAACACATGTTTGTGACATTTTAATTTTAACTTTTAATAAAAAGGTATTAATGTCATTTTCCTACAAAAGTGGATACATGGGGTCCCCAAGTTGACCCATGGATTTTATTGTTCTACAATTACACATAAAATAATGGTAGGACATGTGTCAATGTTATTTCATTTTATTAAAACATTATGTTTACCTTAAATTACAGTAATTACCTCTAATCGCGATTAAAAACATAGAAGATACAATTCACCAAAAAAATTTATTTTAATCTCACAGGACCAAATTTTACATCCTAATGACAACCATATATGTAGGAATTTTGAAATTAAAATAACAGAAGTGGTAAAGTTTCATTTAAATGATAAATCTGTTTTTAAACTACCACTTAGTGGTTTCACTATTCATCAAAAATTGAAGTTTTCCAGAAAAATACAAAAAATTTACCTTAAGCTATATTTGATATTCCGAATTCAAATATTATGTCTATTTTACAATATTCCAAACATATAAGTTGAATTAATTAATTTTATAATTAATTGTTGCTGTAAAAATAAATAGGGTGTTTTTAAGAAACGATATCTATTAAAAGATTGACACTTGTTTAAGTCCAATTTCAAAGTCAAATTAATTTCAATGACCACTATTTGATTAAATGGAAAAAATATATTCTAATTTAACTTTAAAACCAATTCATAAGATAATATAATCATATAAATTAATTAGATTAAAAATAGGTTTTGAATTAAAATACAACATTTTTCACTATTCATTAAAAAAATGAATGTTATCGGAAAAATACCAAAAATTTACACAAAGTAAATTTTTATGTCCCAACTCTAAATAAGATTTTTATTTTGTCAAATACAACACATAAAATTTTCAAAAAGTGGATTTAAAATAGGTTCTCCATCAAAAGGTGGTTAATTGACCTTTTAAAGAATTACGCTTAAAATTGGATTCATTCGCATTTTTAATCCTCTAAATTTTTTTGTAAAAAGAAAAAATATTTGAAAAACATATATAATCATTTTTTAGTTAGTTATGTTCATTCCTGTCCTTATAATGACTAGGTTTTAACTACCATTTAAAATAAATTTATTTTATTATTAGAGTGCAACGTAAGATTTTAAAGAACTCGTTGTTACGTATTGGGTAAGCCTTCGAGCATAGCATTCCCTTTAAATTAATATTAACATTTTATTCACAAATAGGGATAAATATAAAAAGTTCATATTATTTATTTACCTAGGGTATTACATCCTTCCCCCCTTTTTGGAATTTCATCCTCACAATTTTAAAATTGTTCTCAGAAACATCATTGAAAATCTCACATCGAAACAAGAGTCAGTAAAACTATCAATTTAAAATGAAGAAAGAGAAGTACAGAGGTCACCCAAGTTAACCCATACTAGGATTCCATGTAGGAAAACATGGATATGGAAGAAAAAGCAAAGGGTCATGTTCTGAGGGAGAGTGATAGAGAACATTTTTAGGAAAACGTTAACCACAAGAAAATCACAAACTTTTGCTGGGTTAAACGGTATTGGATTCCCCAGTAGGAAAAGTTAAGGGACAAAATTTTTTTAAGTTACTTTTAATTGAGGAATTTATTTTTGATCTTAAGGAAACATACTTACTTGTCATGTTGACTTTCAACTTTTAATTGTTTTCTTACACAAATATATACATTCCCCAAATGATGAGTATTTAGGAAGACTTGTTTACATTAAGAGAGCTATAATCAACTTTTCGAGAATCACCTAATCCACAAAATAGAACTTTGTATTTACCATGTCTTTATACCCTTACCAAAACGAAAATATTTAGAACAAGATCAGATAATCCAAAAAAGGATAACCCTTTATAAAAAGAAAATCTATTCTCAATCTCCAAAATTTGTCTGACAAAACCCAAAGTTCAACGAAGACCATCCGATAAACAAATTCTCCATAAAATTCTTCAATGTAACCCACACTATGATTGAAACCCAAATATTTTAAGGATTTAATCACATAGTCTTCCAAGGTACAATTTAACATTTATCTCCAAATAACATTAGTTTCTGTTGAAGTCTCATATTAAAAAGTAATTAAACTGATCACATATCCTCCATGATAGGATAATAATTTCCATAGATCACCCAAAAAAAACTTACTCTTTAATCATAAAATCTTCTAACTAAAAATAATTAGTAAAACTAACCAGAGAATTCACGTAGTCCAGTGGTAGGCGATAAATACCAGTCACACTTTGGTTGTGGGTTCGATTCCTGCAGCTTTGTCTGATGTGACGGGTTGCCACATGGTCTGTGTGTTGTCCTTTTTATAAAACTCCAAAAATAACCCTAACATGCTTTAACCTAAATATTTTTCTTATACCTCTCATTTTCATCCAAATTCATTACGATCTCAACATTTTAATTCTTGATGTCTTATTTCACCACCATAATATAAAATAAAACAATTCCCAAAATGAATAATTGCATACCTTGATTATGGCGTCCACTCGATTTCATCGTCATCTTGTTCACGTAGGTAGAAGTCCCATACATTACAACAATGATTTAGAGATCGTTCAAATTCATTTGATTCCTCTATCCAAATACACCTTGTACAACATGGGTCATATGGGTGTTCACAGAAAAACAGTATTGGAAAATAATCATGTATGACATATAATTCCAAAACATCTGATGAAACATGATTTCTATAAAATAGTCGGGCCAAATTTGAGTTCAATCTTTCTATTATTTGTTAATTTAAAATACCATAATTATGTGCTGAGATACTATATTTTAAAAGCAAATATAAATAGGTTGCGCAAGGGTCTCCTTCCTCAGCACCATTTTTAGAATCATAATATTCTTCAAATTCTTGTGACAAGGTAAAATATTTGAAATTACCATGATAATATTTACCTTTCTTGAAAATATGAGAATATTGTGAAAATAGTATTTGTCTAAATACAACCCATGGTCCACAATGACAACGAGGTACAGTGGAGGTGTTTGATATCTCAAAAAACTTCTTTCAATTGAGTTTTATGCTAGAAAAAGATTCACAATCATCCTAACATGACATTGCAATAATTATTGCAAGCATGTCATCAGGAAGATATAGGAATGTCGTTTGAGATCCTTCTCTTTCAATTCGTGACTGACTTTACTTGACCTGAAAAAATTATAAAATAAGGATTTAACTGTAAAAATAGATATAGGGACTAACCATTTGTCTAACAAAAACTCCTAATCCCTAAAGTTCTCTAAACCGACCTATAATACTAACTATAAGGCCCCGACCATAAAACTTAATTAATATTGAATTAAATGAATAATTCACATTGAGGATCTTTTCTGGTTTATATTTTTAGAGAATTATGACATAACTATTACATCTCAAAAAATTACAAAGTAGACACTTCTACTATGTTTCCATAAAATAAACACTCTTAAAAAGAAACATGTCTAGTTCCATGTTTTTGAGAGCATGACTATTCCTTGATCCCATCCTTGACCCTATTCCACATTTAGTCATGTCAAAAACATTTCAAAAACTTGTGGTGAGCATAAAAATCTCAGTAAGGGATACACAAAGAAGGAAAACTGTTAGTTTTTCAAAACAACCAGTAAACCAAGAATAATTTATCAAAGTAATACTTTTCACCTTTATGAAGAAGAAAATACTCTGCATTGAATAAAATATCATTACTTACCCTTTTGTAACCAAAATATTTTCATAAAACCCATATAAATAACACATAACATATAAAGTTAACAAGGGACATAAACATACTTAAGTGGAATAACCATCTGGTCGACTTCCACACATATCACTTAATGGAATAGCCATACGGCCAACTTCCATACCCAATGCATTGGAGGTTATAACGTAACCACCCGTCCTGGTATTCATGGAACCACCTTTAATATGGTTTATAATGTAACCACTCGTCAAAAGTCTAATTACCATTATAAAATCATAACACATAAAACAATTATAAAGGAAAAAAAACATTTCCACATTTCAAGAACAATATATCACTTAAATATACTGACATAAAAAATCCATTAACAAAACCATTTTCAATACCAAAAAGAGTATATGGTATTTATTTACATTTAAAAATATAACGGCTTGTTGAGGAAGCCAAATATCAAATAATACTCGCGGCGGTGGAAAGTACATTGTCATCGCGTAAAAAGAAACTTAATTTTTTTTCATTTAGTAAAATGCTTCGTATAGAAAAGATTCATTTCGAATAAAAGTAGAAGACAAAGAGGTTTATACACTGTATAAAAGAAAGTTGTGTATAAAACAAAATATGCATCGATGAAAGGATATTGAGATGAAGTCCCTTATAAAGTCGGTATCCTTAGATTAAGGATAAATAAATTACAATATTATGTGTGAAAAATATGAATACACAAAATATAAGTCGATATTAAGTGTAAAACAATCATAGTTCATTCAAACATAATCTTGGAAAATCCAAACCAATGATAAAGATATTTAACTCAATGAAATGATATTGAGTTATGATTTCCCATACCCGTTTGTCTAAATGACGTAAAAATTTATCAATGAGATGATTATGTGTAGAAATAGTATATCCACAAAATGGTTTGTGGAAATTACAACATAGATATTCCACACATAATACTGGCATAATAAAATCAAGAAGTAGAGGTTTAACCTAAAGAATTGAAAGTGGTTTAAGAAGTTCCCTTACAGAAATCTGACAGCCTAACGACATCACTTTTAAATTCAAAAAATGAGTTGATGAGAGAGAAAATGGTATCTCATCACTTGGACATAAAATTTACATCAATAAGGATATATAATAACATATCCCCACATAATATTATGTGAATTAAAATAAATAACAAAAGAAGTTTTTTAAATAGTGGAGGGTGAAAGGTTCCCTTACCGACTTGAGTAACTTTCGAAATGTACACCCCATGGAAGAAGAGTCGTACAATAAAAATGTAAATACCCATAATTGAAATTATACTACAAAAAGAGTATAAAAATGGGAAGTACATACACCACTTAAATTAAATGGTGGAAAACATTGCATAAATGTCCCGGGAATAAAAGTGAGATGAAAAATCCCTTACGAAAACAAGGCAGCCTAACAGCGCCACATAAAAATTCTAAAAAATTTAATTGATGAGATAAATAGTGGGTTTATAATGATATAAAAATAAAAATTAAACTATGGTTAATATAAAATAACATCCTCTAACATAATAACATGGAGCATAAATGAAATGACATAAAAAGGGTACTTGAAAAGAGAGCGAGAGGTTGGATCCCGTACCTCATGTCCGACTTGTCTTGTTCATTTCTTTATATTCCAGAATAATAATCTTTGTTCAATTTATAATTGCCAAAGTATCTCCTTAAATGATTATTATTCAGTTCATATCACATATTATAATTTTATAATAATTTTTTAATAATGTTATTTCATATCAGACGTTTTTTCCGATGTTTGGTACATGAGTCAAAAATGAACTTGTTTTAAAATGATTGCCCATGTAGTTATAAATAAATCATTTATAGAATATTATTAATGATTAAAATATCATGTATATCCAGTAAATATTCATTTTATACTTTTCCATAACATTTGGAGATAAAAAATAAAAAACACCGTTCATGGAGACGGTTGGTCGTACGAATGCATGAACGCTACTTTCATTTTTTTGTCATACTAATTTAATTAAAAATAAATAAGAGATAAATATATATATTATAATTCCAGTATAATATATTTTTTATATAGGTCACATATGTTCATTAATTTCATTCTTTATACATTTCATGTATTGCATGAATGAGTCACATCACTTGAGGGGGCGGTAGTCCACACTTCCTCGTATGAAATTATCGCATTTGCACAACATGCAAAGAATAAAGTTATGTATTTAATATAAAATACAAAAGCATATATAAATCATATATAACATATATACCATAACTAAAATACAGTGAAATCATAACGGCCACCTTTAAAGGTGTTAATAGAATATTGAACAATCATCATTTCGTGAGGCAGTAATTCGTCATCCACAGAAACAGTATGTTCTTTAACCATTAGAAGAAGGTGTGTGTAGGTGTAGCTATAATAATTATCATAAAAATATCCTAGTATATTTATGATACTTGTGTTGTTACAAAATAATGGAATAAAAAGAGTTTAGGATGTTGGAGAATCAAGATAAAATAAAAGAACACTAGGGAAGACATAAGCTTCAAATCGAGTAACTCTTTTTTATTTGAGCTCAATGGCTTCGTTGGAAGGTCTTCTGACCAAAGTGAGGCTCTTAGGAGTAATAGAGGGATTTGGAAAGACAAAATGGTCAGGGTTTGGCCATGCCAAAGGCTTGAGAGGTGTGGGTATGGGGGTAGAGGTGGGGGCCTTTTATAAGAGGAGAGGAGGGGCACTCTTGGAATGTCTTGAAAAGTAACATTATTATAAAATTCTTTTCAGAATTTAAAGGTACCAAAATTATATATTTCTAGTATAAGGTGATAATTGTTCTAAATACACACATCCAATAGGTTTTTGACAAGTTTAGGTCTTAGATATTTCATTATCTTTTCATTTTATTTAAATCGTTAAATAATGAGGTAATCGCTGCATTATCATAGTGTCATAAATAATTTAATTTATTTAATGTCTAAAAATTATAAAACAAATATCATGAAGTAGGAAATCTTTTTAAATTTATAATGAATATTTATATTCAGAAATATTACTTGTATAACCCCATGTAAATTTTTTTTAGTAAAACAACACATGTTTGTGACATTTTAATTTTAACTTTAAATAAAAAGGTATTACAGTCATTTTCTTACCAAAGTGGCTCCATTGGGTCCCCAAGTTGACCCATTGATTTTCCTGGTCTGCCATGTCAAATCCATAATGGTAGGACATTTTTCAAGGTCATTTCATATTATTATAACATTAGTTTTACCATAAATTACACTAATTACCTCAAATCGCGATTAAAAACATAGAAGTAACTATTCACCAAAAAAACTATTTTAAGCCCATTGACCCAAATTTTACATACTAATGACAACCATGTGTGTCGGATTTTTGAAATTAAAATAATAGAAGTGGTAAAGTTTCATTTAAACGAAAAATCAGTTTTTAAACCACCACTTAGTGGTTTCACTATTCATCAAAAATTGAAGTTTTTCAGAAAAATACCTAAAATTCACCCTAAACTATATTTGATATTCCAAATTTAAAAATTATGTCTATTTTACAAAATTAAAATCCTATAAGTTGCATTAATTAATTTAATAATTAATTCCCATTGTCAAAACAAATAGCGTGTTTTTAAGAAACAATATCTATTAAAAGATTGACACTAGTTTAAGCCCAATTTATAAGTGAAATTAATTCCAATGAACACTATTGGATTAAATTATAAAAATATAGTCTAATTTAAAGTTAAAACAAATTCAAAAGATATTATAATCACATAAATAAATTAGATTAAAAATAGTTTTTGAATTAAAATACAACATTTTCACAATTCATTTAAAAAATGAACTTTATCAGAAAAATACCAAAAACTTACACAAAGTAAATTTTGATATCCCGATTAAAAAAAGAATTTTATTTTGTCAAATGTAACACATAAAATTTTAAAAAAGTGGATTTAAAAGAGGTTCTCCATCAAAAGGCCGTTAATCGACCTTTTAAAGAATATTAGAATGTTTACGCTTAAAATTGGATTCCTTCACATTTTTAATCCTATAACATTTATTGTAAAATGTAGAAATATTTGACAAGAATATATATTCATTTTTTAGTTAGTTCTGTTCATTCCCTTCATTACAACGGCTAGGTGTCAACTACCATTTAAAAAAAATTCTTTTATTATTAGAGTGAAACGTAAGATTTCAAAGGAAATCGTTGTTGTTTATTGGGTAAGCCATCGAGCATAGTGTTCCCTTTAAATTAATATTAACCTTTTATTCTCAAATAGGGATAAATATAAAAATGTCATATTATTTATTTACCTGGGGTGTTACCATCAATCATGTAACACCCCAAAATTCTAAAGTAATAACCTCGTATTTGATAGTGTGTATGACATGCGACACCAAGTAGGTAACATAATATAATATTTAGAAGCACTATAAAATATTTTCTATTTAAAATCAATTCTTCATTTTTGAATTTATTAAACACCAATTTATTTTTCATTACATGCAAAGAGAGACCTTCTTTGATGGCTTGCGTTACACGCAATACCATGATTTACCAAGGAATAAAATAATAATGAAACATTATTAATTAATATAATATGATATAACCATGATTTTGTTTAAGAAGTTATGAATATTTTTAACATATTTATCAAAATTTATGGTATATATAAATATAAAATTTATTCATTGGTTACCAGCTAATGACACCCGAACATTATAACCAATGGGACATAAAAAATATTTTTATATTTATGCTTCCAAATGAATTTTTTCATAGTAAAAATAATTAATTTTAATTAATTAGTATTTTAATGAAATAAATTTATATATCATAAATAAAATATTTTTTATTAATCCATTATGTTTGGTAAAAATAAGATAATATAAAACTCTATTTTACACATAAAACATAAATTTATATAATTTTAATTTCAGTCCCATTTAATAGAGACCCAATAATAAATCATAATTATGTAACATTAACTGATTTAGTATTTTAGGAAAAAAATATCATTGAAATGGAAATTTAAAAATTATGGTTGGGTAAATTTTTATATGTTTTTGAAATATATGTTTTTTTAATGATTTGTTAAAATACAGATTTTTTGTTCAAAATTTTTTTTATGTAATTTATTTATAAAGATAAGTTATAATTATAATTCGTTTTAAAGGCTATATTAATGATATCTTTATAAATTAATATATTTTATGTATTTTAAATAATTTTTACATTGAAATTAATTGTGAAGTCATAAAAAACATTTAGACGGATTGACATAAAAACCATCATTGTCATCCTATTTATGGGATTTAATTAAAATCAATTTATGTTACATCAATTATTAGAATATTTAATAATTGATTCCATATTTATAATTAGAAAAATTTATAAGGGTTAATAAGGAAACCAATTTTTAATATAAACTTTACTGAAAGTTATTAAAAGTAATTAAAATTATTAAGGAAAAAATATGCTTAGTAAAAGAATAAACCTTTATCTTAGGGATCGAAATGACCTATCTAATTGACCAAAAACAATTTTACTACCATAAATCGTCCCTTAGTCTTAAATTATTTTGTTGTGTTGGATTTTGATTACATTTTCTTGGTAAAAACATGGTGACTCCTAACATGTTTTCCAAATACCATGTGAGTTTTTTCCTCCACTATTAAAGAACACCACTTCACCCCATTAATCATGACTCTCAACCAAATAATGATAATCCAGGTTCCCCTAAATATGAATACACCAAATATAAGTGGATATTAAGTGTAAAACAATCATAGTTCATTCACACATAATCTTGGAAAATCAAAACCAATGACATTGATATTTAACTCAATGAAATGAGATTTAGTTACGATTTCCCATACAAGATCGTCTAAATGAAGTAATAATTTATCAATGAGATGATTATGTTTAGAAATAGTATATCCACATAAAGGTTTTTGGAAATTACAGCATAGAGATTCGACACATAATCTTGGAATAATAAGATCAAGAAGTAGAGGTTTAACCCAAAGAATTGAAAGTCGGTTAAGAAGTTCCCATACAGAAATCTGATAGCCTAATGACGTCACTTTAAAATTCATAAAATGAGTTGATGAGCGAGAAAATTGTATCTCATCACTTGTACATAAAATTTACATCAATAAGTATATAGAAGAATATATCCCAATATAATACTATGTGAATTAAAAGACATAACAAAAGAAGTCTTTCAAAAAGAGGAGGGTGAAAGGTTCCCTTACCGACTTGGGTAACTTTTGAAATGTACAACCCATGGAAGAAGGGTCATACAATGAAGATGTAAATACCCATAATTGAAATTATACTACACAAAGAGTATAAAAATGGGAATTATATAAACCACTCAATGGAAATGGTGGAAAACGTAACATAAATGTCACGAGAATAAAAGTGATATGAAAAATCACTTACGAAAAGTCGGCAGCCTAACAGTGCCACTTAAAAATTCTAAAAAAATGAATTGATGAACGTAAGAGGGGGTATCTCATAATATAAAAATAAAATTTACAGTACGGTGAATATAAAATAACATCCTCCAACATAAGAACATGGAGCATAAATGAAATGACATAAAAGAGGGTACTTGAAAAGAGAGCGAGTGGTTGGATCCCTTACCTCAAGTCCGACTTGTCTTGTTCATTTCTTTATATTCTGGAATAATAAACATTGATCTATTTATAATTTCCTAAGGACCTTGTTTAAATATTATTATTCAGTTCATATCACATATTATAATTTTATAATAATTTTTTAATAATATTAGTTCATATCAGACATTTTTGCCGATGTTTGGTACATGAGTCAAAAATAAACTTGTTTGAAAATGATTGCCCATGTAATTATAAATAAATAATTTACAGAATATTATTATTGACTAAAATATCATATATATCCAGTACATATTAATTTTAAACTATTCCATAACATTTGGAGATAAAAAATCAAAATCACCGATCATGGAGACGGTAGGCCGTACGTATGCGTGAAAGCTACTTTCATTTTTTGTCATATTAATGGAATTAAAAATAAATGAGATATATATATATATATATATTATTTTTACAGTGTAATATATATGTTATATAGGTCACATATGTTCATTAATTTCATTCTTTATACATTTCATGTATTGCATGAACGAGTCACATCATTTGAGGGGGCGGTAGTCCACACTTCCTCATATGAAATTACTGCATTTGCACAACATGCCAAGAATAATAGAATGTTTTAAATATAAAATAAATAAGCATATAGAAAACATAAATACCATATATATCATATATAATATAGAGTGACATCATAATGTCCACCTTTAAATGTGTAAAAAGAATATTGAACAATCATCGTTTCATGAGGCAGTAATTTGACATCCACAGAAACATTATGTTCTTTAACCATTAGACAATGGTGTGTGTAGGTATAGGTATAATTATTCTAATAAATAAATCAGAGTATATTTAGGATACTTATTTTGTTACAAAATAATGGAATAAAAAGAGTTTATGGGGTTGGAGAATAAAAATAAAACAAATGAACACTAGAGAAGACTTTACCTTTAGATCGAGTAACTCTTTTTTATTTGAGATCAAAGGCATCCTTGGAAATAATTTAGCCCAAATTGTGGATTATAGGAGTAATAGAGGGATTTGGAGAGAAAAAATGGTCATGGTTTGTCCGAGACAAAGGCTTTATTGGTGTAGGTAAGGTGGTAGAGGCGGGGGCCTTTTATAAGAGGAGAGGAGGGGCACTCTTGGAAAGTCTTGAAAAGTTACATTATTATAAAATGATTTTAGGATTTTAAAGGTCCCAAAATTATATATTTAGAGTATAATGTAATAATAGTTCTAAATCCAAACATCCAGTAGGTTTTTTAAAAGTTTAGGTCTTATATTTTACATTATCGTTACATTTTATTTAAATCATTAAATAATGAGGTAGTCGTTTCATCATCATGGTGTCATAAATAATTTAATTTATATAATGTCTAAAAATTATAAAAAAAATATCATGATGTAGGAAATATTATTATATTTCTAATTAATATTTATAGTCAAACATATCACTTGTATATCCACATGTAAAAATTGTTTTAGTAAAACAACACATGTTTGTGACATTTTAATTTTAACATTAAATAAAAAGGTATTAAAGTCATTTTCCTACCAATGTGTCTCCATGGGGTCCCCAAGTTGACCCATGGATTTTATGGGTCAGAAATGACACATAAAATATGGTTTGGATATGTTAAAAGGTCATTTAATATTATTAAAACATTATTTTTACCTTAAATTACACTAATTTCCTCTAATTGTGATTAAAAACATAGAAGTTACTATTCACCAAAAAAACTATTCTAATCCCATTGAACCAAATTTTTCCTCCTAATGACAACCATGTATGTTGGATTTTTTAAATTCATATCACAGATGTGGTAATGTTTCATTTAAATGAAAAATCAGTATTTAAACCACCACATAGTGGTTTAACTATTCATCAGAAATTGAAGTTTTTCAGAAAAATACCAAAAATTCACCCTAAGTTATATTTGATATTCCAAATTCAAAAATGATATCTATTTTAAAAAATTAAAAACATATAAGTTTCATTAATTAATTTTATAATTAATTCCTGCTGTCAAAACAAATAGCGTGTTTTTAAGAAACAATATCTATTAAAAGATTGACACTAGTTTAAGCCCAATTTAAAAGTGAAATTAATTCCAATGACCAATATTGGATTAAATGGTAAAAATATATTCTAATTTAAATTTAAAACCAATTAAAAAGATAATCTAATCATATAAATAAATTAGATTAAAAATAGGTTTTGAATTAAAATACAACATTTTCACTATTCATTTAAAAAATGAACTTTATCGGAAAAATACCAAAAACATACACAAAGTAAATATTGATGTCCCATTTCAAAAAAAGAATTTTATTTTGTCAAATATAACACATAAAATTGTCAAAATGTGGATTTAAAAGAGGTTCTCCATCAAAAGTCGGTTAATCGACCTTTAAAAAAATATTAGAATGTTTACGCTTAAAATTGGATTCCTTCACATTTTTAATCCTCTAAAATTTATTGTAAAAAGTAAAAATATTTGAAAAGAATAAATAATCATTTTTCAGTTAGTTCTGTTCATTCCCTTCATTACAACGGCTAGGTGTTAACTACCATTTAAAATAAAATTATTTTATTATTAGAGTGCAACGTAAGATTTCAAAGGAACTCGTTGTTGCGTATTGGGTTATCCATCGATCATAGTGTTCCTTTTAAATTAATATTAACATTTTATTCAAAAATAGGGATAAATATAAAAATTTCATATTCTTTATTTACCTGGGGTGTTACAATCAATCATGTAACACCCCAAAATTCTAAAGTAATAACCTCGTATTTGAAAGTGTGTATGACAAGCGACACCAAGTAGGTAACATAATATAATATTTTCAATCATTATAAATTATTTCTATTTAAAATCAATTCTTCATATTTCAATTTATTAAACACCAATTTATTTTTCTTTACATGCAATGAGAGACCTTCTATTATGGCTTGCATTACACGCAAAACCATGATTTACCAATGAATAAAATATGAATAAAATATTATTAATTAATATAATATGATACAACCATGACTTTGTTTAAGAAGTTATGAATATTTTTTACATAATTATTAAAATTTATGGTATATATAAATATAAAATTTATTCATTGGTTACCAACTAATGACACATGAACATTATAACCAATGGGACATAAAAAAAATATTTTTCTATTTATGTTTCCAAATGAATTTTTTCATAGTAAAAATAATTAAATTTAATTAATTAGTATTTTAATGAAATAAATTTATATATCTTAAATAAAATATTTTTTATTAATCCATTATTTTTGGTAACAATAAGATAATATAAAACTCTATTTTACACATCAAACATATATTTTTATAAAGTTAATTTCAGTCCCATTGAATAGAGAACCAATAATAAATCATAATTATGTAACATTAACTGATTTAGTATTTCAGGAAAAACAATATCATGGAAATAGAAATTTAAAAATTATGGTCGGGTGAATTTTTATATGTTTTTGAAATATATGTTTTTTAATTAATTGTTAAAATACAGAATTTTAGTTCAAAACAATTTTTATGTAATTTATTTATAATGATAAGTTATAATTAATTATAATTGGTTTTAAAGGATATATTAATGATATTTTTATAAATTAAAATAGTTTATGTATTTGAAATAATTTTTACATTGAAATTAATTATGAAGTCATAGAAAAATTTTAGACGGATTGACATAAAAACCATCATTGTCATCCTATTTATGTGATTTAATTAAAATCCATTTATCTTACTTCAATTATTAGATTATTTAATAATGGATTCCATATTTATAATTAGAAACATTAATAAGGTTTAATAAGGAAACCAATTTTTAATATAAATTTTACTGAATGTTATTAAAAATAATTAAAATTATTAAGGAAAAAAATATACTTAGTAAAAGAATAAACCTTTATGTTAGGGACCCAAATGACCTATCTAATAGACCAAAAACAAATTTTCTACTATAAATAGTCCCTTAGTATTAAATTATTTAGTTTTGTGGGATTTTGATTACATTTTCTTGGTAAAAACATGGTGACTCCTAACATGTTTTCCAAATACCATGTGAGTTTTTTCCTCGACTATTAATGAACACCACTTCTCCCCATTAATCATGCCTCTCAACCCAATAATGATAATCCAGGTTCCCCCAAACAAGAATACACCAAATATAAGTAGATATTAAGTGTAAAACAATCACAGGTCATTCACACATTATCTTGGAAAATCAAAACCAATGACATTGATATTAAACTCAATGAAATGAGATCGAGTTATGATTTCCCATACAAGTTCGTCAAAATGAAGAAAGAATTTATCAATGAGAATATTATGTGTAGAAATAGTATATCCTCATAAAGGTTTTTGGAAATTACAGCATAGAGATTCGACAAATAATCATGGCATAATAAAATCAAGAATTAGAGGTTTAACCCAATGAATTGAAAGTCGGTTAAGAAGTTCCCTTACAGAAATCTGACAGCCTAATGACGTCACATTAAAATTCATAAAATGAGTTGATGAGATAGAAAATTGTATCTCATCACATGGACATAAAATTTACATCAATAAGTAGATATAATAACATATCTCAATATAATACTATGTGAATTAAAAGACATAACAAAAGAAGTCTTTTAAAAAGAGTAGGGTGAATGGTTCCCTTACCGACATGGGTAACTTTTGAAACATACACCCCATGGAAGAAGGGTCATACAATGAAGATGTAAATACCCATAATTGAAATTATACTACACAAAGAGTATAACAATGGGCAGTACATAAACCACTCAAAGGAAATGGTGGCAAACGTAGCATAAATGTCACGGGAATAAAAGTGATATGAAAAATCACATACAAAAATTCAGCAGCCTAACGACGCCACTTAAAAATTCTAAAAAAATGAATTGATGAAAGCAAGAGGGGGTATCTAATAATATAAAAATACAAATTACAGTACAGTGAATATAAAATAACATCCTCCAACATAAGAACATGGAGCATAAATGAAATGACATAAAAGAGGGTACTTGAAAAGAGAACGAGAGGTTGGATCCCTTACCTCAAGTTCGACTTGTCTTGCTCGTTTCTTTATATTCGGGAATAATAAACATTGATCAATTTATAATTTCCTAAGGACCTTGTTTAAATATTATTATTCAGTTCATATCACATATTATAATGTTATTATAATTTTTTTTTATTATTAGTTCATATCAGACATTTTTGCCGATGTTTGGTACATGAGTCAAAAATAAACTTGTTTGAAAATGATTTCCCATGTAATTATAAATAAATAAATTACAGAATATTATTAATGATTAAAATATAATATATATCCATTAAATATTAATTTCATACTATTCCATAACATTTGGAGATAAATAATGAAAAGCACCGTTCATGGAGACGATAGGCCGTACGTACGCATGAAAGCTACTTTCATTTTTTTGTCATATTAAATGAAATTAAAACTAAATGAGATATATATATATATATATTATAATTCCAGTATAATATATATATTATATAGGTCACATATTTTCATTAATTTCATTCTTTATACATTTCATGTACGGCATGAATGAGTCAGATCACTTGAGGGGGCGGTAGTCCACACTTCCTCATACGAAATTACCACATTTTCCCAACATGAAAAGAATAATGGTATGTTTTAAATATAAAATAAATAATCATTTAGAAAACATAAATACAATATATATCATATATAAAATATAGTGAAATCATAATGGACACCTTTAATGGTGTTAATAGAATATTGAACAATCATCGTTTCGTGAGGCAGTAATTCACCATCCACAGAAACAATATGTTCTTTAACCATTAGACGAAGGTGTGTGTTGGTGTAGGCCTAATAATTCTCATAACAAAATCCTAGTTTATTTAATATACTGTTGTTGTTACAAAAGAAAGGAATAAAAAGAGTTTAGGGGGTTGGAGAAAAAAATAAAACAAAAGAACACTAGAGAAAACATTACCTTTAAATCATGTAACACTTTTTGATTTGAGCTCAAAGGATTCCTTGGAAAGTCCTCTTCCCAAAGGGAGGTTTCTAGGAGTAAGAGAGGGATGTGGAGAGATAATATGGGCTGGGTTTGGCCGAGCCAAAGGCATGATTGGAATGGGTAAGGTTTTAGAGGTGGGGGCCTTTTATAAGAGGATAAGAGGGGCACTCTTGGAAAGTCTTGAAAAGTAATATTATTATAAAATGATTTTCAGATATTAAAGATCCCAAAATTATATATTTCTAGGATAAGGTGATAGTAGTTCTAAATACACACATCCAATAGGTTTTTGACAAGTTCAGGTCTTAGATTTTACATTATCGTTTCATTTTATATAAATCGTTAAATAATGAGGTAATCGCTCCATCCTCATAGTGTCATAAATAATTTATTTTATTTAATATCTAAAAATTATAAAAAAATATCATGATTTATGAAATCTTTTTATCTTTATAATGAATATTTATAGTTAAAAATATGACTTGTATAACCCCATGTAAAAATTGTTTTAGTAAAACAACACATGTTCGTGACATTTTACTTTTAACATTAAATAAAAACGTATTAATGTCATTTTCCTACAAAAGTGTCTCCATGGGGTCCCCAAGTTGACCCATGGATTTTCTTGGTCGGCCATTACACATCCAATAAAGGTAGGATATGTTTCAAGGTCATTTCATATTATTAAAACATTATTTTTACCTTAAATTACACTAATTACCTCTAATCGCGATTAAAAACATAGAAGTTACTCTTCACCAAAAAATTATTTTAATCCCATTGAACCACATTTTACATCCTAATTACAACCACTTATGTCGTATTTTTGAAATTCAAATCACAAAAGTGGTAATTTTTCATTTAAAATAAAAATCAGTTTTTAAACCACCACTTAGTGGTTTCACTATTTATCAGAAATTGAAGTTTTTCAGAAAAATACCAAAAATTCACCGTAAGATATATTTGATATTCCGAATTCAAAAATGATGTATATTTTAAAAAATTCAAAGCATATAATTTTCATTGATTAATTTAATAATTAATTCCCGCTGCCAAAACAAAGAGCATGTTTTAAAGAAACAATATCTATTAAAAGATTGACAATAGTTTAAGACCAATTTAAAAGTAAAATTAATTCCAATGACCACTATTGAATTAAATGGTAAAAATATATTCTAATTTAAATTTAAATCCAATTCCAAAGATGATCTAATCATATAAATAAATTAGATTGAAAATAGTTTTTGAAATTTAATACAACATTTTCAATATTCTTTAAAAAATCATCTTTATCCGAAAAATACCAAAAACTTACACAATGTAAATTTTGAGGTCCCAATTCAAAAAAAGAATTTTATTTCATCAAATATAACACATAAAATTGTCAAAAATTGGATTTAAAACAGGTTCTCCATTAAAAGTCGGTTAATCACCCTTTTAAATAATATTAGAATATTTACACTTATAATTGGATTCCTTCGTATTTTTAATCCTCTAACATTTATTGTAAAAAGTAAAAATATTTGACAAAAATATATATTCATTTTTTAGTTATTTATGTTCATTCCCTTCATTACAACGACTAGGTGTTGACTACCATTTAAAATAAAATTATTTTATTATTAGATTGCAACGTAAGATTTCAAAGGAACTTGTTGTTGCGTATAGGGTAAGCCATAGAGCATAGCATTACCTTAAAATTAATATTAACATTTTATTCACAAATAGGGATAAATATAAAATTTTCATATTCTTTATTTACCTGGGGTGTTACAATCAATCATGTAACACCCCAAAATTCTAAAGTAATAACCTCGTATTCGATAATGAGTATGACATGCAACACCAAGTAGGTAACATAATATAATATTTAGAAGCATTATAATATATTTTCTATTTAAAATCAATTATTCATATTTCAATTTATTAAACACCAATTTATTTTTCTTAAATGCAAAGAGAGACCTTCTTTGATGGCTTGCGTTACACATCAAACCATGATTTACCAATGAATAAAATATTAATAAAATATTATTAATTAATATAATATGATATAACCATGATTTTGTTTAAGAATTTATGAATATTTTAAACATAATTATTAAAATTTATGGTATATATAAATATAAAATTTATTCATTGGTTACCGACTAATGACACACGAATATTATAACCAATGGGACATAAAAAAATATTTTTATATTTATGCTTGCAAATGAATTTTTTCATAGTAATAAATAATTAATTTTTATTAATTAGTATTTTAATGAAATAAATTTTTATATCTTCAATAAAATATTTTTTATTAATCCATTATGTTTGGTAACAATAAAATAATATAAAACTTAATTTTACACATCAATCATATATTTTTATAAAGTTAATTTAAGTCCCATTTAATAGAGAACCAATAAAAAATCATAATTATGTAACATTAATTGGTTTTATATTTCAGGAAAAACAATAGAATTGAAATAGAAATTTAAAAATTATGGTAGGGTGAATTTTTATATGTTTTTTAAATATATGTTTTTTAATGAATGGTTAAAATACAGAATTTTAGTTCAAAACAATTTTTTATGTAATTTTTTTATAAAGATAAGTTATAATTATAATTGTATTTAAAGGTTATATTAATGATATATTTATAAATTAACATAGTTTATGTATTTGAAATAATTTTTACATTGAAATTAATTATGAAGTCATAGAAAACTTTTAGATGGATTGGAATAAAAACCATCATTGTCATCCTATTTATGGGATATAATTAAAATCAATTAATGTTACTTCAATTATTTGAATATTTAATAATTTATTCCATATTTATAATTACAAACATTTATAAGCTTTAATAAGGAATCCAATTTTTAATATAAATTTTACTGAAAGTTATTAAAAATAATTAAAATTACTAACGAAAAAATAATCTTAGTAAAAGAATAAACCTGTATCTTAAGGACCCAAATGACCTATATAATATACCAAAAACAATTTTACTACCATAAATCATCCCTTAGTCTTAAATTATTTAGTATGGTTGGATTTTGATTACATTTTGTTGGTAAATACATAGTGACTCCTAACATGTTTTCCAAATACCATGTGAGTTTTTCCTCCACTATTAAAGAACACCACTTCTCCCCATTAATCATGCCTCTCAAACCAATTATGATAATCTATGTTACCCCATGTTTAATTACACACATCCATAACCTCTACATTAGAGCATTCTTTTAGGAAAAAAACTTCAATGAATTCTTATTTTTAAAAACTAAAAGAAGATACCCGCTTTTTAATGAAACACTTACCAACAATCATTTTTTATTCATTTACATTTCAACCACCAAAAATATTATTTATCCCTTCACCATATAGAACCAAAATTATTGTCCATATACTATGATTTTATTGTATTATGGTTTTAATATACAACTACACACACTTCATTCTAATAGGTAAAGAACACATTATTTCTGGGTATGATAAACTATTGTCTCACGAAATGATGATAGTTCATTTGTTCCGTTACCACTTATCATGGTGGAAATTATGATGGAAAATTTATTTATATAGAATATATATGTTATATATTATGTTTTTATACTTATTTAATAATTTTAAAGAACATACCTTTAATAAAGTTCATTTTTCATTAATGGGATAACATCAATTTAGGATGTGTGGACTACCACCCCCTTAAAGTGATGTAATTCTTTCACACAATACATGGAATGTATAAAAGATTAATTTAATTTAAACTAAGATAAATACAAAAAATATATATTATTTCAAATAATATATGATCTTTATATATATATATATATTCATTATTCATTATCTTTATTACACTTTCACACTCCAAAAAAGTGATAACAGATTTCGTGGACATCTGGATAATCGCCTCCTCAAAATGATGTAATTCCATTTTCATGAAATTAATTCTATATATTAGTATTTATGAAATAAAAATATATTATTTACTATATAGTGATATTTAATTAAATATATGGTGTTACTTACCTTCATTACATATGGATCATTGAAAAATAACAATATTACTCATGCACACGTACTGATTGTTATCTCCATAATTGTAACATTGATTTATTTCACATAACCTAATGTATGTTTTGTTTTCTAGAAGTATAGTTGATGTAAAAATATGATTGGTATGAATTTATTATTACTATTTAGAAGTTATATAATGAATTATTTGAACATATTTTACCAACCCACATTGTTTTTGTCACATTAACTAATCATAGTATAAACACCCATTATAAACAGAATTATTTATGTTGTTGTATACAACATAATAAAAAGTGAAATAAATGTAATGATAAACATGAAATTCTATCATGAATATAAATAATTTACATATGTTTATTATACATGATGTTAATATAAATTCTCCCAAAAGGAAAAAGAAGGTAAGGGATTTCGTATCAATTTAAATTCCCTTGATATTATTTGTTGTTATGCACCTTGTTTCTTTTATATTGTGTTTATACTTCACCTTTACATGATATATATTGAATCTCCTAACTCTCATGATATTATATCATTCATTTATTTTTTTCCCTTCAGGGAGGATTAATGTTTAAAATTTTTCTATGTTTTATGGGACACTTTTTAATTTGTAAAGATTATTTTCCATAAGAATAATTTTAATAATATTTTATATCTAGTATAGGAAATTATATGACCAATTTCCATTAAAAAAATCATTTTTATATCTTCTAGTTTTTCTTTAACTTAATAAAGTGTTATTATCAATTTTCTATTGTATTATAGTCAATGTGTTTTAGAAAATGTTTTTTATAAAACTAGACATTATTCCTCTCATTAGATAGAGAACATGTATTTTTCTGAAGACCAGGTTTTATTAACGTGTTTTCAAAAATGTTTTTAAAATCACAAGGTAATGAAATTGTTTCCCATTTTTTCATTAACAATTGTTTCAATAGAATCATATGTTCCCTTATTCATAAATTATTTTTTCTTAATTCTTTACCATGAAAAGGGAAATTTATTTTTACCATATACGTCATGTATGGATTTACCTAAAATCATTCCATATATGATTCTATTTAATGATTCAATAGTTAGTTTTCAAAGAAATTTTTTTATAAATGATTTAAAAAAATTATTTTCAAATGGTTTCTCAAAAAAAGTATAATTACCTCCAAAAAGTTTTATAGTACATTTTTATGATATTTCCATTAATAAATGACAAAACCCTTTATTTTAATCCACTTGGTGTATGTTGTATTGATACCATCATAATCCTTCATCTTTATGGTTTTTAATTTTTTGGGTCATTTGTAATATTTATATTCATGTCATTGATTATTTTTTGAAATACACTTGCAATATTGAATGTCTTATAATCATTAAATTTCCCAAAACTATTCATAACATTTATTAGGGATATTACAATTTCCTAAACTGTATACCATTTTACATACAATGTCTACCTCAATAATTATTGGATTATTTATGGAAAAATTTATAATTTTAAATTATGTATTCTATCTGAATATTTCATAATTCATTTCATATATATTGTTTTGATATAATATGACGTGGTTAGGGACAATTTAAGATATCACCTCGATACATTGGTAGTCTCATTAGACGATTCACTTGGATTTACGCCTTATATGGGTTATTACATGATATGTTGTGATCCCTCTTGTGACTTTTCTTGGAGGTAAAGGTACCATATACCTAGGAAATATGAAATCCAATTAGCTTGAATTTACCTCATTTACATTCAATGATTATTTATACATGTTTTTTTGCATCTACATATCTTTTAATACATTTCATTTCAGTTCATTGACTAATTAACATTATTTTAGACTCTTACCTTTCAATAATGATTTTTCCTTAACTATTTTTTTCAATTATATGAGATTATATTTATTTCAAGGCCATAAAATCCTTCTCTTTTTTAGACTACATGGTATGTGTGTTCAGTTATTTTCCATGCTATAATTATTACTCTCATTGATTCATTGTAAATTCTTTTATATTTTCACATACTTAGAATATCATGTCCAACTTATTATCTATCATTCCACATGAATCCAATAAGAATACTATGAATGATAGGAAGTTATTTTAAATATTTACTGTATTTATCATCAATGTTACATATTTTGAAAAAACAATTATACTACAATTAGTGTATTAATTTATAAAACAAGTCTCATTTGTTTATCTAGCATACCATTACCAATAAACTCTCGGTACTTCATCACTTTATTCCTTGCAATCATGCCAATGTAATTGATTATAGACCATAACTCTGGGGTATCTGGGGTTGTGTCGCTACATTTGGAATCTAATAAACTCAATAGCATCTTTGGGCACTATATTATTAAAAACACATGATTGAGAAAATAACCCTAAGATAAAAATTGTGGATAACTATAAAATAACACATTTTATGATTGGTAAGGTAGGGATTATGTGGGTTTTCCATCATCAAATATTTCTCTTGATACTACTAGTAGAAAACATTCTAGAAAAGATTTACCTAGTAGTAATAACTCTGACATGGTGTTCCATGCATGACACGAGGCTACCCAGAACTTGGAAAAAGTCTTTACTTTGTACCAAGTTTGACACATCTAGGGTATATTCATAATAAAATAAAAAATTTCATTAAAAACAACAATGATGGATATTATAAAATAATATCATATGTTAATATTTTGGTGATTTATATTAAATATAAGGTGTCATGATTTGGAAACACTTGAAATGCTATTATGGATAAACATTATACCCAGGAAGGAAATATTTTAAAATAAAAAAGGTATAATATTTTTTTATTATTGTTGTATTGAAAACTAATTTTAAATTTATATTTAGTGATTAACCTTATTTGAATGTTCTCCATCATATTTTGTTTTTGAAATTATATTAATTTGGTTTTTGAAAAGGGAAAATGTAAAATGGGTGACAACCATCCAAATCCAGTAATGCCTTATGCCTTGAGGCCACCACCAAAGGATGATAGGGGTTTCACACCAACTGCTGACCTACCCAAAATCCTAGTCAATTATTCATTTTCCAATTAAATTAATTTGATGAATAAATGTTAATTATGAACCATTAGTATCAATTTTATGGATTAGAGATTAATTTAAAACCATTTTGGTTTTTGAAAGATATTTTATGGAAAATATTCATACTTGTCACACTTTTATGTGCGTCAATATCATTTATAAGTGTATTTTTTTTCAATCATCAATATTAGTTTTTGAATAAATTACAATTTCATCAAAGAGTAACCAATATTATGTAATTATCATATGAAATATGAACATTTCAATTTTTTATATTTCCTTACATAAAAAGGAAGTAAATTATTTCTTCAATATTATGAAAAGAATCTCAAATCAAATATATTTTCAGGGTACTTTATTTATTTTTAACCGATGTATTCTAAGTCAGTAGAGAATATATATTTGAATCCCTCAACATTATATTGATCATGGACTTGTTTTTTATTGATGACATCAATCAATCCCTGTAAATATTTACACTTTTCGTCTTATTACATATCTCAACTTTCGAATAATTGTCTCTTACATAGAGACCTAGTTACATATCAGTCCATGTAAACATTTCACTTATCAATTTCTATTTTGTAGAGGATTTTTTACAAACCCTTCATACAATGGGGTATTTAAATGTAAGAAATATAAAAAAATTATTACCAATATCATGGCTAAAGTTTGAGGATATACTTTAATTGAGGTGTGGGGAATGTAGCACCCCAAAATTCTAATGTAATAACCCTATATTCGAAAGCATGTATGAAACACACACCATGTGCGTAATGAAATTCAATATCCATATACATTACAATATATTTAAATTTTAATATAGATTCTATATGTTTTTATTCATAAGAATATGGGTTAAAATGAGTTACACATAATAGATACATTCTTCGATGTCTTGCGTTATAAGAAAGACCATATTTTACTGGGAAATAATATATGATTAAAATATAATAATTTAATATAGTATGATAAAACCTAGTCTTTATATTAGCTATAATGAATAGTGTTAACTAATTTCTGAAAATTATAGTTTCAAATAAATATGTAATTAATTCATTTCGTACCAATTATAGAAAAAGGAAAATAAGAACCGATGGGATATAAAATAAATGTAATTATATTTATGCTTCCAAATGTGTTTTATCCAAATAAAAATAACTAATTACATAGAGGTAATGATATTAAAAAAATTGATATGTTACATAATCAATAATTTTTTTTTTGATATTCACCCATTAGTTTTTATGGGAATAAGATAAGAGAAAACTCAATTTGACACATAAAATCCTATATTTTTATAATGGAGAATTTACCACCTTTTAATAGAAACCCAATCTTAAATCCCAATTTTGACACATTAATGGATTAAATAATTCAAGATAAACTATTTAATTTAAATATAGACATAAAAATTATGTTTGGGTGAATTTTTGACTAGTTATGAAAAAGTATAATGAATATATAAAAATACTAAATTTTAGTTCATGAAAACTGATTCTTCAAAATTAACTGTAAAGTTAAATTATAATTTCAATAGAATTTAATATTTAAGCAGAATATATTTCAATAAATTAGTATATTTTGTTTAACTAGTTTTAAATTATATTTGAAATTGTATATAAAAATATAGAAAACATTCCGTTGTTTTTACATTAATACCCAGCATTATCATCCCGCTGACATAATTAAATTTAAATCAATTTATGCCACTTATATAAATTGGATTTTTAAAATTAAATTCCATTTTTGGAATCATAATTACATATAAATTATAATTATATAATAATATTTTATAAAAAATATTAATGAAATTGATTAAAATGAATTAAAATTAATAAGGTGGTGTTGAGATTAGTAAAAGACCAAGTCATTATATTATTGGGCCAAATGACAGAAACACTTTTAAAAACCCCATTGGATGACTAAAATGAGTCTACGAACCATAAATTAATTATTTTGGTTAGTTTTTTTGATTATTTAGCCAAAAAATTTGGTAATACTAAAATATTTTCAAAATATATATGACTTCATTTCCTCCAATATAAAAGACAACTACTTCTCTTCATCACTCACACTGTAAAAAACACTTCTTCTATGATACAATCTGACCAATAAACTTCCCAAAATACATACATTAGACCTTTAATCCTTCCATTTGTAATTAATCATTCCAAGGAATCCATTCGGTATAAACCAAATGGAGTTACATGATTTTTAAGGTAATTCATTCAAAAGATATCTCTTTTTTAATTTAATTTTACACCACATAAAATATTCTTTTATAATGTTAATATAATAATACCCATATCCAAAATATAATTATTTTTTGTAAAATTATGGGTTATACCTACACATACACACACTTAAATTTAATTTGTAACGTATATTAATTTTTTTCGCACGACAAATTACATCCACAAGAAGCAAGGATTGTTCATGTTTCCTTTACTACCTCTCAAGGTGTCCATTATGATGATATATATATATGTGTGATGTATATTATATTTATTATATCTATATGTAAATACCTATAAAAATCAAGGGAAATTTTTTTTTCTTATTTTTCATTGGAATTTTTCAGGAACGCAGTTTCTTACGGCACCTGAATCCGAGGCCCGGTGCGCCCGGAATAATTTTCCGAAGTTTAGCTCAGGTAAATTCTATGAACGAACGAGTGGGATTGCATAACTTTTGAACCAATGATCGTAATTGAAATCTGAGGGCACCGATTAAACCGCAGTGTCGGTAATTGCTTAGGAACACCTTTTCTGGAGTTGTGTTTTCTCGGGTGAGGTTATTAAAATATTGGGTTAAGTAAAGAATAAAATAAAATGGTGAAACCAATTTTATTTTTGTTTAATGTAGTTTAACCTAAGCTACGTGGTTGGAGTGGGACCCATTGATGTTCAAAACTTCCCCTGAGAGGATTTAATGTGACTAGGGGCCTACATGAGCCCCCACCTTTTCATTTCTCCTTAAGTCCTTTTAAAACCTCTTTGTCATTAATGTTTCCAACTTATCAATTCAATAAATTTTGACAAGTTAAGAGAATTAAATTCAAATGTTTGAATTTCAAAATGTTTGGCATGAGAAATAAAATAAGGAAAAGCCTTATTTTATATAGTTGGAGTTTTGTTGTGCAAGGAGGTTTTGGAGAGGATTTTCTCTAACTCTTGAAGAACAACTTCTTCCTCATAGAAGAATGCAAGGAACGATGAGCCTTCGATGAAGAACGATGAGCCTTTGACGAAGAACTTCGTCATCGCAAAGGGAAGTTCATCGTACAATCTTCTTCCCTCTCCACAGTTGGTGAGAGACACCATCCATAGAGATCGACGACGTGATGCCATGTACCGTGATGCTGGCGATTATCTTCTCCGCGACGCCGACGATCCTCCTTCCACGACGCCGTCTTTCGCTACGTCCCTTCCCCGCGACGAACCTTTGTTCAACAATGCTTGAGGTAGGAGTTAATTACTTTTTGTTTGTAAAATAACCATTGTCGTTCTTCGTTTATCTTTGGGCCGCTTGATATCAACATAACAGGAGGAGGTTGAACCGCACGTACACGAACAACTCTCCACCTCCTTTTGTTTTTGTGTTGATGCGGTTTGAAAGAAGGTGGTGTTGTGCAACGGCTCCTCACGGAATCATGGAGAAATGCGGCAAGGATGTGTGGTGTCGTCGCGCCGCGCTGTTGAGGTCGAACAAAGTTGTGGCGCCATTGCGCCGCACCAGAGAACCTCGAAGATGCCATGGACAGAGCGGGGATGTGGCGGAGGGGTGCAGCGCTGTCGCGCCGCACAGATCCGACAAGGTCGCGGCCTATGGCCACAGTGGTGCGGGGAGCGGCGGCCGGAATCGCCGGCCACAGGAGCACGGATGGCGGGACCTGCTGGGGGATCCCGTGATGACTCTCCGACCGGCCATGCCAACCGGTTACCATCATGTCTAGGGGTTGTAACCCCGGGCTGGACAAAGGAGCATCGCCCCACGTGGGGGCCGCTGTTCATAAATCAGGGGGGCAGCGCCCCCCCCCCCCCCCCCCCCCACCCTGTTCCGATCAGCTCGGCCAGCCGAGCTGGCCACGAGGGCTACCCGAGCGCGCCAATCTACCAGCCGCCCAGGCTGCGCTGCACCCAAATGGGCCGGAGCCGGACTCAGGTCGGGTCGACCCTGTTCAGGCCAACCCAGGGGGTCTCGGGCCAGGTTAGTCCGGGCCCAAAACTCCCATTTTCAGACCTCTTTCGGTCCTTTTCCCATAACATGGGTTACATAACTCTGATTGACGCACCGTCAGTTGAAGTGGGATCTTTGGATCTAGATGGTCGTTTCAGTATATTACACTCAAGGGTTCGGAGAACTTTGGGTTTGGTAGGGTTGGATCGAACCCGAAAACAATCGGGCCCTCGGTGCGGAAACACTTATAACATAAGCTCCAGACGTCTGAATGACATGCCGTCGACTTTGTTGGATTACACATAGTGATATGGACCTTTAGGATTACTCCACTCGAGGTTTGGACATAGATGGAGTATGGCGGGGTTTGTTTTGACTTAAAAACTAACTGGGCCCCCGTATCGAAAAAGCCAATAACTCTCAGATCGGGCGTTTCATTGAAGCGTCGTCTGTCACATTGAGTTCCTTTTGATGTTACGGAACTTTTGGATACTTCAACACCAGACTTCGTGTCAGTTGATGTATCAGCCCTCAGCTCGTGGAGCAGACCCTCCCCGAACGAGCCTGCTATGTGTGGGAAACCTTGAGGTGGTTGCGACTACGATGACGATGAAGACTGTATGGGAATCCTCCGTGGGTTCGACTGCGACGACTACAGCACTCAGCGATCTTCTGTGGATCTTTTCTTACAGATCATGTGTTGATAAGATCCACTGAGTGTCAGCACTCAGCGGTCCTATGTGGGACAGTGCATTCCAATCCTATGTGGGTCAGATCTTCTGTGGGTCATTGAGGGGTTTAGTACCTATCGATCCTGTGTGGGTCATTTCGGGGGTTAGTACCTATTGATCAGGTGTGGGTCCGACGGCTTAGATGAATCAGTGTCTACATCTGATCATCTCTATTGACATAAGAAGAAGTATACCTATGTGAGATGAGTCTTGACTTCCAATCATATCTTTGATAAGATTGACTTGATATCCTAGGTGGATTGCGTTATGTTTTCTTGTGTGGACTGGGTTATACTAGGGCACATATGTTGGAGCCGAACTAGAATTGATGAATTAGGTATATGTATTGGAATATACCTAAATAGTGTTGGATGTTACTTCGTGATTGTATCTTTCCTTTGTGGATTATCCTTTGGGGATTCTGGGAGAACTTCGGGGGTATCTGGGTCCCTACTGAGTAGAGTATACCCACCCCTGCAGGGGCAATGCCCACACTACGTTGTGTTGGATGCAGACGACGGACAACGTTGATCGCGGTTGAGGCTTGTGGAACGAGACGGTACTGGGAGGTGGACCACAGGGCGGGACGTACATGGAGCGGATGGCTGGACTCGTAGAGACGTGAAGACTATCTGTACCCACCCTTCAGGTGGGACTTCCAGTGGACGGGTCAACATTGTTCCTTCACTATTCAGTTGATGTACTTTCATTTCTAGTTGTACTTTACTTTAGTTTGGGTTTGTATTATGGCCTTCTTACTTTTCCTCACTTACTATTGTACCCAGTTTTACTTAGTGTTTTCTTCTGCTTGCTTAATCTGTGTGTTTGTTTACTCTATAAAGGCAATGCCTTCCCTTTTTATTGGGAATTACGCCTTGGACATAGTCACCAGCCCATGGCCTATGGAAGGCGGGCTTGGGGAAGTCACGGCACGGGCCCCAAAGACGGTTCGTGAAAAATTGGTTTCAGAGGAGTTTAGTTCTACCGCAGAACTCTGGACTCTGATATTTTTCTATGTGAAGCAATAGCGTTAAGAGTATTGAGTGGGGTTATCAGTCAAGTGAGTCCAGTGTTGGTGCGGATGCCGACGTATCCGTACACAAGGACCCTGACTTCTGATTTCTGACTTAGTGCACGAAAACATTGATTTCATGTGTGTTTCATGTTTTCTTTGTGATTACTTTGTGTTAGCTCACCAGGTATACTGTATTAACCATGGTGCACCTGTTTCTTTTCAGGATGGCCCCAAGATGGAAGCCAGCAAGGGTTCATAGTTTTGTACGTGACGACAGCCCACAGAGCTACGAGGCATCGGTGCAGGGCCCTATTACTGCGGAGGAACCTATGGTACCACTTCCCGCCGAGCCACCGATGCTACCAGCCCCAGACGCTGAGAGTGCACATCACCTTGGTGCACTTCACGAGTTTCAGCATCAGAGACTTCCCAGGTTACGTGGGGAGACAGACCCTTAGGCATCTGAGTATTGGCTGGAGCAGTTGTGCGAGTTTTCAGGGTAGTGGGGACACCAGCTAACCTCATGGTGATCCTCTCAGCGAGCCTCCTGCACGCGGAAGTAGGCAGATAGTGGAGCTCGATGCACCAGGTGTAGGACAAGGCATCACTCCATTGGACGGACTTTGAGAGCCTATTCTGCTTGGAGATCATCTCAGCCACCCTCCGTGCGGTGGGCATCCACGAGCTTCTACAGCTGCGGAAGAGCAGCATGACGATCGCCCAGTACTCGATGATATTTACCTATCTCTCACGCTATTCGACAGACACAGTACAGGACCCATTCTTCTGGGCTCGGAACTTCGAGCAGGGACTGAGGCATGAGATCAGAACATCGTTGATCTCCCTTAGCATTCCGACACAGGCATGGGTACTGGAGCGAGCGTTCTCATTGAGAGCTTTCTTGCTGAGCCTAAATCAGCAGTGAGACATACCGTGGGGCGGCACGTAGTAGAGACATCTGCAGATGGCAGTCGACGGATGACACATGGGTCCAGGTTGACCAGACCCACAGGCGGACGACCTCAGGACACTGTCTTAGAGGTGCGGGGAACACAGCACATAACCAGTCTTACGAGAGGCAGACAGTGCTACGCATGCAGAGGGCAAGGCCACATGTCTCGTGACTGTCCGGCCCTCTGTGTCGAGGAGCAGCAGACGATTGAGGGACCACCCAGGATGAGGCAGAGGGTCGACCTTGGGGGTCTGTAGGGAGGAGTCGGACAAGGCAGAGGAGCTGTCCGAGCAGTAGGTGGTGGGTGATGCTTTGAGGCTCTACCACCACCACCACCAGGAGGTCCACCTAGACCACAGGGAGCTGGTGGGAAAAGACAGACACATCTTCAGGCAGCGGATGCCTACAACCATGACATGCCCGAGATGATTCTAGGTACTATCTATGTCTACTCTACCCTTGCTGCAGTTCCTAGAGACACATGAGCGATTCATTCATTCATTGCTGCTGCCCTTGTTTGGATCTTGGAGACTCCGATGGAGCCGTTGGCTCGATCCTTACGGCTAGAGACTTATACGGGAGATGACTCGACGATTATGCCCTGGTTCTTGTAGTGTGATCTTACTCTAGGAGGCGAGAGTTTCGGTTGGGATATTTTTGTAGCGGCGTCAAGGCCTTACGACGTCATCTTGGTCATGGATTGGTTATCGATAGTCCATGCTCAGATTGACTGCTTTAGGCGCAATGTGTGATATGTTCACACTGATGGGAGAAGGTTCACCTTCACCGGCGATAAGGGAGTATTTGTAGCGCAGGATGGACTCACGTAGAGGTGAGGACTGCCCATCACTCCTTAATTTGCTAGCCTCATCCTAGGAGTAGTTGACGTGCAGAGTCCAAGCTTAACTGCAGTGGTGGATCAGTATGCAGACATTTTTTCCGACGACGTTCCAGGAATTCCTCCACATAAAGAGGTAGAATTTTATATTGACTAGTACCCTGGGACAACCCCGATATCCACCCCAGCATATTAGATGGCTCCCATCGAGCATTGAGAGCTACGGGTTCATCTGGAGGACTTGCAGGGCAAGGGATTCATCCGACCCAGTGTTTCACCCTGGGAATCCCCGATTTTGTTCGCCAAGAAGGTGGATGGGAGCTTGCGACTGTGTGTCGATTACCGTCACCTGATCCAGGTGACCGTGAGGAACAAGTATCTGTTACCGAGGATTAAGGACCTCTTAAATCAGCTCAAGGGAGCACGGTGGTTCTCGAAGGTAGACCTCAGTTCAGGCTATCATCAGCTCAGAGTTCGGGACGAAGACGTGCAGAAGACGACCGTCAGATGTTGGTATGGCCACTATGAGTTCTTTGTTATGCCATTCGGTGTAACCAATGCTCCATAAGTATTCATGGGACTCATGAACATGATCATTCATCCTTACCTCGATCGATTTTTCGAGGTCTTTATCGACGACATATTGATATACTTGACGACTGAGGAGGGGCACACCTACCACATGCGGGTTGTATTGGAAACACTCCGAGAGCACCATATTTATGGTAAGATCTCAATGTGTCAGTTCTGGATACGTGAGGTCCACTTCTTGGGACACGTCATCTTTGAGGTGGGAGTTTCGGTGGATCCTGCGAAGATCAAGGCAGTGCTAGCTTGGGAGCCACCCAAGAGCGTGACTGAGGTGTGGAGTTTCTTGTGACTAGCTCGGTACTACAGAAGATTTGTTCACAACTTCTCTAAAGTCACGGAACAACTTTAATCTTTGACGAAGAAGGAAAAACCTTTCGTGTGGTCAGACAGATGTCAGCAGGGCTTCGAGGAGCTGAGACAGAGATTGACCAGCACACCTATCTTGAGGCTACCGGAGGAGGGAATAGGGTACGTAGTCTACTGCGATGCATCAGGGACCAGACTCTGATGTTTACTGATGCAGGAGCGGGCAGTGATCTCCTATGGATCACGTCAGTTGAGGTTGCATGTATAGAAATACACTACCCATGACCTGTAGTTATCATCAGTGGTCTTTGTTCTGAAGGTGTGGCGACACTATCTGATGGGCGAGCGCTTTATAGTCCATTCTGACCGCCGGAGTCTCGGGTACATATTCTCACAGAAGGACCTGAACTTGAGACTACGGTGATGGCTCGAGTGCCTCCAGGACTATGAATTTGAGATAGTCTATACTCCTATAAAGGGGAATGTGGTAGTCGATGCTCTCAGTAGGAGGACGGGCATTCAACTACTTGTGGAGGCGACAGAGCAGCTAGCCTCTTTGTAGATATCCTTCATAGATAGTGATGGAGCAGCCTTTATGCAGTCACTCACAGTCATTCCTCCACTACTATAGTGGGTCAGAGAGGCACAATGTGGGGATGTTGATTGTGAGACACGGAGTGCGCATGTAACGCCCCGACCCCAGTTACCCAGAGTCGGTGCATTATTACATAACATTGGCATGATCGCAAGAAAGATCAAATCTCGAAAGACCGATTGGTTTAGTATCCTTGGAAACACTAGATATATTCATAAGTTTTACATTACATCATAAAATGAAAAACTACTACAACAACATAATGTTTCCACAGTCCACACTATAATCCCCTCATAATATCCCTGCAGGTCATTCATAACTTACATCTTCACATCCTGGGAAAAATAAAACATAGAAAAGGGGTGAGCTCAAATGCCCAGTAAGGATAAAAATATAGCGGAACATTCAAAAATAAGCATAAACATTTAAGGCAATGAATTACTAAAACAAAAGCCTTTTAAACTTGAACTTCAACATAGTATGGAAAAAGTAAAATGAAATAATGCCATTTACTATTCACATGGATATTCTACTAATCGAATAATCACATGCAATATCAATAACCACTTTCATAATGTTGGAATTCATAATGCCAGACTATCATAACCATATAGCCAAGGCCGCGTGCCAAGACTACAAATAAGATTTTGCCAAGGCCTTGTGCCAAGACACTAGTTTGTCTCATGAGACCTACCGATGCATCGAGGAGCTATAATGGGCTCCACCCGTCACATATTAAGTCTAATTCATTCCCATATGAAAAGGTTTAAACATAACATAAACATTCGTATTAAAACTAGCATACGAAATGTCAATAATTTCACCATAAACTATGAATGGTATAAAAATAGCACATCCACAGTCAAACATATCACAAAACCTTCAATACAATATAGATGTTTTGTATCATAATAAATCAACTTCAAATAAGCGTAAAATCCATCAAAGGATGTTGACATAGATGAAATCAAAACACTTTTTAGAGAAATATCTCTTTCTATTTTTGAAATCATTTAAGAGCCATATAAAATAAAACATTTTCTTGAAAATGTTCTTATAAGCTTGTAAGGGAAGTTTTGACGATTTTATAACGGCGGAAAATAACCGCCCCCGCCATATAAGTTAAAAAAAACATTCTTATCTTAATTCTGTCGAAAAGGTTAAAAAGCACCTTGTTTGGAAAACGACGGAAAGATTCCCTTATAAACCTCTTATAAAAAGTCAAACAAGGGTATAAATGACTTTAACCCATATTATTTTAAATATTAAATTTTTTTTGAAATACATTTTGAAGAAACATGGACGTGGATGATAACGAGGTCCCAGTAGATAATTATGTATAAACAACCTCGGATAATGAAGAGATTGCGAAATAAATCCTTACCTTGTACTTTTCCTTTGTTGGGGTTGGTTAACCTCCTGTATAATGGTGAAATAATTATTATTAAATTATACAAGAATCATATACATTAATATGATATCATATATGATCTTTTAACATTGCTTTATTAATAATATCTTAGTATTATCGTCGTTTCGGGTGATACTCGATTCGTTCTTCTTAAAGGTTTGGTTACGTAAGACATGTTTGTAATGGATAGATTATATCTTATTAATAATCAGAATGATATTAACATTATTTTTAACCCTAAAATGAGAATAATACTTGAATGGATACGATGGAGAATGAATCTCATCGCGTTCGTGGAGACGGTAGTCCGTACGTACGCACGAACGCTACTTCCATTTAATTTTTATTTTAAAAGAATCGAATCCAAATGATACATAGGTATATTATTATTACAGTATAATATAATATTTTATATATGTTAATTAAGTTCATTAACACCATCCTTTATACGTTCCATGTGTGGTATGAACGAGTCATATCATTTTAAGGGGGCGGTAGTCCGCACTTCCTCAAATAAAATTATCGTATGTATATACAACATGAAACGAATAATGGTATGAAATAAAATGGAATTACAGAAGCTTATATATAAAAAATATATCATTAATATCATATTTAATTACAGTGCCATCATAATGGACACCATGAGAGGCGGTAAGATGTATTTGAACAATCATCGTTTCGTGAGGCGTTAGTTTGCAATCCACAGAAACATTATGTTCATCATCCATTAGATGGAGTTGTGTGTATGTGTAGTTTTAATCCTTCTTATAAAAACATCCTAGTATATTTTGGATACTGGTGTTGTTACAAAATAAAGGAAATAAAAAGATTTTGGGGGTTGGAGAAGCAAAATAAATGAAAATAATTTAAGAGAAATCGTTACCTTTAATTTAGGTAACTCACTTTGGTTGGAACCAAAGGACTTCTAGAAATGCTTTCTGCCTAAGGGGAAGTTTCAAGGAGGAGGAGAGGGATGTGGGGAGCTTATTTGGTCAGGGTTTGGACGAGCCAAGTGGCTTGAGAGGTGTGAGGAATGAGTAGAAGTGGTCTCCTTTTATAAGGGAGAGGAGGGGCTCTTTAGGAAAGAGTGAAAGTATTACTTTATAATATAATTATATTCGGTTTATAATGGTCCAAAAATCATTTAGGTCGAGGATAAGATGACTCATATTCTAAATAACATCAACCAATAAGAATTGGACAGGTTTTAGATAATATTTTAATCATTATAATCTTATTTATTTAAATGATTTATCAATGAGGTAAACATTGCATCCTTATTGTGTCACTAATAATTTAAATTATTTGATGTATAAAAATTATAAATAAAATATAATTATGTAGGAAATCTTTTTATCTTTCTAATAAATATTTATAATCGAAAATTAAACCTGTATAACCCTATGTAAAAATTGTTCTTCTAAAAGATGTAAGCTTATGCCATTTTTATTTTTATTTTATCTTTATTAATATAATGTGTCCCTACCACATACAAGTGGCTCCAAGGGGTCCCCAAATCGACCCAAGGATGCCCATGGTCGGGTATGTGTCCACCAATAAGGTTAGGACACGTTTTAGGGTAATTTTGTATTATTATAATATTATTTTCTAACCCTTATTTACCGGATTTACCCTTTAATCATGGTAAATAAAATATTTACCGCAGTAATTATTCAAAATGTGTAAAAATAAAAGTTACCTATTTACATAATTTGGACATCCTGATTCCAAATATTTAATCCATTTTTCCAAATTCAAAACACAGAAGTGGCAGAAATTAATTTAAAATTAATTCCCGTTGTTAAAATAAAAAAGCGTGTTTTTAAGAGATAATAACTATCAAAAGATTGACACTTGTTTATGTCTGATTTAATTGTGAATTTATGTCCAATGACAAACATTAAATTAAATGGTAAAAATATATTCTAAATATACTTTAAAACCACTCAAATTCATAATTTATCAATATTAATTATTTTGATTAAAAAAGTTGTTTTTAATTAAAATTTAGTAATTTTCACTATTCATCAAAATATAAAAGTTATCCGATAAGTACCAAAATTTCACCCTAGGCTAATTTCAATATTCCGAATCCAAAAATGAAGTCCATTTTGAAATATAAAATATATATGATTTCAAAAAGTAGGTATTACTATTCACAACGGCTAGTTTAATTAGTTGTGGTGTGTGTTAGAATTCGAGGTTGCGTACAACACACGCTATCGCATTATTCGAAGGGAAACGTACCGTGGAAGCTTGGGGTGTTACATTCTCCCCTCCTTCAAATAATTGCGTCCTCGCAATTTCTAGGGTATTACTGTATAAAAAGACTCGGGTGGTTCTTCATCATAAGTTCCTCGGGTTCCCACGTTGCCTCTTCCATCTTATGATTTCTCCACAAAACTTTTACCAGACGCGTTGTCCGGTTTCTCAGCACTTGTTCTCTCGTATCAAGAATCTTGACGGGCTCTTCGCAATAAGACAGATCGGGTTCCAGTTATAATTCTTCATACGTGAGTACATGCGTTGGGTCAGGCATGTATTTCCTCATCATAGATACGTGGAACACATCGTGAACTTTGGAGAGACTTGGCGGCATTGCCAATCGGTAAGCTACAGCCCCAATTCGTTCTAGAATTTCGAAGGGTTCGATGTACCTGGGACTCAATTTACCTTTCTTACCAAAACGTTTGACTCCCTTCCATGGAGATACCTTCAGGAAAACATGATCACCGACTTGAAATTCCAAATCCTTCCTTCGATTATCGGCATAGCTCTTCTTCCTACTTTGAGCTGCTTTGATGTGATTTTGGATTACATTCACCTTTTCCACCGTTTCCTCCACCAGTTCTTGGCCTACAAGTTTTCTTTCACCAACGTCATCCCAACAGGTTGGTGTACGACATCTCTTTCTGTATAACGCTTCATATGGTGCCATCTGAATACTCGAATGGAAGCTATTGTTATAGGAAAATTCTACCATTGGTAAATATTGATCCCACATACCCTGAAAGTCAAGTGAGCAAGATCTCAACATGTCTTCTAGGGTTTGAATAGTCCGTTCTGATTGTCCATCTGTCTGAGGGTGGTAAGCAGTGCTCAAATGAAGTTCAGTATCCAGGGATTTCTGAAGAATTTTCCAAAATCTTGAAGTAAAACGGGGATTACGATCAGAAACAATTGATAGGGGTACTCCATGAAGTCTCACAACTTCATTAATGTATAGTCTTGCTAGACGTTCCAGGGGTAGATCTTCTCTTATAGCAAGAAAATGTGCTGACTTGGTAAGACGATCAACAATAACCCATATTGCATCATTCCTTCTAGGAGTCTTTGGTAGCCCCATGACAAAGTCCATCGTAATATTGTCCCATTTCCACTCCGGTATGGGAAGAGGTTGCATGACTCCTCCAGGTTGTTGCCTTCCAGCTTTCACTTGTTGACAAACCATACATCTTGACACAAAATCAGCAATCTCTATCTTCATGTTGTCCCACCAAAAATGTTCCTTCAAATCTCTATACATTTTGGTGCTCCCAGGGTGTATAGAGAAATTGGAACTATGAGAATCATCCAGCAATTCCCTTTTTAGATCAGGTAAATCGGGAACACAAAGTCTCTTCCCGAATTTCAAAATCCCATCTTCATACACAAAGTCTCTCAATCTCCCATCATTCACAGCTTTAATCTTCTTCTGAAATTCTTCATCATCGGTCTGAGAACTCTTAATCCTTTCTAGTAATGATGGTTTGGCAACCATTTGAAAAAGCATTGATGTTTCACCTTCCCTGGTTATTCCCATGTCCATCTTCACTAGATCCATGAAAATTGGATCCCTTTCAATTCTCATCATGTTCAAAACTCCATGGTCTTTTCTTCTCAAAGCATCTGCCACCTTGTTTGCTTTCCCCTGGTGGTAGTGTATCGTGCAATCATAATCCTTGAGTAATTCGAGCCATCTCCTTTGCCTCATGTTGAGTTATTTTTGTGAAAAATATACTTCAAACTCTTGTGATCAGTATAAATCTCACATTTTTCACCATAGATGTAGTGTCTCCATATCTTCAAAGCAGAGATCACAGCTGCTAACTCAAGATCATGAGTAGGATAGTTTTGTTCATGAATTTTCAACTGTCGTGATGCATAGGCAATAACTCTATCATTCTACATAAGGACACAACCAAGTCCTTTCTTTGATGCATCACTATAAATAACGAACCCATCATTCCTCGATGGTAGAGTCAATATAGGAGCATTTACTAATCTTCTCTTCAGTTCATCGAAACATTCTTCACACTCTTTTGTCCAAACAAATTTAACCCCTTTACGTGTGAGCTTCGTTAATGGGTTAGCCAATCGGGCAAAAGTTTGGACGAAACGTCGATAATAACCTGCCAAACCAATAAAACTACGTACCTCAGTTATACTCGTAGGTGCTGGCCATTCTTGGATTGCCTTGGTCTTAGAAGGATCAACAGAGATTCCATCTTTAGAGACAATATGGCCAAGAAAAGAAATCTCCTGAAGCCAGAATTCACACTTGCTAAACTTCCCATATAATTCATGCCTCCTCAGAGTCTTCAAGAAAATGCGCAAGTGATTTTCATGATCTTCGTAGGTTTTGGAGTATACCCAGATATCATCAATAAATACCACCACAAATTCATCGCAATACTCCTTGAAAACTCTATTCATCAGATCCATGAATACAGAGGGTTCATTAGTGAATCCAAACGGCATTACGGTAAACTCGTAATGCCCGTACCTGGTTCTAAATGCTGTCTTCGGAATGTCTTCCTTCTTCACACACAACTTATGGTATCCAGATCGAAGTTCAATCTTTGAAAAGTATTGAGCTCCATGCAGTTGGTCAAATAAATCATCAATACGAGGTAGGGGATACTTGTTCTTTATCGTTATAGCATTGATCTCCCTGTAGTCGATACATAACCTCATAGATCCATCTTTCTTTTTAACAAAAAGAACAGGGGATCCCCATGGAGAAACACTAGGGCGAATAAATCCCTTATTAATCAATTCCTCTAGTTGTTTCTTTAGTTTGACTAATTCTAAAGTGGCCATTCTATAAGGGGTCTTCGATATAGGCCTTGATCCAGGAATCAAATCAAGGGAAAACTCAACTTCTCGTTTTGGAGGATGTCCAGGTAAATCTTCTGGAAATACATCTACAAATTCTTTCACAACAGGTACATCCTCTATTTGAACATTCCTTTCCTCACCGACAGTTATTTCATTCTCTTCCTCCCCAATAATTGAATTAAGTTGAGCTACTGGGGGTGGATCTAAATAAGAATTAGGTGGTGATGATTCTGCTCTAAAGATAAGGTGTTCCTTATAATTATCATCAAGAATCGTAACCTCTTTCTTCTTATAATAATTCTTCGCATCATAGTCCGAAAGCCAGTCCATACCATGGATTATATCAAACTCAATCATAGGTATGACGATGAGATCAGCAGATAAAGAAAATTTATGTTCACTAATGGGGACTGATTCACAAAACTTTGTTGCAATGATACTTCAATTAGGAGTTTTAACTTACAACTCCCTTATTAAATCAAATTGGAAATATCTAATTTTCTTACAAAAATGGGAAGATATGAAACAATGCGACGATCCAGAGTCAAATAATGCATTTGCTAAACTTGAGGAAACCATTAAATTACCTGCCACCACGTCTTTCGGAGCTTCTACCTTAGCAGTAGTGATAGCATAAGCCTGGCCTTGATCCCTTGGCCTTTTCTGAGGTAAGCTCTCCTGACGCTTAGGACATTCATTTGCATAATGTCCCATCTCCCTGCAGTTGTAGCACTGAACGTTGGTAGCTTCCTTCTTCCCCTTGCAATCACGAGCTTGGTGGCCTTTTTCACCACACTTGTAACAGACTCCCATTCCCTTCAAGCAAGTACCAGGATGTTTCCTCCTGCATTTACCACAAGATGGATATTCAACCTTTCCCTTCTTCCCCTTATTTCCATTCCCAGATTGATCAGCAGGTCTCTTCTTCTCTTGCTTTGCTTTAAAGTCATAAGACTTAGAGAATTCCTTTTCGGTCTTGATAGCACATGAGACAATGTCTTCGTACGATGAAAAGGATTGTGAGACTAATGCTCGACGGAGAAATTGTTTTAACCCATCAAAGAAACAATCAATCTTACTTCTTGGTTTGCGTATATAATCACCATCGTACCTTGCTAACTTTGTAAAGTTAGCCTCATACTTTGCGACATTCTCACCCTCCTTCTGTCTCAGACTTAGAAATTGCCTTTCCATATCTGCTCGATGGTCACGAGGAATGTATTTTTCTAAAAATAGATCTTTGAACTCCCTCCATTCCATATTTTATACTTCATCATCTTCCTTCACGTTTTGAATCAATGACCACCATTGATCAGCAACTCCAGTGAGGCGGTAAACTGCCATGATAACTTTTTCCCTTTCACTTCTCCCCAAAGCCTGAAATATTTTCTCTAGGGAATTTATCCATTGCTCAGATACTAAGGGATTTTACTCCCATTGAACGTTGGTGGTTGTTGCCTCATGAACCGATCTAACATTGATCCTCCATGCTGTGGATCAGGGTGCTCCATACGGGTAAGGTTATTATTCATAACCTGAGTATGTTGTCCGAGTATGGTGATTAGCTGATCGGAACCAGTTGCATCACCAGCCCCACTATAATTATCTTGAGCAGTAGGGAAATCCCTACATGGAGTGCGTGCATTGATACGGTTTCCATTTCTTCCACTAGGCGCCATTTCTAAACAATGGCATAAACTAGATCAGTTTATGAATCAAAATAAATAATCCCATACTTATAAAACACTTAACATAAATTGAACTATTTATGGATATAATCGATAATCATAAAAATGTTTTCTTTGAGGAAGTATATAATCATAAACCCTTCATAATGATTTGTAAAGAAAATGAGAGTTACCCTAAGCATATCCCCCGGGAGTGGCGTATCCAAGAGTGCAGCAAGGCCTGTTGTCGTGCACCAGTTCTCGTTCGAGTCTAGCTCAAAGCGGTGTTTTCGGGTTTTACCCCTAGGTACATCTGTGCCAGAGCCGCCTCTACCTGCTCGTATCCAGACAGGGATGTATTACTCGGAAAACTCACAAAATCTCTACAATACCAAAATTCTAGGAAGTTCTTCTATACTAATCCTCAAAGTTCATCTTAGGTTTACATTCCCTAATCAGAGTTTATCTAAATCTAGCTTCCAAGGTTTGTACTAAACTTCCTCTGATACCAACTGTAACGCCCCGAACCCAGTTACCCAGAGTCGGTGCATTATTACATAACATTGGCATGATCGCAAGAAAGATCAAATCTCGAAAGACCGATTGGTTTAGTAGCCTTGGAAACACTAGATATATTCATAAGTTTTACATTACATCATAAAATGAAAAACTACTACAACAACATAATGTTTCCACAGTCCACACTATAATCCCCTCATAATATCTCTGCAGGTCATTCATAACTTACATCTTCACATCCTGGGAAAAATAAAACATAGAAAAGGGGTGAGCTCAAATGCCCAGTAAGGATAACAATATAGCGGAACATTCAAAAATAAGCATAAACATTTAAGGAAATGAATTACTAAAACAAAAGCCTTTTAAACTTGAACTTCAACATAGTATGGAAAAAGAAAAATGAAATAATGCCATTTACTTGTTCACATGGATATTCTACTAATCGAATAGTCACATGCAATATCAATAACCACTTTCATAATGTTGGAATGCATAATGCCAGACTATCATAACCACATAGCCAAGGCCTCGTGCCAATACTACAAATAAGATTTTGCCAAGGCCTTGTGCCAAGACACTAGTTTATCTCATTAGACCTACCGATGCATCGAGGAGATATAGAGGGCTCCACCCGTCACATATTAAGTCCAATGCATTCCCATATGAAAAGGTTTAAACATAACATAAACATTCGTATTAAAACTAGCATACAAAATGTCAATAATTTCACCATAAACTATGAATGGTATAAAAATTGCACATCCACAGTCAAACATATCAAAAAACCTTTAATACAATATAGAAGTTTTGTATCATAATAAATCAACTTCAAATAAGCGTAAAATCTGTCAAAGGATGTTGACATAGATGAAATCAAAACACTTTTTAGAGAAATAGCTCTTTCTATTTTTGAAATCATTTAAGAGCCATATAAAATAAAACATTTTCTTGAAAATGTTCCTATATTCTTTTAAGGGAAGATTTGACGATTTTATAACGGCGGAAAATAACCGCACCCGCCGTATAAGTTAAAAAAAACATTCTTATCTTAATTCTGTCGAAAAGGTTAAAAAGCACCTTGTTTGGAAAACGACGGAAAGATTCCCTTATAAACCTCTTATAAAAAGTCAAACAAGGGTATAAATGACTTTACCCCATATTCTTTTAAATATTAAAATTGTTTTGAAATACATTTTGAAGAAACATGGACGTGGATGATAACGAGGTCCCAGTAGATAATTATGTATAAACAACCTCGGATAAAGAAGAGATTTCGAAATAAATCCTTACATTGTACTTTTCCTTTGTTGGGGTAGGTTAAACTCCTTTATAATGGTGAAATAATTATAATTAAATTATAAAAGAATCAGATACATTAATATGATATCATATATGATCTTTTAACATTGCTTTATTAATAATATCTTAGTATTATCGTCGTTTCGGGTGATAATCGATTCGTTCTTCTTAAATGTTTGGTTACGTAAGACATGTTTGTAATGGATATATTATATCTTATTCATAATCAGAATGATATTAACATTATTTTTAACCCTAAAATGAGAATTAGACTTGAATGGATACGATGGAGAATGAATCTCATCACGATCGTGGAGACGGTAGTCCGTACGTACGCACGAACGCTACTTCCATTTAATTTTTATTTTAAATCAATCGAATCCAAATGATAAATAGGTATATTATTATTACAGTATAATATAATATTTTATATATGTTACTTAAGTTCATTAACACCATCCTTTATACGTTCCATGTGTGGTATGAACGAGTCATATCATTTTAAGGGGGCGGCAGTCCGCACTTCCTCAAATGAAATTATCGTATGTATATACAACATGAAACGAATAATGGTATGAAATAAAATGGAATTACAGAAGCTTATATATAAAAAATATATCATTAATATCATATTTAATTATAGTTCCATCATAATGGCCACCATGAGAGGCGGTAAGATGTATTTGAACAATCATCGTTTCGTGAGGCGTTAGTTTCCCATCCACAGAAACATTATGTTCATCATCCATTAGATGGAGTTGTGTGTATGTGTATTTTGAATCCTTCTTATAACAACATTCTAGTATATTTTGGATACTGGTGTTGTTACCAAATAAAGTAAATAAAAAGAGTATGGGGGTTGGAGAAGCAAAATAAATGAAAATAATTTAAGAGAAATCGTTACCTTTAATTTAGGTAACTCACTTTGGTTGGAACCAAAGGACTTCTTGAAATGCTTTCTGCCTAAAGGGAAGCTTCAAGGAGGAAGAGAGGGATGTGGGGAGCTTATTTGGGCAGGGTTTGGACGAGCCAAGTGGCTTGAGAGGTGTGAGGAATGAGTAGAAGGGGTCTCCTTTTATAAGGGAGAGGAGGAGCTCTTTAGGAAAGAGTGAAAGTATTACTTTATAATATTATTATATTCGGTTTATAATGGTCCAAAAATCATTGAGGTCGAATATAAGATGACTCATATTCTAAATAACATCAACCAATTAGAATTGTACAGGTTTTAGATAATATTTTAATCATTATAATCTTATTTATTTAAATGATTTATTAATGAGGTAAACATTGCATCATTATTGTGTCATTAATAATTCAAATTATTTGATGTCTAAAAATTATAAATAAAATATCATTATGTTGGAAATCTTTTTATATTTCTATTGAATTTTTATAATTGAAAATCCAACATGTATAACCCTATGTAAAAATTGTTCTTCTAAAAGATGTAAGCTTATGCCATTTTTATTTTTATTTTAACTTTATTAATATAATGTGTCCCTACCACATACAAGTGGCTCCAAGGGGTCCCCAAATCGACCCAAGGATGCCCATGGTCGGTTATGTGTCCACCAATAATGTTAGGACACGTTTTAGGGTAATTTTGTATTATTATGATATTATTGTTTAACCCTTATTTACCGGATTTACCCTTTAACCATGGTAAATAAAATATTTACCGCAGTAATTATTCAAAATGTGTAAAAATAAAAGTTACCTATTTACATAATTTGTACATCCTGATTCCAAATATTTAATCCATTTTTCCAAATTCAAAACACAGAAGTGGCAGAAATTAATTTAAAATTAATTCCCGTTGTTAAAATAAAAAAGCGTGTTTTTAAGAGATAATAACTATCAAAAGATTGACACTTGTTTATGTATGATTTAATTGTGAAATTATGTCCAATGACAAACATTAAATTAAATGGTAAAAATATATTCTAAAGATACTTTAAAACCACTCAAATTCATAATTTATCAATATTAATTATTTTGATTAAAAAAGTTGTTTTTAATTGAAATTTAGTAATTTTCACTATTCATCAAAATATAAAAGTTATCCGATAAGTACCAAAATTTCACCCTAGGCTAATTTCAATATTCCGAATCCAAAAATGAAGTCCATTTTGAAATATAAAATATATATGATTTCAAAAAGTAGGTATTACTATTCACAACGGCTAGTTTAATTAGTTGTTGTGTGTGTTAGAATTCGAGGTTGCGTACAACACACGCTATCGCATTATTCGAAGGGAAACGTACCGTGGAAGCTTGGGGTGTTACAGCGCAGATATCCTTTGAACATGCAGCTGATGGATTCTCCGTGGGAGGAGAGAACGTCATCCATTTCAGAGGACGTACCTTGGTACCATCTTCTTTACAGGAGGAGGTGATGAGGGAGTTTCACACTTCCCTTTTAGCGGTACATACAGGAGTGGAGAAGATTTACCAGGATCTCAGACGACAGCACTGGTGGCTGGGTATGAAGAAGGTTGTGGCTGAGTTCATTTCTCAATGCCTCACCTGTCAGCAGGTGAAGGCAGAGCACCAGGTACCAGCTGGCTTGGTACAACCTTTGGAGGTCCCAGAGTGGAAGTGGGACATGATATCTATGGACTTCGTGATTGGACATCCACGCACTTCCAAAGATCACGACTCCATTTGAGTGATTGTCAATCAACTCACCAAGTTGGCCCACTTCATAACCATCAGAGAGAGGGGCTTAGTGGAGATCATGGGACGCCTCTATATTCAAGAGATTGTACAGCTTCATGGTGTTCAATCATCTATCGTCTCCGATCGAGATGCTCTCTTTACTTCCCGGCTTTGGAAGGGGTTGTAGAGGCATTCGGGATGCATCTACATTTGAGCACCGCCATTCCTCCTCAGACATATGGTCAGATGGAGAGGACCATTCAGACTCTCTAGGACATGCTACGTGCTTGTTTGCTAGACTTTTGTCATAGTTAGGAGGATCACCTACCCTTGGTGGTGTTCACATACAAAAACAGCTACCACTCCACCATCTAGATGGCACCATATGAGGTGTTATACGACTGACCTTGCAGATCAACGCTGTGATGGACAGACCCTTGGGAGTCAGCACTTTTGGGACAGAAGATGGTCCAGGCCACGAAAGAGAAGGTCCAGGTCATCCAGGAAAGGATGAGGACAGATCAGAGCCAGCAAAAGTCTTATGCTGACAAGAGGCGGAGGCCACTAGAGTTCGAGGATGGCAACCATGTCATCTTTTGGGTCTCACCTTCATGGAGATTAAAGAGATTTTGCCGAGGCGGTAAGTTGTCTCCTCACTTCATCGGACCATTCTAGGTCCTCAGTAGGATTGGAGAGGTGGCTTATCACCTGGCTCTACCACCTCAGTTGCACCGGGTGCACGACGTCTTTCACGTATCTCAGCTGAGGAGATACGTGCATGACCCGACGCATATCATCAACCATGTGGAGCTGGAAATTGATGATGGTGTGACTTTTGCAGAGGTCCCGGTGGAGATCGAGGATCTACAGGAGTGGGTCATACGTGGATGGTCAATTCCCCTAGTACACATCAGATGGCAGCACGGGAACCTCCAGGAGAGCACTTGGGAGTGGGAGGGTCAGATGTGTGCTCAGTACCCACATTTGTTTCCCTATTTTATGATGTATCATTACGGGGATGTAAATCCCTGAGGTGGGAGTAATGTAAAGACCCGTAAAAATCAAGGAAATTTTTTTTTCATAATTTTCTTTGGGATTTTTTCAAGAATGCAGTTTCTGGTAGCTCCTAAATCCGAGGCCCGGTGCGCCTAGAATAATTTTCCGAAGATTAGCTTGGGTACGTTCAGTGAACGAAGTAGCGGGATTTCCAAAATTTTGAACTGTTGCTCAGAATCAAAATCCGAGAGAACCGATGAAACCGCAACGCTGGTAATTTCTTAGGAACACCTTTTTCGGAGTTGCGTTTTCTCGGGTGAGGTTATTAAAATATTGGGTTAAGTAAAGAATAAAATAAAATGGTGCAACCAATTTTATTTTTGTTTAAAGTAGTTTAACATATCGTAAGTAGTTGGAGTGGAACCCACTGATGTTCTAATCTTCCCTTGAGAGGATTTAAGGTGAGGTGAGGCCCACATGAGCCCCCACCTTTTCATTTCTCCTTAACTCCTTTTAAAACCTCTTTGTCATTAATGTTTCCAATTATCACTTCAATAAATTTTTACAAGTTAAGTGAATTAAATTCGAATGTATGAATTTCAAAAGTTTTGGCATTAGAAATTAAATAAGGCAAAGCCTTACTCTATTAAGTTGGAGTTTCGTTGTGCAAGGAGGTTTTAGAGAGGATTTGCTCTAAATCTTTAAGAACATCTTATTCCTCGTTGAAGAACGCGAAGAACGCCGAGCCTTCGACGAAGAACTCCATCACTGCAAAGGGGAGTTCATCGTACCATCTTCTTCCCTCTCCGTAGCCGGTGAGAGACGCCATCCTAGGAGATCGATGACGTGACGCCGAAGATTCTCTTCTCTGTGACGCTGACGATCCTCCTTCCGTGACGCTGTCTTCCGCGATGTCTCTTCCCAGCGATGAACCTTCATTCAACAACACTTGAGGTAGAGGTTATTTACTTATTGTTCGTAAGATAACCTTTTCTGTTCTTCGTTTATCTTTGGGCCAAATGATATCAACTTAATGGGAGGAGTTTTGACCACACGTACACGGCCGACTCTCCTCCCCCTTTTGTTGATGTGTTGCTACTGTTCGAAAGAAGGCGGTGCGGTGCAACGGCACCATGTGGAATCATGGAGAAATGCATCAAGGATGTGTTGCGCCGTCACGCGGCACCGTTGAGGTTGAACAAAGCCACAGCACCGTCGCGCCGCGCCGGATAACCTTGAAGAGGCCACGGCCTGTGCCGGACTACGGCGGAGGGGTATGACACCATCGCGTTGTGATGATCAGACAAGGTTGCAGCCAATGGTTGTGGTGGTGCGGGGAGCGGCGGACAGAATCACCGGCTGCCGGAGCAAGGAGGGCGGGACCTATAGGGGGGTCCCACGGTGACTCACCGGACGGCCAAGCCGGCCGGTTACCATGAAGGCCAGGGGTCGTAACCCCCGGCTGGCCAAAAGAACGCCCCCCCCCCCCACGTTGGGGCCGCGGTTCATCAATCAGGGGGGCAGCACCCCCCCCCCCCTTTCCGCTCAGCTCGGCCAGCCGAGCTGGCCACACGGGCCGCCCGAGCGCGCCAGGCGACCGGCCGCGCAGGCCGGGCCGGGCCATTCCGAAATGGGCCGGACCCGGACTCGGGTCGGGTCGACCCAGTTCGGGCCGACCCAGGGGGTCTCGGGCCAGGTCGATCAGGGCCCAAAACCCCCATTTTCGGACCTCTTTCAGTCTTTTGCCTGTAACTTGGGTTACAGACCTCCAATTGACGCACCGTTAGTTGCGATGAAATCCTTGGATCGAGAGGGTCGTTTCGTTATATTACACTCAAGGTTTTGAAGAACATTGGGTTCGTCTGGGTTGGTTCGAACACGAAACAAAACCGGGCCCTCGGAGCGGAAACACTTTTAACTTAAGCTCCGGACGTCCGAATGACGTGCCGTCGACTTTGATGGATTTCTCTTAGTGAAACAGACCTTTTGGATTACTCTTCTCGAGATTTGGATGCAGTTGGAGTATGGCCAAGTTTTTTTTGACTTAAAAACCAACCGGGCCCCTGGAACGAAAAAGCCAATAACTCTCAGACCAGGCGTCTGATTTACGCATCGTCTGTCACGTTGAGTTCCGGTTGACCTTATGGAACTTTTGGATACATCAACTCCGGACATCGTGTCAGTTGATGTATCAGCCCTCGGCTCGTGGAGAGGACCCTCCCTGAAATAGCCTGCTGTGTGCGGGAACCCTTGAGCAGGTGACGATTGGGACGATGATGAAGACTATATGGGAATCCTCCGTGGGTTTGACAGCGATGACAACAGCACTTGGCAATCCTGTGTGGATCTGTGCCTACCAATCCTATGTGGATCAGATCCTGTGTGGGTCAGTGCTCAGTGGTCCTATGTGGGCCAGCGCATACCAATCTTGTGTGGGTCAGATCCTGTGTGGGTCATTGTGGGGGTCAGTACCTATCTATCTTGTGTGGGTCATTGCGGGGGTTAGTACCTATCGATCCTTTGTGGGTCAGACGGATTAGATGAATCAGTGGATACATATGATCATCTCTATCGACATACGAAGAAGTATACTTGTGTTATCTGAGTCTTGACTTCCAATCTTATCTTAGATAAGATTAAATTGATATCCTGTGTGGATAATGTTATGTTTTCCTGTGTGGACTGGGTTGTACTTGGGCACGGATGATGGAGCCGAACTGGAATTGATGAATTAGGTATATGTATGGGAATATAACTTAGTAGTGTCGGATGTTACTTTGTGATTGTATCCTTCCATTGTGGATTATCTGTTGTGGATTCTGGGAGACCTTTGGGTGTCTCGGGGTCCCTACTGAGTAGCGTATACTCACCCCTGCATGGGAAATGCCTGCACTACATTGTGTTGGATGCATACGACGGACAGTGCTGATCATGGTTGAAGCTCATGGATCGAGATGGTACCTGGAGGTGGACCACATGGCTGGACGTACACGGAGCAGACGACTAGACTCATGGAGTTGTGGAGACTATCTGTACCCACCCTTCAGGTGGGACTTTCAGTGGACGGATCGACGTTGCGACTTTACTTTTCAATTGTTGGACATCCTTTTCCAGTTGCACATTACTTTCAATTTGGGTTGTATTCTGGCCCACTTACTTTTTCGCACATACTATTGTACCCATTTTTACTTAGTGTTTATTTCTTCTTGCTTACTCTGTGTGTTTGTTTACTGTATAATGGTAATGCCTTCCCTTTTTATTGGGAATTACGCCTTGGTGCTAGTCGCCAGCCCCTGGCCTATGGATGGCGGGATTGGGGTAGTCACAACACGGGCCTCGAGGAAGGGTCATGACACTTTAAATTTATTTAAACCATTTATAACACATATCATTAAAAATATACATTTTGTGTTAATACAATTACATCGTATGAGGAAGTGTGGGCTATCAACACCTCAAAGTGAGGTGATTCGTTCACACAATACATGTAATGTGAAAAAGATTATTATAATTAGACATATAGTACATAAAAAATATATTAAATTAATGAAATAATTACCTTTATGGATATATAAATTATTTTAATTATTACCCTTTCTCACACATAAAAAAGTGATAACTTTATTTGTGGATGTGGGTACTACTACATCCTTGACATGATGTGTGGTCCTTTTTAATAACAATAATTATATATATAAGTATAAATGATTAAAAAATAATTTATTTATCATATAATGATAATTTCGGAAATATATCTTGTTACTAACGTTCTTTAGAAAATTTCTATTGAAAAATTTGAATGTTACTCATTCATACTTATGACCTACTGTCTCCTTGATTGTAACTTTGTTCCATATGTCATAAACATATGTAATGATTGTTTTTTAGGACTAAAATCTATGTATAAAAATGATAACAATGCCATATTTATTATTCATTAGGTTTTATATAATGACCCCTTTGACCATAGATGACCTACCAAAGTTGTTTTTGACACATAAACCAACTTTGATCTAATCACCCAACGTAAAAAAATTAGTTATGCAGTTTCATATAACAATGTAAGAACAATAAAATGAATTATAACCATGAAAAGTTTTACCAATAATATAAATAATTAGCATAAGTTTATAATATTGGATGTTAAAGAACGTTCAACCTAAAGGAAATTCAAGGTAATAGAAGTCATCTCGATTTACATTCTATTGAGGCTTAGTTATTGTTAAGCACATAGTTTCTTTTATATGGTTTATATAATTCCCTTTTACATGATATATAATTAATATACATACAATAATGATATTAGAACATTAATTTATTTTTCTTCCCGAGGATTACTATTTAAAATGTTTCAATGTGGAATGGGACTTTTTCGTATATTTAGTTATTATTCTGTTCTGGAATAATTTTACTAATAATTCATTTTCATTATAAGAAATTATATAGTCATTGTTCAATAAAATCGTTAATTGTTTTCCCATAAGGTTATTCATGAACACATTTAATTATTAGTACCATTTTTCAAAAACATGTTAGTCTAGGTGTTTTATAATTTTTTCATGAAAACCCGAAATTATATTTCTCCTTAGTTAGAGAAACTGTTTTCTTCTAAAAAAATTGATTTCCTTACATTTTGACATAAATGTTAATAAAATAATTTTTAAATAAAATTTTACCCCTTTATTCATAGAACAATGTTTTCAATGGAATATAATTGTTTCATTCCAATAAGTTATTCTTATTTCCTTTTTAATTGAAAAAGGAATGTCCCTTTTTAACTTGTATGACACGTATGAATTTTCCCACTTTTATTCATTCAAATATTCAATTTCATATTTAAATGGTGAATTTTAAAACAAATTTTTTATAATATTGACAAAAAATATTTCATAAGGGTTTTAAAAATTAAAGGATAAATATTCAAGTAATTTATTACTATATATTTCTATAATACTCCCATTAATCAACAAAAAGAAACTTATATTTTTCTCAACATAGAGATTTATGTATTGATACGATATTTATCCACCATCAATATAGTTTTTTATTTTCCAGGTCAAGGATGGTATTTATATTAACATCCGTAATTTATTACTAAAATCATTTTGAAGTATTCAATCTCTTTTGATTATTGAATTTATCCAAATAATTCATATCATTTGACATGGATATTAATATTGCCTAAACTATATACCAATTTAAAAATAGTTTCTACTATGACAGCTATTGGATTATTTTGGTAAATATTGATTATTTTTTATTCTTCACTCTATAATGTTATTTGATAAGTCATATTATTTACAATGACTATTCAATATTAGTAATGTTTTGGATTGGTATACGTCACGTGAATCCTGATTATATATACCACATTCATGCATCATTAGTCTAACAGGAAGAGTAATTTTTTAGTCCTCAAAGATGGGTTTTATTTGATATGATATAAACCATCCTTTGAATGGACTTGATTGTAAAGTTACCATGAACATATAAAACATGGAATCTAATAATAAAAAATTCCCATCATTTAGTTTTAGTTACAATTCATCTCTGGGAATATTCATTGACAAAACTATGGATAAGTTTCATTTAATTTCATTGATTATATGGAATGTGTTCCATTTTCTTGTCTTTCCATATTGGTTTTTTACATTTCCAGTTATTTGAATGGAATTTTTTCTTCATTATTACCCTACCATGTAGTTTATTCACTTTTTTCGATATTTTTTGATTATGTGTGTCATTTAATTTCACATGCGATAATTTTTTCAGTCATTGATTTATTATTTATTCCACTATTTTTTTTTCACTTTCTAAGTATTTCACCTCACACTTCCTAGTTCTATTTCCCCCCAAATCTTGTATCCATACTATTAATGATATTTATGGATTAAATTTATGGATTAGATTCATCCATAAAGATATTTTTTAAACCAAAAATTATGTTGTAATTAGTGAATATATTTTTAAATCATGTCTCATTTATATATATTCTTCAATAATACTATTAAACTCTCAGTCCTTCAGTATTTGAGTTTTTTTAATCATGATAATTTAATTGATAGTAGACACTAGCTCTAGGTTATCTAGTATTAGTTAGATACTAATCACAAACAAGTGAAGGATTAATGGAATGTTAAGGGGCTGGAAGCAAAAAATCCATAATGATTCAAAATACCATCATTTGAAAAAATATTAATATATTAGGAAAATACTTTCATTTTCGGATTCCTTTCTCAATGTTGAGTAATTATTTTACTACCTATGAATATTATAAAATATAATTACATGTCATAATTATATAAACAAATTTTTCATCATTTGTTTTTTATTTGAATAATTTTTAATCAATACATTATTTCATGAAATGAATATACAAAAAATAACATTGATGTATGAATCACTAAATAACATTTAACGTTTTGTATGTTATATAAAAGAATGAAAATTTAGTCATTTTTCTCCATCTATTCAAAAAATTCAATATGGTTAATACATTAATCTCTAAAATCTAAAAGTAACACTATTGGATCATCATTGAAATCTATTCATTAAAGTGAAAAACTAAAAATAAGAAGTATTAACCAAGACATTGTATAGGTCAGTGGTTTTCACTAAACCCTTAGCTTCCTTTAGTAACATGTTAATGTCCTATAACCTTACCATATTTGATGGGTTTCCAACTGACATACAGGTTCTCCTTTTTTATAACCATATTAACATTTTTTTATAAAGAGTTTGAAAAAAATACTTGAAATAAGGTTAATCAGTAATTATACTTTTTACTAATATTTTAAATATAACCTAAATTTATAAATACATATTCCATTTATTTCCACCTAGGTACTTCTTTGGTCTAGGTTTTATCTATTATATCATTTTTATTCTTTCAAAATCTTAACACCTAATATTAAATCTAAAAACCTTATTTTTAACCTTGGATATTCACTATAAAGATTCCATTGTAATGGTTGTAATGAAAACCAGAATTATCCAACGAATTTTTAATGGGAGTTTCAAACCCAGTGCATAGTATGGCCCTTTTTCATGTACCATGTAACACAAAGTCAGAGTTGATACTCATTTTCTAATTTGTTATTCCAAGGTACGTCCTTGCTAGAACAACTTCCACATGTAGTATCTAGATAGGGATGCATTTCTTGTAATAGTCACATATTTCATACCTTACTAACATTATAAGATGTTCTTCAATACTTTCACCAAAGCCTACCATAGGGTTATGTTATCTAAAATTTATTTTCAAAAAACAAGTTCCAAATGTTACAATTGAAATTACTCTAATACCAACTATAGTGACTCGACCCCATAAACATCTGAGGTAGTCTCTACTACCATTACATTAGAATGTTTTAAAAGAATAAAACCCCCTGGGATCGTAGAGTTTATTAGTCTTGGATAACCAAATAATGACTTCTGTCTTGTTTTATAAATAAATTCAATACTTAAAAATGTTTTTTTTCTTTAGAAAATAACATTATTCCATCTAGCATGTCCTAACATATATATCACAGTATACATATTTGATTCAAGTTTAAAGAAATCAAAATAATTGGGATATGAAATTATCATTAAGGGTAAATTATAAAAAAAGAAATAATGAATCGATGAGACTAATAATTATTTATGTGTAAATAAATGAGCAGAAATACCATGTATTTAAGAAACTGAGGATGTGAATGAAAAATGTGGAAATACAATAACTAGAAACACATTCCATTAAAATAAATAGTTATGTCAAAAAAAATATTTCCATGTTGGAAAAATAGACAAATTTCATTTAATCAATGAACTCAAAATGAAATGTAATTATAGATATATAGACGACAAATTTCACAGATAAATAATAACTAATAAAATAAGGGGAATTATAAATGATTATACTCTATGTTTCCTATTTTTATGGAAACATTACAGTCAATCTCATTCATAAGATGTTTTAAAACATTATGTAAAAATCCATCTAATTTGTTCAACTAATTTTTTTAATGAGTATACCAATGCATCTAGGGGATTTCTATAACTATGAGTAACATGTGTTATTCTTATCCAAATAATTCCACCTATCAAATGATTAAAATAAATATTTCACTTTATCAAATATCAAAATTTAATACAAGATACTTATTTAACAATATTTTACAAAAGAATAAAAAAAATTTCAATGTTCACACCATATAAAAAAATCTACATGGTTCATGAAATATTGATATCTTGGAAATATTTTTTGGATATTTTAGGGAAATTCAATGCCAAATGGAAATTTGAAATTGAATATTTCAAGGGGACTAAAAGAAATCATGGAAGTTAGTTTCATTATTATACTAAACTAAATCAATCATAAACTATCCAGAGGAATAATAATGATCGATTCAATACTAAATATAAAAACTTGAGTCAAAATTTAGGTTTTTTATCATTGATGAATATGAAAACTATAAAAATATATCTTATAAAAATATTGTGAAATGAATTTTTTTAAAACAATTCATAAATCATTTTTAGAAAATAATTTAAGAAAACATTTTTCCTAAAAAATATCCTTTAAAATTTTAAAAGGAATATTTTAAGGAATACTGATGGGTATATCAATGCATTTCATACGTGGTAAAAAATGTGTTCCATTTCCATGGTAAAATGAGATAAAAATTCCTTTTTGGGAAAGCAATTAGAGGATTCATTTGAAAATATTGGTAGAATTAAAAAAGGAAAAATTCATTATTAAATTATTTTGAAAATGATAAAATAATTTTTAAAATGTTTTTTAGAAAAAATTGATTTTATAAAAAAATAACTTCTCTAACAATATAGAGAAATTAAATGTCATTTTCATGAAACAAATTTCAAAAACATTTGATGTACTAATGATTGGAAAAATGTAACTATTATATGAAAAATATCATCAATAACTAGAGGAGATTAAAATGAATGTTTTTATAATGAAAAAATAAAATAATTTTCACTCATTGAAATTCATGTTTTAAAAATCTAGAAATAAACAAGATTGTGATGTAAACCAATGAAAAAACTGTAACATTGATATGAAAGTCAATAAATTAATTGATTATGTGTCTCAAATATAAATCCACATAAAATAAGAGGAAATAAATTATTTTAAAAGTTTATTACACACATAATTATATAAATTTAATGACAATGATAATGAAATATAATAGAAGGAACGAAATTGGGTTATGAAATTATATTCCACTAGGTATCTTTTGAAACAAATCCTCTTAGTTTAAATATTTCTTATTGAAACTCAAAATTTTAGGAAGAATTATTATATCAAGATATTATTTGAAAATTTCCATGTATGTTATTAAAATATAATAAATTATATTATAAATAAAAAATTTATCATTCTAAAAAAAGTTATCACTCACAAAACTAAGTGATATCACAAAGACAATCAATAAAAATATTCTCCAGGAGTATAATCATTAAACATTTCAAACTGTCCCATACCACATTGAAATTGATTAATCATAATCTCCATGATGTAATAAAAATAAATAATACTAATAATATCTTTAGAATAAATATACACTTAATATAACATATAAAATGGTTGTATATACATTTTATAAAAGAAACTAGGTTCTAAAAAACAAATATGACTCGGTGGAATATAAATTGAGATGAAATATTTTACATTACATTACTTTTTTTGTGAAAATCGTAAAATTACAATATAATGGTTCTAAATATGTTACTAACTAATTCCATGACATTACTCATATTTATAATATCTTATATTAAGTACTTAAAATATCTTATTTCCCGTTTGTTAATAATCTTTCATTATTTTCACTCATTCAGTTGTTAATTGCCTTGTTTTTTGAGTATGTCTTGGCATGTTATTTATCATTAATGTTAATTAAATCATGTTTTCATGATCCCAATAAAGTAAAACATGATGTAATTAACTAATATATTCTATATATATATATATATAATCTATAATTATTTGAGATATGTAATGAAATGCATCGTTCATGGGGATAATGGGTCTTTTATGCTCATGAATGCTATATTCATTTCATGTGTACCATAATAAAATGAAAGTAAAATTATATATATGTTTATTATAATTAAATTATCTTATCAATGTCATATATTTTACATATATTTATTAAATATATTCAATATACATTCTATGTATAGTGTGAATAAATCGCATTTCCTTGAGGGGTAGTAGTGTATACTTCCAGAAATGATGAAATCGTATTTTAAGAAACATAAATGTATAATTTTATGTGATAAAATGGAGTTAAATAATAATTTATTCATAATAAATAACATATATATCAAATATAAACATTTTATCCATCATATTTCCCAAATGTGAGTTTTTAATGGATAAACCAAAAATCAATGTTTTCTGATGTTGTAGTTCATTGTACCCATAAAATTCATGTTGATTACTTACTAGATGGAGTTTTTAGGTGTAATTAGAACCATTAATATAAAAACATATTAGTATATTTCTTATAATTGTGTTATTATATAATCTAATAATTTTAATAATTGAAAGTGTGGATAAACAAATAAAACTATAGATCTTTAGAATGGATGTAAAGATTTAATCAGGTAACCCCTTTGGGTTTGAGCTAATGGGATTCTTTGTATGTATTTATGACCAATTATATTAATATTTATTAATGGGGGAGATATTTAGGATCTATGTATATAGTTATTGTTCAGGCTAATGTGGGGTGTGGGGTTTGAAGATGTGGGTAGCTTGAGTGCCTTTTTATAGTGGAAAGAGGTGGAAGTCTTGTAAATTTTAGAAAATGTATTTGAAACAACATTTTTTCAATTTACTATGGCACAAATAATGGACCAATTTCAATCTAATGGATTATAGGGTTCAAATATAAGCATAAAATTTATTTTGGAGAAGTGTCAAGGCCATTTTGGCCATAATGATTGTGATTTATTTAACTATTTGGATAAATTTTCTCTTAACAGTTCAAAATAATTTTAACCAAATCCACTAATATTAGTAGTCAAAAACAATTTTAAAAATATAAAAAAAATATAAATTATTTTGATTCCAAATATGAATTACATTTTTTCAAATTCTAATAACATAAGTGATAGTAATTAATTTAAATTTAATCTCACAAATGGGATGGAAATTTGGATTTTTAAAATAAAAATTTTTAAATGTTTATAAGATTTTTATATCCAATTTCAATGTGAAATTTAATACCTTAACCAATATTGGACTAATTAAAAATATATATATTTAAAATTCAAAACTAGTTTTAAAATAATTTATCCTTATAAATAAATCAGGCAATAATTCGGGTTTAAATTAAAATTCAGTATTTCTTACTATTCAGTAATAAATTAAATTTCACAGAAAAATATCAAAAAAAAAACTATAAAATAATTATCATATTAATTTTTCAAATAATAAAAATATTTTTACCTATAATATTAATATATGTGGAAAATATTTGATTTAAAATTTGTTCTCTATTAAAATGTAATAATGGTACCGTTATACAAATTATGGTTGTTAGGTGTAATATTGGGTTTATACTTATCTTATAACTATTGAATATATTAATTGAATAAAAATATATTTTATGGAATATATAGTATATATTAAAATATATTCACTCAATATTTTCAATTAATTTCATTTATTACGATAAATGCTTTGTGAGCAGAAAAATATTTTTCTATAAAATATTCCTTTTATATTCAATTTGTTATTATATTAATTTATAAATAATTTGTAAAAATTTAATTCATTATATAAGTTTTTCGTAGAACATATTTTCATAATTTAGTTAATCTTATTCATAACTATTTAATTAATGTGTTGGTTATATATTATTGTATATTATTTTAATATAATATTGTTGGCCTGTAAAACATGGTCTTGTGGGTGAAACAACATATTGAAGAAACAGTTTGATTCATGTGACATAAACTAACATAGTATTATGGGAATTTAAATAAATAAGATATATTGAACTATTGTGAAATATTAATAATATTAAATATACTATGGATAATATATATTATTGCGTGATTGGTGTTGCGTGTCATACACACTATTTAATACAATGATCAATCTTTATATTTTCAGAGCATTACATAAAATTGAGGGTTTATAAGTAAATCCAAAAAATATTACTATCAATTATTAACATTAATACATCATTTTGAATACTATATTTAATCCTTCTTCACTATTTAATTTATATTTATTATACCAGCAGAAAAGGAACATCTATAAAAAAATATTATGATTCATGATATTGATCGAATATGTAGTCAATCTGATTTATAGAGTACATGTTACTTAATGTAATATTATTGATTTATATATAATAAATTATTATAATCAGTGATTGTATATATCTTCTTAATGAATTAAACATATGATCCCTATAGTGAAGCACTGGGGTGAATAAATCTCATATCAGAGATGTCCTCTTGTTGTTACTTAAACTCCACTATTTCTACATTTAACATTCTACAAGGAGGATTTTATAAATTCATGAATCCTAGATTAAGTAAATTGAGAAATCAATATCATACTATGGGGAATGTTTAGATTATTTATTAAGAAATACAACAATATATTCCTATATAATAGGAACATACTCAATTTTAAGAATTAATTTCACATCATTAAGTAATGCTTTCTCTTCTTCATCAAGACTCTTATTTAAGAGAGATAATAGGGATGGATTTAGATATTACATATATGATTATTCCTCCACTATAATGATATTACAATATACATATTTACCATAAATCATAATTTTCATTCTCTAGGAAAAAACATTTTTCATCAAATTTTGAAATCATATCCACCACAAATATTTTATATATAATGTTCTGAACCAGGTGCCACTAAATGGTACCCTGATCCATTGAGTCATGTTGTCTTAGAACTCCTCCCCATACAATAAAGGATACCAAATAGTAGTGACAGTGTAATGTGTGTCTGTGGGGAGTATATTCCATCATTTAATTATATTATAAAATAGAATAATCATAAAACCCAATAGCTGAATCATATAATAAATGATCCTCAAAATAGTTAAAACCAAATAATAGTTGTGACAAACAAATAATTTAAAAGGTATATCATATACATATGATTTAATTAAAATGTTTCTACAAAATGGGGAAAATTTGTACGAACATCTAATAAAATACATGTATTAATATAAAAAAATACCAAATGAAAATATCTTAAAATTGAATCATGTACCCTAGATCCATCATGTTCATTAGTTAAGCTAAGAAGAGAAAATTTCATTTATTGTATAGTGGGATATTTTCTATGTCCCTATGTATACCCATATATTCTATACGGGTAGCCAAAAATGTTCCAAAAAAGGAGTGAGAAAAAACTCATTATTCCAAAAACTATGATGTCTATAACTAGTCCAGTACGTGTTATATAAACAAAAGCAGTGGTCAATATAAAAAATTTATTAAATCACTAAAATTATAGTAATTTTTTCAAGACATACATGGATCCCTTCAATAATAGTCAGGCTCTCATAGATATGGTAATTTATAAATCAAGAAAAACATGTTCACATCTACCTAGTCTAGAAACTATAATCATGTACACATACACTCACAATATATAGAGAATAGTAAAAAACCACAATGGAATATCCATTTAATGAATTTTTTTATCATTTTTCATTGATAAAGAATACAATTGAGTGTATAGTATGTATTAAAACCATGTCATATAATCTAATGGTTTGTACCATTAATGGTCAAATCCAATTAATAGAATGAAAAGATGTCCTTGTTGATTCCTAGGACCCTTTCAATGGAAATTCAGTGAAGAATTGGGTGGTGCATATTGATCTATTTAACAAATTATGTCCACATGTATCCAAATAATTCCTGATCTAATAGGTTTCTGGGCATGAGGAATCCTACAGAATGAGGTTCCCAAAAAGTAAAAATTTACAATAAATCCTACAAAAAAATCAATGTTCTTGGGAGATATTTCAATAGAACTTATAGAATTATGATCCAAGTATATCATCCAAGGCATCCACTACCATTTCATTTAATCATTTTTTTACATTAGTCATTTAAAAACTATACACATCCCCTAATTTCAATAAGATATAAAAACCTTTCCATATAAATAATGTAATCAAAATTAAATAGCATCCCATCACATAGAAAAGTGGCATCAAAATATCATAATAACATAAATTCAAATCAATTAAATTAATAATGTCACCCTATAAAAATTGTTACAAACCATATACATAGTGGGGTGATATAAAGTAATTTTGTTACAAATTAATACCTAATGAGTGGTCTGAGATGAGTCTGAATGGCCTCCATCCATAAAATATTACTCAAGGGGTAACCAAACATGGTAAAATTCAATCAATTAAAAAATTCATTAAAATATAGTGATAAAACTGGATTGAATGGAATGAGAGATAATTTCTACGAGGAATATAATATACCAATCCTCAAGGGAATGTTATATACTAACTATTATTGGTATATTATATAGAATTCATCTAACATAGATCTCTCATTTAGTCTATATCGAGATAAGCATAGATGAAAACCCTTAAAATATGCCATATTATCTTCCAACTAAAGAAATATATATATATAATGTCAAATTATGAATGAAACAAGATGATCGAATGAATCCTTAGAGTGGATCCAATGAGACAAATATTTCATAGATCTGGCATCATATAATGAAATGTTATAAAAGGCATCATTAATGCTTTTGAGATCATATATAAAGCATGACGTTGATTTCTTTTGGATGAATATAGAACTAGATTTTATGTTAAAATAGTGTTTAGGGGAGAAATGATTGTTTCCCAATTTTATCCTAGTTGCATGGTTTTCCCAATGGATCACCGAATGTGTTCCATTCAATGTTCAATGTGGATCCCTGTTTGGTTTTATAAATAATGATTCAAAAAATATGTGACATAAATATGTTTCATGCTATAATAAACATTTTATGTTCTCCTATATAGGTGTGCGACCCAAGATTCATGGTATCATCAACTCATGTGGCCTATAGAATCCCAAAATCCCTCCCCACTCATTCCTTCTGATCTTTTATGCTTCTTCTACATGATTTATCCGAACTATGTCTCCCATATATTTTTCTTCAAATATTGTTTTCTAGGAAACATATAATCCCTGAAAAACCATTGAACTCCCTTGATCTCAAAATTCATTTATATTAGGTCAAAACCAATGAGTAAAATGGATAACAAAAAATAAATATATCATAAGAAAACATTGGATATTACTGTCTTTGCGCTAAAATAAAATAAACCAAAATTTACCTTACAAGGTTGGTAAAGAGCATCCATAGAATAAATATTTATCATACGCATTTATGTCAGACTTCCTCTCCCATTTAATTAATTGTAAATTGTCATTATTCATTAAGAACAATACTAGAGGAGATGATCATCCTTAATGATCTTATGTTCACCAACCAATAATAAACATTCGACTCTATTTAAAGGACGTATCAACATGTAACTCAACTTCATCCAACAATAGAGTGTGACATTGATATGAGTGATAATTATAAAACTGAGGGACATGGAAAAAAAATTCAAGTCCTAATTCCTCGGGGGTAACTACAATTGATAGGATAACAGGCCCACATTTTCTGGAATGTTGAACGACCTGACATATCACAATGAATTCCTAACTTGTCTCTTAAACCGTATGTGTCTGAGATATAGTGAGATACATTAAATAAAATAATCCCTGAACATAACTCTATAAGTCATCAACATATATCAGAGTATTATTTATATCTAGAATGTCAAATATCCATCAATTTATGAATCAACCATTTTTATATTATGTTTCCTAAACAATATGTGGTCTAAGTAATGCCACCTCACCTCTATCAAACCAGAGCAGTGGTAATTATCACTTCCTTATATAAAAATCATCATAAAGTTCAATTTATATATTCTATATGTAGTTATTATTTATGTGAAACTGAACTGGTGGTATATTCCTCTCTCAAAGACTCCTAAAAACTCGGTTGCATGCTATCAAAATATATTCAATCACTCAAATCATGCACTCTGATAAACTATTAAATAGTGGGTGATACATTGTTCTTAAAAGAACATAACTTCTCACCATCAAACATAATATTTTCCAAAGCTGATATATAAACTAGGATTACTGATATGATATAATGGTTTGAGGGACCCCATAAATTTATAATATCTCATGGATATAAATACACCCATTTTCATAAACTAAGAACTTCCCCATATTAGTTATGAAATTCGAATCATTATTTATCTTGTATACAAAAACTAAAACACCATCACTACCTCGTGGTGATGTTGGTAACCCTATTAGGAAATCCATCATGACATTATCTCATTTTCTCTATGGAATTGGTAACTTCTATAAAATCCCATCAAGTCACCGATGTTCTTCATTCACTTGATGGGTGGTGTAAAATCTTCTGAAAAAACCAAAAACCTCTTATTTCATCCCTAAACACCAACATTGATCTCACAAGTCGTAATAAATACTTATAACACCAAGATATAGTGGATAATATAGGTCATATAACTCTAGAATTATGTCCTGATATATGTCATTTGGGTCCCAAAACTGACCATGAATATGAATTTTTTCAACATCATTAACTGTCCAACAAGGAAGTGTGTCCTAACCTGCCACAATATCTTGTTGGACAAGGCCATCTGAATCAAAAACATATTTCATCTTCATTATATTAGGATGAGTATATATCATAGCTAAAGGTTCAGTAAATTTCTATATGTGAATATTTTTATCCTCCAAGTGCATCTCTGAAAACAAATCCCGAGGTTGTTTCTCACTACTGGCCTACCCGACTATATGTATTTGAGTCATCATTCACAGATCATTAGTTAAAACATTAACATTTCTAGATATCATGTAATGATGAAATTCAATTTAATGTAGGTACAAAACAGAACTTTGATACCTACAATTTGTGTAATTTTTTTGTATGTTCTAGGGTAATTTTTGGTCTATTGACACAATAAAACATACTTGATCTTAATAGTGTGTCCAACAGTGCAAAGCGTGAGCAACTTTAGAAAACTCGAGATCATTCTTAAAATAATTCTTCATTTTTTTCCTTAGATAATAATACCTATAGACCATGATTTTATCCTATTAAATAAAAAATTATCCTGGGCTCATACCTAATGCAACACAATACATATTGAATCTCCTACCCATCTTTATAAGAATTGTCACTAACACTCAATTCAGTCTCCTTTCATCTCTTGAAATTAATTCTCATATGAATCTATGTATAAAAACATCACACCATTCTTATTCACACTTTTAATAGGTGATGATAAGCCTGATAAATCTTATATAATGTTTATATAATATTCATATATTTCTTGAAAAACCTTCATATGCCAAAGAGCATCATTGGATGATCCCTGATAAAAACAGTACTCAAGATCAATATGTCAATTGGTACTCCTTTTTATAAGATAATATAATAGATGAAGTGAATCATATCCATTTGTATGTTTAACATTGTGAACAAAGCATATAACAAATTCTATCTTAGTTTATACAAAGTGATCTAATGTTTTTTTACATGGTCATGACAATAGTGAGAATACAACAAGATATGAACAATGAATACCACCACAAAAAATCATGTAATGGTTGTAAAATCATTTAATCAGTTACATAAAACTACTCATTCATTTAAAAAAACCAACAACATAACTAGATACTCATATACTTCATACATTCTATGAAAAGTTGTATGAGGTGTCTCTATAGGTCAAGAATACATCAGGTGATAACCTGATCTCAAACCATTCTTCGATAACAACCTACCCCTTTAGATTTTGTTAAAGAGACGTCTATCCTTTGAAAAAGATATCAGTTATTAATCATTAACTAGATCAATTTCCAATATTCCTCACATTTTCATAGCTCAACATAGTCCTTTTTCTAAAAAAGGACTGGTAAACCCCACAATTAAGTATTGGGTCATATAAAACCAATTTTCTCCAAAATATCTATAAACATTTTATTCACATGTAACTATGTAATAGTTATCCTATTTAGATGTATCAATTTTAATATAGCTCCTGGAGAAAGATCAATAGAGAACTCCACCTATATCATATGAGGTAAAAAAGAAAACTCATATTGGAAAACATCAATAAAATGATCATCCACTGGGTGGAAATAAGTTTAACCCATTCCATGATCACCTATATATAAGCTATAAATTTGGGCTATCATCCTACCATTCCATGACACTTTTTTCCATCCCTTCTCTTCTAGACATCCCATCATTCCTTGGGAAAATAAAATCCTCCCTCTGGTGATTTTAAAGGCACCCACTAGCGTTAACAATCTACATGGACTCAGTAATAAACTAACTAATCTATATCATGTATGACATAAAACCATTTTACCTAAATAAATAACAACTTATTACAATGTAAACAGCACCAATATTTGGGGGGTACTACTTTAACTAGAATTCACCCACTATACTGATTCCCAACAGAGTATCCAAGGTCATAATGACAAATAAAAACTAACCAACGATCCCAAGTGTATCTAATAGTGGTAAAAATATAAATCTATTTGAACAATATTTATTAAAAAGGTATGATAAAATTATAAAGGCAATTAATATCATACGCCAAATAATAAAAAACATTCTGGTCTACGCCTTGGTTGTAGGTCATATAGAATATATATGATCTGAACCACAACCCATAGAAACAACCTCACTCTATCATGTATTTCCACTCCTATGTATAGATAAAACTAGTTCCTAGATTCCATGACCATGACCACCACATCGACACGACCGTACAGTAATGATTATCTCAAATCCAAAAATAGTGTTATGAAACCCAGTCATGAATCAAGATACTGAGTTTATCCTCTTCCACGATCTACTAGAGGAGTGGGTCCTATGGAAATGTTGAGTGTGGAACATCATTCCACATGATTTCCACTGGACTGTGTCTACATGTGACTATTTCACCGTATTTCCCCATCATCCACAGTGATGATAAAAAAAAGTAATGTAAGTAGCAACATCCTAGCTAGTACTACCCACACGAGAATCATTGAATCGCCTCTTCCTACCACAAGATGTTGATCTAGTGGGATGAGATGAAAAAATGCACTTTTGTTTCACCCCCATCATCTTTAAATTTCTTCTCAGTAACAAGATCATGTTAACTATTATAGATAATTTCACAAACAATAACATAGTTACCTATAATATATTAACATGTTATAGACCACCCTCAAAGTGTTTCTCCCTCGATGCCTCATCGTCAATGTATATTGGTAAAAAAACATTGAATATATATATATATATATATATAATGTTATCAATATTCAATAAATATCATCATAACCTTCTCCATAAATAAAAAATCACTAGACTTTTGAGCTCTTAAGGTCTCATAAAAAACGTTATCATAAATCATTGGTTTCAAATACCACCAAACCATATCATATTGTGAATTAACCTTCTTCAATACATCCCACCAGTGCATAGTTACTCCTATAAGAATATATTTTACAATATTTACTCTCATATCAGTATGTTTCCCTAGATTCTTGAAAATCTATAATTTTTGTCTTTATCCATAGCTCAATAGCCTATAGACCTCCATCCACTGAAACCCTAGGATGAAGCTTCTACTAGAGCATACACATCATCCCACATATAAAACAGGATAGATTATAGTGGCCCATGAATTCTCTTGATAATGAACATAAGGCTCTTGTAGAACTGTTCCTCAACACACTTTTTAGGTAAATACACTACTGCCATATCAATCACTATAGGAGGATCAATTGAAACCCATTTTCCCCACCACCTCTGAGGCCTGGTCTTCACCACCCTCTTGGAATTCTATTAGAGGTCATCATTGTAAACTTTATCTAAAATTCCTAACAAATTCCTATAACAAGATTCAAAACAACCAAGTAACATATATAGAAGCATATTACATGTCAAACAGTTCCAATAAATAATTCACACCACACATCCTTCATCTAAATACACTATTGGGTAAAAGAAATAGTCATAACATTAGTAGATTAATGTCATACATCCCACTAAAAAAGCCATGTCTATGTCTAGTTATCTATTTCATCCATTTCAATTTCATTTCCATTTTATTTATCATTATTCCCTATCCTCTTAAAATTATTGATCCAAATGGTTCTCCATTTATGATCCATATGAGACAACACAACTCATGAATCAAAATATGGAATCCACTAAATCTATGTCATATCAAGTCCTAGTAAATGTGACCAATGGTCCATAATTCAACACACCACAATTGAAATATTTGGGTATTTATTGTATCCTAAATAGGAAAAAACATTTTAGGTTATGGATGACACTCTATGTGACATTAGTATTTCTCTATTACCTGTAGAAAACATTAATCAAATGATAAATATATCATGCAAGGGACATATAACACACATTCAATCAATGAACACTATAATGAATAACATAGTAAATGGAATTTAAATTATTTTATGTGGATAATATTATTCATGAGATTCATACCATAATATTATTATGAAACCTAATAAAAATAAAAAATCATAATAATTATCAAACCATAATTCCACCACCAAACAGGGGAATCAAAAAAACTATAAAAATTTTAATACAATAAAATTGATATTTAAATTCTATGAAATTTGGATTCTATTATAACTGAGTTAGCTACTCCAAGGTAAACTCATTAAAATATTTTCATACCTTCCTTGTTCCTTTATTTTTTTTTCTGAATATATTATATCTGGAAAATGAAATTATATGATTCCAGAATATAACATCATGACCTTAGTTCCACTAACCGGTTCCCAAAACCAGTGGGTTGCATCGCCTAAAGTGTGCCTCCTCATGCACCAGTGGATATGGAATATAATTAGGATCCTAACATGTTTCTTTGTGGATAATATGGCCTCAAGTTGAGAGTTTTGATACATCCGAATAATGATTACTGTAAATAGGTGAGAAATAAATGAGTTAAATGTGAATGAATAAAAATCTATATAATAATAGTATCAAATAAACAATTCTAACGTATTTCATAAAGAAATTATGATCATTTCATGTCTCTTAAAACAAGTAAAATTGGTATATAATAATACAATAAAATACAAGTATAAAAATACCAAAAACCCAAAATTGACTATCTCTGAATAGCATCATGATCCTCCAATCAATCCAGTTCTCCCTTACTCATAATCATTAAACAAGTTAATAATCGAACAGTGGGTTCCTTTCCTAGTCCATGCGTGCATCTATATATTTGATCATGGTACCCAATGGTGATAGAAAAAATGTGTGAGATATCACTCAGTATACCACCACTGATGGTAATAATTATAAGTCCATCATGTGTAATATAAATAGATGTTATGTGCACTATATCACATGTATAAAAGTAATTAAATTTTTGTAATAATATATATATTAAAAAGGTTCTCTAAAAATAATCATGCTCTCTGAAAAAAGTTATATGTAATGTAATAAAAAGAAGTGAAAATCTATCTAGTTTAACAACTGTAATCAAAGACCCATACCATGAGTATCTATATAGAATATAAAAACAATCATATTGTGCTTCCCATGAAATTTAATGTATCAAATCCATCATGTCCATGCCATGTAATCTAGTATATAATATCTATCATGACCATGTTATATATGAGAAGTGTCAGACAATGAAGGGTCAAATCCAATGTTTATAAGTCCAATACATAAATGTTGAGTCCCACATTTCTCTCAGTTGATACTCTTAAGACACATGGGTGGGGTCCAAGGAAAATTTCAAAATACCATGTCTACTATAAGAAAAATAACTCTAGATCTAATGGGTATCAATGTTTGAGGAATCCTAAAAAATATGGATCTAATGAGTAAACATGTCTAAAGAATCCAATACTAGATTCATGATCCTTGAGAGAATTGTCCATGGAATCTAATGGATTTAGGATTTATGGTTCTCATACAATGAATCCACTGATAATTAATTTCATTATTACTTACAATTCATAATTTTCAACTATAATTATCTAGTGAGTTCATTAACCCCTTTAAAAATTTACCATATAATCTATTTAGTCAAAATTAATCATCATTTCATCACATGGAAATTAGTTATCAATATATCTTTATCAACACAATTTAAACAAATTAAAATTATAAATTACCTTTCTAACAGGGATAGAATTCACACACCTTGCATGGGGGAATAAAGAATGGTAATTTGCATGGAACACACCATGGGTGCCCTTGTATGGGGATAAAAAACCTCCAACCATAATAGAGTACTCAAGGTGAAACCCAACATGTTCCAATTCATTCAATTTCAAAATTCATTTCATTTTATAGTTAACTCCAGAATTTTCATCAGGTAGGAAAACTACAAATGCCCCTATAAAACAGAAATCATAAGGGGAAAGGTATAGGCCAGCTACCATAGGTCCATAGTAGAGTAATACTCTAATATCTATCTTTAATTTTTATATTGATAAATTAATATATAATATATGAATAACATGGAAATATTCCATCTTAACTTGAACTTGAATAACTATGTTGGTATAGTATCCAATAAATAAAGACACAGGATGATCAAATAATTCATTTATGTAGATCTGACATATAAAATAATGATTAGATTAGATTTTTGATAAATTAATGGGATATAATCATACCTCATGGATTCCAATAGGATCTCCCAAGCATAAGGGTGTATTACAATAGATGAATAACAAATTAAATGTTAGGTTGTAATATATTTTAATCTATAAATTTTCATTTCCATATTTTTAATTGGGTCACATGGCTTGGACTTAGGGTTCTCCAAACCATGACCTAAAATTGATTCCTTAATTATCCATTGTGTAAACTTACATGGTTTTAGGACCAGGGTTTGAAATACCATGTGAAAACTAGGTTTTATGACCTTCTAAAATCTACAGGTGCTCTAACACAATCGTGTTCCACTAGAGACATTATTTCCTCAGACCGTGTAGCCTACTCTACACTAATATACATTCCTTAATTATTTGGCCTATCCTAATGTCTCCTATTTCACATTTCCACCACAAATTTTTTCCAAACTCTGTTTCTCAAAACATCATGTTCTAGGCTCTAAAAAATCCCTATACTCACCCGATGCTCCTGTGATCTCAAAAAAATAAAAATTAGGTAAAAAACAAAGAGTTAAAAAATCCATAACTCATTAGGAAACCTAGGATATTTCATTAATTATGTTACACATTGTAATAATACTAAATTCCAAAAATAAATCTTGTTTGTGTATCTTAGTAGTTATCTCCGGCCACATCTTTATTACATTGAGAATTCTAATATGAGTTTTTAAATACAACATATGGCTTTAGATACTCAATAAATATCTTATTTTCATATAAAATGAGGAATATAAATATTATTGAGATAATATATAATAAAATAAAACATTAATAAAATATGATTTTATTATTAATGTACCTTCCACGCAATCATTAGGCACCGATACATCACCTGTAGTGATCGCATAAGCTTGGTTGTTTCACCTAGGCATATTCTATGGTATCCTATATTTATTATTTAGACACTAGTTTGAATAATTATCCATTTCATTATTTTTTAAGAACGGTATTTATTTGGTCTCTTTTTTCCATTAATGTCATGATCTAGATGAAATTTCATCCATACATATAAAAAACTCACATTTGCTTCATGTATATTTCTAGATTATTATCTTCCTAATTTTTATATGATAGAAATTGATTCATTATTATATTCTTCTTTGAAATATTTCTATTTTTCATTGTTTTCAGATAAACTATTCTTCACTTGAATCACCATAATTATGTTTGATCTTGAGTATTTCTTCTCTATTTAAATGGAATATAAGACTATTTTCTCATATGATAAAAAATATTGAGAAAGTAGGTCCCCTAAGAGACACATCTAAATACCATTATGGATAGTTTGAATCATTAATTATGTTTTGAATTTTTAATCATTATTGATCATAATAGTATTGTTGTGGAAGCACTATACACAACAATAATCTATTCTAATATTTTACTTACTTGGAGTAACCTTATTTTTAATTGAAAACATTACCCAGAAGAATAATATTTACAAAATTATATATACTTGAAATTGATTTATTCCTTATGATAAATTTCATATTACAATATTGTATTATTAATCAAAGGACACAATTGAATTTTATTAATTTTGATATAAGAAAATATATATGTAAACCAATCCATATATTTTCATTCTGAGGCCAAAATTATCATTTCAAGGGACATAATTCAAATTTTTTACCTCTAATCGAATAGTTTTACCACTAGATTTTTGGCGGCTTAACCCAGAAGAAGAAAAACAAAATTGACGAATCATGCTATGTAGTAATAGGTTTTTATATTATGGATGTGTTGTTCATCATAGCCTATGTATGATTCCATACTATTTCCTGGATATGATTATATCCAGTTCAATTTTTATTTTCATTCTTAGTGGGGAAATTTCTAAACTAACCATGATTGTGTACACCATTCGTTATTCATGGTTAGATTTATAATCAATTTGATAAACTTAATTAGTTCAAAAAAAATAAATTTTAAAATCACATTATATAATTATAATTATAGTGTATCACATGATATATATTTATTATTTATTCATTATTATTCTATGAATCATAAACATGGTCTCTTTAAGGATATCATTAAATCATAAAAATAATTTCAAATTTATTTTAATAGTTTTTATTGAAATTAGTATTTATATAAATCATGTCTATGTAGAGTGTGAAACTATGTGTATAGTAAAGCTAGTTTCTTACACTAGGTGGTCATATAGTCAATCCCAATGTTCCATTTTCATCATTTTTAACCAAATGTACAACTAATACGGAACAATTTCAACTTGAAATATATATATGGATATAATTCATTGAAAAACAACATAATATCTCTCTTACAAAAACAATAGGATGTTCAGTTATTATTATCCTGAAAATCCATCATAGGGTTCTGAGCCCAATTCTTTGTTTTTCATAATTGCGATCCAACTATTTATACTAATATTTTGATGATTCCTAATATTAGAAACCTAACTCAAGTAACCAAGATCAACTGTCTATGTTATTATATTTCCATAGATATATAATGCAAAATACCAAGAAACAAATCCATTTAGTAGTATTAGATATATTGATGCAAAAATAATACCCACTTGACATTGTGGATAATATATAAAATTTAGTAATGTAAAACATTCAAAATCCATGAAATTATTCATTGATATATTCCTCTTATCCTATGTAAAGGGAAAAAATAAAGGAGAGGTCAGATTCTTAGTATGGGATATATATAGAGGAATCTACTTTGAATCAACAAGGCATAATCAAAATAATAATAGATAAAACTAAACATTGATTACATTAAATCAAAAACATGACTATCATGATAAGATAAGGCTTATTTATTATATAATGTTAAATATTTCAACACCCAATCAATTTATTCAACAACATGAAAATAGAAATATCTCGTGGATAACATTTATTCAATAATATCATGGATAATAATTTTTAACATACCTATGAATAATATAATTATTATAATAGACCATGACCTCATATATAATGATCTTTATACTTTAATGACATTATGATAATATATTTTAGTACAATGGGTCATATCACATTTACTTTTTCTAACATATTCCTCTCATGAATCATTAAAATGCATTGAGGGGACATGAAATTATGGGAACCACCCACAACTGCATATCGAATGGATTCATCATATATATAATAAGTTATATTTTCTTGAACAATAATATATATAATATAATATTTGTATTGAGTAATGGATATATATTATTAAATATTTACAATATCAATTATATAACATTTGGTGGAAACAAATATTAAAAGCAATGTTATACTGGTAAAGAAATTATAATATCCATGATACCATGAGTATTTTTTTTAAAAAAAATTATGCCTTATGTAAAATTATCACAATGACGTTTTTAAGAGTAAAATGTTACTAAGAACAAAAATAATGAACAATTGGTAGGTGATCATCAATTCATTAGAAATATATGTTATACCAATATAACAATTACCTTTGAAAAAATAAAAGAAATGTTAGGGAAATAAAAAGTAACATTTCATAAAAAACATTTAGAACAAATTTTAATATTATATATTAAGAAATATTTTTTAAAATGGTTATTGTGATGGGGAAGTAAATTATCAGGAAATATTTTAATGAACATTATTTTTTTAATTTTTGTCGAAAATTTAAATATTGAAAAAAATGTATAAATAATACATTTAATCCATATTTAAAATTCATGGATGACATAAAATATTTTGAATAATTATTTTGTTTAAATTAATGAGATTTTGTAAAACAATTTTGAAATACATTGACATTAAAGAGAACCATATCAAATTAAAATGGAAATAAAATGGATTTTTCTTTTGATAATTTCATATCATGATTCTGGTATCCAGGATAGGGAAGGTAAAAATGAAAAATCTCAAACCCTTAAATATCCAGTATATAAGGAAATTATTGGATATTATGATGTGTAAATGTTAAAATTAGTTTTAATAATGTAATATAAATCGAAAAGAATGTGAGGGTGTAAAACAGATTCATACGTCCATAGTAACATTAAAATTGTAACACATTTTATTGAAAAAAATTGAATTGAAACACATATATTCATGAATAAATAGTTATTCATGTCATGTACATCAGCATTGAATTATATACATCATATATAAGTGAATAAGTTCCTGATAACAAATATTTTTTAATAGAATGGTAATTGATAATAAAATCCATACCGTACACATCCATTTAGTTGAAATTATTCTAACCTCATATATAATGTATTTAAACATGTTATTAATTTATACAATAATAATATTCATATATATATAATCAAATATGATCCATTTATAACCTATTACCGTGAATTCATTAGCATCAATTTATTATTACTATTGATTCAGTTGTTAATTACCAGATTTTATCAAGCGTGTTTTTTATGAAATTTTAAAGTATTGTCCAAATTATATATATATATAATCTCTATAAATATATTGATGTTATAAATATCATATTTTTCCCTTATATACATTTTTATAACCATTATTTTTTATGAACATAGAAAACTAATCACATCGCTTTGTGGAGATGATAGGTCATTCGTACACATGAGCGGTGATATCATTTTATTAATGGGTGAAAGGGTAGAAAATTTTATGATTTATTTATTTTCCATAATTAACCTAATTTAATATTAATCATATTTATTTATTATTTCCATCAATATGACTATATATGTGATTCGGTGATGAAAATATTTAATTTGGTTCGTTTAACAGTTATCTACAATACCCTGGAGCAATGGAATTGTATACAACTTGACGGAGAAATATATGCATAAATACTATTACATATAAATAATCTCACAATAGTATATGTGAGATAAGGTTTCAAGTAGATTGAAAATTTAAGTACAAGATTGATGGTTGAAATTGAAGAACAAAATGATAGGGCTTCATTTTGATGATTACATTCTCTTCAAGAAACCTCCTTTGGATCCCTTAATATGTACATTATTGTGGGAAATTATATAACAATAATACTTGGATATTGATTATAGATTTAGGGGATTTTGTTAGTATTTTTTAAATACAATGTGTTTGATTGGATTGAATAATTGAATGGAGGGTGTTTCCTTTAATAATTGTTCAGTTGTTGCATAATTGTAAATGCCCCAAACTATTCAATATTTGAAATTATCTCTCATCTAATGTGTGAAAGAAATGATAAATAATGGAATGGAGTTAAATAAAGGTCAATAATAGCCTAAAAACATAAAAAAATATTACCTGGTCCCATAAGATTAAATAATTATGATTTATATATGTCACTAGAGTAAGTAGTTTTTATACCATTTGTAATTAATCTATTAATCCTAAAAAGTGATAATTAATAGATAATTTGTACCTAATAATTATAAATATGATTGAAAAATCTTCAAATAATAAACTTGTGTTTTTGGAAAATTAATTATAACATAAGCATATTTAAAGTGAAATCCCTCATTTTAACTTTAACTATTGCAGTTAACTTTTACAGTATTTACTAATCATTTTGAAAAATAAATGTATAAAATATTTCATAATAATAATAATTTGTAATACCAATATGGGATACATATTATTAAATTCAATTCACATATGTTTCATCACTTATTTAAACAATTAATCCCACAAATCGTGGAGATAAATAGTCTTTTGTCAAATATGTGTTAGATGTTTAATATGGACTTCTTTTGACTACATAACTACAAATCATCATTATATGTATTTAAAATTTTATATAAATATATATAATAATTAAATTTTATTTCAATCATTTATCATTAATATTTATATTAATTAAATAAAATTGATAGACATTATGCCTCTTTAAACAAACAAATGTATATGAAAAAAATGTGCCATGAAGAGTAACCATTAGCATCCAAATGATCTTATTATTATTTTAAATATGTTTGTAGTTAAGGTATTTGTAATTATAATAATTATTACAAATTTTTATTAAATAATTATGGAATATTTTAATTCAATATTTTTTTATTATTTTTAATATATTATTTTTAAGGGAAATATATTGAAATTCAATATCGTTTTTTGGCCATGTAAGTTAGAAATTGATATTCATCCTATAAAAATATAATTTTTGTGTCATAAAATACTGAAATATGATTTGAATTATGTTTTTTTAGAATAGTTTCTTCACTTACTATAATTGAGGATTTTTTGTAGAAAATTTCTTTATTCCTTAGTTTTATATTTTATTTCGTATATGTTGATTTTATCCCAAAATCACATATTTATAAAAACATTAACACAATAAATTTATCTATCATATAATTAAATTATTTTCATTCAAATAAATATACTATATCATGAATACATGATTTATTATTTAGAATTAGGAAGATCATATTTTGTAATTTGGTCAATTTTAATTGTGTTTATTAGGAATAATACCCTTAGAAGAACATTTATCACCAATGTAAAATGGTAAAAAGGGTTTCTTAAGGTTAAATTTTCTCTATAATGTTACAAGGTTTCAACATATTTTTCTTAATAAATGACATTAATTTTACCCATGACACCTTATCATGAATATTTATTTATTTTTGTTCCACTTTTCCATTAGTAAGATACTAATCATATTTAAAGGCTCTGAATAATTACATGTGTTGCAGTCCCCTCACATATAAAATGTAAACTCATTTATTATATTATTCACACCTCATAAAATCTCTATCTCATCCAAACCCTACCCAAATAACATGGAAATATTACTCTCTATGTTCTATATTTCTAATTCCCACCAAAACTCCAAACCTATAGGGAACATCGTATAAACATAAAGAGTATTTCGAAAGATGAGGTGTAACTCTTAAAAGAATAAATTAATGTTTATTCATTATTAATCATCCTAAAAACCATTCATAATGACAATGAAATTTAAAATTTAGTGTCTAATATATATATATATTTATTATGTTTATTGTAGATGATTTTTTTATCTTTCATTCCATCTATTATAATACTATAACATTACTCTCGAGTTTGTGTGGAAAACCACCACCATGAAGAGATGAATTTAATTTCAAGGTTTAATATTATATAAACCTTCTTATTGATATGTTCATTGAAAATTGATAACATAAGTTTTCGATTCGTCTGTACAGAAACCACCACAAAGTGACGTTATTCATTATTTATTTAAGCCATTTTTAGATGGAAAAAGGATATATTTAATAAATAAATATGGTGATTGATATATAATGGTTACCCAAAAATATAAAAAAAAATATCTATTATATTTACTTTTCAATCATTTGATCGAATGTGTTGCTCTTGTGTACATACGAACTGTCGTCTACATGAATTGATGTGTTTCAAATTTCAGGATCTCTATTCATGGTGGGTCCAAAAATTATATATAATTTATAAAAATATAATTATTTATTTAGTTATATTATAATAAAGATAGAGTAATGAACACATTAACCTTCGTTAACAAAAAAATATGTATTGGGATTATGATCCAAATGTCCACCGAATATTTGATATGAAAATAACCAATATAGTGATAATATATGAAATTTTTATCAAATAAAAATAAGAGATATGATAATTGAATAAATTTTAAATAGGATATGAATCTAGATAATAATTAATACATGTTTTTCATGATTGGTTTTGTAATGTTCCAAACAATTCAAAAATCCAATATAAGGGATTAATCTAAAATATTGATTTTATTCTGGATTTTTTTTGTGAAAAGTGTGCACCTTGGCTCTTTATAAATTGAAATCAATATTATTATTGTATGAATTAAGTTATTTAACATTTATACTGAAGAAAAATTGAAAGCATGTCACAAGGAATAATGTTAACCATGTTTCTCTCACTTCATTTTCCCCTTTGTTAGAAATACCATCAGTTGGATAGTTGGATTCTCGATAAATGTGTGTGGTGATGTAGTTCATGTTAGATATATTGTCAAGACAATTAGTCCATTTGTTCCATTATCTTCCAAGAGAGATAAATCATTCCAAACAACGTGGCTTTAAAAATTGTAGAAGAATCATACTCAAACCGTATATTGATACAGTTTCTTTGACAAGAAATGTTGAATAATTTTATAAGGCCCGTCATTTAGGCTTCCATGGTTGTGACATTACCACATGAACCACTATATTATTCAATAACATCACCATTGTTGTCTCTTAATATTACTCTATTGCATGTTTGGCATGGGTTTCCACATGAGGTACCAGCTATGTTTCATTTGTAACAGCCAGTGAAGGGGGTAAAAAAATTACCGTGAGAGTACCATAGGGTTGAGTAAGGTTGCCATGAAGATTTAGGTATCTCAGTATTATAATTTCCCTCACCATGTTTTGACAACCTTCAGCCTGAAGTGAGTTAGATTTCTTTATAGTATAATTTACAAAAGTAAGAGCATATAGGGAGATGAATCTTTCTATGTTGTGGAGAGTAATATTCCTTCCCCTCTAAATAGCGCTAATCAGATATAGAAATTAAACTATAAAGAGGGATGTAATAAATTTAGTGAGCTGAATTTCAGGAATTTCATGCAAAAAATGATGTAAATTGTTTTTTCAAGTGGGTGGATCTCAAAGGAATCAAAAAAATATATCTGTAATGAAGATTTATATTTTCTTAAAAAATGATATGATAGTCATCTTGACAGTGTTGGAAGAAAATTACACATTTATATCATATATAAATATGAACACATTGTGGGTTTTCATCCACTAGAAATATGTTGATAGAAAACATCCAGAAAATATTGAACCGGGAAAGAAGCAACCAATTTTTAATGAAGGAAGTGATCCACTTTCTTTTTTACTAGGAATATGTAGTTGTAGAAAGATATTGAGTCAATATTTATATTTATATTATATTCTCATATAAGAATATCTTCCAGGATGATTCATTCAAAACACGGAAAAAATGATGCAACATCATCCGGGGGCCTATCCAAATTTAACTACTGAAATTTGATTGAGAGGGTGTGGTCAATATCATGATCCAAGTTGCATACCCGATCAATCATGGGATCTTTATTCCATTTGGAATTCCAAAAAATAAGGTTGTAGTTCATGTTAACCAGCCACTAAGATTCCATATGAATTCTCTCGAAAATAGTTCCAAACCTAGCCCAAATTGAAAATTAAATTTTTCTTGGTTTTCCTATATTGATCCTTTCAAGAAACCATAATCAATGAAATTATAAATAATAATTTTTCATCATTGATTAACCACCACAAAAATTGACCTTTTAGAGATTGGTTGACCAACTCCATATTCGTAATGTGAATGCCTCCCAAGGCAGGGGCATGCAACAGTATTTCAAATATGTAGTGATCACTTTCCATTCCATCATGTTTCCACTCCAAAAAAATTAATCATCATAGAGTTAATTTTTTTAATAAGGAAGGTGGGCTATAGATACACTATGAATGAATAAATAGGCATAGAAACAATGACATTCATGAAAAGGGAAGTTCTTCCTTCCATTGGAAGAGATTTTCTTTTCTAAGGTGTAAGAGTTATTTAAAATTGGATTATGGCATTAGAAAAATGAGGACCTTGCGGTCTGCCCCAGAACATAGTAACAAAAAGGTAGATAAAGGGATATATCCTTCCATTATTAATAGGTAAATAAATATACTGATCTTTCATGAAGACGTAATATTCTTTTCAAAGAAAATATATGACCAAATCCAACTGATTTCTTGAACTGATACATTTTCATAATTCTTAAGGGGGTTATTGATGTTGTTGATGTTCCTCTTATTTCCTCAAGTAATGATGATAATTTTGTTTTAAAAAAATAATTTACAAGGGTAAGAAATACATATAGTCACTGTGATGGTTTCTATTTAACCGTTCTCCAAAGTTGGAGGAGGATCCTGCTAGGATAATCCTCTGTAATAACAAAGATAATTGCTGAAATAGGATCTCCTTGTCTCAACACTCTAGAGAATTTTACATTTCCTTTTGGAAACCCATTAATAATTATTTTTTATGAGAATATCCGAGGAGATTTGTGATCTAGTGAAAAAGCTTCATGTTGAAGCCAAATCATTGAAGAGCATTGCTTATGAATCCCCTGTCAAATGTGTAAAAGAATTATTTAATGTCTTGTTTAATGGAAATGTATCCACCATTGCTGAATTTTGGAAGGAGATAAGCACATTCTAATTCAATAAGAAAAAAAATCTTATATTCTCATTCCCTTAACAAAACAAAATTAGTTCCAGGATTTAATTATATCAGATACATGAGTAAGCCTATTGGAAAATATTTTTATAATAGATTTTTTAATTTTTTTAATGGGAGAAGTATGCTCGAATTGAGTAATATAATTGGGTTTCTACTCTTTTGGTATGATAGAAATTAATTCACCATTGAAACCTTGAGTAAAAAAAATCAGACAAGCTTCCACATATCATTCGGTTAAACATCCTAATAAGATTGGAAGAAGTAGTTGTTGAACCAATCAATACCAGGATATTTGTCTATCTAAAAGATTAATATTGTATCCTTGATTTCATTTTAAAAATGGATAGAAGTGAGATTAGATTTATACTTCTATGATATTAATCTGGGGATAATTTGTTCCTTTTAGAATCACATAATTTGGTTGTCCATTGAAGATGATTGTGTAGAATGATACAATGTCATTGGATATATCTTTTCTCCCCTTCAAAATCTCATCCCATTCATTGAGTAATTATAGGGGCATGTTTAGACGTCAAAAAAAATTTAGAGAGTTAAAAAATAGAATTTACCTCCCAATAAGAAATACAATTGACATTGAATTTTTCCATTTGGATGTTTTCAATATGTTTGATGAGAATTGGGAGCCCATAAGACATATGAACTTCCTAGATAGATTCTTCGGAGAGGTTTTTCTTTGATTTGGATTTCAAAAGATTGTGTTATGTGAAATCAACCGCCTCACCGATGGCTGCGATCAACTACTACAATCCTGCTGATGTTTTTGTTGGCCCTCCAAAGAAGGCGGATGGAGGCTCTAGTTTGAAGTTACCTCAAGCACATGAAGGTTCAGATTTGGGTAGGGTTTCTCTGATGAATGCTTTACAGGTATGAGGCCTTGACCAATTTTTCTCTGATTCTTCATGTGGTGAGTCTACATCTAATAATCGCATTTCGAGAAATGGTGTTCTTGTGGTTGTTGAAGCGATTTCCAGACACATTCAAGAGAGAATTGATGCGTCAAATTCTAAATGATTGGCCGCCTGAGTTTCATGCAATTTTTGTGGAAGGTTGAAGACCTTAGGAGAAGTATCCAAGTGGGCTGGGGTTTTATTGACATGAAGATGGTTTCAATTGGTATGAATATCTACCATTTTACTTTCTACCCCAATGATCTGAAAATGAGGGCATAGAGTCATGGTTTTTGTGAACCTTAAGGTGAGGATTCCCAGGTTTTAGAACTGGGACCCCTGGTTCGATCCCTTTAAGGACAAAAATACAATAGCTCAATCATGGATCCTTATCGAAGGATTGAACTAGGTATTATGGCATCTGAGTATCCATTGGGATGTTTCATTGGCTGTAGGAACACGTATCAAACATGATAAGGACACTAGATTAGTTCTCTTTGGACAATTTTCTCGTATTCTAGTTGCGATTGACATGACATTACCCCTTGTTGAGACAGTTCTACTGATTTCTGGTGATTTTATGTTTGATCTTGAGATTGAGTATGAACGTGTTCCTATTTTTTGCATAAAATGTTCAACTATAGTACATGCTAACGAAAATAGTAATAGAGGACTGTGATGTTCCAAATGTAGACGTTATGGACACCTTGTTTATTGCTATAAAATCAGAGTTCCATGTGTTCATTCTCCGTCAATTGTGATGGAGGGGACACATGATGGGGGGAAGGGTGTCATTAATGGTTCATTATTACCTCTGTCTCCCTCTGATGGTGTGATGGGTTTATCACCATCGATCATCAAGGTGGATTTGATGAAAAATACATCCTCTTTTTCTAAGAAATATGGATTTGATTCTTTTGCAGATGTAGTAGCTGGTAAGAATCTCAGTGATGAGACTTTGATTGATCAGCGAGGTAGGGGTGGGTTGTCTAAGCCTTCGGGTGATAGCACATTCCATGTTTCTTATCTTCCTACATCTGATCATGGAGAACCCTCTAAATGGGGTGATACATTTTTTGTTGGTTCTGATAGTGATCAGGAGTCGAATAATGCTGTGTTGCTAGAGGAGCAATTCTGTGCTAAATGTAAGTTGGTTAGTTTTCCTTCTAGTGGGAGAGGGGCTAATGTTACTGATTTTTCTCTTCATTCTACTGCAACAAGGGGTGTGCAAGGTTAAAATTTCTTACAAGGTGCTTCCTCTTTTGCTGATAATCACCTGGTAGGGGCCTTATCAGCCTATGGGTCTCCTACTACTTGACTCACAATGGGTATTGTGTCATCTGATATAAGGGGGGGTGAATTTTAGGCATACCTCGTATAATAATTTAACAACATCTCTTGAGGCCCCCACCGGGCAGGTTTCTATTTCTTTAGGTGAACCTGCTAATATTATATCTACCTCACTTGGGGCCTCCCATATGCCAGAATCTATCCTGCCCTCTTCTGATGCCAAGGACATCCATACCTTTGATGAAGGTGTTTCACCCCTTGATCTCTAGGTTCCTTTGAATGAGACCGCCCTCAAACAGATAGTTACTTCAAATGTTGGTGTTCTGGTTGTGCCTACCAGCACTGGTTTTACAGATTTATTTTCCATTCTAGATTCAATGAATTCTCTTGATTTTGATCTGCTATATATGGAATGTCATGACAATAAATCTAAGGCCTCTATGAGAAATCCAGTTTCTGAATCTCCTTATTTGGTTGCATCGGCTAATGTTGAGTAGGTAGGACAACCCTTTCTTTGGGAGTGTCTGGAATATGGGGCTCAATGCACTGCGGGGAATGATCATGATTATATTCATGTTGACCCTATAGATAATCAAAATTTTGTCCATCATGATGATCCTGACTTGATGATGGTGGATTGAATGATCAGGATGATTCGTTGAGGACACTGAATCAATGGAAAAGAAGCAGGAACCCGAGATGACATGTTACTCGTCGTGGAAGGGGTGAGAGAGGAGGCAGGAATAGAGGCTGATTATGTTTGGAACGCGGTGGTGTTTATTTCTTATACCCTGATTTTTTTACCTTTCTTGTATGCTTGCAATTTATTTTAATAAAATTTTCTGGATCATGGACTCAACTCCATGATTCCACTATTATGGTATAATTCAAGGGCTTCAATTTCTACATCAGGAAAGCTAAAATGTGATTTTCTCCATTTTTTCAGTTTAATGTTTTTCATTATGAGCCTAGATAGTCAATGCATGGGGTTTCCACTATGATCATCTAAGGCCCAAAAATACTACATAATCTATGAGCATTCTCGAAGGAATGTCCATGTAATGTTAAACATTAGTTGTAAAGGTTTCCACATCTCCTTATCCATGATGTTGACATGGATAGGACGGTGGTCATAATTGCGATCTTCCAAGGTAACTGTATGGACTCTCCTTTTCCATGATAAGGGATGGGATGGAAAAGTTCACATTCCCTTACATCATCAAGATAAAGGAGAGATATTGAACCCCGAAGTCCCACCTTCAGTATTCCTGAGAGTGGCGACTAGAACCAAGGGTATAGAATCTCATATAAATGGGAGGCATTACCCTATTTATAGAACAAGAATAGGAGATAAGATGGTAAATCTGAACAACACCAAATACTAAATGAAAAATTAAAACCAAGAATCCATTCACACATTCATGTTCAAAAGTAATGCTGATAAAAAGTATGACATAAATCCCAGAAAATGTACCCATGAAAATGAAACTAAATATAAACATCAACTATTCTTCACCCGATCTAGAAAAAGTCATGCACAATCCTCACAGTCCTCCTAGAAACATTAAAATAGTTTTACACATGCAGGGTGAGAATACATGTATACACAGTAGAGAAACTAAATCTAGTTTTTCACTAGTGAGGGAACCCAATAATTTTACATTGAGAAAACAATTGATCCTCAAGCACATACTAAAGAATAGTAACCATCCCAACTTCACAAAGGAAAGATCACCCTATTAAGGCTTGTGAGGTTAAGTAATACTATAAGAACAAAAATATTTGGGTACCCTACACTGCTTTCCCACTGGATAACTACTCATTCCTAATGATCTGTCATCTTATTGCTTCAACTCTTCCCACATGAAGTCCGACTACCGCAACCTTCCTACCCAGACTTGGGCCTCAATCCACACACAACCACGCCCACAAAAACATGATCCACAATAATCACTCCCACACCTAAAGACAACTGGGCATCAATAACCACACACCACACCCAAAAACCCATTACCCTCATTACATAGATACTTGAGAAAACATACCTAGCCCCAAAACACCTGAGCCTCTCATCCAAAACAAACCTTTTATTAAATAATATAGGAATATAGTAAGCCTCAACCCATTATATCCTGCCCAGATATGCCCAAGCGGTAGGATCCAAAAGAGGGTGTCCGAAAGAATATCAGTAACCAGTCGTCCATCCTCCCACTAGGATGTTGGGAAAGACACCCTCCTCAACGAAATTGAGGTTTTCAGAACATTTTTCTCAATAATGGTAGGATAATATAGAAATCAAAAGGAACTACAATATTTATATATTGGTCAACAAACACTTAGCCCCATCATACGGGTTTCATATGAACATGCAACCAGTACTTCATTTTGTGCAACTCATATATTCCTAATCATATAACAACCACTCTCAAACACACCCGACCACCTTTTTGTCCAAATTCGATTTACTTATATAAGGGAATTCACTTTAAATATTTTTTTCACTACTGAGAAACTAACAACCATAACCATTCCATGCCATAAACAAAACTAAACTGTAGTCCAAGTGCATAACAAACAAACCAAACTTATAGTCCCACTACATATCAACATGAAACTAGACATTCATTCCCACTAATCGATGTCGCTTCATGACCACATTACAATAAAAAGGTATTTTAGCTACCTAAAATTTCATTCATTCCACAATCAATCAATATCTCCTGATGAGATACCAACACACAACTTGTACCACCCCATATACCAAGCCCACTAAACCCAGACTAGGTCACACAACACATTACCAGAACCATCATACCACGTGTATTCAAAATTAATCTGAAAAGGGTTCTCAAATTTCAACATTAATATAACTGAGGTGATCATAGAACAAGTTTGATCCTATGGAATCCCTTTATTTAAACAAGTGTATGTGATTAATTGGATTTCATGTTATCTCTCTAAATCAAAACATCAAAATGAAAAATCACCAGTTCACAAGAAAAGACCACCAATAGACATGATTTTCCGGAGGCATTCATCCAAAAAATTCACAAGAGAATCAAAGATAACTAATAATGGAGGAGACAATCATCAACGAACACACTGCCCATTATTTTTTTGCACATGTTATCTTTTGATCATATTAAATCCTTATTTAATTTTTTTATAAGATTATCTGGACGTTCCTCATGAGGAACCATTAATGTTCCCACCCCGCTTGATTCATGACTAATGAGAAGTAAAAGAAAATCCCTACACAGATGATCATGTATTGAAGTTCCTTTTGATTCCAAGAATAGGTGATGATGCGATTCGTAGGAAGAACTCCAAGGCTGAGTAGGAAGGGTTCCAACATAGGTACGTGACTAATCTCTAGTGTAAATTTATAGGAACACCAAAAGAACAAAAATGAAAAAGGAAGATAAGATAACAGATTAGGAAGTGTCCAGATCCTAAAATCTGAGAGACCATTTCAATGTGTATAAAATTCAGATCATGGTTTGACCATGCGACTGGGTGGTTTCAAAATCTGAATAAAATTTATATTTAATAATTCCCCTCATAAATGCTGGAGATAGACTAATAAGAGGCTATGAGTTGGTAGATTAACATTAAATGGAGAAAAACATGTAACAAGGTTGAAATAGGAAAAACTAGGAAAACTAGAAATGGGTGACCGATGTTGAGCCACTGATGGTGAGATACTAACGTGACCTACCTAAGATGAGCTACTAATGCCACATCCTACTAATTCTGAGCCATAGATGATGAACAATCGATGCCTTGACATACTAATTCCTCTATCTACCAATACTGAGCAACTGATGTTGAGCTACTGATTCCTCAACCAACAAATGATGATGCCTGTTGAGTTACGGATTCTGACGCCCCTTGACTCATCGAGGCTGACACTCCTCAACTCACAAACACTGACGCCCCTGACTCATTGATGCACTGACATGCCGACACACTAACTTGCTGATATAAAAATTAGAAATTTGAAAAACTCTTGATATGTGCCACAGATATCTCCCATAACTCCTCAAAATTATATTCTCACTAATGGGAGAAAATAAATCTATGTTATTACATTAGATACCTCTCACACTATTCTCTTACCGAAGAATTTCAAAACTATCTCAAAAGGAAAGAGTTCTGAAAAACCATCCTATAAGATACATAAAAGTATTAATCCACCATGTGTTGTTTAAATGCTAGACTAAAAAACTCAACATCCAATGAAACCCCCATAACATATATATCTAGAAAAACTTTAGGAAACTACAGATATGCTCCCTCACGTCACCACATAAAAACCAAAAGTCACACCATCTAGACACATGTATTAGAGAGATCCATCCTCCTTCTCAAGAAACTGTCTTCTTTAGGAATCACTCTTTTTCACGTATGGGTTTAATTAAATCCACATTAATGTGTCTTGATTATGAATTAGGTTCTCCCCACCGCTTGGTTTTGAATTTTCACACACAGTCATGGAACAGAAAAAACTAATCTTAAAGCAAGTGAGGTCAAACATTACATCCTAATGAAGGCCCAAATAAAACAAAAGATCAAAACTGAAAATAGATTTGGGTACTGGGCACACATATGTACCTCTTGTTCCCAGGTACTCTATTCATGTCCACCATGCCTCCATAACAGAGGAAATAAAGTGATGGTCTCTCCATGAAGAACCTTATCCTTACGATCCTCGATTCTCACTAGCTTCTCCACGAATGTCAGATCATCCTCGATTTCCTTATCTCTCCATTCTAGGATGTGATAGTCATCATATAGATTTTGATGGAGCTGAGAGTCATGAAATATTTTGTGGATCCTCTCCAACCTTAGTGGTAATACTAATTGATATTCCACCTCACTGACTATCCCCAACAGATCGAAAGGTTCTATGAACCTCAGAGAAAGATTACTCTCCCAATAAAACCATTAATGTCCAGGCCGAGGGGAGACCCTTAAGAGAACTTGGTCCACATCCTCTAACTCTAATGGTATCCTCCTATGATCATCATATGACTTCTACTAGTCCTGAGCTTCCATCATCATTTCATGAATAATATGAAACTTCTCCATCGTACTCGGCACCACCTCTGGGCCAAGAACACCTACATCCCCAAACACTCTCCCACACACGGGTGAACAACACAGTCTTCCGTACATTGCTCAAATGGTGAAATTCCATTGGTGGGGTGATATCAATTATTATAGGAAAAATCCAATAGGGTATTGTTTCATACCCACATTCCTCTATAGTCCGAACCACACACTCGCAAAAAATCCTCCAACATCTGGATGGTTCTCACAGTCTAGCCATACATCAAAGGGTGTAAAGTAGTGTTAAGGAATAGATCAGTGCCAAAAGAATGTAGTAATCCATTCCAGACACATGAAGTTAAGTTTGTATCCCGATCCGACACAATAGATCTCAGAACTCCATGTATTCAAACCAATTCACCAATGTACCTATGTGCTATGGAATCCACTTTGATTGTTTCCTTAACCCCTAAGAAGTGAGCCTATTTCGTCCATAGATCCACCACTACTCAGATGGAATCATGGAATCCCTCATCCTTGGGTAGTCTTATGATGAAATCCATCGAGATTTCATTACACATCCACTCTGGAACATCAAATGTCTGCAAAATACCAGTAGGAACATAATGTTCAACCTTCACCTACAGACACACTTGGAACCTTTCCACAAACACCGCCAATGTCTACATTACTCTGGGCCACAAAAACTGACATCTCAAGCCCCATTACATCATGGTGTCTATTAGATGTTCCTCCAAGGGTGAGTTATGTAAATCACTGTGAACTCCCTCATGGATCACCACCAGGAAAAACAACTTCCCACAGAACAACAACTGATTCGTAATATCCTCTGACCATACCTCCGGATCATCACCCTGGATAACACGATCACGTATCACATCAGCCTCAATGTCTCTCCACTGAGACTCCTCCATATGTCATAAAAAATAAGGACTCACTCTCATATGAAATATAAAGCATATAACATCCTCCACACTCAAGCACAGATGTAAGGCATCCAACAACACCAATGCATTCCAAGAATATGTGGAATCTGAAACTAAATCCTTCTGTGACTTCATGGTCAAGGAATCATCCAACATGTACCACATTCTAGTGTTTTAGGAGATCTCAAAGTAGTAGTACTGATGAAACTCCATACCCCTCTGCTGTCGTAAGTTTAGGACTTGCTGGGAGAAGATATACCTCACGATCTTCTAATCTGTGATGACGGTAATGTGTTCCACAATTAGGAAATGCCACCACAATAGTACATGAAAAAAACCATTGAATGTTCTAGGTCTTGGTGTAAAAGTTATTTTTGTTTTTAGGTAACTACATAAACCCATAAGATATCACTCTTCACTAATGTGTCATCACACGTCCTATGCCTAAACTGGAATAATCAAAGAACACTTCGAACATCACCCATTCTTCTGGTAACCTCAGCTCTAAAGTACTACCTAGATTTATCTTCAGGTTGCTGAATGTTTCCTGGAACTACTCACTGCATGTGAAAACATGGTCATTTCTAGATAATAATGTCAAAAGAGCTGCAAATCTAATGAAGTCAGTAACGAACCTCTGATATTTACCCGCCAGACCCAATAAACTATGAAGCTCTACCACATTCTTGATTGATTCTCACAAAAGCACGGATTCTATATTCTATGTGCCTAGTTATATTCCCTTATAGTACACCATGTATACAAGGAAGTGCACATCTCGTGTTTTGAAAATTCACATGGAAAACCACTTGTAGAGTTGGTGGTGTCGGAGGACATCCAATACTATCCATATATGCATGGAGTGATCCTCCTCGGATCTTGTGTATATTAGGGTTCCATCAATGAACTAGACCACGAACCGATCCAAACACTCACTATAAAAAGTTTTCGTGAGTCCTATGAACACAACTAGTGCATTTATAATGCCAAATGACATGACCATAAACTCAAATTTCCTATACCTTCTCCTCAATGCAGTCTTTAGGAGTTCACCCTTCCACACCCTCAACTGGTGATATCCTAGTTGTAGGTTATTCAATGAGAAACAAAATTCTCCCTTAAACTAGTCAAAAAGGTAAATGATCATCAGGGATGGGGTAACAGTTCATGACCATCACCTCATTCAGTCTATGGTAGTCTATGAAGAGCCTAAGAACACAGTCTACCATTTTGTAAATAATAATAGAGAACCCCACATAGACACACTTGGTCAGTTAAAACCCTTATTCATCAGGTCATCAACCTAACTCCGAAACTCCCACAACATTGAAGATTCTACCTGATAGGGAGCCAATGAAATCAGACAAACACCAAGTTGTAATCCTATCCCGAACTCAACATCATGTCGTGGGGGGTAGAGTCACAGACTCTTCCGGAAAGATGTAAGTGAACTCACAAAAAATCTCCAGAACATACACCATCTTAGAGTATTCTGATTCCACTATCATCACGGATAAAAACAATAAGGAGCTCCATACACTAGCTTCCCTCCTGGTAACTACTTTAAAAAAAAGTTACATGTTGGCCACCCACATTTGAGAACATAACCCTTTTATGGAATTAGTAGATATCATCGTTTATGGAAAAAATCAAGTAGAAGGCTAGGGTGACATTATATGGCTACATTTGTTGTAGAAGAAGATCCACACTAGACTAATGTGGGACCAAAATCAATCTACAATCTCGAAAAACATAAAAAAGGCTGGTTTAACCTCCAACTGGTGTTCTCAACACCAAGTCCATGGAAATTATCAGTACGTATAGACCCATGTCATGGGAGACAACGAAAAAAAGGATTGGGAGGATCCTGAATCAAACAAGGAAAACTAAGGAGTGATAAATAGATTTATCGTACATCAAAAAACATTTATCCCTACTGAAACCACAACCTTTGCGGCAAGAAAATTCCCATGCCCGACCCATCATCCCCTGGGCTATTGACCTCCTCCATAACCATTTCCTGGTAGAGGTCCCTGTGGAGTTCCCTAAGGTTAGAACCCTCTAGAACCCTCTATGCTAGGTGGAGAGGGAGCTCACTGCCCCTACTTCTAAATAGTCCAAGTTAGCAACAGTTGTTGGTGTGGTGGGTGCTGATCCTTCCACCCTCATTGTACTGCACTTAGATAGGGAACTGATTTCGAAGATTCCCACAACTACCATTAGTAATGCATCTCAGTCCTACGCCAATGTATAAATGGAGGGGACATGGAGATCAGAACTAGAACTTTTTTGGCCGACTCCCAGTTGATGAAAACCTGGAAGGCCCTGACACCGGAGACATATGGCTAACGGCATTCCCCATTGACGAACTCTGCTGGATCCCATCTCGCAGCACACCTACATGAGTGTGAATCCTCCCAACTACTTCAGCCTTCTTCTAAACCTCCAACTACATTGGTAGAGTGAACGGAGTAACAGAATACTAAAGAAAAGATCAGAGTGCATCCTACAAGAATCTTCCACGTGACTCCTCATCTGAAAAGGTATCTATATCAAAATGAATGATATCATTGAACTTGATCCCCAACACCCTTACCACCATACTCGCTTACTGAAGGGAGATAATATCTTTCCTCTTCTCATCCTTCATTATTGAATAAATAAATTCAGCCCGGAACTCCTACACACATTCAATCCACAAAACCTACGTTTCCTTATTATCCATAAGATATAGAATCAACCACTGAAACGTCGCTCCATGCATCTGGATAACATCTAGAGGAACTCGTACTCTGTTAGATAATAGATCAAGCTGAATGTGATCACGTGATCCTCAAGCTAGATCTCCATATCCATTTTTGAGATGCTTCCCTTGTACTTTCCCAGAGTCTTCCCCTTGAAGGAACAAAGCATATTATAACACTAGTCATCCGACTCCTCTCAATCAAATCACCCTTATTCAACCAGATCAACCTTATGGGCCTAGACTTCACGTACCACTCATGGATGATGTCTGGTGAAATAACATAAAAAGTAAACTATATACTTTTAAGCCTATGTATTGCGCAAAATTCCTTTAAAATTTTGTTTGAACTTCTTATTTATTTTTATTCCAAAAATACCCATCACACTCAAGAATACAAGTAATTATATTGAATGCACCATTCCTGGGTTCACTACCCTACAATCAATGAAGCCTCACCTAGTCATTCAGGAGGTCCAGTGTCGTTGCAATGGACCTCGGGGCCCTAAAATCTTATGTCCTAGATTGTTTCCCTGGGCTACTTTATGAACCATGATTTCTGGACACTGTTTTCCTACCAAACAATGCCATCCTCCCTGTTCCTAACCACGAACTCCAGCCTATCTCTCAACCATCACCTCTGATACCATTTTTTCATGACCGGCCTTCTCCAAGCTCATTGAAGGGATGACAAAGTGACCCACCCTTCCATCCTCATGATAAAGGAGAGATAATGAACCCCATGTCCCACCTTCTGTAGGCCCTAGATTAGTGACTAGAAAAAAGGTTATATAATACAACATAAATTGAAGGAATTACCATTTTTATAGAACACAATTGGGAGATAAGATGGTAAATCCCAGCCAAACCAGAGACTAAATGTAAAATTAAAACCATGAATTCATTCCCACATGCATGTTCAAAATTAAATCTAATACAATGTATAAAAGATCTCCCAAATAATTTTCCAAAGAAAAGAATCCAAGAAGAAACAACAACTATTCTGATGCCCGAGCGAGAAATGTCTAACATGGTCCGCAAGGTCCTCCTGGAAACCTAAAAATAGTTTTTCACACATAGAGTGAGAATAAAAGTATACTCTGTAGGGAAACTAATTCTACATGTAAAAAAGTGAGGGAAAAAACTAATTCCCCAGTGAGAAAACTGTAGCACCTCAAGAACCTATCAAGTAACACAAAATATCCCAAACTCACCAAGGCACACCCACCCATGTAATTTATTTCAAGTAAAGAAATAGTATAAGAAAAATAATATGTAGGCACCCCGCACTGCTTTCTCACTAGTTAACTACTCATTCCTAATGATCTGACATCTTGACTCTACCACTCTTCCCACACACAGTCACACTACCACAACATGCCTACACAGACCTGGGCCTCAATCCAAACACAGCCAGACCTACATACACCTAGGCCACAACAACCATCACCACACTTGAAATCACCTAGGCCTCAATAACATCATACCATGCTAGAAAACACCTGGGCCTCAACTTGGAGATACATGGGAAAACATACCTAGCATGAAAACATCTTATCCCCTGATAAAAAAAATCTTTTCCCTGTGGAATCTTTGATTATGGTAAGCCCCTATCCATTACATCCTTCTCGGATATGCCTGAGTGTCATGGTTGAGAAGAAGGTGCAGGGAAGAAAATTAGTAACCAGCCATCCATCCTCCCACCAGGATGTTGGGGAAGTTAGCCTCCCCCATGAAATGGAGGTGTTTGGAAAATAGTGCTAAACAAGGGAGGAGTGGGTATAGAAATAAAAAAGAACTAAATTATATATATATATATATATATATATGTAAACAAATACTCATCCCAAACCTATGGGGTTCACTTGATCAGACAACCAACACCACTTTTTCTGCAACTCCTATATGAAAAACCATATAAAAACCAATGCCATGCACAAACCCTACCGCCTTTTTCTCAAAATTCAGTTTATTTATTTAAGGTAATCCACTTTCAATTATTCATTCACGACTGAGAAACTATCAACTGTGACCATTCCAAGAAACAAAAAAATCAATCTACAGTCTCACAACACAAAAATAGCAACTAGACATGAAATCCCACTACATTTCAACATGAATCTAGACTTGAATTCTCGTTGTTCGATGCTACTTTGTGGGAACAACACTACATAAAGGTAGTTAAGCTGACTATAAGTTTATCCATTCCATAATCAATCAATCTCTCAAAATGAGATACCAAGTCACCCCCCTTTACCAAAACATAAAAAGCCCACAGAACTAGACCAGGAAACAATGTAGATAACCACAACCATCAAAACAAGCCTATTAAATATTAATCCTACTAGGGTTTATTAATTTCCACTTCAAAAAAACATGTGTAATAATACATTAGGTTTGATCCTTGGTAATCCATTAATTTAACTGAGTGTATGTGATTAATCTGATTTCATGTTACATCTATATATCGAAACATCACAACATGTCCAAAATAATTATAATGACATAGTTATAAAATAAAATTGTTTAATATGAAATTTTTATTAATTATTGTCATGTTATTAAGAATTACACGTTCATTTAGGTTTATGTATCATATTTTGATGATATTTCGTTCATAAGTACAACATTTCATTGCTATGTTGACTATGGTAAAATTCTTCATTACCACAACATGTCCAAAATAATTATAATGACATGGTTATATAATTTAAATGTAATTTATAATTTTTAATCCAACTATGAAAGATAGTTATTATAAATTAACTATGTTATAATCCCTAAGATAGTGGGGCATACATATGCATGAGTAACATTTCAACTATTTATGGATCATTATTGAAAACATGTGAATATTAAAATAATAATCCATAATTATCATAATATAATATATTTTGTATTAATTAATTAAATATATGTATCTATATCATAAGTGAATAATTTTGATGAAAAATTAATCACAACTATTTGTTGAGGTGTAGTCCATACTTACACAGGAATGACACTATCATTTTTATGTATATAGAAAGATAAGAAAATAAATTGTATATTGTCATTTAAAATTGATATATATCTCCTAAATATCATAAATAATAACTAGTTATATAAATAATAATTAATTCCATAATTATAAGTAGTCTACATAGATGGTGATGGAAATAAAATTACATCAGTTCTAAATTTGGATGTCCATCGTACACATGAATGCGAATTTGGATCCCCATTTTAAAGAATATGTGATATATGTAGTTAAAAAAACAATCATAATAACATATATGAATATGGTAGATATTAACGTTATTATTTTATCATTGGTTGAATAATGTTTGAAGGATATGGAAGAAGAGAAAATATATTCCAGGTATATAAATCTTACATATCTTATTTGTAAAACTTCTACTTTTAACACATAATGATTTATAATAATGGTTGTATGCCTAAAAAGGACCTATAGAATGTTGATATTGTTTATATTAATTTATTTTTTTAATAATTTGATGAAAAAATATGTTTTATATGTTATAAAATTCGAATAGGCTATATCGTTTTGTAAGAGATAGGAGTGGCACTCTATGAATTTCTCAACATATAAAATTATTATAATTTAATTTTCAAAAAAAAATTTCCCCAAAGTGAGTTATTTAAAAGATAAGTGGAATGTGGTCAAAATAAATTCATTAAATATAAAAAAAATTATATTATAATATACTTCTACAATTATATTTTCGTTTCATCCCCTATTTCTTCTCATTAAATCATAACATGGAAACATCAATTTTTACTCTTTAAGAGTTATTATAGTTTCTATAAAATGAAAAAAGACACAAAAATTGGTCGTAGTTAATATTTGAAATTATAAATTATCCCTCTATAGAATTTAATATTTTTCAAAATTTTATATCATTTTATAAAATTGTATTTTCTATAAATTATCCATATTATCGATTTATAAAACTATTCATCACCCTGACATTAATAATATTAAGAAAAAATATTAAAATCATACATAATATTTTAAACTATAAATACTTTATAATTTTATTCTTCTAAAATATTTTATCATATTACATAGAGGAATATTCTATTTAATTTAATATTTTAATATAATTTATTTAGTTTAGCAATTAAATAATCTATTACTAACTAAGTGGTGCCTTCTAATTTAAGGTAATTGTTTCTTAACTTGAAATTAATAATTAATTACTACGATTAATATAAATCCATTAACTTTAAAAATAATATTTATAGTAAAAAATATCCTTCAGATAACACCATATTACATTTATAAATAACAATTGCATGAATTTTTTGTCTATTCTTTAATTTAAATAATATATATGTCATAATAGAATTCATGGGGCCTAAAGAGACATAAATCAAACCCTTATATGATCAAAGTTGATATCCCCTCATATAATATGATTTATGTAAGCCATTTGGTCATTTGATCATTCTTATAATTTATATTTAATGTAAATTACCTGATTTACCTCTTATCGTGGAATTTAAAATATCTAAAGATACTATTCATAGTGTCAAAATAGTGAATTATTTACTAAATTTGATCCACAATATTCAAAATTATAAATCCACTTTTCAAAATTAAAATAACATATGTTTTTGAATTTTATTAGAAATTAAATTTGAAAATAATCATTGAATATTAGAATTTCCAAAAAATAATTTTATAAATTGCAATTTATTTGCCTAATAAATTAGTTTATAAAATAAATGTAAAACCCATAATTCGAATATAATAATTAAAAAAATAAATTAATATTTCAATCTAATCCAAAATATTATTTTTCTTTATAACTGTATTGATATAAATTAGTGTTCAATATATATCATAATTTTTCACAATATGATGGAAAATATTTATTTTCAATAAATTCAATATAATCACTCTCTGATAAATTTGGAATTATTATTTAATAATTCTATTAATTATTGAAAATAATTTATATATAATTTTTACAAAATAATAATAATAATCCCCAATCGAAATAAATAAAAAATATTTATTTAGAACACATTTTTTTAAGATTATAATGCCTTTAATAAAAATAATGTACTTATATAAAATTAAATAATTAATAAATTTTAAATAGGTAGGAGAAATATGTATTTAATTATTATTTTAATAATATTCCATTTATCTAAAATAACAATAAGGTTATAATAGTAACTTTTAAATATTAAATTTCACTTGTACTTTTAATCGTTCTAACCGTGGTTTAAGTAATCAAAGTAACTTTTTTTGATAACCCACATTCTCAAATGAATGAATAAAACATCCAATTAAAAAGGGTGAAAGGGATGTACGTTGGAAATATGGAATAACAGACACTATGTTTCCATATAGCGGAAAACAAGACATATAATTGATATGATATCTCCCAAGTAATGATAGAGTCTAATAGGGAAAATCCCCATTAGAATGTTTCCAATCACAAAACCATAACTTTTTTATGGATTAAAAGGCCTTTAATTTCTCGTTATGAAAATTAAATAATTTTTTTTTTCTCAAAATAAATTTTAAAAATATGAGTTGAATTTTTTCTACTTATAATAAGGATATAATGATATATAGTTAAATAGAAATTAGGGTTTCATTCTTTAGTCGATATCCACTAAAATGATATTTTTCTCTATATGATGAATATTAAAGATAAATTTTTTTATACCTGATGTTCTTGATTCAACCTCTATGGATCCAAAAAAATAAAGGAATAACTATTAATTCCACCAACCCATTATTGTTAATCAAGACCAACATGGTTAACATAAGAGAATATAATTTCCAATAAAATAAATCATTAAATAATGAAAAAATTCTTTTTCTCATCACAATTCATTATTTATATGAAAATTAATAAAATATTATTCATAAATATCCATCAATAAAATACAAAGAAATATTCAAGAAAAATATTGAACCAAATATTGAGGATAACATGATTAGATAGTCTTACATGTTTTATTTAAAATATATATTCCGAAATAACATCAATAAATTTTAATTTTTTAATAGAAAATATACTTCCCCATATCAAGTATTCTTAATAATATGATATTCATTGAAATAAATAACATGAATAACCATATATCGACATTAAAATTATATAATCCATGAAAATAAATTTAAACCTCTTCTCCTCTAATAAAATATCATAATATTATATTCACATTAATCCTATAATTCACCACAAAATTAAAGTGGTCTTATTTTGAATTAATATTAATCACATATCAAAAAAATCAAGTCTCAATCCATGGTTACCTATGAAATAAAAAACATATTCATGAAAAATATAATAATCATTTTATATTATATTATAAAAATACATGTAAAGAATATCACTCTAATGGTGACATAATGTAGGCTAGTGCAATGTGATAAATCCTTGTCACCCTTCGGTTGTGGGATCAAATCTCATGATCATTCCAAATGTGATAGGTTATCATCCAACCTATGGGATATACATTTTCTAAATCTTTTAACATATAATCCATATAAAATTCTGGTAAATGTGAGTAAGTAATGAAACATAACATTAATATATTAATCATTAATGAATTTTTTTATCCCCAATGGTTAGCACATATCATTCAATTTTCATAGAAAAATATAATAACCCATAATTTCATGAAAAATAAATTTTATAAAAGTATCATTAGTCCAACATGGTGACTCTTCCTGATTAATATTCACAAATTACATATTAAATTTATCATCTACTAAATCATCCAAAATCCCCATGAAAATTAATTTTAAAAACATCCAATGAGATGAAAAATATAAGTATGAGAAATAAAAATAATAAAACCCTTTTTCCAGTGAAAAACATGAAATCCATTTAAAAAATTTCTTAAAACATCAATCTTTCATGAAAAGATAATATTTTTTTATTTTTTATAAAATTTGTATATTAAATTTTTTAATTTAAAAAATTTCCATTTAAACTCATTATAAATCATAGAAAAGTGAGATATGTGTGTTCATATTTTAGTTCCATATCCTATTTACAATCCCTCATTAAAATTAAATAATTATACTGTCTTGTTCAAACTATTGAGAATATAATACATTGGATATCATGACCGTCCTTCTTCAAGATGATGGAAAGGACAACAGATTGACACACCGCTCCATCTTCTAGATTAAGGAGAGATAATGACCCCTAATTCCCACCTTCGATATTACCTAGAGTGGTGACAAGCATTGAGGGTATAAAATATCAACCAAAATTGAAGGCGTGAACCTTTTTAATGGAAACAAGATTGGGAGATAAGATGGTAAAAATCCCAAACAACACTAATCATTTATATAAGAAAATACATATCCTACAGAAGCATGATTTAAAAATAAATTGTTAAAAAGTTATAAACAATGAACCAAAGAAAGTACCAAAAGAAAAAGAGATTATGATACATCACATCATCTATCTGGATGCCGGAGCTTGTAAAGTCTCTAATGGTCCTCAACGTCCTCCTAAAAACCTAAAAACATTTTTAATGTTGGGTGAGAATACAAGAATACTATGTTAGGACACCAAAGTAACTCATGCACATGTGGGAGAATCATTCTAATGCCCCAGTGAAAAAAATAGAAACCAACTGCACCTATAAAGGATAAAATAATAACAATCACAACATCAACAAGGCATGTGCACTGAATAATACAAGTCAAGTAAGGTAGTAATATAAGCACATCGATGATTTGGGTACCTCTCACCGCTTTTCCCAAAGGATAATTTCTCATTTTTAATGGATATTGTATGGACACTTCAATATTTCCCCAAATACAATCCCAATCTAAAAATTTAAACACACACATGGGACATAAACTACACTTATCTTGCATGTAGACACTTAGGCCACAATAGCCACACCTCTCGATGGATGACACTTGGGCCTCATCCCGAAGACACCATGGAAATAAACCTGACCCCTCGACAATTGGGACACTCTATAACAACTCAACCAGAAAAAATGATCTTGGTCTATAGTAAATTTCAATCCATTATGGCCTTCCCAGATACCCTCAATTGGTATGAACATGAAAGGGGGTGTGTGGAAGAAATTCAGTAACCAGCCATCCATCCTCCCACTGTGATGTTGGGAATGATACCCAAGCCCAAGAAATGGGGATGTTCGACACATACTTCTCAACATGGGTGGTGTGTGTATTTAAAATAACAAGGAACTATAATTTATTCATATAGATAAATAGGCACTCAGCCTAACCAAATGGGTTTCAAACAAACAACCAGCGCACATAGAACCACCTTTTTTTCTACTCATATATGCAAAACCACACAGCAGACAAAACTGAAGCATAAATCCCACCCCATTTTAATTTAATAACAGGTAATTATTTATTAAGGATTTTTTTAATTAATTACTACAATACCCAGGAAATAAATCCACATCTGAACCTGATATTTCATCAAACATTGGAAGTCCAACTTCCTAAAAGTTCATTCATTCCAAAATAAATCAATATCTGAATCTGATATTTCATCACAAATCATGTACCACCCCATACACAAATTCCCTCCCACTTTCGACCCCTGTATTCATATCATGTCTTCAAAAACCATTTCACACAACCCCCACACTGTAAAAAAACCAAACCAAATGCAGTACACATGTACACCATTAAGACAACAATATTCATATATAACAAGAGTGGTTATTTAATAACACTTTAAAAAATAGGTGTAATCACAGAACAATTTTGAACCTAGGTAAAAATTTTATTTATCCAACTATACATTATTAAATAGATTGATATTTTCAATAATTCACGGAGTATCAACATTAAAAACATGAACATCACCAGTGTACAAGAAAAGGTCTCCAACGACCATGATTTTCAGAATTCCTTACATCCACAAAAATTTATAACATCAAAACAAGGATAATAAAATAAAATAGTTCTCAACATCCATCCATATTAAATAACCATCCCATTATAATAATAGGTCCTATAATATTTTTATCATTGTCTTCTCCATCATTTATTACTAGTCTTGAAGAAATAATATAATAGTTCTCTCATAAGATCCATTACTACACCCAACGAATATAATACACAATTAATGATTGATGAATTAAAATACCTACCGGGAACAAAAGCTAAATAGAACTCCTCCTTGCACCAAAAATGGGGTTGTAGGAGCAATATTAGAATCCAAGGAAAACCAAACATAGATGGAAAAATAACATATGCGCATGATTATTTGAGGAAGAGGGACCCTAAATATATCAATAGATAATGAAAGTGACTTATTAAATAAGATATCTCGGTATAATAAAGAAGAAGATCCTAATAACCAGGGAGATTATTTAAATGTGCCTAAAAATTGGAATGTGATTTGACCACGTAGCTAAGAGGTTACATGGTGTTGTAGAACGTTACAAATATTGAGAATTTAGTTATTCTCCTAGGAGATGGTGGAAGTTTATTAAAAGGTGTCTGAGTTTAATGGTTCTCATATAATGATGAATTTCATGTAAGAGGGGAAAACTAGAAAGAAACTGAGAAAACTAGATATGACGCTGATGCTGATTTCAAAGCTCACATTGACACTAAGGTCGATGCTAACACTAATTATGATGTTAACATTGGCCTTGAGCTGATGCTGACACTGATGCTGACACTCAAATTAATGCTGACATTTATGCTAACACCAAAGCTTACCCTGATGTTGAAGCTATAACTGAAATCGATGCTGAAACTAACATGGACGTCGACGATGACGTCGACACCGAAGCAGACGCAGATATTGATGCTAACATAGATGTTGACGTTGATATTGATGGCGACAACATCACAGACACTGATGTTGATGCTGATGTCGATGTCGATGCTGATCCTTACGCTGATTCTAAAACTAATACCGATGATGACGCTGACATGAATGTAGATACTTACGTCGATGTCAATGCCAACAATGGCACGGATGTCGACACTGACACTGATGCCAACAAAAATGCTCAAATTGACACTACTGTTGAGGCCAACACTAACCATATAAAATCGTCATTCCAACACTATGATTTCAAGATGACACGCTGACACTAACATTTCAAAATGACAGGACGACACCGATAGTTAAGCATGACACACTGACACCGAATGTTCAAAGGGACATACTGACACTAATAGTTCAAAACGATACACTGACCCCAAATATTCATAATGACACACCAAAACAGATAGATCAAAAAGGCTTTTCGACACCAATAGATCAAAAGGACATGTCGAAAACGATAGTTCAAAATGACATGTCGACCCCGAAAATTCAAAATGACTTGCCGACATTGACAGTTCAAAATGACAGGCCGACACCACTAGTTCAAAATAATACACTAACACCGATAGTTCAAAAAGACTGATCGATTTCCCCTAGAACAACCAAAACACTGGATTATTACAAAGGAATTGACCGAATAGTTCAGGGCCATTACATAAAATTACTCTCAAAACATTCACACCCTCAAAAATTTAAAACGAACAAACAGAAAAGAGGTGTCTGAAAAATCAACCTATAAGATACCTTCTAAGGATAAACCCCCATGTATAGTTTGAAAACTGGAGTTAAAAACTCAACACCAAAGAACACATCCCTTAAATCACCATCCCCAAATATCCACATAGACACAAGAGGTCACATGGACAACATTCATTGATTAGGGAATTTCTTTCCCCATGTCAACATACTTTCTGCTTTCGACTGTGATGACTTTCCCAAATAGGTTTAATCTCATCAGCATTAATGCATCTTATTTAGGAATCACAACTTACCTTCCTTTTCTGTTAGTTATTCTCAGAAAATAAAGAAAATAAAACAACTCATTCCCTAAAAATAAGGTTTGTCATTACAACATAAGAAAATAATAAATTAAAACAAATGATAAATACTCAAAACGGATCTGGGTACTATGAATGCATCTTTGCCTCCCACTCCCAAGTACAATCTTCAATGTCACCATGTCACCTCAACAAACGAACAAAATAAAGGGTATGTTCAAAACTACCTTCTCTTGATGTTCCTAGATCTCCACCTGCCACTCCTTGAATGTCGCGACATCCTTGTTATCCTACTATCCATAGTGAATTACATGGGAGTCATAATGTAGATACTCATGAATACAGGAGACAAGTAAGATTTCGTGGATCCTCCCCAACTATGGTGGAAATTCCAGATGATATACCACCTTTCCAACACATCCCAACACCCATAAAGGTATGATGAACCTGGGAGAATAATTGTTTCCCCTACCAAATATCTATGGCCAATGTAGTGTGTAAACCTTCAAGAACACATGGTCTCTAACCTCAAACTCAAAAGTCCTCCTAAAATGATTTACATATGACTTCTCCTATTACAGAGCTTCATATAACCTCTAATTCATGACCTAAACCTTATCTATTGGGTTTTTCACCACCTTTGGGCCAAGAACACCTAACTCCCCAACCTATGTCAAGCTCCTGGGAGAACGACATGGAATTCTGTAAAAGGATATGATCGGTTCCATTCCCACGGTAGAGTGATAGGTATTATTGTTAGAAAAATCTACCAGAGGAGATTGGTGTGCCTATGATCATCTGGTGTACATAAAACATGCCCGCTACATATCCTCCAATGTTTGGATGGTCTGTTTCATATGCTCATATGTTTGAGGTTGAAAAGAAGTAATATGGTGTAGCTAAGTGAAAAATCATGTTGTAATACACCCCATACTCATGAGGTAAGCCATGTGTCCCGATTTGAGATGATGGTTCTCGAAACCCCAAGCATTCTCAGTACATCGTCCACATACGTCCTGGCTAAGGCATCCACAGTGTTTGACTCCTTGATATCCAGGAAGTGAGCCAACTTTTTCAACTGATCCACCACTACCAAGATAGAATCATAGCTTCCTTGATCCTTGGGTAGTCATATGATGAAAACATTTTGGATGTCACTTCACATCCACTAAGGGACATGTATGGGATACAACAGACCACTGGGAAAAAGGTTCACAACCTTCACTTACTGACACAATAGGAAATTGTCTAAATACTCTTCTTATCCCAACTTCACCCCAGGCCACCAAAACAATTTTCTGAGGCCTTTTCAAATATTGGAAACTCCTGGGTTTACCGCAATGGGTTGATCTATAGAACCCATAGATAATTACCTCGTGCATCGCCACTGGGAAAACAACATTCAATGGAACAACATCTAATTTTTCCTATCCTCCAACAACCCCTATAGAGAATCACCCTGTACAACATGATTCCACATCACTCCGGACTTTCAAACTCCTCATTGAGACCCCTCAACCTACATCATTATAGAAGAATGCAATATCATCTGAAATTGATTTCCCCTGCCTTTATCCTTTCTCGCATCTAGACGCAATGCTTCCAAACCCTCCATTGCCTTCCATGCATCTGTGTAATCCCGAACTATATTCTTCTGTGAATTCCTACTCAAGGAATCAACCCCCACAATCCCATTTGCTGAGATGTAAGATTTCATGATGTCATAGTCATGGAGAAACTCTATCCACTAATACTTCCTCATGTTCAGGTCTCACTGGGAAAATATATACCTCAAGATCTTGTGATCTGTGAAGACCACAAAGCGCTCCTTCATAATGTAGTTACTCCACATCATCATTGTAGACATGACTACTGTAAGATTAAAATCATCCATAGCATAGTTATGTCCATGGGGATGTAATTTCATAGACTAATAAGAGATCACTCATCGTTGTTTCATCATCACACACCCCAATCCTATATATGGATTTATCACAGAACACCTCATACACTACTCCTTCCTCCAGAAAACTGAGCACTAGAGCACTCACCAACCTCGTCTTCAGATAGATAAAAAATATTTAAACATATCTCTCTACACATATGACTAGTATTTTCGGATTAATGATGTCAATGGAGCTGAAAATCCTAGTAATTTGGGTACGAACCTCCAGTAATAGCCCAACCGACCAAAGAATCTACAAACATCCACCACATTCTTGGGTTCTACCTAAGAAACAACCACTTCATCCTTTGATGAGTCTATTACTATACCATGTCGATACACCACATGTACAAGTATGTTCACCTCTCATATCCATAATGATAACTTTGATAAATTCCCATAGAGATAGTGGTGATGGAGGACATCCATGATAGTCCTCAGATGCTCGATGTGATCCTCTTGTATCCTTCAGTAGATCTGGGTGCATTCAATTAACACGATGATGAACCGGTCCAGGAACTCATGGAAAATAGATTTTGTGTGCCCCATGAACATGAATAGTCTATTTGTGACACCGAACAGAATGACCACAAACTGAACATTCCCATACATACACTTGAAATAAGTATTTTGGATGTCATCGTACTTCACCCTCAACTAGTGATATCCAGACCGCAGATTGATATTAGAGAATAAACCTACCCCCATCACCTAGTCGAATAGATCATATATTCTTGGGAGAGGGTAATAGTTATTGAACATCCCCCGATTCAGTCCCTAGTAGACTATGCACCACTGGATACCATTTTTTCCTTTTTCATGAAAAATAATGGAGCACCCCATGGTGGTCCGCTATGCCGAATAAATCCCTATTTCATTAGATAATCAATATGAATACAGAACTCCTGTAACTTAGAAGGTTTCATATTATTAGAAGCCAATGAAATTGAATGAGGACCAGGTTGTAAGTCTATCCTGAACTCGATGTCATGTGGATTAGGTAAAGACACAACCTCCTTATGGAAATAATCCACGTATTCCCCTACAACTCCCACAACCTACACTATCTCTACTTCCACTAATTCCACTGAAAACTCGGCCATCATGAATAAAAGGGTCTTTATAGGCCGACCACCCTCCAGAAATCACCACTCACCTGTAAAAGCAACATGAGGGCCCCCCACCTCTGATAAAATAACTCTCCTCTAGAAGAAGTCAATAATATCATGCATAGAGAACAATCAGTTGATTCCAAGAATGAAAGTTTATGGTTGAATCTGTAGTAGAATAAGATCCCAATGAGATTAATGTGGCCCCAACACCAGTCTACATCCATGAAAAACAACACAAAGACTCTTAGAAACTCAAACTGGCATTCTCAACAACATGGTCATGAAAATCCTCTCAACATCTATACCCGTTGAATGGGATAGACAAGGTTAAAAAAAGGAGTGTGATGATACATAATGAAATAATGCACAACAAGAGTACTAAAAAAGTAAATCTTACACCAGACTAATTCTGGCCTTACTGGAACAACATCCTATGAAGCGTGAAACTACCCACATGCCACTCCTCTATAACTCAACTATCATCCACCTCCATGACCACACCTTGGTCGAGATCCCAAAAGAGATATTTGTGGTCAACCACCTCATACTTTATCTCCCCTTAGTAGAATGATATCCTACTTTCCCTGCTATTAAAAATGTATGGTCATCATCTATTGCTGAGGTGGGTGATGAACATGTCCAACTCCAATGTTTTGAGATGAAACAGGGCACTGGATTTGAATATGTACATGGAAATCATAGACAAAGAACATCAGTTCCAGTCCCATGGGTAAAGGGATAGGAATAGGAAACAAGAACTCAAACTACTGAGAGCTACTCCCTATTGTATGAAACATGTAAGGCAAAAATGCTAGAGACTTTCAACTAATCACCTTCCCATTTGATGTATTTGGATGTCTCACCTCTCACGGTACACCTCCACTCGATTTCATCTTTTCCACTACATTAGCCTTCTTCTGAATGTTTATGTATGTTCGAAGAGTTAATGGGGTAACTGCTTACTGAATAGAGTGTCAAAGGGCCTCATCCCTGCATCTCTCTTGGAACTCCTCATCCGAAAAGAGGTCTAGAGTAGAATGGCGGAGATCCTAGAACATGATCCCTAGTTCCCTCACACACATACTTCCCAACTGATAGGATAGCATCTCATGTCACTTCTTAGCATTCATCATTGACGATAGAACCTTATCCTGAAGCTCCTTCTCAATGTCATCCCATAAAAAAATGTTCTCCATACTCTCCCCGATGAAGAGTTTCCAACACTGGTGCACCACTCCCCTCATCTGAATCACTGCCAGTGGATCATTGTACTCCCTCCAAGCATTGATCAATGTAAATGTGATCACCAGATCCTCAATAAAACCTTCTCTTTCAAGGTCTAAATCACTACCTCCAAACTTTCCAAGTGTACTCCAATGTAAATAACGAAGGGTCTTCTTCCATATGTAGTCATTTTATTATTGATCAACCGTCTTTGGATCAACTATGTCAGCATGCTAGGCCTTGTCTACATGAGAAACCTTCATACGACATCTAGGTGCCAAAGTTTAAATGTAAACTAGGAACTACTCTTATGCCTAGGTAGTATGGAATCTAACATATAATTTTAATTTTACTCTTTATTTAATTTAATTTCCTAAAAATTATAAAATTTCCAGAAGAACAGAAGTAATTATGATGAATGTACAAATTCCTAGGGTCTCTACCTTGCAATCAATGTAGCCTTACATAGTCGTTCGATAGGCCTAGAGTCCTTTCATCAGATCACAGGGGGTCCCTAAAATCATGTGTCTTAATTAGTCTTTCCATTCCTATTTCATTCACCTAAATTTCCTAACATTGTTTCTCTACACTCCCATTCAATCCTAACCATGATTAAATATGAAATGTATCCTATATCTTTATCACCACCTCTGAAACCATTTTATCAAAACCCTCTTTCTTCAAGATGAGGGAAGGGATATTAATGTGGCATTCCCTTCCTTATTCATGTTTAAGGAGAGATAATTACCCCCTGAGTCCCACCTTCAATAATCCCCAGAGTGGTGACTAGTACCTATGGTATAAAATATCCCCCAAAATGGAAGGCACTACCCTAATTAATGAAAATTGGATCAGAAGATAAGATGGTCAGAAACCCAAACAACACCACACATTTATATAATAGAAACAAAAATACAACCCCTGCATGATTTAAACATAAACTGTAACAAAGTTATTACCAAAGCACAAAATTAACTAAAAAATAAAAGGAGATTAATCTGATGAATTGATTCAATCCCTACTCTTAAGCTAGATAAGTCCAGAACAGTCCTAAAAGTCTCCAAGGAAAATATGAAAAGAGTTTTATAACATAGGGTCAGAATACAAGTATACTAATAAGGGAGACCGATGTCACTCGTGCACATGTTGGAGAAGCATACAAATGACCTTATGTAAACAATAGAAACAAACCACATATAACAAGTGAAAATTCTAACCAGAAAATCCTCAGTAGGTAATTTGCAACAAATAACAGAAATCAATTAAGGTAATAATATAAAAAAGGTAATGATTAGGGTACCCACACCACTTTTTCCAATAGTTAACTTATAATTCCTAACTGGAAACATCTTAACGCTACCACATTTCCCCAAATGTTGTCCCACTTCCCCAACCTCCCACACAAACCTGGGACACAAACCAGGCATATCCCACCCGTTGACTCATAGGTCACAACAACCACACACATTGCTCGAAATCACCTAGTCCTTGTCTTGAAGAAATCTATGAAACAAACATGGAACGCAGAAAAAGTGGCTCATCTATCAGAACACAACCTACCTAAGGGATCTTAGGCTATAGTAAACATCAAGCCATTACATCCCTCCCAAATGTGCTTGAGTGTTACGCAACCAAAAGGGATTTTGAGGAAGAAATTTAGTAACGATCTATCCATCCTCTCACAAGAATATTAGGAAAGATACCCTCCCCCATGAATTTGTGGTGTTCGACACATAGTTCACAACATGTGGGGTGCATATTTAAAATCACAAGAAACTACAATTTATACATATATATAAATCAGCAGTAATACAAACCAATGGGTTTCAAACCATCAACAAGACAACTCATAACCACCATTGTTTCTACCCCAATATGAAAAACCACACAACAGCCACAACCAAAGAATAAACCCAACCCCTTTTTTCAATAAATCACTGGTCATTTGTTATTAAGGAGTTCATTGTAATTAACACAAACATTACCTAGGACACCACTATCCACAACCATTCTCAACAGAACAAGAAAGTAATGCTAAAATCCCACTACAAAAATAGAACATAACCAAATTGTAGTACCATCAAACTACATTGCTCAATAACCACAAAAAAATAAATAAATCCCCCTACATTCAAGTTCATCAAGTAAAAAATCAGTCAATCTCCCAAACTAAGATTCTGTAACACCTCTTGTATCACCCCATACACAAATGAATTCCCTATTTCTACTCTTATAACCATAACATGGATACCAAAAACAACATCACACAACCCCAGTGAATTACAAAACCCAATCAAACACATCACACAATAACGCCATTAATCCAAGAATATTCATTTTTAGAAATAGGGGTTCTTAATTTACCGATAAATAATAGAGGGGATCATAGAAAATGTTTTCTACTAGGGAATACATTTATTTAACCAAGTGTACATGATTTAATGGATTACTATTTTCAATTATTACCAGAGTATCTATAACAATTACATGACCATCACGAGTATGAATGCAACAGACACCATAGGCCAGGATTTTCAGAAGTCCATATAACCAAAACAATTTATAACAAGAGAATAAATATAATAAAATAAAATATTTCACAATATTAATCCATATTCAATACCCAACCTATTATCATAATAGTTCTAGTAATCTTTTTATCATCATCTTCCCCCCTCATTTATTACTCTCATCAATTAAATAATTCATCTGTTCTATCCCAAGAAGCATTACTACACCGAACCTTCATGATAAAAAATTAAATATAGATAAAGGAAAATCCCTACCTAAAATGATTTTAGACATTAACTCAACCTTGTGATAAACATGTGGTAAAACAAGCAATAGGAGACTACAAACAAAAACTGAACAGGGATAGAACTACAACACACATTCCCAACTATTTGAGGAAGAGGGACCCCAATCACACTAAGAGAGAATTAAAAAGTCTAAGGAAATATGAGATCATACATTATGAATGAGAGATATCCTAATAACTAGAGACGAGAATTAAATGTGAATGAAAATAGGATCTTGGTTGGACCACATGGATAGTCTGTTACAAGGATTTGCAAAATGTTAATGATGTTGACATGTTAATAATTCAGTACATAGACGGTAGAAGCGCATTTAAAGGGGTAAAAGTTTACATGTTCTAATTTTATGATAAAACAAATATAAGTTGGGTGAAACAAGAAAAAAAATAAGAAAACTAGAAATAATTAAAATGATAACACTGACACTGATGTTAACACTAACGTTGATGCTGATGTTGATGTTCATGCTGACACTGACATAGACATTGATGCCAACACCGACACTAACATGGATGTTGATACTATTTCCTATTCGAACCCTGATGTTGAAGTTGGTGTCGTTTCCTCCACATATGTTGATGTTGATGCTAAGGCTGATGTCGACAATGATGTGGTTGCTGACGTCGACGTCGACACCGACGTCGATGCTGACGCCGAAAATGACCGTAAAAAACTACATGCCGACATTGATACTTAACAAATTCATGCCTACACTAATAGATTAAAAGGAAACATTGACATCGACAGTTCAAAATGACACACTGACACCGATAGTTCAAAAATAATTTAGAAACACCAACCATTCAAAATGACACACCGACATCAATAGTTCAAAATGTCATGCCGACACCGACAGTTCAAAATGGCATGCTTACCCCCAATGTTCAAAAGGACATTCCTACACTGGAAGTTAAAAAAGGCACGTTGACGCAGATATTTCAAAAGGACTCAAAGAAACTATCAATTCAAAACCCCAAGCCGACACCAATAGTTCAAAATGACATGCTGACATCGATAGTTCAACATTACTTACTGATGTCCCCTAGAAAACCCCGAATGCTATATTTTCACATCGGAATGGATCGAATAGGTCTGAGCCATTAAATTGGATCGTGTTCTTGGAGTACCATCATATAAACTATTATAGGCCCATCCATTTACATCAATGGCACTGTAATGTTCATAATCAATTTTAAAGGCTACATCCGGAATAAAACCCTTGAATATGCTTTTAATCCCAAGTGAAGAACAGTTTTTTCATATCCAAATAACATTTTTATTTAAAAAACATTATTCATGTATAAAAACAATTCACATAATAAGGAAATATTATTCAATTTAAATATTATTAAAAAATTATAAATTAAACTTCAATTAATTAATGATTCATCATATGTGGATGTTTCCCTCATTCCATAAAATTAATAAAACATTCCATCTATATTTTTTTTCAGAAATTCACAAAGTACCTCGTTTAAAAATTTAAAAAAATATCCCATTGAAATTTTTATACAAGAAATTAAATAATGAGTTTGAATGAGACTAATATATAAATAATGAATAATAAATACATTCTATAAATCATCCTTATAAATCATTCATATGATAATAGATGAAAAAAAGTTAATTTTAAGGAAAACATTAAAATATGATTTCAAAAAAGGATCTTACCTTGAGTACTACTTGTCGTGCATGATATATGTCTTCATGAATGATAATATTAGTTTAAATATTATTTTCTTATGAATATTTTCATGTTTATTATTCCTTTAATACCATGTTATATATAACTACATAATTATTTATGTTCACATTCGACTTTTTGATCATAGTTGGTTCAAATGTCCAAAATGACATAGGTATGTTGATTATGGTCAAAGTGTCCATTACTCCAATATATCAAAAATAATATTCACCATGTAATTATAATATTTATAAATAAAATATGATATTAATTATATATATTAAATATTATTATGATAAATGAATATTTTTTACTCATAAAGTAATTACTTCGTTAATATGCTTGCATAAAGTTTCAATTTATCAACTACCATTATGGAAACTAGATAAACATTATTTTTTAATTAAAAAATGATAACAATATCATATATAAATATATATATATTTGTGTGTGTGTGTCATATTGAATCATTATATATAATTATATATATCATCCACCTAATATGGTGATGAAAAATGAGTCACATGGCTTTTTGGATAAGGTAGTCCACACATACACATGAATGAAATTTTCATTTTTATGTATATAGAATAAAAAAATAAACAATATATTATCTATTATTACTATATATATGTCATTAATATAAATAATATTCCATAATTATATTATGATAACTAATTTTTAGAGATCGTCGTGGAAAAGAATTATATCAGTTCATGAGGTAGGGTAGTCCACCATTCAAATGAATGATGATTTTGATTCCCATTAGATGAATGAGGAGATGGATATAGGTCATTAAAATAACATAATAATATATATTTATATAGATTATAAGGGATTAACTAATTTAACATGAATGAACCTGATTTTTGAGAAAAAAAAATAAGTATAAATAACTAAAAGATGTAGATAAAACATATACCTCTTCTGTGGAAAACATCATTTCCATAATGACTTAAAGTATACTTGATTGGTATCATTCCCAGAAAATACCTATATAACATGAGTATGGATTCTAGTACGGTATTTCAGTAATTTTTTACCATATAAAATTTATTTTAATGTATGAATATATGAGAAAAATAAGTTCTATTTTATAAGAGATAGGATGGGCACACTTGGAATATATCAAAAATATTAAATTAATTTAAATTTATTCTCCATTGAAAAATGATAAAAATTTAGTTATGATTATTTTAAAATTATTATTAAAATAAATAACCTCATGAAATTAAAATTAGATATGTTTAGATTATATTCCTACACATGTATTTTGGTATTAGACCATATTTTACTCCATTAACTGTTACCGTGACAACATGGATATTTCCACATTGAGGGTTAATATAATAACAATAAATTAAAAAAAGACCCATAAAAGGATCATGGTTGATATTTTAAACCTTAGACTGTTTAATTATCTAAATTAAATATTTCCTAGAACTTTCTATCATTTAATAAAATATAATTTAATAAATAATATCCAAAATGTCAATTTCTTTAACTGTTCATTACATTTACATTAATAATGTACAGAAAACATATAAATTTTGAAAATGTTATATTTAATTTAATAATTAAAATATATTGGTCATATATAAAATCAGTTTGTCATCGTATTTATCTAAAATTGAATTTATTTTAATATTTTTAGTATCTTTTATTTGATCTTTGTGTTGATTAATTATTTAGTATTTCAACATTTTCTATCAATATTAGGTAACTATTTCTTCCTAAAAATTTAAAATAAGTTACCATGATTATGATAACTCCATCTTATTTAATATATAATTTATATAATAACATATTATATGAAAAAATATATACTAAAAATATTACACTTATTAAAAAAAGAGTTTCACATGTTTGAAAGGTTTTTAAATTTTAATATTATAGAAGTTATAGTATCCTATAAATGCTCCAAAAGGGAGTAAATTCAATCCATTGATGATTACAGTTGATATTTAATAAATAAATAATAATTTTTTTAATGTTTTATGTCCATTTATTAGTTTTTATCATTATATTTTTGACAAAAGATACCCAATTTACCCTTTTCCACGGTAATAATAAATACTATGTTACAATTCAAATTGTAGAAAAATAAAAGGAAACTATTTATTAAATTTCATGCTCCAAAATTAAAAATTTTAAAATTTTTTTAAAATACAATTAAATGAGATTTTAAAATTTAATTTAAATGTTAAATAGTAAAATCCAATTAAATATAGTTTTCCCAAAAATGAAAATTTTAACATTAAATATTTTACTACTATATTAAATAAGAAAATCAATATTAAAGACTATATTTTGATTACTTTAAATTAAAATTAACTACTAAATATTATATTTTAATTCAAAAACCAAATTTTACAATTTAAAAACTTTGGAATAATAAATAAATTTGAATAAAAATTTGCATCTTTCATTTTTTTCATAAATCATTATTCACACCTAATTATAAAACATTTATTTGAATATAATTCAGAAATAATTAAATCAAAAAAATTATTATCTGAAGTTAATTTGTTATATTTTCTATGAATTAATTATAATAATCACACCTAATTAAATAAAAAACGTTTTTGAAGAAAACCTATTTCTTGAAGAATAAAACTACTTTACGAAAAAACTATTCCTCATTTAAAACATGTTAATTAAAAGAAAATATATTTTTATAACCATTATATATTTCATATTATGGTTAATAATATCTATTCACACAAATTATGTAGCTATTTTAAAATAGCTAAATTTAAAAAAGTAGATTTTTTTGTTCATTTACGCTTACTGTTGCCAATTCCATATGTTATCGACCGTAGTCACTACTTTTAAAATCTCATTATATTTAATTTTCCATTAACTTGAATTTGATATTGTCTCTCATCGATATGTGTGAATTACTAACCCCATGAATTGTTGTATTTCATTTTTCATCTCCGCCTCACAAAGATTAATGAATATGTAATTAAGTTATGTATAATCTATTTATAAATTTATTATTATTTTTTAATATTAAGATGTTATCATATTTATTTCACTTCTATCCACTAGGAAATTATTGCATCTTTTATTTAATCATTTAAAATACCACCTCCCGGAATAAATGTGATTAATTTTCCATTTACTCGTTATAAATAAGGAAATGAGGGTGGATTTAATTAGTAAATATTATATTTATAATAATAATAATAATATTTTTATTTATGGATTTAATTTTTTATATCTTTTTCTTCAAACAAAAAATAAATTGTATTTCATGCATTTCTATAGAATATCATTGGAATGTAAAAATGTACATTATTTTTCATTACCACCATTCATGGATTCTTATGAAATTATATTTAAAATAAAATTATGATAATTAAAATATTACTAATATTTTATAGATGATGGTGTAATGCCAAATTTTACCATTTTCAACCTACTATTGTTGTTTTGGGAATATGAATTCAACCTCCTTTGAGACATCTAAAAAGAAATTAGCACATTTATTTATAATAAAAGGTATATTAATTAACGAGATAAAATAGATTATCATTACTAAATAACTTTTTAAACGGGTTTTAAAAATGTAAACAATTAATATATATGATTATTAAAACTGAGGTTACATTCATTTGTCCATTAAAAAAATCCAAGGCTTGGTCTTGTTCTAAAAACAAATTTTTTATTCAAAATTGATTATTTTTAAACATCGTTGTGATAAATAGATAATATTTCCTAGAAAAATATAAGTAATTTAACACATTTATGGATATTTATTGGTGTTCATTTTTTACACCAATATTTTCATCTCTTGGGATCATAAATAATGAAATATTATTTTTACACAAAATACACATTATTTCTTCTTTTCAGTTTTGATTATTTTACTTTCATGATAATATTTGTTAAACTTATTTGAGGATTTTGTTTTATATTTTAAAATGATTTTGTAAAACAATTTCCTATCATATATGAATTTAATTAAAAATATTTTAATGTTTTCTGTAAGGGTTTCTTTTTCCATTTTTTCTATAGTGAGAAAAAAAAATTACATTTACCACATGACCACATTTTCCATCTATATTAGTCATTATTTATTATCAATATTCTTATTCTAGTTCTTATGGTCACTCAATGAAAGTCAAGATAAAATAATTCTATTAATTATTAGATTATAAATTATTTCAATAGATAATGATATTTATTATGGTTTCTAAAATTTCATTTTAATTATACTCATCCATCCAAATGTTTTCATATTGATTTTTGAAAATAATCATTAATTATGAGAGAGAACCTTTACCCTAAAAAATATTCAATCCTAAAAATTCAATTCAACACACCACATGATAACACTTTTAGATATAGGGGATACCAATGGAACCTAGAAACTTGCATCACAGACACTAACTAAGGCCACCATCAGTTATCATGCTTCAACACCCTAATTGTTCGTTGTTCACATTCCTCATCTCTAATGGTTCTCACTTACAGAACCATTGTGAAAAAAATATCACTAATGATGACATGATCCACCTTATTTATATGGATGGTGTATGATATTGTTTAAATTTTTGAATACTGAAAATAATGACATTTCTTTTAATGAAATTTTATTATAGATTACATTTATAATTATATATTATGTTGTTATAAATTTATTTCATATGATGATTTTATTAGGATTAGTTTATAATGGGTGCAGCTTAATAGTTCAAATCTCATCGATGCATCATTTTCTCTCTTGAGACAGAATCATAATTTTAATTGGTCCCCAATAGAAAAATGGTGGTCCCATTTCATGGTAAAATTGTTGACCACCTCAATAATTTTTTTTATTTGTCATAAACATTGATTAGGAATTTGTAATGTATTTTTTAATTTTTATTATAATTAATTTCCTAATTATATTATGGGAAATTAATTGTTTTATACCATGGTAAACATTAATCCAACCACAAATGTCAATTGAAAGTAATCTCACAGATGTTGTTGGTTGTACAGTGATATGAGATTTCATCCACCAAAAAATATTATTCGACAATCATGTGAATTATTAGTAATCAAAATTCATAAAGTTAGGATCAAAATTTCATTATGATATTTTTAGTATTGTTAAGAAAGTGTATCTACCCTATAGAAATAATGAAAACAATGTAATTACTTATCACTGATTAATGTGATAAACATTATCGGTATTATTATTAATATATTTTAATAATTAAAATAAGAGAATTTCTGGGGGGGAATTATGAGTGAGTAACAAATAAACATAACTACTAACCACTCCCTTTTAAAGTAACTAATCCTATAATTTATTTTGGGTTTTTCAAATATTAAAAAATTTATAATTATTATTAAAAATATCATTTTTCCCTTTCTTATAATTAGAATTGTACACCTCCATTCCCACATTTATATTTCCATGTCTCTCTAGGGATCATTTCTTTTTTGGATTATCAATATAACCGTGGAGAGTTTCAGGTATGATTATGGGTCAACGTTTTATTTGAATGAATTCTCGGAATTGAATTATCTCCATCTACGAAAGAATTTGTTTTATATCAGTGGAGGGAATTTCATTAGACATTACAAAAATAAAAGTTAAAGATATTTTCATAATGAAATATTGTTATATTCTCAATCTTAATGTTTCTACTATATTGAATATATATGTTACATTTTTAATTTTAATGTTAATAAAACTATAGTATTCCATATATAAACATTTCTAACAATTTTATGAAATATTTATAAAGAATACAAAGAAATACATTTTTATATTTTCTATACATATTTTTAATTGCATCCTCTACATTTTTTCTATACTTTTAATTAACCTTACTAAAAATTTTGTGTACGTTATTCATTAAACTATAATTATATTTGGAATATTTAGAATTTTATCATATTTATTATAAGGAATTTTTATTTTTTATATAGACATAGTAATTTCAATTTACATTTTTATGAATAAATATTTATATGAAATCTAGTAATGAAATTAGATATAATGAAAAAAGTAAATTCAAAAAGAGATAATTATGAAAATATCCATCATTGTTATTTTAAATAGAATATTCAGATGATATTTTTCTAGATCATTACATTATATATAAAAATATTCGCATGTAATATGATACAAAAATTAGTAATGAATATATAAAGACAAAGAATGATTATATTGTCGATTCATGAATTAATTATGAGATAATATGTCATTAAAATATTCCATATGGTCTGATTTCTTCCAATATAATGATTATTGATCATGATAAATTATTCGTGTGTATTTCGAGGGTATTGATCACAAGTAAAAAAATTAAATTTCAAGGAGGAATAAAAAAAATTATACAATTTTATTCTTCAAGATGGTTAAATCAAAAATATTAATTACTCAGGTTTATAATTTATAGGTCATTTTGAATGATATTCACATTTATGGTATATATTTAAGAAAATGTTTTAATTTTTCTACTTCTATTTGTATATTATCTATTTATTAGAATCATTTTAAATTTTAACATAAGAATAAGAAAATTAACACTCACCATGAAGATATTAGAATATATCTAGGGATTAAAATTTCAATATATATTTTTAAAATTATGTGACTAAAACTAAATGATCTAAAAAACATCATAAAACCAGGATCAAATGTCCAAAACTGAAAATATATTAGAGGTTATCATAAAAATTGTATGAATATGTCCAATTTTAGATGATATAAATGTAGAAAGCCTTGATATTCAAAAATTTCTTCAATATATCCCAAAATTTTGGTAATTCATTAATCAGATGCATTGAATATTAACATGATATCTTTTAGTGGTAATGATTTTCATTTTTATAGTATCATTTTAGTGTTCTGCACTATGTCATCTCCAAATTATTTGTGGATTGAATTTAGACCTTATCAATATGTTTAAACCAACAAGAGGATGAACCCATCATATTCTTTCACGGGATGTAAATAAATAACAATTTTAAGGAACTCATCAACATCCAATGATTGTGACGCTAAAAAATCCATATACCATATATATGAAATAATTTCATGATTTTATATCTTATTTTTAATAATAGATTCATGTTAGCCTTCATATTTGTCAATGTTTAACACTCCAAGAGTGAAAATTACCTTGGTATGTACTATATTAGTACTAAATTTTCATTTTTATTATTATCACCATGGTAACCAAATTTTTTATATTAATTATGGAGATATTTATTGGGTTAATGTCGTTTAGTTTATTGATTTATAAAATTCATTAATTGGTCATGTAAATTATAAATAATTATATAAATTAACAAAAATGAATATATTATTTAATATTTATATTTTTTTATAAGAAATTTCAAGTGTTTTATGAATCAAAATTGTGTAAAGTTCTATTTTAAAAAATTGAATGAATTTCTAGGTGTTTGGATTTAATACACACTATTATATAAATATGTGATGATTACATTTGAATGGTGGAAAAATATAATTTCCCACCATCACAAATTGAAATAAAATATTCATGTTTCAATCATATTAATAATAAATATGAAGCTTGCATCCAATTCAAACATTATAAAAATAAAATTTAAAATCACTTAAATATTAGAATTAATGAAATTAGGAGTTATTATGTGTGTGAATATGGTTATCCTTTTGAATATATTTATATATTGTTTTTTAATAATTCACTACATTTAATATCATTTATCTCCATAATTAAATGGTTTTATAAAAGTAATACTAAATCATCACGTTAATGAAGATATTTGTGATAAATATTTTTTAAATTAATAGATTGTTTTTTGGCAAAAAAATTTAATGTAGATAATATATTGAAGAAAATTACAACTTAATATGATAAAAATAAATCCATAAAAGTAAAATAAAGGTAGAAATACCATATCAAAATATCATAATATTTTGTGGTCTTTAGCCAAATAAATAGTTCCAAATCTTATAAAGGTAAAAATTAAGACAATAATTAATTATAATTTATCTATTATAAAGTTTAAAATCATTCATATTAATTTTATATTAATGAGTAATAGATAATCATAATTAAATAAAATAAAATCATCTACTAAAGGGTTAATTCATCCTTTGAACATATATTTTCATATAGAGTGACAACGCTGTTGAATATCAAAAATAAAAATCCTCTATATAATGTTGATAAAAGATTCTTAATAGACATAGAACCCTGATTCAAAAAAATAAAATTATTCTTCATTAATATTATACTATTTATACAAATATATATATTAAAAACAATTCCCAAAACATTTAGCGATGTTGTTTACACACTAGAATTATCATTTTTGTAATAATTTGTCAATTGGTAAGTTGGATTTTTATTTTTTTTAAAATTCCTTAAAATTCCTTGATCGAAAACCCGGAAAAAATATTTGTTAAATGATCGTAAAAATATAGAATGAAACTAATGAGTGATAGATCATTTGACACATACATGAATATGAATGTTATAAAGGGGAATAAATAGAAGCGAAAGACAACTATGACATAATATATTCAATTAGTATATGAATTATAATTATAACATTGTTAATAACATTCGAATCACTAAATGGGCTATAATTAAATTACATTAATTTCAATAATACCTTATTAGATTTTATTTTTCAGAATAAGTTTTACATATAACAACCTGGTTAGTTTTTTTAATTCCCAAATAATAATAAAAAGTTTCCTATTGTTAAACTACATTATTAGTTAGACCAAGCTAATAGGGAATTTCATATTATGTTTGATCATATAAATTCATTTAAAATTTTCATGATTAGTGAGATTGATCAATGTGTATATATTTGAATAAAACCCTATGGATACGTCGTCAGGGGACACTATATTGAAAATATGATCATATTTTGATTAAATATTGATAAAATAAAATAAATGAAATATAATTCCAAAAATAAATTTTAAATGAATTACATTGGATTTTTAGATTCCATTTTGGAAATTCAATTACATAGAACATATAATGGATTAGTATTATCAGAGTTTCATTATGTTCTGAATATTCTATAGAAATATTAGAATATACATATAAACCCAATAATGTCACAAATAGATGTAGATATATTTAACTAAAATAAAATTGTTCAATGAATGTATTAGTTAGGGTTTTCCAAAATTTTATTTAATTTCAAGTATATAATGTGTTTCACTAGGGTTAAAAAGTATTTTCAGTAATCAAGAGACACCAATTTACATTAAATCTATACAATATCTATTGGAATTATTTAAAATTATTTTTGGGGTATTTAATATATAGAAGATACTTTCTGTTAAACTATACAAGTATTCCTATGATACATGATGTTTATTAATAATGAAATTGGATAATTATATTTGAATAGACTAAATAAACATGTTTTTAGGTGTTTACAGTAGGTGGTGGATCAATATAATGTAAATTAAAAAATAATCATTGAATGATCCAAAATATTAGAAATGTCTATTTCTTATGGTATGGATGTATAAAGAGTCCAATGGATTCAAAACATCATAGAAGACATTCCATTTTGGACAAAAACAATGCCTTCCATTTGTGCCATCCTTCCATCTATATTTTTGTTATTTTTGTCAGAAAAACTATGGGATATGATTCTACACTCACAATATCATTATCCCTCCAATAGACAAATAAAAACAAAACATATAACAACAAAAACAATTTAAACAAAAAATTAAAAATTCAAATAAAAATTTAAAATTTCCTAATTAATCTAATAATTTCTATATCCAGTGACAAAAAATCATCAATAAATTTCTTTATTGATTTATAATTTCCTTTTCTACTACACAAAATCAAAAAATTATTTCAAAAATTAATCTCAGTGAAATTTTGTATCTTCAATCACCTTGATATTATAACATTAAATCATGACTGAACCATCATCACCACCAACAGATTGAACTAATCAATAAAATTAATATAAATAGATAAATTTATGGATGTAAGAATGAATTAATCTCAACAACTTCAAATCTTGCAATCCATAATATCATTCCTCACATTGTTGAGAATCACTCGAAGAATAAAAAAACAAGAATTCACGAAAACATAAAAGAGATAATTCCAAATGATATATTTAGTATTAGATAAACACAGAAGTCATGGCAACTAGATTACCCTTATAAACTCTATCAACACCTCCTATAACCTTGATATTAAAAATTTCTCGAAAAAACATAGATGAGATCATTGGTCTTCAAATTCAGGGAATAATTTAGTGGAAAAAGGTCTCAACACTGTCATCACTATCATTAGAGCCTCATATCATCCATTAGACCAACCCAGATATATCCATCAACAAAATAAAATTCATAAAATCTAGGAACTGGAACCTAAAGTCTCAACATCTAGAATCAATACCGAACCATCCACCTCCATTAATTCCAAAACCTCGACCTTCATTTGGAGAATGAAACCAAAATAACCATCATAAAACCATATATTTGGATACATAATTAAAATTAATTACCAAAAAATCATAACAGAACCATAAAAATATGTTTGGAAGACCACCAAAGAACTAAAAAGGACTATAGCTCAAAAAAGAAGGGAAATAGAAAAATGTAGAAGAAATGTGAGTAATGACACTAGAAGAACCAATCAACTTCCACACAACACATCTCCAGACCCCAATTATATCCACACTATCATTCCTAAATTGATCATAATGAAATATATATAGATGTAAGAGATAGGGAAGCACATGGGGAAGGGTAGGGTAGTGATTAATGACTACAATAAGAACATAAAAACCCAAACATGAACCTACACCTAGATTTAGATAAAATAGTTTTAATAAACCACTAACACATATGAAACCACCACAATGAAAGTCAAACATGAAAAAAATGGGGTTCTCAATTATGGAGATGATTATAAGAGTTTTAATGGATCGTAATCAAAATACACAATGTAGAAGTCACAATCCCAATGAAATAATAGAACCAATGGATACCAAATGAGGTGAGCTGAATAATAAAGGATAGGGAGGCCTATATAAGAGAACCTAATATTTGAAGGTATTAAACCACATCAAAGGAGAGGGTGACACTAATAGTGAAAGAGAAGCCATGGGAGTTGAGTTCCATTGAGCTACAAAATTTTATGTTGTCAGTTTTCACGTTTGATCATCCTAGATATATTTAATGAAAGCCTAATGTTATGGAAAAAATTAATATATACATATACATTAATGAAATGACATGGTCAAAAATACTACTCTCATGTGTGATTTATACAATTTACATTGTGACATAAAAACATTGTATATCCCATTATAATTGAGAAAAATATAGTTTTAGTGGATGAATTTTAAAATAGAATGTATTTTACGACTATTAAATAAATTCATCAATGATTTAACCCAAATTAGTTGTCTAATAATTGTACAATATAGGTTCAAATAGAAATCAATGTCATTAAAAGTTATAATTTTCCCTTTTTACCATTTTATGGATGAAATCGTACATCAAGAAGAGGTAAATGATATCGTTTTGATGATTTTAAAAATGTATATATGTTTTATGAATAATTCATGTAATTTTAATGTGGGAATAATTCAATGAAAAAGTATAGGATAAATTCTATTAAATAATCATGAATCAATGTGGTGTTAATTAGAAAAATGACACTAGAAGTTATAACCACTTGTATTTGAGAGATAATTTCCTGATTTATGTTATAGGATATTCATTATTTTTTTATTTTTTGAAAGAAATATGATTACTTATTTAGTGATATTGTAAAATATGATTCATTAGAAAATTTTCATTTTTGAAAAATTAATAATGATATGGAAATTATTAATATTTTTAAAATTACAAACTATGGAACATTTATATTGTATTATTTAAAATATATATCTATTTTTTGAGAAATAAATTGAAATAATTAAAAAATGAGACCTATATGGGGGTCTAATGTGTGTTTTTAAAATATATTAAGGCTACCCACCGTTCTTTTTTGGTTCATGTAAACTTATTATTTTAAAGGAATTTATATAATTATGTGATTTTTTATAATTTTATAATGTATATTTAACCCTTACATTAGGTATATTTTTACCCCCTTATTCTCATTCAACGATTTTCCCTTTCTAGTATTATTGAAACACTATCTACATTAATTTGTAGGCATTATTATTTGAAGATACAGTTTTCTTCACACATTCAATTAAAATTTATCTTTTATTTTTTCTATTAATATCCAATAAAGGATATCAATTCAACTATTAGAGAGAATTTATTAAAATCATGGTAAACATATAGGGATTATATTTATGTTATGAAAACGTCATTCGTTCAGTGGGCTTAGATTTTATATAGTTTAGATATTGTTAATGTTTCAATCCCATATCCTTTTTTAATTATTCAATTTATTTCTAGAAGGTCAAAAAATCTAAATTTTACATAACCTGTATCGTGTATATTTAATTATTTTGTACGTTTATCGATAATGTCACAACTATATTCTATATAAAGATTAGTTTAACCTTCCTCGATTTTATTTATATAGATTATTAGAAGGACCCAATAATAGTTGACATATAGACTGGTTAATAATTTGTCAATTATTTTTATAGAGTTTTAAGAAACCCCAATACACATTCTATATAGATTCATCATTCAACTATATTAGGATATTTTATATAAGGTACTAAATTCCCAATATGCATATTTAATGAAGATGCTACAAAAAAATATCATTGTTTGATATAGTGGAGAGGATCAATAAAGAGTAAAGATAATTAATATTATCCACAATATTATATTATATTTTATTTTATATATTGTTTATATAAATTATTAGAATAAAACTTATGTATATTCAGAATAATATTTGAAATGGAAATATTTAATTATGATGGTTAAAAATGTTGGTCCATGTGTCATTAAAATTGTGTTATTTAGGGAGGGGTGATTGAAATCAAAATAATGAAAGTTTTCGGTACTATTGTGATGAATCATATAAATGATTATATATTATATATATATAAATTGTTTTAATATGTGAGAAAAAATATGCAATATTAGAAAATGGGTGACCATGCTGAGCATGATATTTCAATATATGATTATTGAATATATCATAAACTTAAAATGATTCCCTTTTCCATTATTTCACTGTGGAAAAAATGACAATTGATTATATAAAATATAAATATTTGGTTTTCTATATGGATTAGATAAATAAATTCCTCATATAACACATTTTATAATGAATACTGTAATGGATATATTTTTTTTGTCATATATGAAAATATTAATTGGTTTTCTATAATTGTAAATATTATTTCCATAAATTATATAGTTTCTTAAACCTATAAAATTTTAAAAGTACTAATATATTTAATTTTTCATGAATTTGAAAATTTATATATCATTCAATTAGTTTGACATCCAAAAATAATATTACATATTAATAATAACATCAAAATGAATATAGACATGTGTAGTCCGAATGATTTTTGTGTGACTAAAATATATGAGGAGATACCAATAGGACATAGGACCATGTTTATGATAGTTGTAACTCAAATTTATGATATATTTATTTGATATGTGTTTTATAGAAATTGATGTGAATGTTTAATGCAGATGAACCTTTGCAAGTTTTTTTGACATGAGAACAATTATTGATTATTATTAGTTGAGTAGCGTTCATTTAAGATTTCTAAGAGTTCAAATGTTATTATATGAGAAATTTTTTATTGGTATACTCAATTATATATAATTTTTATCATTTATAATATATTTAATATATATGTATACTAGGTGATTTGGGTAAAATTATAGTAAACACACACACACACACCACACACATAGGGTAGAATGGTAGTCCATAGACCCCTCCATAGGATATCCCACCAATTTAGCTTTATTTATTCATTAACTGGCCCATTGTCCTAGTGTTCATGATGCCCATTACATATCACAAAAGAACCACAAACTACCCATAAGGCCTACTGAATCAAAATTCTTGATTCATACAACCTCTGTAACTAGGAATGTGTCATGCATGTGTCATTCCTATGTCACCACCTGTATGATTCAGGAATCATTTCATTGTTTCCCCCTTAATTTATAAATTCTATCCCACCAAGATTTGAACTCGGGTCTGATACAAGATTATAGGGATCTTTTATAATCTGGTTGTCCCCTAACTACATTAATTACTATATTATAGATAATGTACTATACTATGACGATGTTATCCTATAGTTTTCATTACAATTTTGTTGAGATTATATATTTTTGTAGGAAATTGATTAGATATTCCACACATTTGACAAATTGATTTTATAATTGGAATTTAACATATATGATTCAACCAAATATATATTGTAAGTAATTTTAAAATTTTATATTTACCCACTATATTTCCTTTGTCATTCAATCTAAATACTTATTATTAGAGATGATTATGGGATGAAAGGAAAAATTTGTACCATCTAATAATGTCTTTTGGGATGATAAAGAGATATTAATTTCTTCATTTAAAATAACTATATCTTTTTATTTTTCATGTTTTGATGGATTCTTTTAATTTCGGTGATATATACAGATTATCACTTAATAGATATTCTTCATTAAATTTACCTAACTATATAATGGCATCAAAATTTGTATAATTTTAGAATATGTAAGAAATAAGTGTTCATGAATTCATTGATTGAAATATTATAAAATGAAGAGAGGTCTATCTTAACTAAAATTTGGGATAGTTATCCCTTATTTGACACTATTATCATTGCGTTCTTGTTCCACCATTATATAAAATATTTTGGTAAATTTTATGAAAAATTACATTCACAATAATAGTGCCCATGTACCCAATGGGAATGGTGAGGTACTCCCATCACATATATATACACGTGGTGTTGTAAGGTCCTACACAATGGGATAATTCCAAAGAAACTTGTCTTTATATTTCATAATGATTAATTATTCCCCTTTAATAAATTATTGGATTGTGTAAAAACACAAATTTTGGTTTATTTTATTAATTTATTATTTTTCATTGATATTGATTATATATATATTTTTTCTACACAATTTTTTTATTATTTTTAATTGTAAACTTTCATTAAATAATAATGAATTGGTTTTATTTAAGAGGAAGATATAACACTAGGTCTTAATGGGAACCATTAAGTAACGATCATTATAGAGAATGAATAGGGGAAGCCCTAATATTGGCCATTATGATTCCAATTTCATGACTTTAGGTACCTGATGGTCTTCAAATTACAATTACTTGTTAAAATTTTTTATAATTTTATGATATGACTATTTAAAAAAGGTAATGGATATACATTTTTAGGGTGATTGTACAGGGGAGTTATTTATTGATATCTCTTCACCTATTAATATATTAGTAGATATATTATTTAGGTAAGGCATATAATTTTTATTTTATTTAATGGAGTGTGCCTAAGGTGGTAGGTATAAGGTTATACAAATTAGCCTCAATAATTTCACTAATAATTTTATAGAATCCCGTTTAAATGGATTATCATTCTATTTTTTATATTACCTGAGGATTAGATAATTAAAGAATATTCATATAATTGTATGAGGTAGAATAATTATTCTATTATCGGTTACTGAATTATTTGATATGAAATGAATTATTATGTTATTCGTGTGATAAAACATTAATGGGATTTTGGAAACCAATATAAAGATCTGATTGATGTGGTTATAGTGATGAAAATGTCTAATAAGTAGATTTGTAAGACAGTATTGATGGAATAATCACTATTCCAAGTGAACAATTATCTAAAATTTCCACAATTGATAGATTCCCCCAAGGCTATTTAGTGAAAAATGGTGAATTAAAAAGTTTTTGATAATTAAGGTCAATTTGAAATGGTGAAATGGGAAACTGTGAAGTTTTTTTTTCTTATAGGGATTAACTAATGAGTGATATAAGATAGAACTAGGATAATGAATAACCATTGACAAGTTAATTTATAAAAATTGATATTAAATTATTTAGCCGAATATATATATTTATTATAATTAATGAATCATTATTAGTTTCATCGTTTAATGGAAATTCATCTCTTATAAAAAAGTTAATTGAAAATAATGATCTAAGGGGACATTGGGGAGATGTTTTGGATATACCATTGAGGTTATAGGTAGACAGATAATATGTGAATTTGTTATAAACAATTGGGATCAATTAGAGATGTTAAAGGAGGGTCCAAAGTGATATAACACATTTGGATTTGATTTCGTTTTTGGGTATAATGTATATAAAAAATATGGGATATAAAAAATAATGGGGGTCTAACATGTACTTTTATTCATGAAATAAGATAATATATAGGATTCAAGGAAATGTACATGTGGGACAAGATATTGTAATTTAATTGATGAGATAATAAAAGAGAACATACTTTTATAGCCTATTACATTGTAGAATTTTGATGCTAGATGTGTTCTGTGGATATTGAAAGAATGGAGGTGGAGTTGATGTCTGGATTTTAGAAGAGATCTATGTGTCACTAAATTTTCATCGGAATTGTAGTATGAATAATTGTTTGGATGAAATGATGCTTGTGTACTGTAACTCCCAATGAGATAAAAGGTTCAACAAACTAATTATTACTACCCTTGTCAACAATGTTCAACTTCATTTTGATGATCTTACCTAATTAGAACTCAATAGTTATATGTGATTTTCCTAGAGAACTTATATGTTATTTCCAAGGGTATTTATGTGTGAGGTCTATGTAAACAGAAAGAACATGTTTTGGATTATGGGGAGAGTCATTTCTATGATAAGTAACCTAAATGTGTAAAAGAAATTGGTGTGTGGGAAAAGAAACAAATGTATTACATTAGAACCATGAAATTAGATGACAAGGTTCATGGACTGGGAATGGACTGGTCTATTAAAATGGTATCATAGTAGTACCTAGTAAGAATATTTTCTACACTACCTAATATAATATACAGGGTCCATAACATGGATGTTTTTCTCTAACAGAGTTTTATTGAAACACACTAGAATATTATATGGTTGAAACTATTAATTTTATAATAAATGTCCTCACGGGTAACCTTTATACTCAGGATTCAACTATATTAGAAATACAAAATTATGTGTTCATATCCTAGAGTATATATCATGATAGTTGTGCAATGAAAATTTTCTTAGAGTGTGACTGAGTGTGGAAAAATCACACAGAATAATATGTGTTAGCTTATATGGTCTACCATTAATATATTAAATAAAACAATGGTAAATATAATATATTGTGCAGAGAAAAAACAATCGTATTATAGGATGATAATGGGGTAATATGAAATTTTTCATGGATTGGGGTAGGTCAGGTTAAGACAAGTAGTCTATGGATTCATGCAGTGGTGTTGTGTGTTAAAATGTGGAATTTTTGGTCATAAAGTAAGGATTTGTTCATAAATTAAGGTTTTTGACCATGATATATTTCCACCACACTATTTCTTAGTTTTGTTGTATAGTAATTAAATAAGGAGAATAGTTATGACTTGATGAATTTTGTAGAGAGTATGTTGTGTTATTATCCCTAACCTTATTATCACATATTTTAGGAGGCCTAAGGGGTAAGATGACTATGTTCATCGCCCATGGAAGGTCGGGCCTTGACATATAGTATGTTGATCAACATTTTGGAGTTTTGTGTCATTATATGCATTTTTTTAAGGATTTATGGATTATTCATTGATTGTGGTAATAAACCATGAGATTTTGGTAATTTTTTGTTTTTGGGGATAGAAGTGCATTCATGAAATATTGTGTTAGGTTAAAAATGACATATTTTTGGATAGATTAATTTTTTAGTATCCATATGTTTATTGTAATATATTATAGGGTTCTAATCCATTGATAGTGTATCTTGATGTTGCTCATTTTTATTTGTTATAGTGTTAGAGAGATTTAGTTGGACTATGGATTCGTTACATAGGATCATTTAATAATCAGAACAACATTGGTCCTAGAATTACCATACCCTATCTAACTATATTATGAAATATAATTTTTTATTTAAATTTTAAGGGGGTGGTGGGGTAGATCACAATGTGGATTTTGAGGATCCATTAAATATGGCTATGTTAGGGTTTCACAATGATTTTTAAACAATGAAACTGTATGTTTCTAATTTCAGTACAAATATTGAATCCCATCATAATTACTATTGTTTTAATCATTTATCCATGATCCTAATGCATATAGATGGGTGTATTTATTATATATATGACCCCTCTTTGTAAACAATTGAATCATAGAATTGGTTTATTTTGACCTTTAATCACAGTTTCTATTCTCTCATTTTCATCTTCATTTTCCATTTTCATACATATTAGTTTTTATATAGATCAATTTCGTTTTGTGGGTTTCAAGTAAATTGATTATTGAGTCTCAAGGTTATATTTTCTATTATGGGTTTTCCTTATAAGATTTTCATTTTCTAAACATAAAATTTTTACTCATTATTTATACAATTATTTTTGATTCCATGGTTGATGTGATGGTTTTTTAAACTCAACATTTATCTTCTAGAATAAAATTATTGACTATATTTCAATTATTTATAGAAAATATCCTTTTCTATTATTTTGATACCTGTTTTTTACGAGGTATTTTGGTTGTGATAAAAATAGGTGGAGTTTCCTTTAAGAAGAATAAATTAACTGAATATAATAAACTAGTTATGAATACTACTGTGCTTAAAGGATATTTTAATATAACATATTAGATTTATTTATGTTTTTAATTTTATGGGTTTTATTAAATAACATTAAATTTTATAAATATTTCATTTATGAATTAAAAAACATCACTATTAAATTATTAAATAATGATATTAATGAAAATATGATTTATTAGATCAATAAAATGAGGAGATATTATTATTATTGAATATCTTCCTGGATGTTGTGCTTATTTTTATCGAAATAGGTTGTGAATGGTGGGGTCATGGATACGATGGTTCATTGTGGTTGGAATGTTGTGTTGAGGATCATCCTTATAATAAATTATAAATTTATTTATATTTTAAATTTGACAATGGTAGTTTGGATGAGAGTTTATTTTTTGTGTTAATTAAAATTTTAACGAATACAATCCACGGGAGAATGATGATGGGCTGGTAAGTAAGTTGTAAATAGGTATATTCAACATTTAATGAAATGGTTAATGGTTTTTGAAAATTTATCATTAATGTATAAAAGGAATGAATATTTAAAATTATTTTTTTCCTAAATAAATAGTATTAATTATTAATAAATGGATTGAAATAATAAAATGGGGGATGAATTGTATTACATGGGAAGATCAATTCCATAATGAATATAAGTGGTGAGTTAAAAGGATAATTGTGTCATTGGAAATATTTTGTAAATACTCTGTTTTTGGATATGTGTATTTTTTTAAATATGGATTTGTATGCTCTTAATGATGTATTTTTTTTAATTTTTCTTTTCTACATTTGAAATTAAATGTTTATTCTATGAAATTATGAATTTGGTTCATGAGAAATGATGATGTGAAGGAAAATAAGTTGTAATAATTTTATCATATTTATTCTCGTATGGTTGTTATGTGTGCATGAGATGTAATTTTGTATTTTTTTATACATTAATTTATTAGATTATATGATTATAAGGTTCTGGTGAAGTTATATAGTGGTTTTTTTTTCATGGCCGAGGTATTATACATGGATGATGTCCAAGATATTCGTGATAGTATACTATAATGAGGATATGATATGAGATTATGATCAATTAATATGTAGTAACCATATGTTTTATGCTGGTGATGATGTGATTATGACTTTAATGAGTGTATTATTATGATTATAAATTGAAAGGGTTGTAGATTTAATTATGGGGTAATGAGGTAGATATAAAACATGTTGAAATTACCTCCCAATATATTATTGACAAATGGATATATCATCATGATACACGGGTATATAATCGTATTGTGTGTAGAAATTAAATTTTGAATATGAATGGGGGGATTGTTATATATGTGTGTGGTGTGAATGCAGTCTTGTAGTGAAATGTGATGGCTGATGATGTGTTGTTATTATTTAATTCTCACATTCATAGTTAGATGTTGAGGATAGTTCTTCCTAGATCACTACCAATTTGTGTTTAAGAAACTTTGAAATACACATACAGGATTGTACATAGTAATAAATATTATTTTTTAATTTTTTTGATAGTGTTTATTGATAAAATGATATCACTCACTTATTGAATATTTTTTTGGTTATTAGATTATACATATTGAATATCAATCTAGTTATGGGATATGTAACGACCCTAAATTTGTTAATAAGAAGACCATTGTGTCTAATTTAAATTCCCTATTTTGTATTTTGGATATAGAAAAAATGAACCTATTTTGTTTTAATATATCCTATAATAATTAAATTATTATTAATAATCATAACGATTGATAATATAGATATTAAATAGTGATCATATGATTAGTATAAATATAGTGTTTTGATAAATCAAATTGATACAGACAAAGGATGAGATGGCATCAACCTGTAGGATCGTTCCCTTTTGAGTCCTATTTATAATAGATTTTGATGGATATAGAAAAAATGGAATCGTCCCTTGACCAACATCAAGATGAGATCCAACAACTAAGGAACGAGCCGAACAATTGACTATAGATGTTTAAGATCATTGTTATCACGACCGAAACCATGTACACGTAACCACCCTATTATATTATCACTATGGTGCACCATACCCTCAAGTCATTTTATTGTTTCATAAAGGGATATTTTTCAACTCCATCAAAATATGATCATGTATATTTAATTTTCAATTGAATTAAGTTTATATTTACTTATATTAATCTTAATTTCTCTATGATTTTGATTCTATAAATTTGAAATAATATTATTGTCTAATATATTTTTCTAATTGAGACATTATTTTGATGAAATAATGATTTTTTTTTGAAATAAATTATATTTTAATGTAATATTGTAATATTTATTATGTATTGTTCATAATATAAGTATAAAATATCAAAATTAATTTTAAAAATGGATTGAAAACTACTACTTAAAAAAACAAATTGATTCTAAATAAAATAAAATTCTTAATTTAAAAGTAGAAATCAACATATTAATAAAATTATTTAGATAAAATAAACATTATTTTTTTGTATCAAAATGTCAAAAAAATAATGGTTAATTTTTCATATTTTTCTGAGATAGTAAAATTTTCATTTAAAAATTAAATCTGATTTAAACATATCATGTGGATTATTACATCTTAATAACCCAAAAATTGTGTAATAAATACTTTTAAAAGAATAGGAGGCCAAATATATTTTTACCCCAAAAAATAATGTGATTTTAGGCCACTTGATTAAATTTTAAATCCATTATAAATCATCCAAAACCTATAATATATAATAATGTTTTCCAACCATTTAATTAAGAACATGGTTCACTTACACATCATCAGGGATAATATTTTAGTACACTTTTCCCATATAATATACAATAGTTACCACTACCCATATATGGAAGTGACCTTTGGAAAATCCATGGTATGGTTTTTGGTTTTTATTAATTTATTTTATTGCGTCTAAAACCTATGTTTATGATAATGTAAGGAACATCACTCTCTATTCATATATAAACCCACCCATGATCTCTCTATTCTTCAAAAAGAAACATTGATAACATCTTTACTCTTCTGTAACCGATGTACGTTCCTCCAAAATTTACCCCATGCTCTCATGAAGCTCCTCCAATGAATTTTAAATCACAATCTCAAGGTATGGGATCCTCTCAATGTCCAAATTATTCAGGAATATACATTCTCTTATTCCATTTATCATCGATACCTAATTTTGGTACATGTTGTTACATATCCTTGTTAATTTACCTATTATTGGTGAATAATGAGGGTCATCTTTCACTATCATTAACCCTCCAATTAATATTTATGATCAATCTTCGTGTTGTCAAAATTTCACTGTGATTTTACATGCCAAACAATTTTGTAGTGAATAACCATATGGATTTCATATATTAGGTGCTCACTATTATGCACATATATATCATATATTTGTGAAATATATGTATGTTTTCCACAATCTACGATATTGGAATTAAATTTTATGAAATATTAACCTATGTTAAATGATATATGGGGAAAAATTATGAAAGTACATGATTTGTAAGTGGCTGGTTCTCCCAAAATTTTATGCTGCTCTAATGTTCTATGAAATGTTTTAGTCTGATGATATAACATGAATGGGATAATTACGTGAACCTAATCCATATATGGTGTTTCCATCATGTTATTATACCTTGGTAGTTATCATTGACATATTTTTATGAAGTACTATTTATAGTTTTCAGATGTTCCCATTTTTCCTTTATGTTATCTTACAATATCATTCTTCATTAATCATGATTATCAATATCACCAATTTCATTCATCTTCTATATGAAAATTTTCTAACATCTACTAATTTTGTTGTGTGATTCCATGTTTTTTCATGTCTAGGATTTATAGATCATCCAATTATTATTTATGTCTGTAGTTTATTACATATAGTTTTAAGAATGATGAAATATTATGATAATGTTAAGGAAGTTTATTATAATGGATATATACCCATATTTAATATTTTATGTAATGAAACTAATTACCGTAATATGTATTAGTTTGCAATCATTTGGGTGGTATTATGTATTATAATTTCTAAATAATCATAAATTAAAGTTTAATATAGACTAGGGAAATCATAGTGTGTATCAATGTAATGTTTGGTTATTTTTTAGATTGTGATTTGAAATCTCAAAAGTAGTACCTTTAGATAATAATAACCAAAATTATACATAACTATTTTTTCTTACATTTATAGTGTAATTGGGTTCCAAATTAATAAATTTCGATCATGATACTACTAGTGGATATTTCTATGTAATAGATATGCATAGGGGTAACAACTAAAAACCCTCAATAAGTTATACATGATTGTGAACCAGGGAAATAAAATGGGTCTTCTTATAAACCTAGTTTGACATTCCTGGGTGTTATGATTTGGTAAATTCACAAGCTCGTTAAGAAACATTAGTATTAGAGAAAATTCCAAAAAGTGACTATTTTTGAAATAGATCATGGATTACATAGAATTAATCCAATAAAATCAAATTTTAAGTGATAAATATCATTTATATATTATAAATTGAACTTTTTTGGATTCAATTTTATGTGTTTAGAAGAATAAAAATAGACTTCCCCAATATTTCCATAATTTCAGCTGATTGTCTAGAGTGTGATGAATCTAATTAACAACCAATATGATGGGAAATTTCATGAATTCCCTTATAAGATAAAAAACCTCATAGGAGAATAAATCATTAAATTTTTTATGATAGTATAGTCGATGATTAAGGATTTTTATAAAAACATGAATAAGGAAGAATTCCCAAACTCCACCAAAGAAAGAACAAGCTGCAATTGAGACCATTTTGTGAAAAAGCCTCCAAAATTCAAAGGATCATTTTATTAGTTAATCATAGAAAAATGGATCAACACCATTAGAATATATTATCCCTCCCACAATGTTCTGAGAAAGATAATGTAATAAATTATGTTTATCTTATGGAGGTACAAGTTGATCAGTGGTTGGTATAGATGTATAATATGAAGATGGAGGAAGAGATCAAAGGGATGGTTTGAATGGAATTCCCCAAAAAATATTCTATAGGTACATTACTCTAGCTCTAAAAATTAAAATGGAAATTTATTTTCATTCCTTAATGAAAAATAATGATGAATCCTATGATGGATATAAGGAAAACATCACAAGATACTAATGATATGCCTACAACCTTATCATCACCCATAGAATGAAAATTTTAACAGTTCATTGGTTGGATAAACCCTAGTATGTAAAAAATCCTAGAGAAATCTCCATATCCCACTTGTCATAAGTGTTCAAATAAGAAAACTAAAAAATTCATAAATGGGATTAGGAAATAAATTTAGTGAGTAAGTGAAGGGAAAATAGATACTGATTTTTTGTGGGATAAAACCACCAATATATTGAAATAGAGGATTGCTCAAGTAAACCTGAGTCCTTTTGTCGATTTATTCAACATCAAGGATCAAGTGGAAATTTCAAACCATTTCACTAAGGCTAGGGTCGTCAGAGACAATCAATGCCAACAACCGATAAGGGGGAAAGAGAAAGGTTATGAACTTGAAACAAAAAATATGGATCCCAACAATGATTTGTTGATAGGTATTCTAGTTATTGATTTATGAATTGAGAAAATATATTTTCATTCTAGTTATACACATTAATTTCTATCACATAACAGAGCTACAACTATTCATACACAACCAAAAATAGGTTATCTAAATCTATCAATGAAAAATTAAAATGGGGAAATTTTTTCATCCCATTTACATAACTCCATCCTAATTTTATTGGGGTAAATATTCCTATTAAACATTGGGATACACTGTTTAGTAAAATTCGATATACTTATAGGTAAGGATTGAATTTACTTATATAAGGACATAAGAAATTATTGTAGTAAATAAATCACACAATTTATCATGAATCATCCTGTTATTCTATAGAATGGAAAGGAGGAGGATGAGTCTTCTATAGAACCGACACCACATGCATGGATATTATTTCCGTATCAGAATTCATATCTAGATGAAATGTCTGATTTTGTGAAAATAACATCATTGAATACATGGCCATTATAATTTAATACACTGATGAAATTCCCTAATCACTGTATGGTCTTCCTCCAAGTTAAGAAGACCAATTTTCAATCAATTTTATAACAAGTTAATTTCCTTTATCAATGAATCCATATAGAATTTATTTTATATATATTTGAGATATAAAGAAACAACTATATAAAAATATGTATAAAATATTAATACTACTGTGTGCTTCGCAGTTGGTATAATAATCCCTTCATCAATAATAATGAGGGGTCAATGCACCATTTTATTTATTATCATGATATTAATATGATCATAATAATAAAAAGGGTCCTCTTCTATAGATTAAATAATTGTTCAATCACTTATATGTTTACTAGTAATTCTCCATGGTGGGTCTTTTTTGGGTATATTATACTATGGGTGAAGAAAGAGAATACCCCAAGACTACTTTACATATAATATATGGTCATTATGGGTTCATAGTTATGCAATTCATAGACAATAAATCAGAAAACAAAATCCTCATTGAATTTATGAATATTATCATTATAGATTACCTCAAAATAAATTCACAGTCATTATAAATGATATTATAATATACACCAAATTTAAGGAAATAGCATGGGGGAGATGTGATAACTATTATAACAATCTTATGAAAAGGGAATATTTATGAATAGTATATATAATGTGAGTTCTGGTAGATGGAAGTCACATTCATAGGGCATAATATCACATTCATTGGGATATTTTTAGATCCTTTAAATTCATAATCATGTTATGGATGGAAGAGGAAAATATATGAGATAGAAATATATCATTTCCATGTATTATCTGGGTATTATCGTTGATTCTTGAGAAAATTATTTTGAATTTCATACAATTTATCAAAAATAAAAAAAATTAGGTAAAACATTTAATGGTAATAATGAATGTGAATAATGATCCATGAAGATGAAAAAGTGGAATAATAATTCACCTATTCATATTCCAAAAAATGGTGGGGATCTTTTTATGGTGGGACATGATGCTTTGAATAGGGGATTGGGATTCAAATTAATTTAGAGTGAAAAGGTGGTATCTGATGCTTCTTGGAAATTGAATGATCCTAAATAGAACTAAATAATGAATTATATAATGTTTTCTATTATGATATTTGTTTTGAAACCCCAATTGATTAATATATTTAGGGGGGCTATGAAATATAAAAGTTTCATTAAATAGTAAATTATATATTCACAAAAAAAATATGAATATAAAACTGCAAAAATAGTTAGAAATGATTATGTACGATGAATTCTCCATCCACTACTGTAATGAAAATGAAAATAATACAGTATATTACCTATATGTAAGGGATCAATAAATTTATCAATCATGTGAATTGAGATTGATTTGACCTACTAATAAATGAAAAGTATGGATAAGGAAATCAATAAAGAAGGATCATAATTAATCCATTCACAAATGATTTATAAACTACACATTTATGATGGGATAAAAATGAGAAAGAAAAGATCAAGTGGAAATTTAAAAGAATGTATATGATAAAAATAAGTGAAAAAAATAATGTTCTATTTTAATGAGGATGGACTGTAAATATTTTGTCACAAATATGTGTATGTTAAAATGTTGATTTCAAGGAGTTATTGGATGAAGATAATAGTGTGACCACTTCTATCCCTCCAATATTCTACATTGTATATCTAGATCTCGTAGAGAACAATCAGTGAGACTATATCAAGAGGGAGATCACGAAATATAAATCAATGTGTATTTCTTGACTGTGAGTGGTGGATTAAAGGATAAAAACCATGGGGATGAACTAAACATTTATATGACCTCTATGGAATTGAGAAAAACCCATGGAAATTTCCATTGGACTTCAATAGATATTAATTGGTAGTAATTATAAATGGGTTCTGGTGGATCTTTATATATCGGATTCTCACTTTATGGTAATTTGAGAGGAATTCCTACTCTATCAACATGCAAGTATATACAATAATGAAGTTATGAGGATTCATTGAACACAAATATTGAATGTATCTGATCAATATCCACGATTAATCTCATAGTTATGCAAGATTGTCCAAGATGGTCTAAATACTGATCTAAACACCATTAATGATTTTCACACTCCAACTAATGGCCAATCTAATAGAACTATCCAGACACTCGAGGATATGATGAGGGCATGATCAATTTACATTAAGGGAGAATGAGAGCAAAATATTCATTTTTTTGAGTTATTATATAATTATAGTATCCTATAAAGAATCCAAATGGAATCCTGTGAGGCCATTTTTTTTGTGATAAATAAAATGGTCTACGAAATATGAAAATTTATCTGCACAACTGACAATGTTGAAACCAAAATATTGAATTAGAAATGCTGGAATGGGATGATGTGATGAAACATATTTACCCTCTTATACTATATTGAATGAAATGAATATTTTGAATTTGAAATTTGGTAATATAGATTATTTTAATGACTCAAACATTTATAAAAAAGTTTATTTTTGTATTTAAAATAAATTCCCTATTATATATTAATGTTATAGAAACAAATTCGCTTATATGGTTTCATTATATTATATCATATTAAAAGATTGTTGACAATCATTAACGTTGATAATATAGCCACTAAAGAGTGGTCATGTTATTAGTAAAAATAATGGATATTGACAAATACAATATATTTAAATATATGAATTTATTACCTCAAAATTTTTTATCATACACTAAGAAGCCAATTTACAAAAGCTTCATTGGTAAAATGAATAACTAATATTTTCCCTTCACTAATAAAAAATTGAGATTCAGTAACTAAATCATGAGAAAAACCATTTATAAGGTAATGTCTATATTATAGATATCAGGGCCCAAGCCTCATCTGTTAAACCACCACTGAAACTGTTATTATTGAACACCATACCTTTTGGGGATTTTCTAGTATAATATAAGTCTACGTATAAATAAAAAATAAATTTAATATGTAGAATATATTTTAAATAGAACAATGGTTATATTTACTTCTTATTATTGTAACTTTATAATAGATTTTTATTTGATAAAATAGAAGTTATATTTTTGGGAAATATTTAATATCAAATAAGAAATTCCTTTGGATGGATTAATGTTTTTTTAAAATAAATATTTTTAGTAATTTTATTTTTATTATAATGAATATTTGATAATATAAATTCACAATGTGAAAAAAATAAGTGTTTAGAATTTTTTATTGTCAAAAAACTATCATTTCTCAAAGAATTCCAATTTTTTTTAACTAAGATAATTAAAATGTTTAATAAAATATTTAGACAATGAAAATATTATTTTTGGAATTATAATATAAAAATTATTCAATGATTAGTTTTTCATTATTTTTTGAGGGAGTCAAATTTTTGGGTATAAATTAATTATGTTATAAATATACAGTGTGTACATGACATAATAATTACCCAAAAATGATGCACCAAATAGAATAAATGGTATCCGTGAAAATATAATTGTTTTACATTTAAATATTTGTGATTTTAATGTTATTTTATAATTTTTATAAAACTATTATGAATAGTAGAAAACCTATATTATATTTTCTGATTTTAAAATCATTTCTTTAAGAACATGAGTCACTCCTACATCACCAAGGGTGATATTTTGAAATGACAATCACTTGCAATTATAAAAAAAATTAATACCACTCATATTTTGTTGAATCCATTAGATAAAAACCATGTATATTTTTGTGGTTTTGATTTCATTATTATATATATTCCAAACCAATTTTTGGGTCCTAATGAGGAACCCCCACATCATTTTCATTATAAACAAACTCAATATCTCATTCCTCATTACTCAATGGAATTAGACCATGTCCATACTATGTACTACCCTCTATAAATTCATCCCAAGGTTCTTTAATCTCACAATATTATCTTCCTTGGTATTTGGAATAACACTATCTATTTATTAAATCCTCTCTCTATCCTCTTTATTCAAGAATATACATTATCTTATTCCCTTTATCTCTAATTCATAATGTTGGTATATGTTTGTACAAATCCCTATTACATCCCATGATAATGATAAATTTCTAGAGACCCATTTAAATATCATCAATCCATACCAGTAAAATATATGTTCCGCTAATATGAAAAAGAAATTTCAATGGGATTTTCCATTTAATACAATTGACTATTGAATACACATTCCAATTTCCCATCAAGGTTATTATCCATTATGAAATTTAAATTTCATTATATGTGAATTAAATGTATTTATTAAACATTTATTTATCATTTAATAATATGTTTTGAAATATAAACCTTTGTTTAAAGATCCTTGTGGCACACTTATGCATGTAAATGATATGAAAGTGACTAGTTTGACTGAAAGTATATAGCGCTCTTATACATTTGGTAATTTTTTGGTCTCATGAGACTCTTATAAGGGATTATGGACATAATCTATTCTATCAAGGGAGATTTCCACTATGATATGACTTTATAGAGGTTATCCTTGACCAATGTTTATGATGTGTCATTTTTATTTGGTTCATCTTTCCCATTTACATTTAAGTTATCATTACATATCATTCAGAACAGTTCATGTTTATGAATATAAAAACATTTTTAACTCAGTGATATATCTATTATTTAGAATGTAATATTTTTTCATGTTATGCCATGTTCATTCCCTTACTATGGTTTATAGCTCACCCAATTTGTATATATGTCATGATTTTATCCTATGCAGTTATAAGTATGATGGAATATTATGGGAAAGTTATGGATATTTTTAATATTGATGATGTACCCCACATTTTCATTTAGTATGTAATGTTCCTAATTACCCAATGACACTATAGATATAGATATTTTCTTTTCTTTTGTGTAATATTTTCTAATAAATCATGAATAAATGTGTCATAAAAACAAGGGATGTCAATGTAAAATGCTGAAGGAAGTTTTAATAAATGGGTGGATTTGTGGTAAATGAGGTTTAACAAAGTGTTAAATAACTTATTTTCATATTCATATACCTTTTAATTGTTCATTATGTATTTTAGGGATACATTAACTCAAATATAATAATTTATATTCATTAATCATTAAATTTTATTTTGTTTTCACTATGAACATAGTATGTACTCTAAATATCTCACCCATACACAACCAACTAACATTTTTGTAGTGTAGTTTTTTGATTAATGGGTATATGTTTAGATACATGTATTGATATTGGTAGAAGACTAGGGTCTGATGATTTTTTTATAATTCTTTAATAATTTTTCCAGACATAAAAATTTGAATATTTTCATATTTAATATCGCATTGGAAATCCTTTTGAGATAATTGGCAGTCCATTAATTTATTATAGTAATTATTAATGTGGATATGGTTTCCAAATTTTTTTTTTATAAAATATGATGGTACAATTCTCTAACCCATGGACTTTGGTTGGAGATTAGTGGGGGACACTCTATATTTCATCCTATGCTCATGAGGATTTTCTAGTAAGACATATCTTGAAAAATTGGTATCATAAATTTTGTTTCACAGTTATGGGTTTGTTTTCAGTTATACATAGGTAAGGATTATATGGGATTAGTAGGGAAGTTATGAAACCCTTTCTAGAAACATGATTTTCATTAATAATATTCTCTATGAAAAAGATGTATCAATACCCCTATGATTTTCATCATGGAATTTTACAACCTACATTACATTTCAGGTGAATGTTTAACTATTTTTAGTTAGAGGTTATGGGGAGGTTCTTTATATATTGTCATTAGATACTTGGGAATTAACATTAAAAATAAAATCTTAATTATAATTATTATATTTTTGTTCAATAGATATTATTAAAATATATTACATATATAGAAATGGTTACTTTATCTATTTCTTAGTCAAAATGTTAATTAACCTGATTTTATAATTTAAACAGTCATTTTTAGTTACTAGATATGTTGTTTGAATAATTTTTCTATAGTTTATTCACTTCAATTGACTTAATTTTCATTGTTTATACTCATTGTTTGTTAAAAACCATTCAAGATGGATAATATTAATATTTAATAATGTTAAATGAGTTCATATAATTTATAATTGAAATTTTTTAAGATACCTCAAATTCAAGATGTGATCAACTATTTTCATGTTATTATTTGAAATAATTATTTTAGAACCATTTGTTAGTCGTTTTTAATTTTGATATGAATATTTGTTCATTTTGATATAGAATTTCCATGATATATTATATTCATTTTTTAAGAAGGTATTGAAAATGTTTAATTTGATAATAGATTTTAATATTTTTGGAAGATCAAACATATGATTAATGAAATCCAATTAATTTTTGAGATTTTTTTTCATTAATAGTATAACTTTATATTTGTATCGAGCGCACAGTGGATGTGTAAAACATGGTAAAATAGTATTTATTTCCAAATTTATTTCCTGAATATATATATATATATATATTGTTTTATAACCCAAAAATTAATTTGTATATATTAATTGACTATACTTATGAATGTAAAAAAAATTAAACCATTACCTCATTATATTTTTTAGTTCAAGTGTGTTTTTATCATCCTCAACAATCATTACGAGAGTGGAACTGAAGCTATAACCATTTATATCATCCATACATTCTATTGAAGCATTAAACTATATTGATCATTGATCTCTAGTTGCTGCAAAAAGAATAAATATTTCATTTTACTTCACCATGATCATGGGTAAACCATTTATTATACCTACCTATGGGGGACATAAACTCCCATTTCTCTCAATTTGACATGAGATTATGGTAATAGACCCCAAAAATTTCTCGGTAAAAGATATTACTTAAAATATAATATTACTGATACATATAAACTTTGGTAAAAAATATTATAACATTCAAGAAGGCCTACAAACAATTTTGTCCTTCTTAATAGTCCATAATGGACACTGGTACCATAATCCTTATTTCAAAAATGAAACAATTATTTTATCATATACCTATAACATAATAATATTTCATTATTTAAGTTTTATGTCATTTTTATTATTAACCACTACCAAATATAGTTAACAATAATTGAATAATTAATTATTCATTCAAAATATTTTCCCTATATTCACATAATGACATATGAATATACTAAGTGTATTAAATCATTAATTATTATTCAAAATATAAATACATTTTAGTTTATTTATTTATTTTGATATTCAATATCATGAATAAATGAAACCCACATATGGGTCCTACCATATCAAAAATTCTAATTCATTAGAGTTTGAAAAGAATATGAATATTATTTTTCTTTGAACCTTATATCCCTTATCACAATAACATCGAGATCGAGAAATTAGATATTATGGTCTCTAGAAACATTTTATAGACCCCAATGAGATATGTTATATTCATAAAATTAAATCACTTTCTATTTAAGTACAATATCTAATATTATCTCTTTTCATTATTATATCTCAAAATGAATGATGTATAATATGTCTCACCAACTTTTTCTACATTATTTATTTCATGACCATACTCAATAGGCTTATCATATTCCTTAATGGCAATATATTTAGTTTTTTTTATTATCCAAATTGAATAAGATAATTCTATATATTAATATAATGAAATGTGATAAACTGTATCATGATAATTCATCTAATTCTATTTAATCAATGACTAACCCAACACAGTTTACGTCTAAACAAGTTGAAATGAAATGGTTAACATATTTCATAAAATAATGTCACTAAATGTCACGCAACGATAACAATATCATGTTAAGAGACAAATGAACATTTTAATTAAAAATAAAAACCAATGTATCCAATAATATATAGTACTATTACTAGCGTGTCAATCCTTATGATCTCATCTCTTCGATATCGCTATGTATGGAATTCATCTGTATAAGTACTGTATCTTACGAACTTCCAAAAATTATTGTCAAATATCTTCTATGTCTAATTTGAATTATTTATCAAAACCATTGAACGCATGCCTTATATAACTACCATAGAATCTAATATTAAGGATTATTTCTATGAATATCTTTAACCTATTAATTTAAAAAAAATCTAAGGAAACTAGCATGTAAAGAGTATATGAAACTTTACTAACACTACAATGGTAAGATAGCATCATTCATAAATATTTGTTTACTTGATATTTTAATTGGAAGATACTATTAATATTTGGTTTAGGGAACCCACTTTAATAATGTATCATCGTAGACCCTCACTCTTTGATTTGGATCAATGAACACATACTTCACAAATGAGTATCAATACTAATAATAGATTTTAAAACAAAGTTATTACCAAATTATATGATCTTAAGAATATATTATATTAAATTCATTTCAAATACCTTTTATGTTTATATAATCAATGAATTATTACTAACTATAGTCTAATAAATTCCATTCCTTTCTAAAATAAATTAATTTTTTATACTATAAAACATACATAATCCATAACATGTATTAAATATGTCATATAACTTATCCATAGATGTTATCATATTAGAAAAATTATATTTAGTATTATCATTCAATATTAGGGGAAATATAAAAATAATGATGGGTGAACTTAAACATTTAGAAATGGGAAATATGAAAATAATAAATCATGGAAGATACCTAGAATATGTATTATCATAGTAGTGAGTATCATCATAATTTCACAATGAAAAAATCATTTCATAATATATCCACGTATACAAATGAAAATAAAATTAAAAAAAATGGAAAAACAGTGATTGAATTCATGGTGATGGAATTCATAATATTATAAATAATGATCTTAACATCAAGTATTAAACCAACACATCATTCTTTACATCAATCCTAGAGTAATTTCATTATTCATACTATCATGAAAACAGAAAATATTTCTTAAAAAATATTTATTTCCTTGTAGAAAATTCCAAAACATTTTGGGATGATGAGGCATACTAATGCATCATGGGACAATATATTTCCATGACCAACGTATAATTAATTTATGACCAATGATTTAATAATATATGATAATTTCTTCAAAATAGATAATCATAATTAAAAATAAGCATCTGTACATGAATAAAAACATACAGAACACCAATACTATTCCACATGTCAATAAATTGGATGACATGAACATTACCCATGTTATTAAATAAGGCGTATAGGGAAATAATATGTTGTAAACAAGCCTGTGTATTCAATAAAATTCTATGTCAGTATGAAAAATATAATGGTTTTTATAAATCATTTCTAAATAGTTCAAAACCTATATTATAATTTATGGTTTTAAAATCATGTATTTATAAGCACAAGTAACTTCAACATCACGAAAGGAAATATTTTTTAATTTCTATCACATGAAAATATAATATAATTAATACCACTCTTATTTGGTTGAATTCATTGGAAACACCCATGCTAATGTTTTTGGTTTGGATTACATTATGATGTATATTCCAAATATTATGTTTGGGACATAATAAAGAACCCCTATATCACTTTTTTCATAAACCAACCCAATATCGCATTCCTATTTACACAATGACCTTAGATCGCATCAATATTTTGTACTACCCTCTCCAAAGACATCCCAACGTGCCCAAATCTCTCAATAAGAACCACTCAAGCATTTGGAATAAACCTATAACGCTAATGGATCCTATCATTATCCTCTTTATTATACAGTTTACATTATCTTAGGTCATTTGTATATAATTCCTATTGTTGTTATATGTTTATACATATCTCTATCACATCCCATATTAATTATAAGTTATTAGAGACCCATTTAAATATTTTTAATATATTCTAAGAAACCTTATGTTCCCCTAACCTACTGAAAAACTTTTAGTTTGATTTCCCATTCAAAATAATTGAGTAGTGAATAAAGATTCCCATTTCTTATCAAGGGTATTCACCATTATTAACATTTACATTCATTATATAGGAGTTACATGTATTTATTCTAAATTTGTTTATCATGTATTCATATGTTTTGAAATATATACCAATATTGAATGATATATATGGAAACCATGTTCATGTACATTATTTGAAAGTGACAATTGTGCCCGAAAGTATATAGAATCCAATTCGTTGGGTAATGTTTTTGTCTCGTATGACATCATATAATGGATTAAGGACTTAACCTATTCTATATAGGGAAATTTTTCCCTAGGTTACCATTTCATGGAGGTTATTATTGACCTATTTTTATGTTTTTATGTATTAATTTGTTGCAAATTTCCCATTTACATTTTTGTTATCATGATATATCATGCTTTATTGTTCATCTATTTGAATATAAAATATTTTATTAATCATTGTTAATTATATTTTTTCTAATGTATTATTTTATTCATTTTATGTGATGTTTATTCCATTACTAGGGTTTATAGATCACACCATTCTTATGTATTTCTCCATAATACCCCAAGCAGTTATATGTAAGATGGAATATTATGGAAAAATTGTGGATGTTTTCAATATTGGAGAAGCACCCCATGTTTGAAGTTGTTAAGTAATGTACCTAATTACATAATGATAATATACATATAGATCTACTATTTTTTTATTTGTGTACTATTTTTAATAGATGACGAATCAATGTGAATTAAAAACATGGGATTTCAAATAAAAATGGTTGGGGATGTTTTTGTAAAAAGGTGGAAATGTGGTATATATGGTTGAACAAAGAAATATATAAATTATTTTATTATGTTTATAATTATTTAATATTTATTACATATTAATTGAAATTTTCCATCATATCTAATCATTTATATTTATTGATCTTGAATACTAATTTGGGTTGAACTCTGAACATACTATAAACATTAAAGATCTATCACAAACACAACCATATAACATTTTTCCAATGTAGATTTAGGATTATTGGGTTGATGATCAGATACATTTTATTGATATTGTTAGATAACTTGTGTCTCATTAGATTATTTTTAAAAAATTTAAAATATTTTAGCACATCACATATGTGTGTTTTTTTAATTCATTGATGGATTGTATGTCAATTTGATATTATTATTAGTTCCTTTATTATTTCAATTATTGTTAAGGGTAAGGTCTCCCATTTTTAAGATTTACACTGATGGTACTATTCTCCAACCCATGGCCTTTTGTAGGTGATAATTGGGGGGTCACTGTCTCCTTCATCATCAACTCATGAATAGTTTCAAGTGCAGCAGCTTATATTAATGTGGAATCATATAATTTGTTTTTTATTTATTTGGATTTTTTAGTTATACCAATATAATGATTTGATGGTATGGGATGTTTAGTTGTGAAATTATTTCAATAAATGTGATTTAGGTTAAGATGATTCTCTATGAAAAAGATATATGGGTACCTCTATGATTTTTTTAATGTGATTTGAAAACCTAATAAAACTGTTTTTCGGATTGTTAAACAATTTTTATTTTTAGGTTTTGGGGAGGTACATATTATATTTTCATTATACACATTGGAATAAAAACTCTATATATAATATTAATTATAAATATCACTTTTTTGTTCCATATATTTTAGTAATATATAATAATCATATATAAATGGTTATATTATCTAAATATCAGTTAAAACATTAATTAACCAGATGTTAGAATTTGAAAATTCGTTTTTGAATTACTAAACATATTGATTCAACTATTTTTATATAATTTCTTCACTTTAGTTGACATTAATTATCATTGTTTAAATTAATAGTTTTCTTCAACACTTACATGAGTCATAAAAATAACAATAACTAATTTTAAATGTGTTTTTATTATATATATTTAAATATTTTAATGATACCATAAAATCTAGATGCGCATTAATTATTTGATGTTATTATCCAAAAATTTTATTTTGGAACCCTTCTAAAGAAGTTTTTAATTCCCATATGATTTTTTCTCATTGGGATGTCTTCAATCCAAGATATATTATATGGAATTTTTAGGAAATTTATGAAGAATTTGTATTTTATCATCTATTTTAGTAATTTTTGGAAGATTGCACATATGATTAATGAATCCTGATTGAGTTTAGAGAAATGTTTTATGAATAATCTAATTTTTCATTGTAATTGGGAATAAATGGGGCTTGGAAATCAAGGTAAAATAATGATCATTACAAAATTAGTTTTATGAATTCATTTATTTGGATTTATGACATAGTTATTAATCTACATATATTTTATGACTATACATATGCATGGAAAATAAATTGACCAATTAACTCATTAGATTATTGGATTCATGTGTGTTTTTCTAATAATCAAGCATCATTACAAGAGTGGAACTGATGTTTTAACCCTCTGTATCATCCATAGATTATATAATATCATGAACTCATATTGATAATTGAGATCTATGGGTTTCATCATGATTAAATGTTTCATGTGAATTCACTATGGTCATGGGAGAAACATTTATTTTACCCATGTATGGGTGCCATAAACATTTTTTTTCACACTATAGGACTTGAGATAGTTTTATAAAACCTATAAACTACTCAGAAATCGATATTAATTTAAATAATATATTCTCTCTACTTATATATATTGGTACAAACTCTTAAAACATTTATAATAGACTCAAAATAAGTTTAACATTCTTGATAGCTAGTAAAGGAAATCAGTGACATAATCAAGATATCAAAAATGTCTGAAATATTTTATCACATTCATTTCATATAATAATATTTAATAGGAAAATTATGTTACATTATTATGACTCACATCCAGAAATATATTTAATTAGCATTGAATGAAAAATTATTTATTGAAAATATTTTACATATATTTACATACTAATATCGAAATACACTAAAAATATAAATTGAAAATTATTATTCTAAACCTGAATATATTTGAATATATTTAATTATTTTTATCTTCAAAATAATCAATAAATAAACCAGTATGGGTCCTAATTTATCCAAAATTTCTATTCATTAGAATATGACAAGAATAAAATTATTCATTCTCAGTGAACCTCATGTACTTTATCTCAGTAACATTGAGTTCTATTCATTGGAAATTGTGGTCTCTAAAAACATGGGATAGACCCTATGTATATAAGGTGTAGTAATATAATTTAAATAGTATCTATTTTTATACACCATCAAATATGATCTCTTTACCTTATTATATCTCATGTATAATGATGTATAATTTGCCTCTCATTCTTTTTCAATATTATGAATATCATGAACATACATAAAAGATAAAACATATTCTAAATTGAACATGGATTTAGTTGATTTTTACTATCCTCATAGATTAGGATATTGATATCTCTTCCTATAATTAGAAGTGAAAAATATTATCATGATTATTCAACGAATTGCATTCAATTAATGACCTACCCAACACAGTTACATCCACAACAAACATACCCACAATTGTTAATATATTTCTTAAAACAATGTGACTAATGGGTAAAAATGATAATAATATCATGTTAAGAGACTAATACACATGTTCATTTAAGTGATATCCCATTGGAACCAATAATATTTAGTTAAATTAAAAGTATGCCAGTCCTCGTTTTCTCATCTCCTCAACATCGATATGTGCATACTTCATGTGTTTATGTACAATATATTATGTTACTGCAACACATTATATTCAAATAACTTTTATGTCCAATTAGAATAATCTATCGAAGCCATAGAACACTTTTCATATATTACAAACATAGTATCAAATGATTCTGATTATTGGAAGGAATAACATTCGTCTATCATTCAACAAATAATCTAAGTACACTATCTTGTAAGGAGTGTATGTAGATATATTAACACTATAATTTCTGGATAAAATCATTCATAACTAATTGAATATATGATATTTTTATCAGAAATTACTATAAATATTTGGTTTAGAAAAACCAATCTAATAATGTATCATCATTGACACTCACTCTTATATTTTCTCCCATGAACACACAAATAACATACTCTATTAGATATTAAAAATATATTTTAAAACATAACTAATACCAAATTATATGATGTAAATAATATGTTCTATAATATGAATTTAAAATTCTAGATAAATTTAAAGTACTATATAATTAGGACTAAAAATAAACTAATAATGTTTTTCCTTTATAAAATAATTGATATTTTTAATCTTTAAAAAATAAATAATCTGTAATATGTTCTCATTATATCCCATTAAATCTCCACAAATGTTATCTTATTAGATATATAATTTTTAATATAATCCTAAATAACCAAGAGAAATAGATAAATAACAATTTCTAAGGTCAAACACTTATTAAAGGAAAACATGAAAAAAATGAAATCAAGAAATAAACATGAAATAAAAATTATCACATGAGTGAGTAATTCTCATAATGTCATAATAAATACAAAAATATCATAATATATCAATGGATAGGAATGAAAATTAATTTATGACAAGGAGAAAATATAAATCAATTTGTGTTGATGGAACACATAATGTTATAAATCATCATCATACCAAAAATTCATCAACTAAAAAATCATTATTTCAATAAATTCTAGAGTTAAGGAATTATCCATACAATTAAGAACACACTCGTGATTATTTTATTTCATATGTTTATAGAAATTTATAAAACATTTTTGTCGCATGAGGCATATTGTTGCATCGAGGGACTATATTTTCTCCAGACCCATCCATAACTTATTTATGTCCAATTTATTAATTATAATTGATAATTTCTTCAAAATAAACAACCCACTTTATAAAAATATCATATTTAATGGAATAAAAACATAAAAAACACCAATACATTTCCCCATGTCAATAAACAAGATAACACAATGTTAAACCATTATATTAAATAAGGTGTATGGGAAAATAATACATAGTAAACATACCTTGGTAATCAATAAACAACTATTTTAGCATGTATAATATATGGATTTCTAATTGTACCCAATCATTAAATTGGATGACTTTATATAGTAGAAACACTTAAACTAATAATTTATAAGGAAATTGGAATATTACTAAGAAAATAATTTATCTAATAATCTAATGAAATAAAATTATTTGTCATCATCCTACTCATATGAAAATTGAAGGGAATAATACATAATAGAAAAGGATATCAGGGATTGGCCTCTCTTAAAATGGTTAATCTATGTTATAAAAGGGAAATGAAATAGATATATTCATATAATAACCCATGGATTACCATTTAAAACAATATCCATATTTTAAATGATTCTAATTCAATAGAATGATTATCTCTTCAAGTAATTTCATATTTATTATCGCAATATGAGAAGACGCGTAAATAATTTTGGTATCCTATGAGAGGAAAGGATTGTAATGAAAGAAAACTATATGGATCATGGAATATATAGATTTTAGACATATATTAGTAATGAAAGTCATTAGGAATTAGAATATATATTATAATGATAATTTGTTAAAAAGTAGATATAGGAATGAAGGAAATAAATTTTGAGATAATAAGTCCATTATGAATTGGGAAACACAAGAATTGAAATTTTAATGGAGAATGCATCACAATAAGGATTTGATTATACATTTAATTAAATTAGTGAAAATAGTAAAATAAATTCATGATATTTATATAAAAACAACACACTATAAATAGAAACAATATTTTCAAAATGATACTTATCATAAAAAGTTATAACTGAGACCCACAAACCATTAAAACATAAAACAATTTGAATTATAGTAAAAATTAATTTTTTATCATAAAGCATTAAAATATATTAATTAATATTTTTGAGGATAGACATTAAGTCAGCATCTAATTCTAGTTAATGAGTAGTTTCAGAATTGATATAATAAAAATATTATATATTTTATATCACACCAGAGTTCATTTCCTATAATAATTCACCAACACCCACAAAATTATCACATTTGGAATCATATTCCTATATTAATCATATAATGTGGATTGTTAAGAAATAACCTTGGAGCATGTCATATTTATAGACTAATTGAAATCTTGTGTTTTTAAAAAAAACAAGAAATCAAATAAATAAATTTAATTATTTTTTATTTAACATCAAAATCTAATAAAAATATTTTAAAAATATTTTTAGACTCTATGTAGGGTAAGATTCCTAACCATTTCTATTTTAGGGGATCTGTTGTATAGGAGTTCATGAATAAGAAAATTGATCATGGTGATGTAATTGGTTTTCAAGGAAGTTTATGTGTCTTTATAATCAAATAGATGTAAAAATATTCATCATCAGTGATCAATACAAACTAAATTTTTAAAATTTTAATGATAGGTTAATTCCCTTATTACTATCCTATAGTGAATTTGGGTTAATTACATTAGAAAATTGAATCATAAGTTGACCAACAATTTATATGTATCAATTTATCATCCAATATTCAGAATAAATAGTATCTTATTTGAACCTTTCTAATAAATTTCATTTGACCATTATCTGTCAACTTATTGATGCTAATCTAAAAAATAGATATTGTTCAATCATAAATTTCATTTTATTTTCTAATTTGTTTTTCATATGATCATCTAACATATTTCATTTTGCTGGAAGTTCAACAAATACCCAGAAAGTAATTATTTCATAATAGATATTTGTCAAAACTTATAAATTCTATGAGTTCGCTTGAGGGATAAATGTAGACATAGATGTAAGAGGGAGATGATGGAAAATAATTAATGGATCAAGACACATGATTCATGATTTGGTTTCTTACAGATACATGATGTGATCAGGATAGATTGTTGATTGGTTGGATAGATGAAATTTGATAACCTTTAGTCATCAGATTTCATTCCAACTAGATAAAAACCCTATAGTGGACTTCATGGATAGAAGCTAGGTTGTTTATATGTGAGGCGTGGATATCTATTTGTTTTCGGATTATATAAAATCATAAAATAAATAAAATAAATTCAAACAAAAACATTATTTGTATTCTTATAGATTCAGAGACTTGGTTTCCTGGAATTAAAATACCACATGCTATATGGGACCTTACACATGTCATGTGACTCAAGACCGGTGAATTTTCACTTACCCTAGGGGTACATGGGCATATAAAAGGCGATAAACATTTAAATTTTAATATTATTTAGGAAATAACAAGTAATCAGACATGACTATATAACACATACATGAAAACGTATATAGGCATGACCAATGTACACTACCATGACCCGATACTCATAATTTACATATGTTATCAGACTTATCCAGGTACATGATCATGAATTAAGGACATGGGAAGGATCAAAATTGAATGAGAAAAGACTATATTACCCCAAAAGAACTGTGGGAGAAAATACATGTTCTATATACCCTTTATACACCATGTAATTCTATGTTGCATTTGAATCCTTAGTTCTCCTCTAAGTAGAATATTACCACTAGGGTGAATCCCCTTAGTGTATCCCGTTTAGGGTATAGTGATTCATCACATCCTGAACCATGGATATGAACCCTTCTATGGGATTATTGTTATATATGGTTGAGTACACCCTTAGTGTTCCCTAGGGAATTATCCTCTTTCATCACATCCACCATGTGTAGGTTCATGAATCATGTGACCAATATAACAGGGAATTTGATCCCCTTCCTGTATCATTTTCCAATTTTCATTTGGAATACATTATAGGAGCTTCGTGAAATCCCCTATCCATTTATAAATATATTATGAGTTTTTTGTGTATATATTTCTGGTGAGGATCTCCGAGAATGAACTCTATAGGATAACGGTTACCATTATCAGACACATGGAGTGAGTTCTTCAAAATGAATGATTCCTTCAAAAATCTAGTGGAATCTTGGGTTAACTGTATGGGTAAACTATAAAATGATTATTTGTTTATATATTTAGTATATATTGTTATTATTGTTTTCCTGTATCATATTTTTATTGACATTCCATTTTGATTATGATCTAACTCCTATATTAATGTTTTATTTTTTGATATTTAATAGTTTCCTTTTGGGTATGTATATAATTACCCAGGTATACTCTCTTACCACACATTTTGACTCACATGAAGATGAAATTCCATTATACAGAATCCAAGGGTGACAAGGATTAGGTGGATAGTATTTTATGTTGGTAAACCATGGTTTGAAAATGGAGTTTCATTTTAAAATAGTTCAATACTTTTAAGAAGATGGGCTCTTTTATAATTTTAAATTTCCTTTATTTATCCATTGTGATTTCTAGTACTTGTTTCATAACTTCATGTTGTATATATATATATATATATGTATTCATTAATCATGGTTTCATTTTTATTTTACCTTTTTGTGTTTTATTTATATTTGGAAATGTAAGTTTATGTATAGTACCTTAATGTAATGACTCTAGTGAGTGAGATACTACTACTCAGAGCTAGTCTCTAGAAAATGAAATACTATACATTCACATATGGTGTCAGATTATACTTATCTTCATCCAAGTGGAGCCTAGTGGCTCTTGTTATGATATGGTTTTATCAAAAGTGGTTTATATTAGTGTTAGATTGTAAATATTTTCTAGTTTTGAGTTTTGGCTTGGGATTCACGGAAACATTTTTAAGGATGTACCAATTTTTCTCTCTATCAAAGGAATATGGTGTGGTTTTAGTTTCCATTTCATCCATTAACTCATTCCATGTTAACCTATGTGTTAACTTGGTTATGTAGGCAATGGATATAGGGATAACAATGGTGCATGATTCATATGGAAATAGAATATTGTTTCCAAGCCCTTCATGACCCATCCCCAAAAATATTTTCATCATTGTGTTATGTAATTTCAATTACAATATCTCTACATTATAAATTCAATCCTAGATCTCATATTAGTATCATGATGATGATTCTCATTGTTATGAGGTTTCTGTTCGGGGTCATGTACAATAGGTGTTACCTTTATGTGCTTTTCCACTCTTTCTACCTCAAATTAATTAATAAGATTTCCTATTAGTATATGATAAGGATTAAGGAAGGATAAGAAATCATCATGAATATCATATATAGACACCCATTTAGTTTTTCTGAATTCTAAACCACATAGTATATGAGGATTGAATTGACATAGTCACACATTTTTTCTACCCTGTGAGGACCCCTCATTATGCAATGGTGGTCCATGTATCATGTTTTATTAATAGTTTATCATGGTGTTTCTATATTATTATAATTTATAATTATTTCTACGATACCCATTCATGGATATTTATTGATAAATTCATACTCTGATTTCTATCAAAGAAAATTGTGAGAAAAGTGAATCTAAGAGCCTGTAAAGATTTAGCAGGGAAATGTGACTGTAAAATAGAATTAATTTATGTTCACTAACAACACTTGAAACTCTATGGGTATTGGTAAAATTGTATTATTTTGACCACAATCAATTTTTTTGAATGGAATTAAATGTTATAATTGTGCTATAGTGACATATATTTTAGTAACTACTTTTTTGGAGCACAAGAGTGAGAATTGAAGATGCTTGAAAAAGTAGTCAATGATAGTTGTTTCTAGAATATTGAACCCTATGGATGATATTATTGTTGGTGGATGATATAATTAGAATTATATATCATAGTTATCAAGATTTTTCATTTTATAGTATATGGAATGAGGGTATAGTGTTCGTTTTTTCATTGTTGATCATGTTTACTATGGGAGAGTTGATCATACTCATACGATGGCTTGTGAAATCTCACAAGATATAATATAAAACATCATGAAAATAATTGGGTGATGGATTATAGGACACTATAGAAAAATTAGTGTCTATATATGTGAGTTTTTAAGGGAGAAAATGTGGTAGAGTAAAAGGGATATCAGTAGGAGGTGGCTAAAAAAATTATCTATTTTAACTATCACCACTAGGGGGTCCCTGTTACATTCAAGGAGCTTATGGTTAAGTATAAGGAGAAATTCATGTAGTGGAGGCCTATGAAATATACTATATATAGATTATTTGAGGTTTATAATGTTACTTCACTACTCCAGTTGAAGTATTCATTGATAGAGTACTGATTACTTATTTTCATTCATCATTCCTTATTTGATATTTATGGATTTGTTTGTAGTCTTTGGTTCATTCATTATGCATAGAGACTCCTATTTTATGTAATTTATCGATCCCTCATTCTAAAATATGTACGACCTAACTCATGGAGGATAGAGTATCATTTTTAATATTTTTCAATGTTAAAATAAGACGTTATGATTTCATCTTTTCTATTGAATATCAATTTGTTGTACATCTAAAAATTGGAAATTTATAAAAAAATGATATGGTATATAATAAAATATGGGATTAGTTTTTCCTTCAATGAATGTTACTAAAACAATTAAAAAAGAGTATTTAGTAATTTTAAAGATAATACAATTGGTTACTCATCATATATCTAGTATTACCATTAGAGTGGTAGATGAAACTGGATTTTTGATTCTTTCTGTATAGATAGAGTAAGAGGATTTCTTCCCTGATGACATTTTCAGCATACAATCCATCCAAGAGGTATATATTAAAATATACAAGAACGTAATTATTGTAAAAATATATAAAACCTTATATCCTATGTATCTCATCGTGATTCGTGAGATAAAGGTTAGTTAAATGATATCAAGTTGAAGGTCCTGATTTGTCAAGAATATTTTTCCCAGGGGGGCCATACAATTGTCAACCAAAAAAGAAGAATTGTTATTGAGGTTCTGATTGGATTGAAATCTCCTATATTATTTGAATATCATGAATAAGTAACCACTACTATGAATAAAAGAACAATTTGAGTGTTTCTAATGGGAGATGTGGTTATCATTGATTGAAATGGGGTTATATTTTTACCAACTCCATGTTCTCTAGGTGGATATACCGAAGATGGAATTTGGATGTCACAATGATAACAACTAGATTTTGTTTATTCTTATTGGAATGAATAACTCACATTAATTAATCATGGGAATCATCATCATGATTTATCAACCCATATTGGAATGGTTCAAGGTAGTACTCATCGATGGAATATGAGTGTAGTAGGCATCAGTAGAGGAGCATGCGAGGAATTTGGGAATGGTTTTTCACATACAACTCATAAACTATCATAATGAAAATATCAACAAGTATCTGTTCTAGATTTGATAATTTCACTTCTTAATAAATTGTTTCCCAATTATAGAGTAATAATAATCGAAATGACGGATGAGTCAGTGCTAGCTGATGAGCCACCCGAGGGTGTGACAGAGGTGTAGAGATTCCATGGGTTGGTTGGGTACTATTGGATATTCAAACCTGATTATTATATAGTTTTCTTATCATTGAAATCATTGAAAAAATTTTGTTTGAATTTCTTGTAGACATGAGGGTATCATTAGACATTTCAGGATTGGAGTTAGAGGTTTACATGTGACCGTTTTTTGGGCTGTTATAGGAGAATGTTGAGTGTCTAGTATTTTAAGATACATCCTAAACTATAATTATATTTCTTCTGGATCTTGGAAGGTGGTTTTATTAAATGGGTATAGATAACTAAATCAGGATGAGAAGAACAACATGACCAAATGTTGATATGGGGAATCCATATTATTCAACCGGAAGATTTGGTGAATCTACCTTATGGTTGAGTAGTTAATCAACTATTTTGACCATCAATGTATTAGACATATCTATACATAGGAGTAATATAAAATGAGATATAGGTAGTGGATAAAGTTCCAATAAGATTATTTCATTGAGAAATTCTCTATTCCTAAAACCGAAAACATAGTGTTTGATGCTCTCATTAAGAGATCTTGTTCATATTTATTGAGTGAGCCATCATAGAACTTGTCCACATTTTAATTATACATAGTTCATGTGGATGTAGTGTCTAACATATAATTGATGATTATTACCCCTCACCCTAATAGCTTGTCAAATTTTATTATTATGGATTTATTTATGTTGGAACCATTCCTATTTTGAGAACCAATTTTTTGATCAAAATGTATTTTATGCAGATATGTAATACATTTTCAATTCATGAAAGTGGACCCTGGTACTATTTATGATAAAAAAGAGGATTTTAGGTTGTTAAATACATCCTCAATAGAGGTACACCTAGAAGTGTTGAACATGGGCCATGAACATCAAATTCAATTCTTGTCGCCATAGATGAAGAATTTTATACAATAATATTTCTTTCCATCTCTAACTTTTCAATAGGTGAAGGATGAGAACCATATCTGACATGGTTTTACTTATCACCCTATCATTCTACTTTGTAATTGGAATTGTTTATCCATTAACATCATTACAAGGCTTCCATGATCATCTAGGAAACATAACAGTATCTTTGTGTTTAGGGAATGACTCAAATATTTGACTCTCTTTGTATGCATTTTAGAGAAGAATAAATTAGAGAGAATGTGATGACATTACAATTATGAGATATAATGAATACATGGAGACCCAATGAAAATTTTTCTATATCATGATCCTTCCTTCATTTAACAATTATGATGAGTTGTTAATGAGGACTCTAAGATGTAGTTGTGGTAGACCAGGAAATTCCACCCCCGGAACGTTGACTATTATGATAGAGACATTAATGTTTTGTAGGAAATGATTTGAAAATAAGGTTGGAATTTGGACATAGTTGGTAGGATCACCATACATTGGTGGTGTTTCATAATAAAATTATTTTCCAATCCATCAATTTTATGGAACAATTCGAGGAAGTTTATGAGAGACCCTATAATACACAACTATGACAGTCTGATCTATGGAGTCTATAGTCAAGTAATCATAGAAGGTACAAGAAATAATATAGAATATGCAGATAATATTTGAGTGTATGAAGATTTCTTTGAGCAGTCATAATACATACAAGGAAAGATGAAGGATTCCAATTTCATTAAGGGATGGAGAGAATGTTTTCATGAAAGGCTCGCATTGATCATTACTAGTGATATTTTTATAAATAGTCATGAAATATACAATATTCAATGACCCATTATAGATACTTTGTAGGATCAGAAAGCTATAATACTACATGTTAATACTACCATGGTTATATTGGGTACACGATGTCTTTCATGTGTCACAACTGAGTTGGTATTTTCATGAAACATCACATGTTAGCATCTAGAGAAATCTAGATGTTGAGGATGATCCCAAAAAAATAGAGTACCTAGTTGACATTGTGGATTATGAGGAAAAGATACTTTGTCAGTCTGTGATTCAACATTCATATGTCTAGTGTAAGTAGATGAATCTCTAGAATAGATAATGGTAGTCTTAGAAACATATGTGAACTCAATACCTTCACCAATTTGAGAAGGTTTTTTTCTTTTTTGGAAGAAATTTCCAAATTTTTTGAGATTTTAATGACTCTAGTATTTCCATTTAAAACAATTTAATATGATAAATAATAATTTTTATTCAAGGCGCTAATAAAAAAGTATATTTTGTGGCATTGGGATGCTTGATATTGATATAATAAAATATTTAAATATAATATATCATGAACATGTAATTTATCTAAATTATTGGAATTAATCAGGAACAATGTCCCAAATAGAAAATATAATACCACCATTAAATACAGAAAACATGTTTTACCCAAAGTGGGACAAAAACATTGTAGAAATATGGTATCTAGATTATGTGAAATTATGGGTTATTTAATAAATTAATTAATTAATATAAATTCTTCTTTGAAATACTCAGATAATATTATTTATTTAAACACATTTATGGAAAATATCTAGCGGTATATGTTTAACACTAGTGATTTTAGAAGATCTTTTGGAAGATTGTTCTTGAATGAATGATATTTTATCCTAGTGAAATAATTTTTTTGTAATGTTGTTCATTGATATCACAAAAAAAATAATGTCAATTATTTATTAATTAATTCATGATACAAACTAAATGTTAGAAAAAGAATTTTTTTCCCTAATATTTTTTTTATCTAACCATGAACATGAATCAAATCCTTTATGAATTTAGGTCATGGGATGAACATTAATTTTAGGATTCCAATTTCATTTCCTATATTTAGGAAATGATATGTTTATAATTAAAAATACATTATTCCCTAATTTTATGATTATTTATAGTAAAATCAAGTACATATAGAATAATGGATGAGTCTCCCTCATGAAGTTTGTGTTTTGTTATTTTCTCCCTTAATCTTTATTTCCACATTACTGATATTCCATTTTTCAGGAAGAATGAAAATTACTCAAAAATGGATCATTGTTCAATTGATATTTGGAACACCTAATCATTTACAAGGGTCCTATTTTTTGTTATATTTCATGATAATGGTTTATGATTGATGACGGATAACTGAAAATTGTTTAGGACCAATAATTAATGGTTTTTTTTACAAAATCATTATAGTGGGATGGGAAAAATGTTTCTGAGGGGTTGGATGGGTAGAATTTGACCACCATTGATGATCCAATTTTGGTTAACCATGATCCATATTATACATTGACTTCATGGATGATGAATTTGAAATAGAGCCATAGGATAAATATTTTTGAAAGACATGTTATTTTAGTAAATCTGAGATTACAAAATTTACGAAGAACATAAGTTGTATAATCCCCTAGATACAGAATCCAGGTTTCTAGAAAATAAAATATCCCACTCATTGTGGGATCTATAGAAATTTTGGGTGACCGTGAATGGGGAATCAACAGGTTCCACTGGGCTACGTGGTAACAAACACAAATAGGCACATCGAAATAACTAGATTGTATGATCAGAAAATATAATACAAACACATATTGAATTAACATACATTTAATGGTACATGTTAATGACTATATTAATTGGGATTGATTAGATATATAGACATGAGTATAGTACTCAAATATTACCATGTACATGGACATGAACAAAGAAAAAGGGAATGGGAAAAGTAAACAAGCATTGTCTTTAGTATATAAAATGACATGAGCTTCCAATTACAAATTGGGTTTGAATTATTCACTAATTTTAATTTTTATCATGGAGTTTGAGGCCCTTTTTCTCCTATTTGTTGTGTAATATTAATAATTTTAGTCCACATTTACCATCCCTATGAGGGTGTTTTGAGGCATCACATAATATGTATTCAATTTGAATCTATCTATGTGATTTGTATTATATATATTTTAGGAACTAATTTAGGTAGTCCTTGGTGTGATTCTCTGTCATTTCAACCTCCCATGTCAGGTTAAGGAATTACATGACCAACATACTAGAGTGTTCGATCCCCTACCAAAATATATATGTAGTTCGGGCTTGGAATCTCTATAATCCACACATGAGATCTACTATCACTCTATTGATATAATCTGAGTTCCAACACATATAACTACACAGAGAGGCCCAAGTGAAGTGATATCTCAGAAGAGATCCATCAGTTTTATTAGACTCTTTTAGTGAGTTATCATGAATGATCATTACCTTGAATCCTGAAATAGAATTTCTGGTCAAGTATATGGTTTTGACCATACATTGATTCTTAGTTTCTATCTAGAGTGTTTAATTTATATTATAATTGATATATTTAATAATATTATTAAAATTCCTTTGTGATTATTAAATGACTAATATTTTAATATATTACATTTAGGTATTCGAATGTTTCTTATTTGATGTGTATATAACCACAGCTATATAATCTCATCTGATTGATATTATGTCTTAATGTTGAGTCTTGAAATTAGACCCAATCCTAGGTATAATCGTAGTGTGACAGGAATAATAGAGAAATATAGACCATGGTTCGTATAAGGTGTTTAATTTGACAAGAGTCTTCTCATTCAGGAAATTTTGAGATTTTTCAATTTTAAGGGATTGTATTAGGACAATATGATATTCAATAAATTTTTCATATATTGATATAGGTTACACATGTATTCATTAATTATGATATCATTTTCATTCTAACATTCAATAATGTATGGGTTTTAGAGATGTGTGTGTACAGGTATATTAGGATATGGTATCCCATGAGGGTGAAATTCTTACCCATCACTGGTCTCTATACCTTGTCCTTCTAGATGAAAGCTTATGGTTTCACATTCCATTTATTGTCTACTAGATGGGACACAGAGGGTCATTCCATGATGGTCGAAGAACCATATTGGGATAGAATTTCTAATATAACATTAATCACATAAATAATCCTAACATCATGATATAGAATATCAATTATGTAGTATTTACACCATTCAAAAGAAAATATGGCCTATTATATAAACATGTCTCATGGAATAAAAAATGTGATACAAGAAAGCCTAACTATGTTCCTATTTAATTATAATAATGTTAAAATATTATTATGTAATAGAATTAGGATCAATAGAAATATTATTATGAAACATAATAATATATATTTCATTTCATACAAACTATTTATTATAACATTCTCATTAATTAATTTATAGTTTATTCTGATGTTTGTTTGTAAATTTACAAGGTGTTGGAATACTTTGGTTGTTTTAGTGATGGAAGAAGATATTTAAATAGTATATTAAATACATAATATAGACATTCCAAATAAATCATTATTTCTTTATTATCTAATAATAACATTATTTTTTATTTGTCAATAGAAATTCATGATAATGTTTAATATCATTGTTCTTGTAAGTGGTTAAACAAACCTATTCCTGAACATTCATTATCTCGATGTATGAGTATTGTTAGAAAAGTGTATAATATCCTTATAATATAAAAACAATGATAAATTTATCTATTTTGAAGTACTTGAAACAAATATTATGTTTTTTGGATATATAAATATAATCATGCATAAAATAATTCATTCATTCATAGAGATGGTATTTCACACAACACACAATAAAAATTCTTTAGTATTTCAAATGATATATAAATGTATAAATCAAGGTTTTTTCTTTTATAAAATTTTCATCATGTATAATATTTATTCATATTCTTCAAGCTATTATGGTAAGGAAAATATTTTTTTGAGAATTAGTAAGAATAAAATCAAACAAATGTAATAATACTCTCTTTGCAACAATAGATATTTTCTCAAATGACTCATTTTAATTGACGAGATCAGGGTAGAAATTGAGATGATATACATAAATAAATGAAGGTGTAATTTATAAGAATAAAACTGTATGTTTTTTAGATATTAATTTTACAAAAAGGTGGTGGCATAATGGTTTGGATTGTCCACTTTTATTAATGACGAAAATAAAACTTCTCTGAATACTCCATTACATTTATGTAATTGAAAGTCACTATTGTAGGGAAAAGGGATACAAGAGATAAAAAATGGTTTTGGGATGCTATTATAATTCAAATAAACAAAATACCTTTATACCATAAGTTTGAATCATTTTTCAATTATTATAACACATTATTTTTTCATATTACTAGTTTGGTTTTATCTTGATGACAAATATTTACCATAAATATATATCAATAATTCAATATTTATGTTAATAATTAGTAAAAAATTTGGGTGTGATAAAACTAAATTTAATATTTATTTAATCTAATAATATTTTGAAAATATTTAATTTTAATTTTAAAATTAAATACTTTTACAAATTGAAAAAATGTTTTCCTTAAAAATGTTTATTCTTGCATTAACTATTTTTGATATTTTATAGTATTTATTATTAATAGAATTAGTGTTAATTTATTTAAAAATAATTATTAATATTTTTATTAATTTAGTTTTTAGAAGAAGTGACTTTATAATATATTATAATATATATATATAATATAAATAAGAAAGTTTTTATTAAAAGACATTTTACTATTATAGTGGTCATATATTTTAATCTATTTAATCATTAATTTATACAGGAAATTGAAATTGAAATTATTAGCCAATTTTATCGTGTCTGTTTTTTCCATTATCAGATAGCCAGTTTTTAAGGGTTACTGGGACCCATAGATACAATCATACATTTCAAAATTCAAAAATCACCCGAACAGATAGAAACCGCGCAACATCTCGAGCCGCGAACCCACGCGCTGGCCTCGAAACCCGGGATCTCCTGCCACAGCATCATCAGCCTCGAGATACGCCCCTGAGGCGACTGACAAACCCACTTTCACCGGAACACCGGTGAGGTTCACCGACTCCCGTCATCGTCACAGTGACCGTCGTCGTCTTCCCCAGAAACCACCACTACCATCCCTTCAGCAGCGCACCAACACCCCTTCACCGACTTAGACGAGGTAGAAACCCTCATCACCTATCTCAACGAGGCAGAAACCATCGGCGCATCACAAAAAACATCACTGGATTTCCATGAAAATCCAATGAAAGAAACCACAAAATCACAAATTACATCCTGTAAAGCAACCAATAACAACCAAACATCGGAACTGTCAACGATGAAAAGAAAAACATACAAGGAGCTCAAGATCCCATCACCACCAGACAAACCAACTGCAATAGAGACTACGAAAACCCCATCGAACTCACCTGGGAGGGGACAGATCCCAAACCGTCGTCGCAATAGTGTGACCCTCGAACGCGAGTAAAAACACCGCCGGTCATCAAAAAAATGCCAAGATCTGATCCAAGAGTGCTCCGTAGAGTGTGTCTTCAACAGGACCGGTCTTACACCCGTGGACTAGAACCAGCAACGACCGAAGCTCGAGAGCATCTTCACCGCTGGAGAGACAACCACGCAGCGCCGCGCAGCATAGGTCCACCCCCAACCCACCGAGTGTGAGAAGGAGTCGGCGTGCCTTCCGCAGCGGAGGAGCTATCCGCGGCAAGAGGGAGGAAACCCTAGGTCGAGAGCCCCTTACAGGCACATCCAGATCAATTTTATCATGTCTCAATACAATTTAATTTTAATTTTTCTATTTAATTTTTATAGGAAACAGAAAATATGTTTTAATTAAATATAATAAATAAATTTTTATAAATAACCACTTCTGATGACAAAATTAAATATGGTGTTTATATTAATTCATAATAGTTATTAAAAAATTAAATATTATTTATTTTTTGAAAAATTATTATTTAACATTTAAGTCATTCTTTTATAATTTTAATATGTAAAATGTGATAGTTTTATAATTATATTAAATTTTTTACTATTCCAACATACAAAATCAATTATATTAGAAATAAATTTCACCCTAAAATAATAATGGTATTATAAATCAAATAATAATTTCAATGTCATTAAATTTAATTATTATAATTTAATAATAAAAATAATTATATAGTGAAATCAATTTTCATCAGAAAATATCATTCAAAACTATTAACACTGTTTATTCTGATTTCCTCATAATTAATAATACAACATATTTCTATATATTATTCACATGAATAATTTATTTTCTACGTAATATATTATGGTTTTAAAAAATAACATAAAAAAAAAATTTAGAATCTTACATGAAAATATCATAGTTTTACTTAACATTTGAGTTGAATATAGAGAAAGTTATCAAACACATTTGTCTCAATTAAAGGATGTGATATAGTAAAATATCAGGAAGGAAAAAATAGTAATCCAATAATAATTAAATCCAACTGTGTATCCATCATTCTGATAGAACTCACATGATAACATCATGCTTTTTTTCTATTATATTTTTAGTTATCAGTAATATTGTATTTTCTAACATTTTATCCCGTTATCTACAATAATACAACCATGATAAATGTTTCCCAATGATATTATATGAAAAATAATATACATTCATCCATATTTCATAATGATTATATCATATCATGTTCCATATTCATAAGTTTTTTATAATTTATATTATGAAAATAATTTGTACTCTTGGCATGATTACAATAACTGAATGAAATCATTGGGTCTTAATACTATATTTTAAGCTATATATGATAATGAAAAATACATAGAATATATAAAAATGGATACAGTTGTCTTCAATGATGTTATGTTTTCTACTACCACAACCTAACTATGGTTCTATATAAAAAATATATAAGAATACTATTTTTATACCCCCATGATGACTAGTGTTCTATAATCAATTAGTACTATGGGCATATCCCAAGTTCATTTTATAGTATTAATTGATTATTTTGTGTAACAAGACGAATCTGGAGCCACATACTGATGCCTTGTACCCGGTTCACCATATAACCTCAAGCGCATTTCCCCAAACTCTAGAGGCAGCCGACTAGTAGCGAGGGCCTTGGTGAGTCTGTGGGGAAACTATGCACTAATTTGGTAAAGTATACAGCGGAAAAATAAACATAAAAAATAGCGAGAGTAGTAAATAGCATACAAGAACTGAAATTAAAGTAGAAACAATGTCTAATATAATAATGATGCATAATGGTACATGTATCTATGTAAAGTAGTAAACAAAACAACGTGATGAAATTCAACTGAAACCAAAGAACAAAATGTAAACAGTAACTCCAGCAGCATCGCGAGCCAAAGCCCTGTCCCATGCTCTCCAGCTCCAAACATCAATCATGTATCTGAGGTAGAAGGACCACAATCCCTATCTACACCTGCATCCATGTAATCTGTTTGGTCCAAAAAAAGGACCCAAACAGGGTGTGAGACTAATCCCAGTTGGCAATCACCTCAGGATTTGTGCCCTATTGTCAGTGAGTGATATAGAAAAAGTGAAGGGAAATAAGTACAGTATTGAACTACGAGTATACCAGTAAATGATCCTACCAATAACCTTAAACATTCATTTAATTAAACAACTAGGGAATACTAGAAAAGCTTTCTATTCCTAGGTAAGCAAGTAACACAGTCGGTATCTCAAAAGACTACGGAAACACAAGCACAACAAAACCCAAGCTTGTTCTTTGGCTTGGTGCACTCATCATAACCAACCATTAAAATTCGCACTAACTCTATGGGAGGCTAAAAATAGCAGAACCCTATTGTCCAGTAATCAAATAAGGAAAAGACACTCTGGGAAGATCTCACGTCAATTCCCCTATGGTCTTGCAATGATAGCTACAGACTCTCTGAGGAAGCACTTACGTGTAATTCCTCATATGGTCTCGATGTGTGTGTAAACTAAGAACACTCTTGGGAAGCACAATTTCTTATTCCCGTAGGTCCTGCATACAAAACTAAAACCAACAGACCCTCTAGGGAAGCACTTATTCGTCTATTCCCTCTTTGATCTCCTGCACCAGGTTCTAACAGCCCTGAGCAGTCCAGTCGTCCGCAATTGATTATCAACATCCCTATGTAAGTTCAAAAACTACTTGGATAATAGCTACCATGCATCAAAAGCATTCAAATAGCAGGAAACACAAGAAAAAAATTTATAACAATTAAACTAGAAATGCAATAGGGTTTGCCTCATAGGAAAAATGTGCCGAACGGTGATAAATATCCTAACAAGGAGAAAACACCCATGGGGTGATCCTCAAACATGAAACAAAGAATATTTTAGCATCCATTAATAATAATCCAACAAGTAATCTAGGGAAAATAAATAATAGGATCAAAATCCTAAACTCGAGATACCCGATACAAGGGTATCAGGCACTTTTGAAACCAAAACTCAAAGAACATCAATGTATGGAAATAAACCACCAACCTCGATCCTAGAAGATTGATATACTTGAACCTCGGCCTGTGAAACTTCCTAGAATGGATTAGACCTAAAACATATCTAAAACATTCATCCTCAGATAACTCACACGAATGAATGAATCAGAAAATGAGGCCAAATAAGAACTATGAGCTCACCGGGGTGATTATTCTGCAATCGACGGAGTTTGATTCGGACAACCGTTGATGGATCAGTGGCTCAGAGAATAATCGGCCTCCTTGGATGCTCTAGATGGAATTAGGTGGAGAAGAAGACGTTAATGAGCATTTGGCGTCACCTCAGTCCAATCATTGAAATAAGAAATAAATTACATGGTGTGTACTTTTAGAATACACAATGTGTACTTGGTTTTCCCGTAATCCACATTAAGAGGCCGCCACATCATCCCTACATACCGTGTGTGTGGCCTTGACATGGCCAGCACACGGCTTCATGCGGTAGAGGAGTACACGACGTGTACTCATAATGTACACTTCGTGTACACTGAAAATTTCTAGATTATCCATTTTCCATAAAAAGCCCATAAAGGAGCTCTATACCTAAAAATGAAGCTCCGAGTTTTTACAATCTTCCCCCCTTAAATAAATTCATCTTAAAATTTCCTAACAAGGAATATAAGTAGAAACCTCGAACATCTCTGGCCACTGTGATTTCATATCGGCCGCCCTCTCCCATGTCTCATCCTATATACGGTCATGCTGCCATAGCACCCATACCAGAGGAACAGACCGGCCACGGAGTACCTTTTCACTACGATCATCAATCCTAATAGGATTCTTCTCGAAAGATGCATCCTGCTCCAGCTCAACCTCCTCAGGTTGAAAAACATGATATGGGTCTGAGAAATACTATCAAAGTTGAGAAACATGAAAGACGTCATGCATATCCTGGTATCTCTGAGGTAACTGCAACTCGTAAGCAACCAGACCGACTTTCTCTAGAATCCCAAATGGCTCGACGTATCTCGGTGAGAGTTTTACCTATATCTTAATCCTCTTATGTCCCAACCTCGGGGTAACATGCAGGAAAACCTGGTCTCCAACCATGAACTCCAAAGGTCATCTCTACTGATCAGCATAAGATTTCTGTCGAGACTGTGTAGTATCCATCCTATTCTGAATCAACTCCACCTACTTCGTGGTCTAATGAACAAGAAGAGGTCCCCGGAAAGCTTCCTCTCCTACCTCTAGCCAGCATAAAGGTGATTGACATGGCCTACCGTACAAAGCCGCGTAAGGTGTCATCTGAATAGTCGCCTGAAAATTGTTGTTGTAGGAAAACTCCACTAGAGGGATATGCTTCTCCCAAGTACTGCCAATGTCTAGAATGCATGCTCGGATCATATCCTCAAGCACCTGGATTTTACGCTCAGATTGGCCATTAGTCTGGGGATGTAATGTTGTACTCAAATGTACCTATGTACCCAAATCCCTCTGATGCCCCTTCCAGAAGTGCGAAGTAAAATGTGCATCCCTGTCTGAAACAATAGAGTGTGGAACTCCATGCAGACATATAATCTCTCAGATGTACAACCATCCCATCTCATCAACACTGGAGGTCTCCTTGATCGGTAAAAAGTGTGAAACCTTCGTGAGCATGTCCACTACAACCCAAAGAGCATCATTTCCTCGAGGTGATATCGGTAACCCTGTCACGAAGTCCATCACGAAATTATTCCATTTCCACTCATGAATGGGTAACTGCTGTAAATGCCCTGCTGATCGCTGATTCTATGCCTTCACCTGCTGACAGGTGGAACACCGCATAACAAAACCAGCAACATCCTTCTTCATACCTGGCCATCAATACTGATTGTGTAAGTCTCAGTACATCTTGGTGACACCAGAATGAACTTCCCAAGCTGAAGCATGAAACTCCTGCATCATCTCCTCACATATGTCCACTAAAACCCATACAAGGCCATGAAAATGTAGCACCTCATCATCGCCCACTGTCCACCCTGGAGTAGGGTCCCCATCTGACACACCCTCCCGCTGGACTAGGCCTTCTGGGTCTGATAGCAGCCTTATTAGAACTCGATCTAAAAGAGTAGAGGTAACAGGTACAGAAGAAATAAATGTTTGTCCCTATCTGTCATGCACCTCAAAATGCATCTCAGAGAACAGAGCCATAAGCTTCCACTCACTGCTGGCTTCCTGAACTGCCTGCAACTGAGTCCTCCTGCTCAGTGCATCAGCCACAACATTGCCCTTCCCAGGCATATAAGCAAGCTCAAAGTCGAAAGACATATGGTACTCGACCCACCTCCACTATCCCATAATCAAGTCACACTACGTGAATATGTACCTGAGGCACTTTTGGTTAGTATATACCACAAAATGCTCTCCCATGAGATTGTACCTCCAACAATGAAAAACATGAACAACCACAGCCAACTCGAGGACTTTGGTAGGATAGTACTTCACATGGGGACGCAACTGCCAAGATCCGTACGCAGCAACACGATCCTCCTGCATAAGCACTACTCCAAGCCTGATATTGGATGCATCGTAGAAAACTATATAACTCTTTTCTGACTCTACAGAACAAGAATCGGTGCTGAGGTAAATCTCCCCTTGAGCTCCTGGAAGGCTTAATCACAAGATTCGGACCAAACGTACTTCACACAATTCTTATTCAAGCCCGTCAACGGCATTGCTAAGAATGGGAAGTCCTATATAAACTGCTTGTAATAACAATCCATTCCCAAGAAACTCCGTACCTCGAAGAAATTTTTCGGCTGCTCCCAGGTAACTACTACTCTTACCTTCTCAAGGTCTACTGATAATCCTGTGTCGAAGATGACATTGCCCAGGAAGTGAATATCGTCCATCCAGAAGCGGTACATTGAGAGATTACCATAGAACTGAGTCTCTCTCAGTGTACTCAATACAATCTCATGAAGGGTATCATGGTCGTGTCTAGTGTGAGAGTACACCAAGATATCGTCCACAAAGACAACGATGAAAGAGTACAAGGATGGAAAACTTTATTCATCAGCACTATGAAAACTTTCGGTGCATTAGTGAGACCGAACGGCATAACCAGATACTCATATAGTCCATACTTACTTTGGAAAGCTGTGAGAGGTATATCATATGGTCTGACCCGCAACTAATGTTTGTCGGATATCATGTCGATCTTCGAGAATAACCTGGCTCCTCGAAGATGATCAAAAAGATCGACAATCCTCGGAAATGGATATCGGTTCTTGAACTTCAACTGGTTCAGCTTTCAATAGTCCACACAAATCCATAAGGTACCATCCGCCTTCTTCGCAAACAACACAGGAGAACCCCAAGGGGAAGTACTATGTCAGATAAAACCCTTCACCTGCAACTCCTCCAACTGCTTCATGAGTTCTTGCCACTCAAGTGTAGCCATCCTATAAATAGGTATGGATACAGGTGATTCTCCTGGCACATGCTCAATAGAGATGTCTACCTAACGCTCCGGAGGCAACCCTGAAAAGTCTTCTAGAAAGACATCCAGAAAGTGGTCAACTATCAGAGGGAAGTCCATCTGAGAAGTCCCCTGATAATCCAGATATAAAATAGCAATTTGGGCTGTAACACTGCCCAACCCATGTTGCTCTGTTCCAGCTCTACTTTTCTAGACATCTCATTCTACCTTGTGAAGAAAAGACCCACCCTATGGAGATTTGAAACTCACCCTATGGTGATAAAAATCGACAAAGGCCTGAAAAGGAACTAACCAGTCCATTCTGAGAAAGACATCATAACTCGTCATCTCAAGGACATAAAGATCCCATAAGAAGTGACACCCACCAACCTCAAGGTGGTACTCCCTGCATAGACTCACACTATTAGTTCTATGCCCCAAAGGAGTGTCTAGTGCCAACGTATCCTCAGAAGTAAAGACAGTGAGTAGAAGGCTCTCCACAGTGTGAGAAAAAAAATGCTATCAGAATCTCCGGTATCAAAAAGTGCAGAAGATAAAAATGAGGCCACTAATATCATACCTCGAACTGTGGATGGTCCAGGATCCTTCTCCTGATGAATATGCTCTATCTCAAACATCTAGCCAGTACCGCGGCCCTATGTAACAGCCTTATATCCTTGAGCTGATCCTCCCTGAGCCCGACCACTTCATCCACGATCTCTAACATGGCCTGAACGACTTGAAGAACTCCTTCACCCCATCTGCTGCAGAACTGGTTATCCTGCTCCTGTACGAGGAGTAGAAACAGATCCTCCTTCACTAGCCGCTGGAAGAAGAACCCTTCAAAAATGCTACAGATGACACATTTTGCCGCAAGCTCAGCACTCCACTAGATCTCTCGGGCATTGATGCTTCTTATGCCTACTCTTTAAACACTGATATCACACCACCTAGTTTCTAGAAAGATGATCCCGTCTTCCAGAAGAATTACCTCCCTTCCTCGAGTAACCTCGAGTAGACTCTCAGTGGCGTTTCTTGCTGTCAGTTTGCAATGAATCAGTCTTGGATGCTGAACTTCCCTGGTCAACAGCTCCAGTATCCCTCAGATTCCATTTGGTGATTAGCGCCTGGTTGACTATTAGGGTAATAGAAGTCAACTGGAAGACAATGACGTACAATCTGATCTCTGGTTTGTGGCCTTCCTCAAACTTCCTTGCCAAAAACAGCTCGTTATTTACCAGAACGGGAGTGAAACACTTTAACTCAGTGAAATGGGGGGAATACTTCATAACCGAAAGAGTACCCTTCTTTGGGTTCATGAACACTCTGGATCTGTCGGCCCTCAGCGTTTCCAGATAGAATTAGTCGTAGAACGTATGCTAGAACTCGTCCCAAGCCATAGTCCGTTGGCGCCCTGCCTGCGAGACTACATCCCACCACTTCTTGGCAGAGTCTCGCAGCATATAAGTCGCGAGCTTCACCCTTCTTTCTTGGGGTGTCTCCAGATGCTCGAAGATGGAAATCATCATTTCTATCCATGACTCTGTAGCCTAAGGTTCTCCATCCCCTGTGAAAGTGGGAGGATGATGCTGCTGGAAGACTCGCGTCAGCTCTTCCATAGACGGGGCATGATGCTGAGCTCCATGGATGGTATGAATGAACCTCATGAAACCCTCTCTGAACTCATCATTGGCACTAGTGTCTAGAATAACTGCTGGTTCCATGTCTGGAATGATCGGCGGAACTACAGGTAGTCCCTAGTCTGTCGTATCAGGCGTACGGTCCCTGCCTGGTTCCTAGCATGCAACAGGAGGATGTCTTGGTGCCATCGCTCTGAGAAATAAAAAGCACACATCAGATTTAGGATTTACATTTACAGAATACACAAGATTACAAAACGATAACAGGGAGATAGAAACACTTATGTTTGCAAAACAAGACTAAACGACGTGTATTTAACTACACGGCATGTTTGCTAAGCATTCCACATGGGCGTGTTACTCTGCCACCACTGGTCGTATAAAATCCTGGCTACATGGTGTGTTTTCACAACACACGGCATGTACTTGGACTCCACTCCCCAGATCGAGTATCTTTACACGGCTAACCTACACGGTCCTCCTAATAATAAACTACACGGCGTGTTCACTAAATACACGGCGTGTACTGGACAGGTTTCGGCGACCCATGTAGAAGTTACACGGCCAGCTACACGGCTGACCCCTACACGGCATGTTCCGAACAAACACGGTGTGTATAATAATTGATAACGCATACCCTTGTTGTTCAAGACATGGCCAGGTTCCCGGAAGAAAACTACACAGCGTGTTCGTATAAAACACGGCATGTACTATGTGAGTTTCCTGACCCGTGTTATTAGTGACACGACCGGGTACACGGTTGAATACTACACAGTGTGTACTTATTGTACACGGTGTGTACCCAAAGACTCTCCACCACCCCGTGTCTCTACTCACACAGTTGGTAACATGGTTTAAATACTACACGGTGTGTATTAATAAAGTACACGCTGTTTATTCTAGTTTTTTCCAGGCAGTAGCTCATAAACTGCATCGAATGCCAGAAACACAGAAAAGAAAACATCTATGTGCCAAATTACGATCCGTGTGGGACCATACTCCCCTCGAATCAAAGCGTGGCATCATAACAATGCATATAACAAGTAAAACATCATAACAATCCAATGTTCGGCCAAATTCCAATCCTCGAGGGCCCATGACACCTCTAGGACCAGAGCTTGGCGTCCATACTGAATAGGCTGTAAAATAATCAATACTCTTTCAGCACAACAAGTATGTCCATCACAGCAACTATCACAAAAGCATGCATAATTTATCACGACATCTATCACAATATCATGAAATTCTAATGCACCCTAGATGGCATGGCAAAATGCATGACATGTGACTTCCTACCCAGTTCTTATATGATGCATGAGACGGCACACCCTCATCTCATCGGGTTGCAACAAAATAGAACCACAATCTTATAAACTGTAATAGCACAAAACACGTCCATCACCCAACGGGGAAATATAATAATCTCTAACAATTTCAAAAATAGAAAATTGCAATTACGAGGTAATATAGCTTTTCCCTGTACACGAGTTAGTTACTCCCGGGTACAGTTAAGTACTAACTACCCATTTCTTCCTATCCCTGTATATTGTCGCAAAACAGTAAGGCAATAGAAAAGAAGAAAACTCCTCTGATACCACTTTGTAACGACCCAAATCCGAAGCCACGTAACTGGTGCCTCGTACCCAGTTTTCTGCATGACCTCGAGCGGGTTTCCCCAAATTCCAGAGGCTTCCGACTAGTAGCAAGGGCCTTGGTAAGTCTGAGGGGATATTATGCCCTCATTTGGTAAAGTATACAGCAGAAAAAAAGACATAAACAATAGCGGAACCAGTAAACAACATACAACAACTGAACTAAAAGTCAAAGCAATGTCTGATATAATAATGATGCATAATGGTACATGTATCTATGGAAAGTAGTAAACAAAACAACATGGTGTAATAAAACTGAAACCAAAGTACAAAATGTAAACAACAACTCCAGCAGCATCGCAATCCAAAGCCCAGTCCCATGATATCCAGCTCCAACCAGCAATCAAGTACCTGAGGTAGAAGGACCACAATACCTATCTACACCTTCTACCATTTAATCTTTTTGAGCCAAAAAACAGGACCCAAACAGGGTGTGAGACTAATCCCAATATTCAATCACCACAAGATTTGTGCCCTACTGTCTGTGAGTAATATAGAAAAAGTGATTGGAAATAACTTCAGTAATGGACTAAGAGTATACAAGTAAATAATCCTACCAATTACCATTCACATTCATTTAATTAAACGACCAGGGAAAACTAGAAAATATTTCTATTCCAAGGTATGTAAGTAACACAGAAGGTATCTCAAAAGACTACCAAAACATGAGCAGTACAAAACCCAAGCTTGTTCATTGGCTTGGTGGACTCATCACAGCCAACCATCAAAATTCACACTGACTCTCTGGGTGGCTAAAACTAGCAGACCCCTATAGTCTAGTAATCAAACAAGGCACAGAGACTCTATGAAGATTTCATGTCAATTCCCCTATGGTCTTGAAATGATAGCTACAAACTCTTTGAGGAAGCACCTATGTCTATTTCCTCATGTGGTCTCGATTCCTATGTAAACAAAGAACACTCTTAAGAAGCACAAAGTCATATTCTTGTAGGTCCTTCATAAGAAACTAAAACAAACATACCCTCTAGAGAAACACTTAATCGTCTATTCCCTCTTTGATCTCCCACATCAAGTTCTCACAGCCCTAAGTAGTCCAGTCGTGCGTAATTGACTTTCAGCATCCCTAAGTAAGTATAACAACTACATGGCTAATAGCTACCATTCATCAAAAGCATTTAAACGGTAGTAAACACATGAAAATAGTTATAACAAGTAAACTAGCAATGCAATAGGGTTTTCCTCATAGGAAAACCATGATGAACAACGATAAATATCCAAACAGGGAGAAAAAACCCATGGGGTGATCCTAAAACATGCAACCAAGCATATATTTGCAACAATTAATCATAATATAACATGAAATCTTGGGAAAATAAACAATAGGATCAAAATCCTAAAACCAGGATACCTGATACATGGGTATCCAGCACTTTTGCAACCAAAACTCAAAAAACTTCAATGTAGGGAAACGAACCCCCTACCTTGATCCTAGAAGTTCAATATACATGAACCTCTGCCTGTGAAATGGCCTAGAATGGAGTAGATCTGCAAAAACATCTAAAACACTCAACCTCAAATAACTCACATGAGAGAAAGAATCAGACAACAAGGCCAAATAAGAACCAAGAACTCACTGGTGGGATTCTTCTACAGTCGACGGAGATTGATTCAGACAACTTGTGATAGATCGATGGCTCGGTGAAGAATTGTCCTCTTTAGATGCTCTAGACCTAATTATTTGGAGAAGACAACGTTAATAAGAATTAGGCACGACCCCTATCTGATTAGTGGAATAAAAAAAGTACACAGTGTGTACTTTTAAAATACAAGGCGTGTTCATGGTTTTTCCATACTCATCTTTAAGTGGCCGGCACGTCATCCCGACACACTGTGTGTGTGGCCCAGACACAGCTAGACCACATCTTCGAGCGGCAGAGGAGTACACGGCGTGTACTCTAAAAATTTCCAGATTCTCCATTTTTCCATAAAAAGCCCATAAAGGAGATCCGTACCTAAAACTGAAGCTTCGAGTTCTTATATATTGACTACATATTTAGTATTTTTCATTGAATTAATGGATATTTTCCTAACATAATTTATTTGATGAAGATATCAAATCATGAATGTTTAATTCAATATTTCATAGATCCATAATTGAAGCATATATTGATTAATCAGTATTTTAATCTCCCTTTATATCATATAAATGTCTCAGAAATAGGCATTTATTCCATGTGACATTGAATATATTTCTCTCCTTAATCTTCACATCTATTATTTTATTATAATAGTATTTATATATACATTATATTTTTATATAAAACCATTAGATCTACATTAGTAGATCATATTCCCTTGAATCTAGTATGATAATTTAAACTGGTAATTAGAGTGTTTTTAATAGAGTATTAATTAAATATTCAACTTATATGTTTTCCAAATATAATATAAGAAAAATTTAATTGAATATATTTTTTATTCCCACTATAATCTTATTGACTTAGGAAACCATTCGATCTTAATGAATATTCTATGATCCGAATGCATTTTTGACCCATAAATGGATCCTTGAATAATATATCATGTAATGGATTTCATTATTGTCACCGATCCTTTATTTCCACCCTTTATATATCTCCATAATGATCCATTAGAGTAATGATGCCTTGAAAACCAAATAATAAATTAATTATTATAATTTTTTCTTTTAAAAGTATAATTATATTGGATTTAAGCATGATTAATATGTATTAGCAATATATCCACATTGGTGCTATAAATATACCACCGATTTATTTTTCTATTGAATACCACAATATAATATACATCAACTAAAAATAAAATTAATTAATTTTCATGCCTAGAATCCATATTTGATTTCATATGAAATTATCAATAATAGATAGATATAAAAAACTAATCTCTATAGAAATAAATTATTCTTAATGAATCATATATTCACCATCGTCTAGAATGATAAACCATAATTATTATTTAAACATTATAGCTTAGTTTGTGCCTATATAAAATTCCTCTTCCATGAACTCTTGTTGAACATATTCAAGTGCCAACTATTTTTTTATTAAGAGCATTACCGTTATTTAATCCATTATTTCACCCCCTATATCAAAAATATATTTTCACACTATTATATAAATATATTTTATAACATGACATAGAAAATATCATTAAATGTTTTTATGTAACATGGTAAAACCAATTTTTTATAATTAGCCAAGTGAAACATTTTTTACATGATTCATGCTTATTAATTAAATTACCATTAAAAAATATTTAATTATAATCACATTATGTAGTGAGATGGTGTATTATAATTCCTATTTAATATCATATAATATTCCTTAGTCATTATATATGAAATATTGTAAACTATTAATTCATCTATTGGTTAATATTTTCTCAAAAAGGGATATTTAAAGGCATTGTAATAATTAAAAATTTCATAATTGATCCTCATTTTACTGATATCTATATTTTTTTTTCTATAATGAAGTATTATATTATGAATAAATCCACTTTCAATTTTAATTATCAATTAATTTATATAAGATCCATCTATAATTTTTCATTTACCAATATCATTTCTATGAAATGTACAATGAAGTATCATAATAGGAATAAATCCATTATACTATATCATGGTCTAGTAATGATCATTTAAAATACTATTTACCTCACCATCCAGATACATTTTCTATTATAATCTATCCAATCATATTCATTTCCTCACATTTATATTCCATAAATTTCATAATTTAATTTCATATATTATATTAATCTTCCATAAGATTCTTGTTGATATACTTCACACATATCATTTTGAAATTTTTATATATAAATTTTCAATTTATCATATTGAATACTATAATTTATATTGGTCTCATAAATCATAATAAGAAATCATGTCCAATACATTTGTTTTTTAGGTAATAAATATTTTATAAAAATTAATTATAATATATAATACAATTTATTCTATATTTCTTTGATCATGTTTTATAATTCCATGAATTATTATAAATTTAGTCATATGTGTTATATTAATAATTTATTTTTAATTATTTAATTATTATAGAACTATTATATTGGGAATGAAACACAAAAAAATGCAGTTATTTCATTATTAAATAATTTTTCATTGTGTTTAATGATTATACAAGATAAATGATTTAGTAACACTCAATAACATTTAAACTTGAATTAGGATACATCGCAGTGTGGAAATCTTGTTCTTCACACTTCTAACATAAGAATCATTCATTTTCACCTACTAGGAGAATTCACCTTTCATCTTATGTGTTTATGAACATAAAATATTTAAAAAAATTAATAATAAAAACCATGAAAAAATATTTTCTCTAATCATTGTGATATAAGATATAAATATTACATATAATGATGAACATATTTGATGTTGATGTTTTTCTTCTAAATAATATGTTAATGTTTCTATTTTACTAACCCACATTCCACATGCTATTAAAATAATAACATATCGGATGTGATATCTCTATATCATTGTAATTTTATAAAGGTTATGTTAATGGAATAATCATATAGAAACAATCATGGTGTCATCAACCATTTCCTTCAATTTATTTTTCATAATTACTAATTATTTTTCATATTTTATGTTATCATCAAAATATAAAATCAAACCCATAAGTTATCAAGGTGTTTGATATATAGCAGTTGTTTTATAATCCTATACAAAGCCTGATTAAATAGTTCATAATAATGAATTAATATGATGAATAAAATTCTCTTGATTCTTCCTTCAATATAAACATGTTCTATATAGTAATAAACACATTCATTTCTGGATTCATTTTTTACATAAAAACATCTCAAATAAGATACAATGTGGTAATGATACCCATGTCGTCATTTGTTTCACTACTCTCTGGACATTATTGATAAAAATATGATTTAAAAATAAAATTCATAATCCATTAGTCTCATATAATCTACATTTTTCAAATTCACCCCGATATGTGGCTCAATATATAGTGAGATTCCTATAAATTAAATTCTCATTCATATATTAATACAATATTCAATTACGAGTACTAATCTTGAAATTACTTCCTTTTATGGATTTTTCATTTTTTAAAAATTTCACAGTCATTTACTGTTATTAATTTTCATTTTTCTGTCACCAAATTACTATTATATTTATCTATTTATATTCTATAATTATTACCATACATTACTGATTTAATAATCTTAAAAATCTATCATTAGTTTTTATAATCCTTGTATCAATCATTTACAAGGTTCATAGAAACTATTAAAATAATTATTTTACTATTAGGGGTCCATAATAACTCTCATCATAAACCATTCTATGTAAATTCCACTACAATGAGAGTTTTAGGGTTCAATTTTTACTGGAAAAATGCATTTAATCATATATTTAAGAATTACATAGAGTATTTAATAGTATTCACTTCCCCTTTGATTACAAACAATGGATTGTTTTGTGTACTTTCCTCAAAAACACAAAAATTATTTTTATGACTATTTAATCAATGTCAATATTAGATATTTAGCCAAAACCTTATCATAAAACTCTTCATATATAAGAGGTACTATATATTGGGGATGAAATGGACTTTATATATTTGGATTAGTTCATACATAAGTGTTAGAAGGGATTAAGGACATAATATTTTTACGGGAGTTTATTTCTGAATGGAATCCAATTCTATTTTAAATTACTCTTTATAGTGATTATAATAACAACAAATAAAGGATTTATATATAAATCATTCATAACTCTTTAATAAAATTTCATCAATTCATGATCATTTATTATTCAATGTGACTATTTATATATATTACATTTAAAAAATTAAAACCATGTGAAAAAAATAAATGAATTCTCATGATGTAAATTTTTCTCATGGTTGATCCGTTATGGGTTTATAGAAAAACGTAGTACCTATGGGTATATCATAATTCAAGGCTGAATAGAGTTGCATCCAGAAACCATTTAATGTATCTAACTTCCTCATATCATTCTTCTTTATCTGATTGGGATATTCATCTTTATCCATCCTCATTATTATACATAAATAATCACATGTAGGAAGGGTGGTATTGGGAATGTGGGAACCATATTAATTTTATCACTAATGGATATGCATGATCAAATAAATATTTATGATTGATTAGAGACAATAAATAAGAAATAATTCATTAAATAATTGATAAAATAATATGAAAATTATTATAATTAATTAATTAATTAAAATATTTGAAATACCCTTCATTTTATCACTCAAAATTAGTTGACCTACAATAAATATCATGGTAATAAAATTAATTTATAGTTAACAAAACTCGAGGTTATAAATTATGATATAAAATAACATTATCTATATTTAATTTATAAGTAACATTATTCTAGGATGAATATCACTTTATAAAATTCAATATGTTTTATATAATTTTATCTATTTTATACATTGTGTGGGATTAGTTGAATTTTTCAAAAATCTCATAAAAGGTTAGAGTATCATAGAGAGACCATGATGAATGGAATTTTTCATGAAAGTATGACTTGAAAAACCATTTTCATAATGACATGCATTTGTAGTATTTTATACAGTGGTGTTGATTCCTTTTGGGTGGTCAAAAAGGAAATAATTTTCATCTACTCTTTGATTAATAAGAAAAATATTGTTTCAATTTACATTGGAATTCTGGGATCTATCAACACACTCTTGTTTCATTATGCATCCTTTTTCAATATTAATAAATAGATCTCCATAAGGATTTTGACACCATTTTGGATCAGTTGTCTAATGTATGTAATGTTTTTGGTGACTTCAATACTATCCTCAATACTAATGAAAATATTATTTCACACCTCAACAGAATGGAAACAACTAACTTTTCTGTGTGTATTGATAAATGCAATTTTTCTTAAGTCCCAATTGTATGAGCAGACTAAACATGGTGCATGTATACTTGTAATGAGTGACAATAAATTAAATTATATAGTTTCTTTTTGAAAATTTCTGATTGGAATGATTCTATCAGACTTCTTGCCTCACCATTCCCAAATTTCACTCTGATCATAATATGAATCTTATGGATGTTATCATTGGAAGGACGAGGTCATATCCCCTTCCTTTTCTATTCAATAAGTAAAGGCTTGTTGTGCCTATTTATAGGGAGGTAAAATCTAATTATGGGCTGACTAATGAAATTAGAAGGCCCCTAAAATTAATGTCCATCAAACTAAAAAATACCCCAAAAAGGATCAAAGGGTGGAGAAAAGAATCATTCTCCATCATAGAAATTTATATCCAAGGCACATAATAGCTGCTACTAGATTTCTAGAATGAATTTTACAATCAATATGTCCTTTCAAGGGTTGAGATAGTGTTACCTTCTCAACACGATGATCTTCTACTGCTACATGAATGTATTTTCAAGAACCAATATAATGTCAAATGTCTACATGTGGGATATAGGGACTCAAGTTTTCTGCACTGTCTACATAAATAAAAGACATCTAGGAGAGGTGGCTCTATGATTAAAGTGAATGGGTCTCTATATAACATAGAGCATGAAATCTCAAATGTTGTGGTAAACTTTTTGGAAGATCATTACTCGGAAAAAGGGATTGATGGAACTCTTAACATGATCAATAATATGGAACCCACTATGAGTACTCATCCGAACAAGATGCTTGTGGTAACTCCAATGGAGGGGGAAATCATGTATGCTCTTTTATCATGGAATACTGATATTGTGTCTATTCTAGAAAGATTTAGTAACAAATTCTATGTGTTCTAATGGGACATTGTTTTCCAAGAGTTCATTACTTCTCTATGAGAGGTTTTAAATAATGCATTTATGCCTTATGGAGTCAATTCCAGCATTATTTATCTTCTCCCAAAGATGTAAAATTCATTAGACATTAAGGACTTTAGGCTTGCGGCTATTGGTAAAAAAATCCCCAAAATCATTATAATAATCATTTTCATAATTCTTGGGCACATTTCAACCACTATGATAACTTAAAATTATTTTGGCTTCATTCCTAGAAGACATATTCATAATTTTCTTTTCCCTCCTTCTGAATGATTCAATTCCATGAGATGAAAACTCGGGATTGGATGTTTTTCTCTCATATTGGACATTTATAAGGCCTTTGACACCATAAAATGGAGTTTTATCTTTTTTTTAAATAAAAATGGATTCTATAAACCTTTGAACCAAAGATTCTATATAAAACATAATAGTCTTAGGCTTACTATTATAAATAATGGGTCACCTGGGGGTTGTTTCTAGTTCTCTAAGGGAGATAATCAATGTGACCCCTTATCTAGAATCCACATTTCCATAGATGAATATTAGTTGAGTGTTTGACTGAATGACTTAGTGAAGGATATCCTTTATAGTAATATTATGATCAGAATATACTTTTCACTCCCTCTCACATTCTGTATGCTGACAATATTCTTCTATTTGTTTATTCTAGTAATCCTAAATTCCCCTGAATCCAGAAAAAAGTTTCTCATAATGAGGATGTCTCTAGATAGGTGTAAATATGGAATAAATCCTCAGTTAGGATTGGGAAAGATATGATTATCTATAAGAAGAATAAAATTTACAATCACATTGGAGTTGGCAAATGTACACATCATTTCATGTACCTAGGGGTACCTTTATTTAAGAAAAGGGTGGAAATTTGTTATCATTAATCCATATAATCCAGAATCATTAATCATCTGGAAACCTAGAAAGGGAAATCTATCTCTCAAGAAGGAATAATTTTTCTGGTGATCTCTTATATAATTTCAATATTATTCATTGATTTATCTGTTTATTGGTGGCCTCAATACCTTATCAATACAATTAAAATTCTTATCATAAATTTAATCTGGACTGGATCCATATATGAAAAAAATTTAATGTTTCTTGGAAATATTTCATTAAATCCACTAATATGTGGGTATGGGTCATTATGATTTTAAATCTGTCAATAACCTCTAATAACTAAGTGATCATGTAATTTTTTTACCACCATTGATGACCATCTAGACAATACGATATAATTATTTATATCAAAACTATATAATGGTCACTAAACGTATGTGTCCACCACTATTTGGAGTTCCATCAAACACGCATACATTGAAATACTGCACCATTCATCATGGATTGTTTCCAACTATTTTAATATAAAATTCTGGCCCATGAAATAGCTAGATATACATATTATGGAATGAATGGAAGTGCATACACTGCTAAAACATCTGTCCATTTCTAACATATAGTGTGATCCAAGACTACAGAGTTGTGTTCTAGATCAAATTATTCTAGATATGCAGTGATACACTTTCATGGATTTTGACACCTTGATCTATACATCCATCACCAAATGGAAGGTTCACTTCAAGGGAGTATTATAAAAATTTATGTTACATCACTCTTCTCCCTTCTTGTGGCTACGGAATTTGAATATTCCTATCATTCTCTCTTCTTACTACATATTTCTATAGAGGATTCAGAATTAAATAATATCTGTGAAACACCACCTGTCGAATACAGTCATTCAAATGGCCTCTGTCTGATATCTATGTACTATTATAAGGAATAAATTCAATATCTTTTCTTTTATTATAAATTCTCCTCTAGATTTTGGTGGAATCTTTAATATTTTATTTAGAGAACCTTATCAATGTATAGCTTGGATGACTTAATTTCATCAGCCATATCTTCTCTTAAAAGTGAGAAGGATTGTTCATTTATTCTTTATAATATTGTAGCTACAATTGCTATGATTTGGAAGGAAATAAATCACATTATTTTTTACAACCATAATCCCTCTTTCAAGGCTAGTCTGAGTTTTTTTTACATTGTGTTTCAGGGTAATACAATGATCTAAATAGGTGCTATGAATAATGATATTAATGATTTGGATACACTGAAAACTCTTGGTGAAACTAGGAGGATCCTGAACACTATGATGATGAAATCAATTAGATGGATCCCTCCGATATCATTATGGTTTAATGTGAATGTTGATATAAAAGAATTTGGTACACAAGGACCCCGTGGGTGTGGTGGGGTCTTCCGCAATAATCAGGGCATTATTAAAAGATACTTCTATCGCTATATCAATATTGTGTCTACACTTGAAGTTAAATTATGGGTGATTATTAAAGCTATCAAATATGTTTTACATCATGGTTGGCAGCACATATGGGTGAAATCAGACTCAACTATTATGGTTAACATTCTGATGACAATGTCCATGGTGTTCCTTCGAGAATCCTACAATCATGGATTTTATGATTACATATCCTCAAACATATTTACCTAAAGGTCATTTATATTTATATAGAGGAAAAATAGTTTTTTGATTCTCTTTCCAACATTATGATTATGGAAGAATCATCGAGATGTTCCTTTGTCATCCTTGAATTTTTCACAGATCTAGTTGATCTGGACATGTGTGGTGTTTTTTATTCTCTTTATTGTAATCCCCCTTCTCTTACACATTTTTGGTTTTTAAATATTTTTATACAAATGTTTTTTTCCAGATCATGAACCAGTTTTTTTATATGGGTCATCATGATGACCACTTGAATGAGGTGTTTCAACGGTGGTGTGGGGATTAAAAAACCAAATTGGGCTATACAGTTTCTTGAAATTATAATTTTATTTAATTATTTGTCAATATTCATGATTTATGAATTATGAAAACTAATATTTATATTTTTTTTAAAAATTAATCACATTATTACATACAAGCTATCTGGATATACCGACAACTATTTACCAACTAATGAAATGTAATAATGGTATCATTCATCAATGGTTTTGTATTCATTCTAATTAATATTTATGAAATATTAATTGTTAATTTATTTTTATGCTTTTAAATCCTTTCTATAAACTTTAGATAATCATAACTCTTCTATCCAACATAATATTATTACCTTATAAATGGTGTTGGTCCCATTTCAATTCCATCGGCTAAAATTCATACAATTTTAATATAAATTTTAGATTAAGAAATCACATGACCAATATAATTCCAATTATTTGTTCCATAAGTGGAATTAATTTAAAAAACATGGGAGATTAATATTTCATCCATTATTGTTGTCATTACATCAATTCCAATGATAAGAAATCCAAATTGATAACAAAGGGATCTAATGAGAATTTACATACTAACAAAAAATAAATGGTACCTTGTTCAGTTATTTGACACAACTCTGTCTGAATCTTTATATGCATTCATTTCTCAAGTGATCCAATTTTTTAATCCCGTAGACAATACAAATATTATTCAGTGGTTGAATATAATGAAATTTGGGCTCTAGTGTCTATACTTTTGAAATGAATTTATTTTCTAGATTTTTCTGAACATTGGTTAACTGTTTCTTAAATCCTAGTGGGTGTTATTTGATTGGTGTAACCCAAAAATTGCATTCCCAACCTATAACATGCCTTTGACGTGGAAGAACCTATAAATTCATGGAAATGAATATTCTCTTGAATCATAGATCGCTCATAAAAAATATTTAGAACAAACCAGAAAAAAATGTCGATTGGGACTAAAATATGATTATCTTTATAAGTAGTCCATAAATAACTCCATTGAAGTAAATATATTTTCAAAATATTATTAATATTATATCAGAGACATTAAATATCAGAAAATGCTATGTTAATGAATATTATTAATTAACATTACTTTTCCACCCCAAAAAATATTTAATTTATAATAACTAATTAGTTGTTCATTAAAAAATATATTCCCTTTATTCACATAACCACTCATGGATATACTGACTAAATAAATTCACATGATTTTATTCTTAACTTTGATAAAATTATAAATCTTTATATATTACAAATTTTTTAACTCAAACATAAATCAAACTATTAAAAGGATCCCAAAATCGAATAAACCCAAATTCATTATAATTTGACAATCTTATGAATATGATTTTTGTGTGGACCTCTAGGTCTTTATCAAAATTGTACTGACTACTACTCATAGACCATTTGTGGTATAAACCATCATGTCATTGACAAAAGAATATAAGGTTTTTAAATATAGAGTACCACCAATTCTAAAATACTAATTTATTTAACAAAATCTATTTTTCATTATATTTATAACAATTTAAGATAAAAATCATCTATGATTATTTATTCAAGTTTTATTTATTTCTTAAAAATAAATTGTAAAATTAACTTCATTTATTGAAACAATGAATTTAATAAAGTTAATATCATATTATTCATATAGAATCAAGATACCACCTCATATATATATAATACATAAATCAATTCTATGTCATTCCAACAATTCCATATTTAAAATGAAAAATCCAATACTTTCTACCTCTATCAAAAAATAAAATTCATTTTATTTTTTTGAATAAAAGAATTTGATAAAATGGAAGAGACATAAATTGATCTCAACTCATGAGTCCAATACATTTTATAAAAGATCTATAAAACAATGACACCAAAAAAATGTGGATTTATAATTATTTCATTAGTCCTCAATATTTCTTTTACAAATGACCACCATGTGAATAAATCATAATAAGAAAAATAAATAATTATGAGCCTCTATATCCTATTAATCAAACATAATTTCATTCTCGTTAATATAATATATTTATACCATTGGATATTTCTTAGGATTGCATTTTTATTATCTCATACTTCACATTATACCATGAAACTACCATAACCGTTGGATAATATATATATATATAATCAAAACAAATCTCCAAGTAAATTTTATATATAGTTCTAATACCCCCAACTCCATTAATCCAGAAAAAGTCTTTATTTCATTAATATAATATAGGGGGGATCACACAATGAATGATCAATCTATTCTATAGTAGAAAATTATATATATATATATATGTGTGTGTGTGTGTGTAATTCATATATATCATTGGAAATAATGAAAACATAGAATAAGACACATTATTTCATCTATGAAATCATTCAATGAATACTTCTGCATACCCTAAGCACTAAAAGAAATAAACAGTGAAATCTGATTCTCATTATAGTTTACCAAGAATGAAAACAATGATAAATTAATGTGAGATAATAAATATAGTATAGTGGATAATCAAAACACTAGATATTTAATCAACTATAAGACTTAAATGACAATAAACAAAAAATTTGACAATGAAATCACTTGGATAATGGAAAATAAATTCACAATAATTGAAATGTAAAGTTGTATATATTCAAGAGGATATAAGACAATGTGAAATATAAACTGAAACCTAATAAATGAGGGGTTATGAATATGATATTCAAATTATTTTGATTTTTGGGATTACTTTGAGAAATGTGAATAAAATAACCTCATTCATTGTAACTTCTCAATTAATAAGCGGATGAAATCAAATCCCCAAATAGAGGAATCCAAATTACTAAAAACCATGGAACCACATCCATAGGCATTGAAATAAAACCTTGGGAAGATCCTTGGATGGCAGTTTCATCACATAAAGAATATCTTACTTAGAAACATGGAATGTTTGTAAAGCATCATTCCAATTCGAGTGACAATGCTATGGAGGACCAATGTTATAGGTGTTTGGACCCAAAAACATTATGACCTCTTGGAATGACCGTGACTTTCCCCCATACCCCATAATGTCCCAAAATAGTAATGTTATTAATGGTTAAGATAACCAGGATGTTAAAAGTTTAATAGTATAGAATCTTATGTGCTACTCTAATGATGAGATGCTAGAGGTTGGTGTAAACTATATTCCCATTTAATATGGGATGCCTGTTATTTTATGACATGATAGCCATCAATTATTTGAGGGGATATATATATAATCAAGACCCTCCCATCACTTGATGGTCAAAATTCATTCCTCTTAGAGTGAATGAAAAAAATTTAATTTTAGAAAGCCTTATAAAATATAAAATATCATTATTGATTCAATTATATAGAAAATTTATATAGTCACTTAATTAACTTTAATAAAACTGTTTCATAAACTTAAACAGTATAATGGGATGTCATATTTTTATGACATTATCAAAGTAAAATAAATGATATAATATATCTCAATGATAGTTTAAATATGTACATTGAGGAAAAAATAAGTTCAAATGAAATAATGGGGTCTAATAAAGATTTTGATAATTAAAATGATAATTACCAAATAGAAAATAATTAATAAATGATTAAATAAGACCATTAAATTATTAGAAATCAATGTTTTGTAGTATTTCCACTCTATTTAAAAAAAGAAATGTAAAAATAAGAAACAAATTAAAACTAACTTCCTTATAATTGTTTTTAAGAACGAAGTTATAAGTAACATTCAAAAATATATCATTTAAATAAGAAAATAGTACACTTAATTTTATATTATCAATTCATTGAATTTTTTTTTAAACATACATAGAATATTTCACATGAATCTAAATAGAGAATAATATTAGGGGAGGTTTTAATTTTTATTTATGTTCTATTAGTTTAAATAATTTATTTCGCACTTATATATAGATTGTCAAAACTACACTTATCTAAGAATATATTAGAGGATTACTAATTAAAAAATTATCACAAATGTAAAATAATGTAAAAATAATAATATAAATAGTGTATTCATCCTTATATCACTTTTGAATCATAATGAAGAACATGCATATGGATGAGAACAATTCCTGAAATTTTTTTAAACAAACTCGGTATCAAAAACATGTTGCAGAATTGTGGAATATGGATTTTTAAATAGAAGGAATTAAAAATGAAAAATATAAAAAAATCCTATGTAAATGAGAAGACAAAACAATTGGTTTTCTTTTATTTTGATTTTATATTATTTCCAAAAGAAGTGTGAACATATAAAATTATGAAATAAAATGATATTATAACATAAATCCCTTACCACAAGTCTTTACTTGGACTTACATGTGTGATCCTCCTATATAATGATTTAATAATATTTATTTACTCATAATATGACCATATTAATACTTATTATTCTATTTATGAATAAAATATGATATCCCATCACTCATTAATTATTAAATCATCATTAACATCATCATTGTATGTGTTCTATTTTTCATATATGTTTTGGTTTGACATTCTGTGTCCTTACGTCATGGTCATGGCTGAATTATATATATAATATTCACATTGATAAAATTATAATATTTATTCAATCTAAATAGCTTCATAAAAATCCATGAATACATGTAATTCATAAAATAAATAAACTACTCAAAGAGATAGTAGTCCATAGGTAGAAAATAATGGGTTTTCAGTTTTTCATGAAAAGTATAAATGAATTGTAAATATTTTATTATAATTTTAATATCATATTCTTATGATAATAACCATATATAAAATTTAAATCCATTATTATATCTATTTATGAGAGGTTTTATGTAAAATTAACCACATCATTACATATAGATGGTAGTGCATACATATACACATGTGATACCTTAATTATCAATTAATTTAAATATAAATAACGAAGAGAATATATTTTATGTATATAACAAAAAATATTTCATATATATATATTACACATGTATTTTATATATCATAATAACAAAACCACGAATGGTGGAGGTGATAAAAAAAACATCACTTTAGGGATATAGTAATACACATGTATGTACAATTAATGATTTTATCTCCCATTTGTTAAAAAGGTGGTGGATAAAGGCCAATGTATAACAATAAAAATATATTTTTTATAATTATGATACTAAATTTATTTTTTGAGAAGATATATTATATTTGAAGAAAGAAATATTATTTTTGGGAGCTATGAAACTGGTATGATTATTTCTATCTTGATAGACCACCATTGACCTAAACATTAGTCTAGTTTTAAATGGTCATAGTGGAATAAAACAATTATCTAGGATGTGTGTAATGAATATAGGATGGTATTTTGAAGCTATTAGGTCATTAATGTGGCTTAATTTTAGTCAAAAATATTATATAGGGGATTCAATTTTACATGAAACATTTTTATATTTTATATTCCAATTAAAAGTCATGTTTTCTTATAACTAAAAATGTTTAAAATTTCAAATACTATAGGTCTGACTGATAAATATGATATACAAATTATATTTATAAAAATATTTAGGTAATTTTATCCATTATCACATTAGCATAACACCCTTTAACCAATTTTATTATCTACTAATGTAATTTATTTTTTCCCCAGTTACAATTCATTATGGCCAAAAAGGACATTGATGTAATTTCAAACATTTGACATGATAATTTCAAAATTTTAAGACATTCTATAAAATTTATTTTTTTTCATGGATTTATTAACATAAAAAAATTTATAACCTGTGGCGATGATAAATTTAAGAAAATTCATCATTCCAATACATGGTGATGTTATTCTAACTCATTCCCTTAGGACCACCACTAGATTTATTTAAATATATTTTATTGAATATATAATCGACATATTTCCTTAAAATCAATCATTAATAAATATTATTTAAATTTTGAAGGATATTTTGCATGTAAAATATTTTTATATAACATAGCTCTTTTTCTTAAAAATGAATTTTTATTTACATATAAATAATTTATAATCATTGTATGGATAATAATATATGTTAAATATCATTATTAAAACTGCATTGTTATTATATAAATTCAACATTATTAATTATCCATAAAAATCTATCTCTAGGGGAATATTTCAATAAATCATTCGAGTCTTATTTCGACTAAGTATGTTCATAAGATATTATAATCCAATAAAATTAAATATTTTTTGCTATGGAATATAATATTTTTTGTATTGTAGTTTTATTATAAAGAAACAATCTCTTAACATTAATCAATATCTGGGGTTAATGTTTAATTAAAAATAATATTAAAATAAAATCACATATAACACTTGGTATGAATGTTATACTAATCAACATGCACTGATAATGTTGAGTAGGAACACCCAAATTAATAATACAACATTTATATTTCAAGAATGAATAGTGTTTTGTGATACAAAAATACTATGGTGTCACATGTCAAATTATAGATTCTTTATCTTGGGTTGTTTCTTAAAATATTAATAGATATTGGAAATAGTAAAGAGAAACTGAAATTAACATGTATAATAAAAGGTTAAATTGTGTATTTCTAATAAAAATATGTATTTTTAATGATAAAATTTTTTTAGGAATTATTATGAATGTACTAATGCTAATTTTTACATTAATGTTTGGGTCATGGAGATATTTTTATAAAATATTGATGTAAATGTCTACCAAATTTTATGTAGTATGAAATCATATTTCTTTGGTTGTAATTTTTTAAAAACATTATTCTTTTTTATAATATCGTTAATTATCCATGAGAAAAAGTTTGTATAATTTTTCATTAGATGGCTATTTCCCTAGTGTGTGAAACAATTTTTCCAAAAACCTATTTTGTAAAATATGAATTATCAATTGAAATTAGTTTTATTGTAATAGTTCCTCATACTAAAAATTTTTCTTGAATGACCCATGTGGTTTTTCTAAAACTAGTATAAAATTACTATTTTTGTGATCTTTCCTACTATTTTAATTATCTATAATTTCCGTGAATAAATTAATATAAAAAACTTATATTAAATGTTAATATTTTAATAATTTTACTAACTTGATTGGGTGAATCGTAAATTAATTTTATTTTTCTCATGAAAATGGTTTTTAATTATTATGATGAAATGATTTATAAGTAATATATTTGATTTTTTCATTATTTTTTGTCATTTTATCCACTTTTTATAGTTTTTATTAATTTATGGGTATCAATAACTTGTAACTACATGAATTTTTCTGCGGTTTTCACATGGCTAGGATATTTTGTTGGTATGGTTTTGGTCGTATAAATGATTGTGTGGAAAGGAAATAGTCTTGTTAAAGGTGTTTTGTGGGTTTTGAAGTTTTTAGAATTGGTTATTATGGATGGTGTTTCCTTATTGGCATGAGGTGATTCAAATGATATGTGATTGGTGGTATGTTATTATTCTAGAAGAGAGAGTAACCTTTAATGAAGGGAGTACATTGTGGTGGTTTAATAGTGGGTCGATGATTTTTTGACTAATTATAATATAGTGCATTGATTTTTCTTATAATATTACTGGGAGTTAAAATATATTGGATTGGGGTTTTTCCTATAGATTATTATTATTCATAGTTTTATTGAACCACTTTCTATGGATTATGCCAAATTTATTCTGATATTAATGAGAATATATTTCATTGAAAAACTATTGAGACAATAATGATGTTAAGGATAAAGATGAAACATGATATAGAGAGTTATTTAATTTTCATATTTATAAGGTATAAATGTTACATGGTTGGGAAACAGACTTATATGAAATATTTTTATTAGAGAATAAAGTTACATTAATGTATGTGATGTCTATAGATACATTTCGTGCTTCTTTGGTTGTTCAGGTTTTTTGTTTGTAAATGATATATAGTGGGATATAAATCATATAAACCTATATGTGATTTCATTAGTGGTTTTTCTTGAGTTTTTTTATAAGCTAATCATTGATCAATTATAGATAAATAATATTTTAGATAATTTCTGAATGATTTATTATGGGGTTTATATCGAATTTATATTTCAAATTAATTTTATACACTTTATTTGTTAGCATTAACAAATATATTTCCAATGTAGAATAATTGATCAACAATATTTTATCTTCCATGAGGAAATTTATTTGATGCTCAATCATTTTTTAGGTATTTTATTATGTTGAGTTAGAGATTGAATATAGATCATATAGAATGGGTTATCCCATATTTGAGATGTTATTAAAGACCCATATAGCTTGGTTTGGAGTTCAATATGTATACATAGAGTTCTGGAACATGGGGTTCATGAAGGATTAGTAGAGTTGTGAGATCATCTTTACTTTGAGTGAAAATTGATTCTCTAGGATGATATAGGTTCAGAAATTAGGCATCTATAAAATAAAGCTATTTATAATGATGTTTTTTGGGGAATCATTCATATTATTTCACTATGAGTCAAAAGGAATATCCATAATCATTGGAGAGTTAGAAATAAGGATGGGATGCCTTTATTCTTATTAATACATTAAAACCTATGTGCTAGTAGTTTCATTTTTATTCTATGTGTTGATTAGAGATTTAATAATAATATAAATGTGTTATATTAGAAAATCATTGGGGTTCCTATATATTAATCATACATGTAGATAGATTAATTTTAAATTATATTTTGTTAACATAGTTGATGTGAAGGGAGTAGTTAATAAGGTAACAGTTTTGAATAAGGGTTAGTTTTTTTGTGTATGGTCCATATATATGGTAAATGTATTATTAATAAGTATATATGAAGTTACATTGTATCGTAAGTAAAACATATATGGGAGGGTTCAATTTGTGGTGATATTTTACAAACTCAAAGTGTTGAAAAATTATTCTATTCAAATTTTAAGATATTTTATCCTTATCATAATTTTATAACCACCACACAAGAATAAAATGATATATAAGTAAAACATGGAACAAATGATTTACATGGTTGATCAATAGTTTGAGTACCCACATCCTTAATATTTTGACTACATTTTTTCAATGAAATGTTACTATTAATAATATGTGAATATAGAATCATCCAACTCTCGTTAGATTCATTCCCACTCTTAATATAAAATATTACATTTACTATCATCTATTTAAAAAAAAATTTCCTATGTTTTCAATTTGAAAAAATATCAAAATCATTTTTAAATATATTTTAATATATATGTATTGTTACATGTTCATTAAAACAATAAAAAATTATATTTATATGTGTGTATGAAAATATAAATCGTGAATTCAAAATAAGTGTGACAGTTCCCTAACTTCTGGTACAAAAATAGCATGGAAATTTTGGAAACATAATGTGTGATTATAATGGATCCTGGGAGGAATTATTGAAAGTGAAATTGGTATTTAATGACATTTAAATCAATTGGGTTTAATTAAATAAGTACAAAAACTTACATGTAGACGAAAAATTGAAAAATAGGTGGCAAACAAAAAAGGGGTGTTTTTGTAAAAAGAAGGGAATGAGATCCGTTACCTTTTGAGGGTGATTCAAAAAACATGAAAGTTCTTATAAATAAATTCTGGGACCTTTTTTAGAGATCTACAGGGGTTATATAATTTTAAGTACATTCTACATGTTTTTTTGTCAATTGTAATTAGTGGTTTGGCGGCCTTATATAGGAAAAGAGAGGGGTGTTCTATTTTTATTTCCCAAATATAAGTTTTTGACTTTATAAAATAAAATAATAAATACCATGTACCCTCCCCTGTTTTCTACCATGGTTTCATCCATTTATAATTTTATTAAATTATTTAATAGGTCCACATTATTAACATATTAAAATAGTACACATGATGAATTGGAAGTGAGTCATTCACTTGAAGAAATGATTTTAAATCATTAAAATATAATATAAATTTTTAGGGTTAATAATGGAGTTATTAAATTAAAAAATATAATAAAAATCAAATTCTATTAAAATGTAAATATATAAATGGTCATGGATACACTTTAAAATAATTATTACACCATTTTGGATCATTTGTGGTCAAAATACACACCGTATATTTATACCATATTAAATTTTTACTATAAAATATTTGAAAAATAACCATTAGATATTTTTACATTATTTTTCATAAAATTATGTTTATAACATCAAAATAATAAATTTTATATATTACTTTTTAATTATTAAATAATAATTTATAATGTTTTAGTTATTCTATGTTCCTGATAAAAACTACTTTTGAACCCTTATAAAATATTCATCTTAACTTCATTAAATTATATTATCATATGTATCTATTTCACACTAATTCAAAATAATATTTTATTAGATATAATTTATTTTCATAAAATATCAAATTAGAAAAAATGTGTTTATTTATTAAAAATATATTTTACCTCAAATACAATTTTTGTTTTTACGTATCAAAAATCATAATTTTTATAAAAATAATTACTTAATAATTTCTAAATAAAAAAATAATATATAAATTATTGTACTAAAATAAATAATATATTCATAATATATGGGTAACATTATTCCTAGACCTTTTTAAATTATTGTTACCATTAGTTAATCGATATTCATAATATCATTGTAATAAATTTTTACTAAAATTACTATTTTTATTAAAATAGTTGAACATATTCCCTAACATTGTTTATGTTAATTATAAGTATTTTATACATTATATGAATATTTTTTCATTGAGTTGGGAGAATTAAATTTAATATATTCCCCAAATGCATAATAGAAAGAAGTTTTCCAAATAATTATTCTTAAGGAAAAATGATTTATCATTAACAATATAACTATTAATATAAATTATATGAATTCTAATTAATGAAGATATATTTATTATATCATAATTTCCTTAAAATTATCTATCATTTATCATTATTATAATTAATTTTAATGGATAAACATTATTCTATTTGAAATGGTTTTTAATAAAATGTGTTTTAATCCTAAACATTATTTTGTACTAAAATCCAATTTAATTTTGATTTAAATGTAATTTATTTAATTCAATTTATGTAAATAATACTTATTATAAATTAAAATAAAATTATTATAACATTGGGAAAATTATATTACATAATTAATAAAAATAAAGGCCAATTTTATATAAAAATATATTTATTTAGTATTCACTAAAAAAATTATATTTTCAGAAATTACACAAAATTACCCCGTATGTTAATTGTGATGTGCTGGAATAAAAAATGGAGATAATTTTTCCCAATAATGATTTTTAATTTCATTGAAAATAATTATAATATTATTTTTCCAAAAAGGGAAATAAAATGGCTTTCTCGATTGAGTATATTTTTTCTAAACAATATAATCAAAAAAGTTATTATTTAGAAAGAATTTATAATTAAATTTTTTTTATATAGAGATATATATATAATTAATAAATTAGTTCATCATACATAAATCAAAAAAAATGTATGTGATATGGTGTTAATATTTAAATAATCCTTGTAATTTGGTTTTGGTGTGGTATATCACATATGTTAACGAAGATAGTTTCCCCTTAAAAATCCCATGATGTTACACTAATTCTTCTAATATTATTTTATATTTTTTTGTGCATCCAAATTTCTATTAATTTTCTTGATCCACAACATATTATTATAGAAACCTTTTAGATATTTACACATCAATATTGTCATTTAATATTTTCTTTCTGATATTTTGATCAATCTTATGTGGTGAAATTATCTTCATTTATTCTTCATTTACTTATAGATTCATTATTTCAAGTTAGTTGTAGAAATAGTATATAATTTTAGGTGATTTTATGTCATTTGACTGATGGATCATGATGTTTAATTGGTCATTGGGGATTTTCATGAGTGTTTTTAGTGGTGTAACCTTGAAATTCCTCAATATGTATTTCAAAATGATTAATGAATCTATGGTTGATTTAGGGGGTTTCATTAAACATATTATATCTTTAAGAATTAATTTCATGACTAGTATTATATAAATTCAACCAAGGATCATCCAATATTCTGGTTTAAAGTGTTTGGTTAATGGTGATTGAGTTATTTAAGTTGGTTGGATGGAGAAACAGGTGGATACACTCATTTAAAAAATGATATATGTGATTATAATAAACATTTTAAGATCAAATTTGCAGTGGGATAAGATTCACCTATGATTTATTCGATTTTATAATTTTATATGTCTTTTTAATTTAGTGATAATCCTTATTGTAATTCCCATGTTGATGAACATGATCAAAATTTTAATTAAATGATTCTATAAATAAAATAATATGAATGGGATTTATACAATATGGAATGTTTGGTACTATTATTGTTATCGAATCTGATGAATGATATTTTGGATACAATTATGTAATCATGACATAATTAGGGATGACATGGTTTGATGGATTCACTATTGATAGAAATTGGTGTTGATATTTGTGTCCTATTGTGTATCAATGTAAATATAGAAAACATAAATTATCAGCTAATGATGGAAACGATAATTGGGATGATGGTGGATGTATGGGTTGTTGTTAATAAATTTGATATGTAAAATAAATCTTGAAATAATGATTATGTAATAATGTGCAAGAATAAAATTAGTTAAATCATATTTTGATGCAATGTTTATTAGAATAAAAAAACTAAACATTAATGGAAATGAAAGCAATGTTGATGTGAAAATATCATAACATGAATTAATATGATTAATAATGAATGAGGAACAATAATTTATATGTAAGATGAATTTTTTTCTCATCTTTAAAATCAATTTTCCATCTTCTGAAGAATAAATTCTAGAGGGTGTGTTTTAGAAATTCTTACATTCCATGATCAATATAGATGATAGAGAAAGAATAATGAATTATTGAATGTTGTATGTTTAATAGAATATATGGTACAGATCAGTGATGTTATATAGAATATGAAAAACTATTTTTTTCCCTTGGAAAATCTAAAGGAATAAATCTAGTGGACTAATTATAATTACAAATGTTTTTTTCCATGGAATGATAGATATGATTTTCCATATATTTATATGTAAAATGTGATATGTGAGTTGATTTATATATAATAATTAAGAGTATACATCATTATTTTTTGGAAAGGGATATAGTGTATATGATGATTAAGATGATTGGGTGGGATTATTTAATAAAATGAAGGATCATCTATGGATATCATATATATCTACACTTATCTCTATTAATTCAAAATAAGTTGTAACTGTTTGAATGGTATGGATTCAACTATATTTACTATGGTTGAGGCATTTTTCTTCTGTACTAGAGTATTTTAATCAATTTTTAATTAATCTAATAAAAGGGTTGTAACATCAAAAATGTTGATTCGAGCTCATATGAAGACACTATATATATTATGTTCATATTTTTTCATTATCTTATTCTGATTTTTTCATCATGAAACCATGTCAGTGCATGGTTGAAAGTTTTTTATTTATATGACTTTATGATTTTAAACTCATTGTTCTATTGTATTATGAACACAAACATATTTGAATAATTTTTCCTTCTAGAATGTATTGATCTGTAATGTAATTGTTTTTTATGTTTTTAATAAATGAAAAGGTGGTATTTTAGAGACAATTTATGTTTTATATGTGGATTGATCTAAGAAAATTTGACTAAATTTTAGTTTGGTATCATCATTATACTCATATAAATGTGGAAGTAATATTATAAGTAATTCCTAGTCCAACTTATATTATTTAAAGGTTTGTGTTAATTCACTATATAAATTTTTATAGAGTTTTCTATGGTTATAGTTTCATTTTAAATAGAAAATTAGATAGATATTTTATTCAAAAGGATTAAAATAAAATATGGAATACTTTATAAGGATATATATTTATGGTTGAAATGTTCTATATCGAAATAAATTGACAAGTATGAAGATGGTTGGCCTCATAAAAATGAATAATTTTTTATTTGGTTGTCATTAACATGATAATTTCATTTCACACATAGGCCATAATAACTCACTCTAAACATATAAAACAATCACTAACACGTATAAGATTCCTATAATGATTAATAAGTTATTCCTTGTGTGATGGTAATAATATATGTGTATTTTTACCTAAATACTCTTAAAATATAACATCATATACATAAACATGAAAAATAGTTCATTAATGTTATTAATTATAAATTTTTTGGATCCAAAGTGATAATTGTCTCTACATCATTTGTCCCTAAATATTTGAAAGCGATGTGGGGCAAGATGAGTAACTCCATTTGAAAGGATAACATGGTGTTTGAAATTCATAAGGATATTATATTTAATAAAATATATATCAAATTTAAATTTAATAATGATACATAAGTAGATATATTCTGGAATTTAGTATACAATAATCTGAAAGAGTCAATGTAAAGGAAACATATATAGAAATTATAATAGGGGTAGCATGATGATAGGTGATCCAATGTAAAAGAATTATGATAATAAAGACCAATAATATAATGATTCAAATGAAAAAGAGTATAAAATTTTGAATATGTTATCTGGGATGTGGATATAAGAATAATGTGACACATGATATGAATGGTCTATAAATGACTAATGTCAGCTCACCTATGTCACGGATTATAGACATTGTAGCTTCATTCAGCCAACATTAATGGAAAAGAGTATGACCGAATGTACCTTTTAATAATTAAACAAAGTGAATATATTTATAGATGACTCTCTTTTGACTATTGGAATGTGTCATTTAACTATATGGAAAATGAATATAAATTAATGGTATTTTCTCCTCATTTACTACATACTAGGATTAAAGGAGAACATAATTTCAATAGTCGAGTTATATTAATTAGTTTTCAATAAATTATGCTTGAAGAGTGCAAAAAATTTCACATGGGGTTCTATGGTGATATATAGAAATATAAAGGAATTTATTTTTATCATTATAGGAGTAAAAGAATTATTAATGCATGCTTAAAACAGAACACTATGGAATAACCATCTTCGATAGTTAATAACGTAGGTGGAAATTTTCTTGATCTCTAATGGGATATTGAATATTGAAATAACAGAGTGTGGAATATGTTATTGTTTTTTTTCTATGTAAAATACAGAAATGTGTCCTTCTAAATAGAAGGTATGGCAACAATGAATATAAAATTTGATTTCCATAATATAGCTATATGGAGTCTGGTTCTAATAAATTTTAATGATTGGTGAATTTACCATCACAATTATACTGATAACATTATATCAAAGGTGTGGGTGATCTTTCATAATATCAGTTTTAGGGTATTCAAATCTTTGTTTCATTGAGAACCATGATTCAATAAGAGAATGGATTCAAGTTAAATTGAATGGAAATGATTTCTAGATGAATTAAAAATGGATGTATTTATGAATAATCTAATGGAAGAAAGGAATATTTTTTTGAGAATATCACACATAATAATTGGGATCAAAAATCATTCATTGATTGAAATAATATATTTTCGTGAAAATGTGAAAATATTCATCATTCATTCTAGATTTTAAAAGGGGTCTTGGGTGGAATTGATGAATTTTTTAGATTTCATGGTGAACATGTGTCCCTATTCGCTATAGGGTAGTAAATTATATAATTAATTTGGACTGAAATAAAGACTGACATCACCCTTATCAAATTATATCTCTCACATTCCAATTACATTATTGAATCCACTGATAGGGATAATTTAATGTTTATGTTATGATAATATATTACTCGGTGATATGGTGATGATTATTTTGGATTTCAACTCTCAGTAAAAAACATTTTATTGGTTATTAGAAGATAAAATGATTCATTTAATAAATAAATAATGTGGCGTGATTTAACCCTAGAAGAGAATTAATAAGAGATGGAATTATAAATAAAAGATGTATTCCAACTGAATAAATATTTGATTTTTTATTCAAGTAATTCATTTATTTCAACAGTTAAAAAATTACAAAAACATACAGAGGATATTCCATGAGGTAGTGATTTTTCAATGGGTTCTCTAAGGAAATAAGTCCAGGATATCTCATGAAAATTATAATATCTGAGAAGAGTTACAAAAAGTGAATATATTTTTCTTAATAATTTTATAATGGAGTTGGACTATAGAGTTATTCATTTAGATCTACCAATGTAATTATCTATGTGGAATGGTGGAAATATAACAATCTCTATTTTTATCTCAAGAATGATATAGAATTTGACAACCAACAACTGTATGAACGTATGAAAAAATTTGAATAGTTGGATCTATTTTTAATGATTATACTTTATCATTTTATATATAAATTGTGAGTGAAAATGGTTTCCTTATAAAAAAAATTTACATCATATTTTTTGGGTTTGTTGACTAAAGGGGGAAACATATGTCAGATTGCGGTAAATTTAAGGGATTTTCGTGAATGCTTTTGAGAAAATGTAATGTTTGTATTTTTTTTATAACTTTTCCCTTGTATGTAGTACCATGTTAAATTGAGTGGTACATAACATGGTTACACTATATTAACTTCATCTAATGTAGTTACATATTAATATCTATTATCTTTTTGTGGGCTAGATAAGGAGGTGTATGAAGATCTTCTCGAAGTATTCATAGAGTACTGCAACAAAAATATTATGTACATGATATAGTGGAGCATTTAAAATTTGAAATAATATACATGTATGTAAAAACATATAACCCTTGAATTAATGGATCAGTGGGAGTTTATATAAAAAATGGGGACCATTATTTTTACCAATGTGTATTTGATGATTATATAATCATTATTATACATCCCCATGATGAAAATATTATTATTTCATATTAGGTATTGGAAGAGATTAATGAGAGAATGTTTTTACAATGTATAATATTTCATATAATGGATTTTATATTGGATAAATAGAAGATAATGATACAGATCTCAATAGACTTATTTTCATGTACATTTTTTAATAGGATGTTTGAATACATACTCAATGTGATGGTACACGTTGTAATGAGCGAGCAGAAACTAATGACCACTCCACTAGACAGAAACATAAAAATGATCTATGAAATTTAAATATGAATAGAAATTTAGGTAGAGTATATATCATTACTGAACTATTCATCAACATTCAAAAATGTGATATGTGGTTTATTTTATACTTGAATAGTCATTGGGAATATAATTGGTTTTTTTATGTTTATGATAGAAGATATCAAAATAATGATGGATGTTGGGATTCCTTTTTTGATTCAAAATGTGAAATCCATATATATTATTAAATCATACATTAATCTAGGATGATAATTTTTAAAATAATATTCAAATTTATCCAGAATATATTAGAGGATAGAGTGCTCAATCAATATATGATAGAATGATTCTGAAATATGGTTGTCATGCTGAATTTTTTCAATCCAAGATGTACTGATGTGGGGTTCCACCTTAGTAAAAATGGGAAAACCATATGAATAGTGTGCCACTATATGACTACAATAATTGATTTAGAAATTTATAGAGATTTAAAAATGTCGATGAAGGATACAGTGGAGAATCATAGAAAATAATTATGATGTATGAGATTGTTAGTTTCGAATGAGGAAAACTTATTATATCAAAGGAAGATGATCTTCGAGAATGAATTGTTTTGGAATTCAATTTTTTGATTATAAATGGAGTTGGAATAATGATAGCGATGGAATAGTTATATTTAGATGTTATCCAAAAAGATATGGTGTAGATTAGATGATGATAATTGATGGTTGGCCCATTGGTTTTTACACATGGAAAATATGATATATGTAGTGATCAATGATTAAATGTATGATTATAAACTTAATTAATATAATATATTAGATTTGTTAATTTAATTATACAGAACAGTGAATATTGTTTTAGGATTTAGGGGACATAAACTAAATTCATCCACTGTCATGTCAATATCTGGGTAATGTGTGCCAGATGATAGAGTTGAGGTGATGGGTTTTATTGATGGAATAATAGATCATCCAAGGAGACTAGATATATGTGGACTTATCAACATGATAATTTTAATTTAGTAGAGAATGGTTTCATAGATTTTATTCCACTATATTTACTTTGGTAGTGGAATTAGTTTATTATGTCCCATGTGTTGTAATCATATTTTAATTCAATGAATAATGTTTTTACATTTCCCTTATGAATTAGAGTCTTATTGAAAACAATTCTGAAATTTGTTGTTTTTTAATAATTAAAATCAAAATATTCCTATTAGAAATATGTTTTTTGTGCATTAAAAGGTGTGTGATTTAGTAATGTAACGTATGTGTGGTTTTCATTTATGTTCTTATTCATTAAGTGTTTTGTCTTATTCCTATTTTCCCTACCAAATAGGTTTTTTATGATAACTAACATGTTTTGAATGATAACATTGATGAATAAGATTACATTGTAAAACATAATTAGGCAGGTAAATTTTAAATGGTTGGATTCTGAAAGATTTATAAATGTGGTGTTTTGGGTTGAGTGTTTTTCTTTTCCTACAGATTCATTTTTATTATTAATGAGTATTTCATTTGGAATGTGTTGTCATTATGTTATATTATTTTTTATCTGGATAATTTAGAAATAATTTTTTGGATATGATATACAAATACAATATGAACAAAGTGAATTTTATGGGTAGGATAGGTTATAATATTTATATATATGTGTGTGTGTATGGAATTTTATTATTCTCTAGTTTTTAAAATACCAATGAAAATGATTATGTAGTAGTGGTTATGATTTATAGTGGGTTTTATTCATAACAAGGGGAGGGATCAATTATAGTGTCCTACATTTTCATGATACTAAAAAGTGGTGGATATGATATACTCTCACACCTCAACTTCATAATTTGGTAATGATTTTAATTTTACTTATTATCATATAATATTATCTGCCTTCATACTTTTTTGTTGATGCATGGGCCAGAACCAACCTGAGTTTAGCACTTTTTCTAATAAATCAGTGTTTCAATTATCAGAGTCTGAATCATAGGTAGGGCACGGATGAAACGGTGTGGCTTCACTGGGTCAACGTGTTGCCTACCCTGTGCGTGGGTAGTTAATTAACAATGTTGAATAAGATTTTGAGTGAAAAATAAAATGAGAAAGGAGTGAAATGAATAAAAAAGTTTTTTTAATTAAAATAATGGTAATATATTTTAATAATTTTATTAATATTAATATTTTTATTGATATTTTAAGTGATTAATTAGTTAAAAACCAATAGTTTAATTTTTTATTTATTTTTACTTTTTATTATTATTATTTTTTATCTTTATTCTCTTTTCTATTTTTCTCTATTCATTTTTTACTCCCCACATCGCCTCTCTCCAGTCGTGAAACCCCCTTCCCAAAACCCTACCTTCATCGGCATCATGCACACCCTCCCTCCTCTGGTTTCATTCCCTGCTGATGTTGCCCTTCCCTCTGTCCAGTGCCCATCCAACGGTCACACCTCCCTCGAGCTCTTGATCACGCACCGCCCTACCTCTCTCCCATACAACCACTGCACACCCCTCCTATTACCGACCAGACACCTGTGCACATGACCTTTCTTTGGTCCCTCTTGTGGATCCCTCCCAATTCCTCCAAAAACTAGACTAGCACATTCTTACCTCACCATGAAATGCACATCCACCATGCATAGGCATCTGGTGAGCTTGTTTTCTCCTTCGCATAGTCATGCGCTGCATCCATATTATGGACAGACCATTTTTGGTGTGGCGCACCCCCCGAAAACTGTAGAGACCCAAAACTTGACGTACATGGAAATTACATTACTTTTTCGGAATACTTAATACATAACAAAAATAGAAACACAAGGACCATAATAGTTTAGTGTCTTTGGAAACTCGGAATAAAATCCTCTAATCGTGGTGAAAGATCTTCAACATCTCCCATAAAGATCTTCCCCTTTTTTTCTTACCTAAAACCTTTCTTTATATCCTTGGGAAATGAAAACATAAAAAGGGTGAGCTCAAATTCTCAGTAAGGGTAAGAATGGATAAAATAAAACATACTATATACATTTGAACTTAAAAACATGAACATAATGTTTAAACATCAAAATCTTGAGCAATGACATAAAACATGGAAGTACGTATGGCATAGATCATAAAGAAACATTAATAATGATAAAATAGCATGGGAATAAAACATGTAATTGTGGAAACCATTAATCACATTATATGATTTCCATATTATCCAAGGCATTACTGCCAACACCATCATAGTGGACAAAGTCTCTTTCTGAATCGAGTTCACCCCTCGTTCCAGTCTTGTATTACTGAACCGGTTTAACTTTTCTTTCCAGCCATGTCTATCTCATGAGATATAAATCTTTACCCAATGCATTGGACGGAGATATAGGTCCCACCCATCTCATAATGAAATCATTCTTACTTGTGCCACAAAATAAACATACATCATTCATAATAACCCAATAAATAAAATGGGTTTCATAAACATCATCCCATCATTATATAATCCATATAAAAGAAATGGAAATCATTTCATAATAAGGAAATTGAAACCATTTAAATCATAGAGACATTATACTTGAAACATACACATGTGAAATAATGTCATCTTAGATGAAAATGGTTTTGATAAAACACTTGAAATGAATTCTTGAGGAAAATATCCTTTTTTCTTCAAAATCATTTTCTTTTCACAAAATTTCATGCAATTTTAAATGAAAAGGGTTTTTTTGAAAATATTCATGAAATATATTGGAGGAAGCTTCATGAAAATAAGGCTTTATAAAACCGTAAAAATCCTTTCATGCCGTATACGTTAAAAAAACACTCTTCTCGTACTTTTGTCGGAAAAGTCAAAAAGTACCTCATAACGTAAAAAAAGAAAGATTTCTTACATTCCATGTAGTAATAGTCAAAAAATGGGTAAAAAAGACTTTAAACATGCATGAATATAATTTTATAAAACATGGACATGGATGATAGAAATAACCCCAGTAAATACTTACGAATAAGCAATCTCGGATAAAAATGAGATTTGCAAAATTATCCCTTACCTTTGATACGATATGCTTCACATGGTTCCGAACCTCCTGTATAATGATTTAAATAATGTCATTGACTTATTAAATGATCATATTCATTGTTATGATATCATATATGTTTCACATATGACTTTATATTACCAGTTCTTTTGTAAATTCCATGTTAAGGTAGCGTTTTGGGTAAAATCATTTCATTTGTCGTTCGTGTTTTAACTTGTAATTATTCATATGTTTACTTAGATCATGGTTAATTACATCCCGAATGTAAAACATGATTTATATATAATATATATTCAGATATAAATATATATAATAGAACGATAAATGGATAGAAATACACCGTTCATGGAGACAGTAGGCCCTACGTACGCAAGAACGTTGTTCACGTTTCCTTATTTAATTGAATGGAATTAAGTAGATGACATACATATATATATATACATAAATCTAGTATCATTATTATGTCATATATTTCATGATTACTTATTATATATATACTTTATAATCATTCAGGAATGGTAAATCATTGAGAATGAATCTCATCGCGTCGTGGAAACGGTAGTCCGTACGTACCCACGAGCGAAGATATCATTCCCATGATCGTGGAATTGTATTGAAGTGTATTTTTAATATTTAAGATTTAATATAACTTTACAATAATAATATATAGTCATTATTTACACCATTATACCCTTCCAAGTAAGGTGGCGGTGGAAAATAGATTACACCACGGCGTGGAGACGGTATTCCGTACGTACGCACGCGCGGTGATTTCGTTTTCCGTAGGATGGATAAATGGTAAAATAGGATTGTTTCATACTTATAATAACATATCATTATATTATTGACACTAATTGATTACTTCATAATGAAACAAATAAAAAATTAATAAGTGGAAGAAGAAAAAAAGTTGAAAGAATCGGTAATGGACATTACCTCTTCTTTGAAGAGCCTCTTTGAGACCTCCTCTTAGGGAACTAAAATTGGTCTTTGAAGAGGACAAGGACCTCTAGGATGTTTCTAGGGAAGTGGAGAATCGAATTTTCCATGGGTTGGCCGATCATGAAGGCTCAAATTGGTGTGAGGAAGAGAGGGAAGAGGTTCTCTTTTATAAGGGAGGAGAGGGGCACCTTTGGAATTCTAAAAAATATTAATTTATAATAAATCTAACCCCACTTAAAAACCTCAAAAAATAACTCATATCCTAATATTAGATGGGATATGGTTGTAATATAACCAACCAATCAAATTTAGACAAGTTATGAATTTAATTTAAACATTACCAACTTGATTTAGCCTTATTTAATCAATTTTATTTTTTTTGTGGTAATAACATTCTAAATTTAAAATTATAATAAATAATTACTTATTTGTTGTTAATTGTCCATAATTTGATACTTTATAACATTGTATACCATTTAAATTTAAATTTATAATTTGTAAATTTTTTGTGATTTGTAAACAATTTTATAATATATTATTTTTATAAAATAACAATAGTGTCAATTTTGACACTATTCATTTATTTGAATTTAAATAAAACATATACGGAAGATATGTTCGAAATAAAAGAATTAATAGATTCATAAAAGGTCATATGTATCTAGAACATTAGTGGAGAACATTAAATAGTTCATATAATATTTATTTTATTATTTTTAAAACAATTTATTTGGTTTATCTCTTAATAAAATAATTACTACAACATTTTTATATAATTATTTAATATACTTATTTTTTGCCTAAAAATTAAAAGAAAAATACTATTATGAATATAAATATATTAGATTTCACAATAATACTTTTACTCAAATTTATCATCTTAAAATCATAATAGTTAAATTCTTATACTTTCTAAATTATGAAGGTGACAACTTTGGCATCATTTAAAAAAATAATATAAGTGTCATAATAATCTTTATAAGCATACAAATGGTAATACATTAGGAAAATGGATTATTAGAGTTTATATATACGCTAATAATATGTTTTTTGCATATTTTGGGCCTTTTGATAGGTATTAATATTTCAATAAAAACTATATTATTGATTTTTCAGTAAATAAATAATTTCTGTATCCCTATTGTGTCCAAATTAATTATAATTATATAATACCTAAAAATTATAAATAATTTTATATGATGTATATAATTTCATTATCTTTCTGGAGACTATTCATGTTCTATGTTTCATGATGTTTAGCACTAAATTAAAATTAATATACTTATAAGATTTAAGAGAGTGACATGTTGTCACTTTCTTTTGTTTTAATAATAATTAAGTTATTTTCATAGACAAAAGTCCATTAAATGATTCTAATCCGACCCTTATGCGATATGGATCGACCTTTAGTAATATAATATGATTTTGGAAGGTGTTTGGATAACATTATAATCTTACATTTACCCTTAATTACCCAATTTACCATTAACTACGGTAAATAAAATTTACCGTAGTTACTATTCATAAAGCCCAAAAATAAAAATTAGCTTATTAACATAATTTGGACCTACTGACTCCAAATGTGGAATCAATTTTTTCAAATTCAATAGAAAAAATTTGTAGAAATTAAATTAAAATTATTTCCATTGTTGAAGGAAAAGAGGTTTTTGATTAAAACAATGCAAAAGATTGAATTGATTTAACCTACGAATTCAAGGTAAAATCAATGCCAATGAAATAAATTATATTAAATGGTAAAAATATATTCTATATATAATTTAAAACCATTAGATATTATCATTTAACCATATAAATTATTAGGATGAAAAAAGTTGTTTTTAATTAAAATATAGCATGTTTTTACTATTCATTAAAATATGAAAGTTATCAGAAAAATATCAATACTTTATCCAATGTAAATTTTTATATCCTGATTCAAAATAAAAATTTTATTTTGTCAAATTGAACTTATAAACATGTCAACAAATATATTTAAAGTGGGTGCACCATCAAAAGGCGGAAAAACTGCATTTTTTTTAAAATACATATTTTACCCGAAAAAATTATTTTGTTCTTATACCATGTTCTAGAAAATGTGTAAGATGAATAATAATGTTATAAAATTCAAAATTTAGTTAATACTATTAATAATGGCTAGTTCAAAATAATATTATAATAATATATCATTGTTTAGTAAAACCCGGTATTGCATACCACACACGCTATCAAGGAAGGTCGCGATTGCGTGTAATGCAAGCCAAGTCAGGATTGTGTGTTGTGAAAGAATCCTTTGTTGTCCCGTATAACAGAGTCCAACCATATTTCATTTATATATTTAATATATAAATATATATATACACTAAATGTTGCGTAGAATGACTATTATCAAACGAACATGAAATTATGTGTAAGACAATCTAAGAATAGTGTTGCGTATACTGCAAGCTAATACGGTGTTGCCTGTAGCACAAGATAATATTTTTGTAACCTAAAACACATGACATCAATTAAATTAAAAAGAATACTTATCAAAAAAAATATCGGGTTGTTACATTCTACCCCCCTTAAAATGAATTTTGCCCTCAAAATTCGTCAGGGTTATAAATGGTTTACTACTCGAAAGTTTCTTTAATAGAAACCCACATCGTCAAAAGGAATTCCAAAACATGGCATTAAAAACTAAAGTATGAAACGTAACTGTAACAAAAATAAATTAATCACTGGTTTTCCACATAGGAGAAAATAGGTGAAAATATGGATATGGTAGAAAAATCTAACCATCATGTTCTGATGGAGAGTGGTGGAGAACATGGCTATGAAAATTCCAACAATCACAAATCCATAAATTTTTGATGATCTAGGGTACCATCTAATTCATCAGATATAAGGGCACCAGGGTTACATTTTTGGTTTTCAAGAGCATTTCCCTAAAGTTGAAGAATTTGAATTAGAATACTTTATTTTGGTACAACCTCACTGTTGTGCGTGCCTTGAACAATTTCCACTTCATCTCTTAAAGAAATGAAGTTGAATTTGTTATTCGTGAAGTGTTAGCAGATCATCTTATAGAATGACGGGTCATTCCTTCTATATCAAACAAAATTTTAGCTAAATCTATTAAATATACATAAGTCGATCTATAGATAGATTAATCATATATGGTTCCTAAAATGGATTTATACTTCATATATCATACTGCTTAATATAATAAAACTATTTTTTACTAAACAGGGACTTTCTGTAAGCTAGTGGTAGGCAATAAAGGCCAGTAGCACTTCGGTTGTGGGTTCAATTCCCATAGCCTTGTCCGACACGATGGGTTGTCGCCTATCCTGCAGGTTGTCCTTTTTCTAAAACTGCATTACTATATAATCCCATAAATAATATCAAAAAAGGTTCTATCCTTAAACAATACTAACTTATGTCCAACATAATCCATTCCAATCTTTAGGCTTATCCATAATATTGCAGTCGATTGTCATATTATAGTGAAAAAGATTACCAGAGATTTCATATGAGAAGCATGTTAATACCATCGTTGATCCCCATATATCATTATATATGTCTTGTTGGTCACATTCCAAACGTTTGAAGTCCTTAATCATATATTCTCTTGAAAAATGAATACCCATTGAATCTTAGTGAAAACATGAGTGCTGTCAAAAGATAACTCTTTCCACATACCAAAACCCCAAAATTATATATACTCAAACCATGATATAACTATTTCCTTATATCAGTCATGAGCTCATGAATACTATCAATCATTTCATTTTCTCCTTATACCTTCATTATGCGCATATCATCTTCTTTCCAAAAATATCTCAATCACTTTCCATGGTTACTGGTACCATAAAATTATTGAAAACCACAATAGACTAATAAAAAAATATTATAATAAACCATAAAAGTACATCAACAACATTATTCATGAATACCAATACATAGACACTTCAATCCGTAATCTTCAATTATTGTCCTGGAATAATTCCTTCCTTGATTTAGAAGTATCTTTTTAGGGCAGGTCATTGAGTTGGGTAATGCCCATGTTCTCCAGAAATAAGACATTGAACTCCATAACAGTCTGTCACTCTATGACCCTTTTCTCCACACAGATAACATCTATCCCTCCATTTAAGTTATTCCTCAAGGTTCTTATTCCCTTATTTAGAAATCTCAATCTTCCTTTATTTATTCCCCTCAACATGCGAACATGCATAAAAGTTTATCTTCCTCTTATTTGATGAATTAGGCATACCCCTAAATTTCACCTTGTTAATCATATATCGCGATGGCTGATTCAGTATAATCACAATATCATTCTCTCTAGGAATTAAAAAATTTTGTTTCTCATAGTCACCAATTTTTTCATTGGATTCAATGTTAACAGAATTCCTTCTGGTTCCCTCCATTGACTAAAACACAAAAAGAATTTTGTGAGAGGGAAAAATGATGCTAGAGAAAACAACATAGTAAAGGGGGAGTACCCTCAATATCTAACATATTAGGTTAAATTCTAAGATCATTACCATAGTTTTAGGATTATATCCTATACGTATACTTATCCTTACGGACATCCGTAGACATACCATAGAAATATCTCTAAGAATCTCACTAACATTTTTGCATCCTAGTTTCCAAAGGTTGACTAAACCATTCCTCTAATACCAACTATAGAGACCCGAAACTTGATGTACATGGACAATAAATTACTTTTGTGTAATACTTAATAAATAACAAAAATAGAAACACAAGGACCATAATAGTTTAGTTATAACATCTTGTCTTTTTATAACATAAATTTTTATTTCATTACACGGAACTGAGGATCTTTAAGGTTTAGTGTCTTGGAAACAAGGAACATAATACATGAAAACAACATAAACCATTCTTCTTAAACACTTTAAAGGCTTCACCTTAAGTTCATCCTAGGTTCATTACTGCTTCTCATAACCTGGGGACATACATCAAATGAAAGGGTGAGGAGAAGGCCCAGTAAGGGAAACAAGAGAAACATTTTACATGTGAACTTGAGATACTTCAACAGGGACATGAAAAGAACTTTAAGGCATGAGAAAGAAATCATGAGATATATCCTAATAAAAATAACATTTTTCATAACTTGAAGATTTGGCTGCAACATTTAATATTGACAATCATTTCATTTCACCAAGGTCCATCACCAATGTGTCATTAAAAATTACCAAGGTTATTCACCAAGGTATCAGTCTAAAAAGTCATCTCTAGAGATTAAGACTTTACCCAATGCATTGGAGCACTATCTGGGCGCACCCTTGACATGTCATTATTATCATGTGAGACACATATATCATCATAAATCATTTCATATACAACCCATATAGCATAAAATAAATGGGTTTCATTTCATAATCATAACATTTTAAAAACCGCTGTAAAGACATGATCTTTATGTCACTTTAAACCCACGGAATGGGAAAGCAGGTTTCATGTATGTAAATCACAGAATTTAAAATAAAACAATTTGATATATATGTGAATACCCCTGTAGAAATAAGAGATTTTAGTATTCACTTTATAACATAAAATAATTTTGATAAAAGATAGAGGCATTTTGAGACGAAAATTCTACAGCATAACGGCTATGTTTCAGGGTTTTAGAAAATATTGAAAAGAGAGGGGACATGGGTCAAACATTCATAAATGACCCATAAAACAGTAGAGGGATCGAATAATAAGGATATATGAACATGGTAATTAAATTTTAAGGACATACAATTTGAAATGAAAAACATGGAAGGAAGACAAAAATTAAATTTCTCATATGAAAATTTGGCAGCGTAACGACGCCACTTAAACGTCAAAAAAAATGAATTGAAAAGATCAAATAGGGTCCCTCATCATATGAAAATAAGAGTTCAGTATGATAGATATTGAGATCATACCCCAACATAATTAAAAATGAACTTCAAAGACTTCACATGAAAGTAGATCTTTGAAAAGAATGAGAAGGGTGAAAGAATCCCATAAAAATTCGGCAGCATAACAGCGCCACTTAAATATTCTTAAAACGAATCGATGAGAGCAAGATGGGGAATCTCATCATAAGAACATAAAAAGGAATTTAATATGAATATAGAAGAACATCCTCCAACATAAGATCACGGATTATAAAATAAATGACATAAAAGAGATTACATGAAAAGAAAGAGAGAGGTCGGATCCCTTACCTTAAAACATAACTCTTAAAAACTCAAAGGTTTAGACCTTGAGGGCTTGGGGGAACCTTGGGAGGACTCCTTGGGAAGGAGACCCGATCTTCGTTGGGGGAGAGTTGGGAGTGAAAACTAAAGGAGGAAAGGGTGGGTATTTATAGGGAAAGTGAGGGGACAAGGCATTAATGGCCAAGGGACACCTCACAAGTGCTTTTCTCAAAACCATGTGCTCTCCCATGGAATTTACCTTGGAGTTAGGCCACATGGGGCCCCCCAAAAAAAAAATTCATCACTCTTGGCCAGACAACCCTTAAAATATCTCATGATATCATCATGAAACAGTTATGATGTTATTAAATATACCGAAACCCTAAAACTGTAATTTTACTATTCACTAAAAATTCAACTTTCTCAGAAAAATCCAAAAATTTCACCTTAACCAAATATCGATGCTCTGAGAACATTTATGAACTCCATTTTATAAAAATAATTTTCTAAATATTTTCTATTTAATTTTTAATTAAAAAACACTATTCACCTGAAAAAGCTAATACTTGACTAATAATTTATGGAACTGTTATTTACCCATTTTATTGAATGTCATTACTTAATCAACGTGTCTAACTTATATTAATACTTTATTTTAGTGAAATTACTATTCCATTTGGTCACATTACTAATCCTAAGCGTAAAATCACTATTCATAATTTACTATTCATCAAATATTAAGTTGATCTTTTTAGACTCCAAATTCCTTACTGAACACTTTTGGAGAATACCATTTTTCGAAAATCATTACACGTAATTAATTATTTAGGGTTTACATAAATATTTTAAAATATCCTTTTTTCAAAATTCATCAATAAAATACATCCTTAAATTATCCGGACATTTGAAATTTCCCAAACATCACTAAATGAAGAAATCTCAATTCATTCAACCCAAATGATTACACAAAGAAGCTAGGGTCTTGTCACATAGCCCCTTATAACACCAGCATATGAACTAAGTGTAAGATGTGCTATGGTGAGAGAATATGAGGGAGTCTCAGATAACATTGCCATAGTAGTAATCTCTACTAACTTGAACTTCTCCCGTAGGCGTTTCCGTTCAAGCATGATACGCTGGAGTTCGGCTTGGGCTTTGTCCAAAGCAAAGCACAAAGATGCCACCTCCTTCCCAAGATCTGATAAGTGGGCTTCATAAGGTTCGAGTCTACTGGATGAAGCCATCGACTCCTCTTTCTGCATTAACCATTATCATCTCTATTAAATCGTTAAGAGTAAGTTAATATACTATTTAAAAAGTTTGGGTCGTTACATTCTTCCCCCCTTAAGAAATTTCGTCCCCGAAATTTATACTTGAGGCCTAGTCGAAAAGGTGAGGGTACTTTTGATTCATCGTTTCCTCAGGCTCCCAAGTCACTTCTTCATATTTATGATTCCTCCACAAAACTTTCACAAGGTTGGTAGACTTGTTTCGTAGAACCTTGTCTCTACGGTCTAAGATCTCCACTGGCCGCTCCTCATTAGAGAGGTCATGTTCCAGTTGTACTACCTCTAGGTTCAGTACATGCAAAGGGTCGGGTATGTACATCCTCAAGAGAGATACATGGAAGACATTGTGAACTTGAGCAAGGTTCGGTGGAAGTTCTAGATGATAGGCCACAGCTCCTATGCGATCAAGGATTTCATAGGGGCCAATGTACCTATGGCTGAGCTTCCCTTTCTTCCCAAACCGCATGACTCTCTTCCATGGAGAATTTCGAAGGAAGACTTTATCACCAACACCAAACTCCAAGTCCCTTCGACGATTGTCAGTATAGCTCTTCTGCCAACTCTGAGCAGCCTTTATGTGTTGTTGGATGTCATGAACCTATTCCGTCATGTCTTGAACAAGATCAGGCCCAAGAAGCTTCCTCTCACCAGTTTCATCCCAACAAGTAGGAGTTCTACATCGCTTTCCATACAGAGCTTCATAGGGTGCCATCTGAATACTCAAATGGAAGATGTTGTTATAGGAGAACTCAACTAATGGGAGGTGTTGATCCCATCCACCTTTAAATTCCATTGAGCATAATCTCAGCATGTCTTCGAGTGTCTGAATAGTCCTTTCAGATTGTCCATCAGTTTGAGGATGATAGGCCGTACTAAAATTCAATTTAGTATTCAGAGCAATTTTAAGACTTCTCCTGAATTTTGACGTGAATCATGGGTCACGATCAGACATGATGGATAGTGTTACCCCATGCAGCCTCACCACTTCCTTTATGTATATCTTGGAAAGCTGATCCCGAAAGAAATCTTCCCGAATAGAGAAAAAATGGGCTGTCTTGGTGAGACGGTCCACAATAACCCGTATCACGCTGTTTCCTTTAGATGTTTATGGGAGACCAGTTACAAAGTCCATAGTGATATTATCCCACTTCCATACTGGTATGGGTAGCGGTTGTAATACCCCCTTAGGAAGTTGTCTTTATGCCTTTACTTTCTGACACACCAGGCACCTTATAGTGTAATCAGCAATCTCCCTCTTCATGTTATCCCACCAATAATGATCACGAAGGTCTCTATACATCTTAGTGCTTCCTAGATGTATAGAGAAAGTAGAGCTATGAGTTTCATCCATCAGTTCTTTCCTTATCTCTGGAATAGATGGAACACATAGTCTTGTACGAAATTTCAATACACCTTCTTGATCAATATTGAAATCAGGAAACTTCCCATCTTTTACAGCCTCCAACTTCTCCTGCAGCAAATGATCTTTTTTTTTAGCCCTCTTGATCTTCTATAGTAATGAAGGTTGAGAAATCATTTGGGATAGTGTTGATGATGTCCCTTTCCTTATAATTCCCATGTACAGTTTTACTAGATCTTTAATCAAGGGATCTCCTAAGATCCTCATTGTTTCCAGAACAACAGGGTCTTTCCTGCTTAACGCATCCGCGACTTTATTTTCTCTTCGAGGTTGATAATGAATTGAATAATTATAGTCTTCAATAAGCTCAAACCATCTCCTTTGTCTCATGTTCAATTCTTTCTGTGGGAAAATATACTTTAGACTTTGGTGGTCAGTGTATATATCACATTTCTCCCCATAAAGATAGTTCCTCCATATCTTTAGAGAAAAAACAACTGCTGCCATCTCAAGAACATGCGTAGGATAATTCTGCTCATGAATCATCAACTGTCGAGATGTATAAGCAATTACCTTGTCATTTTTCATGAGGACGCACCCAAGCCCTTTCAGAGATGAATCGCTAAAAATAACGAATCATTCTCCGATAGAGGGTAGTGTTAACACAGGTGCAGTAACCAATCTCTTCTTCAACTCTTGAAAAATTTCCTCGCATTCCTTTTTCCAGATGAACTTAACCCATTTTAGAGTCAACTTGGTTAGTGGATTAGAAAGCCGTGAAAAGTTTTTCACAATCCTCCTGTAATATCCCGCTAAACCAAGGAAACTACGAATCACAGTTACTATTATGGGTTGAGGCCACTCCTCTACAACCACTGTCTTTGCAGGGTCAACCGAGATTCCTTCATTGGTTACGATGTGCCCCATGAAATCCACTTGTTGTAACCAAAACACACACTTGCTGAAATTTCCAAAGAGCCTCTCCTTTCGCAGAGTTTTCAAAATAACCCTTATATGATCTTCATGTTCCTCGCTACTTTTTGAATAAATCAAAATATCATCAATAAAAACTACCACAATGTTATCAAGGTAGTCCTTAAAGACTCTATTCATCAAATACATGAAAATAGCGAGAGCATTAGTCAAGCTGAAAGGCATAACAGTAAACTCATAATGCCCATATCTTGATCGGAAGGTAGTCTTCGGTATATCTTCCTTCTTCACCCTCAGTTGATGATAACCAGATCGAAAGTCAATCTTAGAGAAGAATTGAGCCCCACGAAGTTGGTTAAATAAATCATCAATTCTTGGAAGAGGATATCTGTTCTTTACTGTGATCCCGTTTAGTTCTCTATAATCAATTCATAGCTGAAATGATCCATCCTTCATCTTCACAAATAGAACTGGTGCCCCCCAAAGAGACACACTTGGTTGGATAATCCCCTTCTCCAACAAGTCTTGGAGTTGTTTCTTTAACTCTTCTAGCTCCAAATTTTCCATTCTATATGGGGTCTTTGATATCGGTTGAGATCCAGGTACGGGTTCAATGGAGAACTCTACCTCTCTTTCTGTGGGAGGTCTAGGTAACTCCTCAAGAAATACATCCATGTATTCCGGAACAATTAGAACGTCTTCTATTGGTATGCTCCCTTTTCCTTCTTCATCATCACCGATTAACTCCATAAAGAAAGCTATAGGAGGTGCTTCTAGATAGGGATCAGTTCGGGATATCTCTCCTTGGAAGATAACTGTAGGTTGTTTATTCAATACTACTGAGATTTCCTTACTTCTGCATTTGATCATAGCATTATACATTGAGAGCTAGTCCATCCCTAGTATAACGTCGAATTCTAACATGGGAATGACTACTAGATTTGAGATAATATTGTGCTCACTAATGTAAACACTAGAGTCTCTAAACACTGTTGATGCATGGATAATCCCACTTGGAGTCTTGACTGACAACTCTACCTCATGAAATTCGGGGATTGATTCTATATTCCTTGCAAACTTGGAAGAAATAAAGGAATGCATAGAACCAGAATCAAACAATGTAGTTTCTAGTTTTGAGAGGACAACAAGAGTACCTGCTAACACGTCATTCAGAGCTTCATCTTCACTTTTTGTGATAGAAAAAGCACGACCTTGCTCCCCTGGCCTTTGCTGAGGTTGATGGTGATTCCCCTCCACTGCCCTTGTATTTGGACAGAGATTAGCATAGTGCCCAAGCTGTCCACACATGAAGTAATGGGCTTCGGGTAGGGCTATAACTATCTTTCCTCTATCGTTAGTGTTGGGGTTTTGAGGCTTCACCTCACTACGACAATTCCGAGAAATATGGCCTCCCCTTACACACTTGTAGCACTTGCCACTTCCAACCAAGTAGTTCCCCGGATGCTTCTTCCCACATTTATTGCATGTGGTAAGTTGCATTTTCTTTCCACCTCATCCCTGATCAAAAGTCTTCCCTAAACTGGGCCCCAATGATCTCTTATTTTCATTTTATTTATGAGACCAATGCGTCTCACCAAACTCTAGCTCGACTTTCATTTCACTCCGTACAATCTCTTCGTAGCTATCGTAGTCCTGGTTGTCTAAATTCTTCCGCAGATGTGGTCTCAGGCCACCGAAAAATCTATCAACCTTCCCAGTTGGATCCATGACAAAGCTAGAGGTATATCGTGAAAGTCGGGTGAAGTTCATCTCATAGCATCTTACAGATTCATTCTCCTTCTGCTTCAGCTCGAGAAACTCATTCTCCATTCTCGTTCTCATGGAACGAGGGAAATAATTGATAAAGAATATTCCCTGGAATTCTTCCCACTGCATAGCTTCCATCTCTCCTCTAGGATTCATGTTTTTGACCAGTTACCACCACTGATCAGCTTCTCCCTCTAGGTAATAAACACCAAGGGTGACTTTTTCTTGTTCCGAACAAAGGAGTACAGAAAAGATCTTTTCAATGGAGCTTTTCCATTATTCCGCAACCAAAGGGTCAGTAGATCCACTGAATGATAGTGGTCGTTGACACATGAAAGACTCAATAGAGTGTTGTTCCCTTCATGGAGAGATCGTCCTCTCAGCTTGATTCAAGTTATTACTCATAACATGAGTGAATTGGTTCATCATTCACATTAATGTTTCCATTCCGGCTTCCATCGGAGGGCCGTCACCACATGGTGCATTGCGGTCACCATCGGCACGGTTCCTCATATTACCCACCATTTTCTAAAAGAATAAAACCTTAGTAAGAAACTTATTTCATTTATGAATCTTTTAACTAAGACTTCATTCTTAGATAATTACACTTCTCTATAATTCCTTCATAATGATTCATAAAAAGCTTGTGATTAACCAAACATATCCCTCGGGAGTGTCATAACCAAGAGTGCAGTAAAACCCATTATCGTGTACCAGTTCTCATTCGAGTCTTGCTCAAAGCGGTGTTTTCGGGTTTTACCCCTATGTACATATGTGCCAGAGCCGCCTCTACCTACTCGTATCCAGACATGGATGTATTTGTTTGATAAACCACTCACTCAATACTTACCAAAATTACAGGAAGTTTTCCTATATTTAAACTTTTCTATTGGGGTCTTCCTAAATTTTTTATATCCTAATTTCCACAAATAACTAAACCATCCCTCTGATACCAACTATAACATCCCGTATTTTTATAACATAAACATTCATTTCATTACACGGAACTGAGGATCTTTAAGGTCTAGTGCCTTGGAAACAAGGAACATAATACATGAAAACAACATAAAAAATTCTTCTTAAACACATGAAAGGCTTCCCCTTAAGTTCAACCTAGGTTCATTACTGCTTCTCATAACCTGGGTACATACATCAAAAGAAAGGGTGAGCAGAAGTCCCAGTATGGGAAACAAGAGAAACATTTTACATGTGAACTAGAGATATTTCAATAAGGACATGAAAAGAACTTTAAGTTATGAGAAAGAAATAATGAGATATATCATAATAAAAATAACAATTTTCATAACTTGAATATGTGGCTACAACATTTAATATTGACAATCATTTCATTTCACCAAGGATCATCCCCAAGGTGTCATTAAAAATTACAAAGGTTATTCACAATGGTATCAGTCTAAAAAGTCATCTCTAAAGACTAAGTCCTTACCCAATGCATTGGAGCGCTATCTGGGCGCACCCTTGACATGTATTTATTATCATGTGATCCACATATATCATCATAAATCATTTCATAAATAACCCATATAGCATAAAAGAAATGGGTTTCATTTCATAATCATAACATTTTAAAAACCGCTTTAAAGACGTGATCTTTATGTCACTTTAATCCCACGGAAAGGGAAAGAGGGTTTCATGTATGTAAATCCAAGAATTTAAAATTGAAAATTTTGATATATATGTGAATACCCAGGTAGAAATAAGAGCTTTGAGTAATCACTTTATAAAATAAAATAATTTTGAGAAAAGAGAGAGGCATTTTGAGACGAAAATTCTACAGCATACCGGCTATGTTTCGGGGTTTTAGAAAACATTTAAAAGAGAGGGGACATGGGTCAAACATTCATAAATAACCCATAAAATAGTAGAGGGACCGAATAATAAGGATATATGAACATGTTAATTAAATTTTAAGGACATACCATTTGAAATGAAAATCACGGAAGGAAGACAAAAATTAGATTTCTCTTATGAAAATTCGGCAGCCTAACGGCGTCACGTAAACGTAAACAAAAAATGAATTGAAAATATCAAATAGGGTCCCTCATCATATGAACATAAGAGTTCAGTATGATATATATAGAGATAATACCCCAACATAATTAAAAAGTAACTTGAAAGACTTGAAATGAAAGTAGAACGTTGAAAATAATGAGAAGGGTGAAAGAATCCCTTAAAAATTCGGCAGCCTAATGACGCCACTTAAATATTCTTAAAAAGAATAGATGAGAGAAAGATGGGGTCTCTCATCATATGAACATAAAAAGGAAAGTAAAATGAATATACAAGAACATCCTCTAACATAAGAACATGGAGTATAATAGAAATGACATAAAAGAGATTACATGAAAAGAAAGAGAGAGGTCGGATCCCTTACCTTAAAACGTAACTCTTAAAAACACAATGGTTTAGACCTTGAGGGCTTGGGGGAACCTTGGGAGGACTCCTTGGGAGGTAAGGAGACCATAAATTCGTTGGGGGATTGTTGGGAGTGAAAACTAAAGGAGTAAATTGTGGGTATTTATAGGGAAAGTGAGGGGACAAGGCATTCATGGCCAAGGGACACCTCACAAGTGCTTTTCTCAAAACCATGTTCTCTCCCATGGCATTTACCATGGAGTTAGGCCACATGGGGACCCCAAAACAATAATTCATCACTCTTGGTCGGACAACCCTTAAAATATCTCATGAAATCATCATGCCATATTTATGATGTCATTAAATATATCGAAACCCTAAAACTGTAATTTTACTATTCATTGAAAATTCAACATTCTCAGAAAAATCCCAAAATTTCACCTTAACCAAATATCGATGCTCTAAGTACATTTTTGAACTCCATTTTATAAAAATATTTTTATAAATATTTTTAATTTAATTTTTAATTAAAACACACTATTCACCCGAAAAAACTAATACTTGACTAATATTTATGAAACTGTTATTTACCCATTTTATTGAATCTCATTACTTAATCAAGGTGTCTAAATTATATTAAAACTTTATTTGAGTGAAATTACTAATCCATTTGGTCACATTTCTAATAATAAGCGTAAAATCACTATTCATAATTTACTATTCATCAAAAATTAAGTTGATCATATTGGACTCCAAATTCCTTACTGAACACTTTTGCAAAAGACCATTTTTTTGAAAATCATTACACATAATTATTTATTTAGGGTTTACATAAATATTTTAAAATATCATTTTTTTCAAAATTCATCAATAAAATACATCCTAAAATTATCCGGACATTTGAAATTTCACAAACATCACTAAAGGAAGAAATCTCAATTCATTCATCCCAACGGATTACACAAAGAAGATAGGGTCTCGTCACATAGCCCCTTATAACACCATCATATGAACTAAGTGTAAGGTGTGCTATGGTGAGAGAATATGAGGCAGGCTCAGATAACATTGCCCTAGTAGTAATCTCTACTAACTTGAACTTCTCCCGTAGGCGTTTTTGTTCAAGCTTGACACGCTGGAGTTCGGATTGGGCTTGGTCCAAAGAGAAGCCCAAAGATGCCACCTTCTTCCCAGGCTCTGATAAGTGGGCTTCATAAGGTTCGAGTCTACAAGGTGAAGCCATTGAATCCTCTTTCTTCATTAACCATTAACATGTCTATTAAATCATTAAGAGTACGTTAATATACTATTAAAAAAGTTTGGGTCGTTACATTAGTGTCTTTGGAAACTCGGAATAAAATCTTCTAATCGTGGTGAAAGATTTTCAATATCTCCCATAAAGATCTTCCCCTTTTTTTCTTACCTAAAACCTTTCTTTATATCCTGGGGAAATAAAAACATAAAAAAGGTGAGCTCAAATGCTCAGAAAGGGTAATCATGGATAAAATAAAACATACTATATACATTTGAACTTAAAAACATGAACATAATGTTTAAACATCAAAAGCATGAGCAATGACATAAAACATGGAAGTACGTAAGGCATAGATCATAAATAAACATTAAGAATGATAAAATAGCATGGGAATAAAACATGTAATTTTGTAAACCATTAAGAACATGATATGATTTCCATATTAGCCAAGTCATTTCTGCCAAGACCATCTTAGTGGACAAAGTCCCTTTCTGAATCAAGTTCACTCCTCGTTCCAGTCCTGTATTACTAAACTAGTTTAACTTTCCATTCTGGCCATGTCTATATCATGAGATATAAATATTTACCCAATGCATTGGAGGGAGATACAGTTCCCACCCATCTCGTAATGAAATCATTCTTACTTGTGCCACAAAATAAACATACATCATTCATAATAACCCAATAAATTAAATGGGTTTCATAAACATCATCCCATCATTATATAATCCATATAAAAGAAATGGATATAATTTCATAATAATGAAATTAAAACCATGTAAATCATAGACACATTATACTTGAAACGTACTCATGTGAAATAATGTCATCTTAGATGAAAATGGTTTTGATAAAACACTTGAAATGAATTCTTGAGGAAAATATCCTTTTTTCTTCAAAATCATTTTCTTTTCACAAAATGTCATGCAATTTTAAAAGAAAAGGGTTTTGTTGAAAATAGTAATGAAATATTTTTGGAAGAAGCTTCATGAAAATAAGGCTTTATGAAACTATAAAAATCCTTTCATGCCGTATATGTTAAAAAAACATTTTTCTCACACTTTTTTCGGAAAAGTCAAAAATTACCTCGTAACATAAAAAAAAAGATTCCTTACATTCCATGTAGTAAAAGTCAAAAATGGGTAAAAATTACTTTAAACATACATGAATACACTTTTATAAAACATGGACATGGATGATAGCAATAACCCAAGTAAATACTTACGAATAAGCAATCTCGGATAAAAATGAGATTTTCAAAATTATCCCTTACCTTAGGTCTGATATGCTTCGTATGGTTCTGAACCTCCTGTATAGTGATTTAAATGATGTCATTGACTTATTACATGATCATATTCATTGTTATGACATCATATATGTTTCACTTATGACTTTATATTACCCGTTCTTTTGTAAATTCCATGTTAAAGTAGCGTTTTGGGTAAAATCATTTCATTTGTCATTCATGTTTTAACTTGTAATTATTAATATGATTACATAGATTATGGATACTTACATCCAGAATGTAAAACATTATTTATATATAATATATATTCATAATATAAATATATATAATATATCTATTAATGGAAATAAATACACCGTTCGTGGAGACGGTAGGTCGTACGTACGCATGAACACTGTTTTCGTTTCCTTATTGAATTGAATGGAATTAAGTAGATGACATACATATATATATATACATAAATCCAGTATCATTATTATTTCATATATTTCATGATTACTTATTATATATATACTTTATAATCATTCATCAATGGTAAATCATTGAGAATGAATCTCATCGCGTCGTGGAGACGGTAGTCCGTACGTACGCACGAGCAATGATATCATTCCCATGATCGTGGAATTGTATTGACGTGTATGTTCAATATTTATGAATCAATATAACTTTACAATAATCAAATATAGTCATTATTTACACCATTATACCCATCCAAGTATGGTGGTGTTGGAAAATAGATTACACCACGGCGTGGAGACGGTATTCCGTACGTACACACGCGCGGTGATTTCGTTTTCCGTAGGATGGATAAACGGTGAAATAGGATTGTTTCATACTTATAATAACATATAAGTATATGATTGATTCTGATGTTATTACTTCATAATGAAACAACTAAAAAAAGAAGTGGAAGAATAAATAAAGTTGAAAGAATCGATAATGGACATTACCTCTTCTTTGAAGCGCCTCTTTGAGACCTCCTCTTAGGGCACTAAAATTGGTCTTTGAAGAGTACTAGGACCTCTAAGATGTTTCTAGGGAAGTGGAGAAGAGAATTTGTCCTGGGTGGGCCGATCATGAAGGCTCAAATTGGTGTGAGGAAGAGAGGGAGTAGGTTCCCTTTTATAAGGCAGGAGAGGGGCACCTTTGGAATTCTTAAAAATATTAATTTACAATAAATCTAACCCCACTTAAAAACATCCAAAAATGACTCATATACGAATATTACATTAGATAGGGTTGTAATATCAGCAAAAAATTAAATTTAGACGTGTTAGGAATGTATTTTAAACATTATAAACTTGACTTATCCTTATTTAATCAATTTAATTTTATTTGTGGTAATAACATTCTAAATTTTAAATTATAAAACATAAATACTTATTTGTTGTGAATTTCCCATAATTTGATACTTTATAATATTTTCTACCATATAAATTTAAATTTATAATTTTTAAATATTATTGTTATTTTAAAAAAATTTATAATATATTATTTTTATAAAATAACAAGTGTGTCAATATTTACACTATTCATTTATTTGAATTTAAATAAAATATATAAAGAAGATATGTTAGAACTATAAGAATTAATATATTTATAAGAGGTCATATATATCTATAAAAGTAGTGGATCACATTAAATAGTTCATATAATATTTATTTTATTATTTTTAAAACCATTTATTTGGTTTATCTCTTAATAAAATAATTACTACAACATTTTTATAAAATTATTTAATATATTTATTTGTTGCCTAAAAATTAAAAATAAAATCCTATTATGACTATACATCTATTATCTTTCACAATAATACTTTTACTCGAATTTATAATCTTAAAATCATAATAGTTTAATTGTTATACTTATTAAATTATGAAGGTGACAACTTTGACATCATTTAAAATAAAATAATATAAGTGTCATAATCATCTTAATAAGTATGAAAATGGTCCAAAATTCGGCCAATGGATTATTAGGGTTTATATATACACTAATAATAAGTTTTCTGCAGATTTTGGGGCCTTTTGATATGTATTAATATTTCAATAAAAACTATATTATTGATTTTTCAGAAAATAACTAATTTCTGTATCCCTATTATGTCAAGATTAAAGATAATTATTTAATACCTAAAAATTATAAATAAATTAAAATGATGTAGATAATTTTATTATCTTTCTAGATACTATTCATGTTCTAAGTTTCATAATGTTAATCACTAAAGTAAAATTAATATACTTATAAGATTTAAGAGAGTGACATGTTGTCACTTTCTTTGGTTTTAATAATAATTAAGTTATTTTCATAAAAACAAGTCCATTAAATGACTCTAATCCGACCCTTAGGTGATATGGGTCGACCTTTAGTCATACAATATGATTTTTCTAGGTGTTAGGTTAATTTTATAATCTTATATTTACCCTTAATTACCCGATTTACCTTCAACTACGGTAAATTTTATTTACCGTAGTTACTATTTATAAAGCCCAAAAATAAAATGTAGCTTATTAACATAATTTGGACCTAATTATTCCAAATATGGAATCCATTTTTCCAAATTCAATACACAAATGTTGTAGAAATTAAATTAAAATTAATCTCGTTGTTGAAGGAAAATGGGTTTTTCTTTAAAACATTGCAAAAGATTGAATTGATTTAACCTACAAATTCAAGGTAAAATCAATGCCAATGACATACATTATATTAAATGGTCAAAATATATTCTATTTATAATTTAAAACAATTCAATATTATAATTTAAACATATAAATTATTACGATGAAAAAAGTTTTTTTTAATTAAAATATAGCGTATTTTTACTATTCATTAAAATATGAAAGTTATCAGAAAAATATCAAAACTTTATCCAATTTAAATTTTTATATCCAGATTTAAAAAAGAATTTTATTTTGCCAAATTGAACTTATAAACAAGTCAACAACTATATTTAAATTGGGTGCTCCATCAAAAGGCAGCAAAACTGCATTTTTTAAAAAATACATATTTTACCCGAAAAATTTATTTCGTTCTTATAGCATGTTCTACAAAATGTGTAAAATGAATAATAATGTTATAAAATTCAAAATTTATTTAATACTATTCATAATGGCTAGTTCATAATAATATTATAATAATATATCATTGTTTAGTAAAACCCGGTATTGCGTACAATGCACGCTATTGAGGAAGGTCGCTATTGCGTGTAATGAAAGCAAAGTCAAGGTTGTGTGCTGTGAATGACTCCTTTGTTGTTTTATATAATAGAATCCAACCATATTTCATTTATATATTTAATATATAAATATATATATACACTAAATGTTGTGTAGAATGACTATTATCAAACGAACTTGAAATTGTGTGTAACACAATCTAAGAATAGTGTTGCATATACTGCAAGGTAATACGGTGTTTCGTATAGAACAAGATAATATTATTGTAACATAAAACACATGACATCAAATAAATTAAAAGGAATACTTATCAAAAAATATCGGGTTGTTACAAAAACACCTCACCTCACTCGTAAAGTCTCCCGCATCATCGACGCATGTTCATTTCTCCTTGATTAGTTGTTTTTTCCAATTGGTAGGATTTCAGTTTAATATTTAGTGTTGTCTTTGGTTCAATTTTGATGTTTTTAATTCGAAACCTTTTTCATAAGGTCTATTGGTGTGGTCTAAGGTTCAGTGGGCGTGTTGTGGATTTGTCTCACCAAGATCATGAAATATTTCTTCATTTGAGGTAGGAGATTCCTCTCTGAATTATATGAATTAATTTGTGTGTTTAATAGATTTAGAGTATTATTAAATAAGTTTTCTAGTGCATAATTTTTTTTTCAATTAATCGGGATCTCACATGGATTCATTTATTAGTAACGTATTTATGCTATATGAGTGAGATTTTTTGTGAAAACACATGTTGAGCTCGTTATTAGAGTTTTATAAATTGTGCACATGTCTTATTAGATCATCTAATGGATGCAGATTATGTGTTAGTATTTCATTCATGTGCATTTTATTCTAAAAAGGGGGTTTGGGTGTATTTTTTATGTAAGTTCATGTGGTGCTTCATTGAACTGTTTTTATACATTGTAAAAGGTTTAATTTAATGAAATTGGTGGGGAAAATAATTATTCGATAAGATTACACTGTGTGTTTTGTTCTAAAGTGGCATTTTAAATGAAACCAGATGTGTCTATAGTGGAAACATTATTGTGCATTTTTTATAATTTTTTTTAAACTACTCAAATAGTTTCTTTAATTGGTGTAAGTGGAAAAGATTGAGCTCTTGATGTGGTGATGTGTGTGTTTGGTTATTAAAGAGGGTTGGGTTGGTTTTCTGTGTAAACTCATGTTCTTCTCTACAAAATCTATTTATGGAAATATTAAATGTTTTTTTAAATAGTTGTTAAGGATTAAAAATTGTTTTAATTAAGTTATGTAAAGATTCCATACTTCCTTATTATTATTAATATTTTAAAAAGAATTTGTGTGTGAAAATGGTTGTTTTGGCTAGTGTAGTGTATTGATTGGTTCAAGTGTATTATTATGACATATGAGATGAACTCTGAACCACTTGAGCAGAAATGAGAAGCCTATGTACTAGGTGGGAGGACTAGGACTAGTGTTCTAGTTATACAGAAGTGGTATCATCCCATTTTCACTTAGATGGATTTATAATTATAACACTAACTAAAATTTTGGATGATCTTTGGAGACCAATATGTTATGGTTGTGTTGCCCTAATAGTGGTTCATGAAATTGAATGTATATGGTTGTGTTTCTATACCATTGTTCATCGATACATGATGTTCTAGAGTCCCACTTCTTACTAGTATCTTTATGGCCTCTCCCATGTATTTTTAACTTCTATTGATTTGCACTCAGTCTTGGAAGAAAGTGTGACTTTGGGGTTACCATCAAAGTGTGTGTGTATTTTAATTTATGTTTTTTTCATTAATGTTTTTTTCCTTAAAATTTTTTTCTTTTAAATTGTTTAAGAATCTATTTTTTTCATTTATAAAATTGAAAATATATTTTTCATTTATTAATTAGGTGTGGAACCATTTCTTGGTGGCATCCTACTGGGCCTTTGGCTCTCACCCTACATACACCATTGGGTGTATGTTGATCATGATTCTATTATATTTTAGGTTGAGTCATTATGCTTAGCATTGGTGGTTCATCTTGTTAGTGAAATCCTCATGTTGGTTTAGTAGAGGTGGCTTGGGGATGCAACTCCTCTTGTCATAGATATTTTTTAGTTGGGGTTTTGGTTGTCCTTTATTGTAGCCTCTTTTGGGTTTTTTGTTCATGTTGTAATCTTTAAATATGAAAATGGTGTAAGGTTTGGTTTGGTTGACTGATTGTAGTTTCAATTTCTTCAGCTTGATGTTTGTTTTATATTTATTTATTCAGGTAAATCTTTCCAAGGTTTTATTTTTAATACCCAAGAACTTGTGGAAACCCGTGGGGGTCGGCAATGACCTTTAGGCCTTGTCATGCACCGGGTCGAGCGTCGGTTTTATGGTGTCCCAATTGGGTTCATGACAAAAATGGTATTAGAGGAGGTTTTATTTTTGTTATTTGGGGTGTTAGGTATATCCGAGATAGGACGGTCGGTACTCAAGTGGTAGGTGTGGGAAGAGCGTCATGAAATCTTACTCATTCTGATCCTCGAGTAACTAGGGGTAGTTCTAGATTTGTGTTTTTTTTCTTTGGAAATTGTGTATGGGGGAGGACAGTAGGAGAAAACATGTTGTGCATACAGTCTCACATGGAGTAGTGACCCATGTGATGCCTGAGAGTATGATTTGACACTCTTATTGGTTGGTCCTTATCTAGGGAATGGTCTGCTAACCCAGATGGTTGGGTCTGGCATGACCAATAGTTCTCCATCAGGGTTCTTTAGTGTTGGTAGTGTTATGGATCAGTTTTGGGTCTATGCAAAGGGTATTTTTTAATGGGAAAGACGACATTGGGGTTTTTCTTACATTCTCTTGTTGTGAGTCTAATATGATTCTTAATGAGTGTTTCTTTTAAGCCTTCTTTTCATAATTTGGTTGGGGATTTGTTGAAATTGTATTCCTAAAATAATTTCATGGGTTATCTGAAATTAAAGTGGGTTGTTATAGTAATTAAAATCATTTTTGAAATTTTTCCTAATTATTTGAAATTGTTTTGGAAAAAAAAAGTCTATATTTTTTAAAATATTGGGAATGTTTTGTATTAAAATTGGTAGAGCATTATTTTTTCTAGTGGTATTTCAATGGGTTCTCGCATGTGCATGTGGAAGTTATTAATGGATAGTTGGAGGATCCTGTGGATTAGTGCTCGAGTGGCACAGAAATTCATATTTTCAAGGCACTATGGAATATTAGTGGTGATTGATTTATTTTTATTGCTGCTTCTAATTCCCTTAAAATTCGATTTTTCTCCAAAAATTGTTTTTGTGGTTAAATGGTTTTGAGTCTAGGGTGAATGTGATGAGTTCAAAAGAGTTGTTGGGTTTTATTGTACTATAATTTTTTTTCATGTATGGGTTTTTTTTTGAAAATTAAAAGATGTTTTAAATTGGAATTTTGGATTTGTGTTAGATGTGTTTATGTTTGTTTTGTGAGTTTCATGATTTTGTGGAAGGTTTTTTGGTTTTTCCTGTTTGGGATATTCCCCCTATAATGGTCCCATGGGATTCTAGCGGTTCTATCAGTTCTTAACTCATCCCAGAAATCTAGTGGAGTGGTGGATTTGGGTTACGCTCGGTTGTGTCGACTGTTTTTAAGCGTAAAGGTTGGTTGAATATCATTGAGTCCTTTGGGAATATTGGGAGTGTCTCTGGTTTCTAAGGGACTCCAAATGTTGTGTGGGTGTATATTTTCTCGAGTATTTCTAGAGGAGAATGACTAAACTAGTGAATAGTGATCGTTTTGTTTTTTTTTGTGAATGGGGATGTACTGAGCGATCCTTGAGACTAGCCTTATTCTGCGGTTGTACATAAGGAGGTGAAGGAGAGGTAATGTGATGGATTTCATAGGTTCTCAACCAGTTAATAGATTGTGAAGGAGGTATGTTGACCCTTCTGAAATTTGTGTTTCATGTTCCCTAGTGGTTCTATGAAAAAATTAGTTTAAAGCTCATAAATGTTGTTGGTCCTTTCCATATTGTGGTAAGTGTTGGTTCATCATCTGATGAGGATTGTGAACTTGAGCGACTCATTCTTAGAGTTCACGTTCTTTCAATTTGTGTCGTGTGTTTGACCGACCCCTGAATCTCATATATCTAGTGTGGTTATTTGGGAACTCTATATATTGTTCGCTGCAATTCTCAGTTGCTATGTTGATGGTGGGGACACTTGGGACACGAGGATAAGTAGGTAGATTGATTTTCAAGCATAGTATGTTCCAGTCAAAGGTCATCAGTTAATGATTCGAGGTGGTAGTTTCACCAAACATCATCTCCCCATCCATATGTCTCAGGGTAAAGCTTACGTGTAGTCAAAACTCATCGGATGTGGGATGGGTTTGGTCCAATGTTAGTTTACAGTGTCAGTATAGGGACAACTTCAATTTCCTTATTGTGGTATCGTCTCTAAAGGCATCATTCTTGTTGTGAGGGGAATTTATCCCTTGCCTCCTTTCATTGGTCATAATTTCATGGAGTATATATTAGGAATTAAATAGGTTTGGAAAATAAATAATCTTGGAATGACAGCAAGTGTGATCTTTAAACCTTCATGCGGTAGTTTTTGGATCAAAATTGTACTCATTTCAGAAATGATTTTGTCTTGTGGGACTAGAGAGAACTTGTCCAGTTTGTCTCTTTGTTGGGGTTTTCTGATATCAGAACCATATCATGATGGGGAGTGTTTTCCATTGTATGAATTATCTATGCAGGTCTTCCCGTGTGGGTGGGTTCGTGATGAAGAGTTCAGTCGCTATCACTCTCTGAAAACTGGGAATCCCTCATGGTTTCCACGATGTTAGGAAATTTTTAAATGGTGGGGAGACCCAGTGTTGGTCTTGCCAACGTCTCATCTATTGATGGTTTGTTTATACATTGGGAACATAGAGGGTCAATCCAGTGTTAGAGGTTATCTGGTTTGAGAGACGTTCTGGTGTGGAGAACCAATGTTTAACAAGAATCATATCACAGTGGAGAGACCACCATTGGACTAACAAGGGGATGAAACTTTATTTTCCAAATGCACTTTGCAGGGAAACCCCCTTACTTCTTCTCCTCCTAACCATGACCATGGTAATTGGATATCATGGGTATTGGGTTTTATGATGAGCAATTCTTAGAGGTCTCAAGTGGCCCTAGTGATCCAAATGTTAGGGTTCTGGGTGTTCCATGTTTTATTTCTTTTTGGAGGTGATTTTCTTGCCGTTTGTTATTTTTCTTGGTGATTCTGGTTTTGTGATTTTTTGAATGTTAAATTCATGGTTTTTTCAATTCATCATATTCAAGTGAATGAGTTTTTATTTTAGGCATATTCAAGGTCTTCCTTTTAATCTTGGTTTGGTAAAGCCTTTTGGAACTTTTCCAGGGTAGAAACTGTCATGGTGGGGGAATTATCACACCCCGAATTCACAATTTGATAATGATTTTAATTTTAAATTTTCACTAATAATTATATCTACCTTAAAAAATTTATTGAGGTATGGGTTGTACCCGAATTGAGTATATAACTTCTTCTATAAAATTTTTGTTTGAATTTCAAGATTCTGGTACACATGTAGGGAACAGATGAAGTCGTGTGGCTTCACTAGGTAAACGTGTTGCCTACCCGGTGCACGGGTAGCTAATTAACAATGTTGAATAAGATTTTTTGTGCAAAAAAAAGGAGAGTAAAATGAATAAAAAAAATTTATTTAAATATAATAATATTAATATCATTTAATAATGTAATTATTATTATTATTATTTTAATTGAGTCTATTTTTAAAAACTAAATGATTTATTTATTTATTTTATTATTATTCTTTTTTATCATTATTTTCTTGTTTTCTTTTTCTCTCTTAATTTTTATTACTCTCTTCCACATCTCTCTCCTGTCTCGCTACCCCATTCCCAAAACCCTACATACACCCACCTATTGCACACCCTTATTCCTCTGGATACTCTCCCTACCGATTTCACCCTTCCCTCCGGCTAGTTCTGATCCAGCATCTGCACCTCCCTATGGCTCCCCATCACACACCGTCCTACCTCTCTCCCGGAAGACCACCATACGCCCCTCCTCATACCTGGAAGACACCCATGCGCACGACCTTTCCTTGGACTCTCTAGCGGCACCCTCCCATTGCATCCAGAAAACTGGACCAGCACTATTGTGTCAATAATGTTTTCCTTATGACTTTTCCATTCATTCTTGTTTTGAAAATTACAAACAGCTCATAATTAAGCAAATATATATTTTACTTCTCTAAGGAAAATTTCCCTTCTCTAAGGAAAATTTCTTCCCTTAAGGAAATTTACCCTAACCTAGATTTCCTTATACATATCAATATTTTTCTTAAGTAAAAAAATCTGATTCATACTCAAAACCGCGGAATCATATAATGATTAGATATGAAGCATTTTGTTTTAGGATCCTAATTCTGGATACGAACTGTAATGAAGTTCCTCTCCAAATTCTGGATATGAACTATAATAATGCTCCACTCCAAATTCTAGATATGAACACTCATGAAGTTCCATTCTGAATTCTGGATACAAACTCTAACAAAGTTCAACTCCAAAATCTGGACACTGAACTTTTATGAGTTCAACTACGAACATTTAGTAGTTCGGCTTCGAACTTCTATGAGTTCGACTCCGAACATTTAGTAATTCGACTCCAAACATTTATGAGTTCGACTCCAAACATTTACTAGTTCAACTCCAAACATCTACAAGTTCGACTCCAAACTCCTTATGTTAAGATTCTAAACTCTGGTGAAACCAGACTCCGAATTTCCTTAGAATTTCATACTTCAGATTTCTACAGAATTCTGGTTCTGAATTACTTTAAAGAAGAATCTGAATATCTCTTTATTATAGACTCCTAATTCCAGTTTCGTTAGACTCTGAACATTTATTTTTTTACATTCTAAAATTCTGTTTTTCTTATGATTACACTCGTTTCATTATAAAACGATGTCGTTCCTTCAGTTAAAAATGTTTTTTTATAAAACGATGTCGTCCATTCTGTTTCTAACAAACCATTGGTTGAGTGACACATGTGTAGGTCCCTCCGAAATTTAAGGAAAATATAACTGTTGGAGGATGGAGCCGACCGTTCCAACCGAGCCTATAAATAGGATCTCATTTGAGAGAGCTCAACAACTAATACTAATGTTTATCACTCTAGAGACCACATTCTGTTAAGGTGATTTCTAGAGAGATAAGATTTTCATGCATTGTTCTTACTGAACTTCTCATTCAGGTTTTATCGTGTGACTCTGGATGTTGGTGATTACTTTCGAGGGCTTCTGGGTATAAGAAGAAAAAGGTGCCGACTGCCTTGAAGTTCGAGGACTTCCTTGTAGAGACCTGAAACTTGACGTACGTGGAAATTACATTACTTTTTCGGAATACTTAATACATAACAAAAATAGACACACAAGGATCGTAATAGTTTAGTGTCTTTGGAAACTCGGAATAAAATCTTCTAATCGTGGTGAAAGATCTTCAACATCTCCCATAAATATCTTCCCCTTTTTTTCTTACCTAAAACCTTTCTTTATATCCTGGGGAAATGAAAACATAAAAAGGGTGAGCTCAAATTCTCAGTAAGGGTAAGCATGGATAAAATAAAACATACTATATACATTTGAACTTAAATAAATTAACATAATGATTAAACATCAAAAGCTTGATAAATGACATAAAACATGGAAGTACGTAATGTATAAATCATAAAGAAACATTAAGAATGATAAAATAGCATGGGAATAAAACATTTAATTTTGGAAACAATTGAGCACATGATATGATTTCCATATTAGCCAAGGAATTGCTTCCAAGACCATCTTAGTGGACAAAGTCCCTTTCTGAATCGAGTTCACTCCTCGTTCCAGTCCTGTATTACTGAACTGGTTTAAATTTCTGTTCCAGCCATGACTATCTCATGAGATATAAATCTTTACCCAAGTCATTAGAGGGAGATATAGGTCCCACCCATCTTATAATTAAATCATTCTTACTTGTGCCACAAAATAAACATATATCATTCAAAATAACCCAATAAATAAAATGGGTTTCATAAACATCATCCCATCATTATATAATCCATATAAAAGAAATGGATATCATTTCATAATAAGGAAATTTAAACCATATAAATCATATAGATATTATACTTGAAACATACACATGTGAAATAATGTTATCTTAGATGAAAATGGTTTTGATAAAACACTTGAAATGAATTCTTGAGGAAAATTTCCTTTTTTCTTCAAAATCATTTTCTTTTCACAAAATGTCATGAAATTTTAAAAGAAAAGGGTTTTTTTGAAAATAGTCATGAAATATTTTGGAGGATGCTTCATGAAAATAAGGATTTATAAAACTGTAAAAATTCTTTCATGCGATATTCGTTAAAAAAACATTCTTCTCGTACTTTTTTCGGAAAAGTCAACAAGTATACCGTAACGTAAAAAAAGAAAGATTCCTTACATTCCATGTAGTAAAAGTAAAAATGAGTAAAAAGGACTTTAAACATACATGAATACACTTTTATAAAACATGGACATGTATGACAGCAATAACCCCAGTAAATACTTACGAATAAGCAATCTCGGATAAAAATGATATTTGCAAAATTATCCCTTACCTTAGGTCTGATATGCTTCGTATGGTTCCGAACCTCCTGTATAATGATTTGAATAATGTCATTGACTTATTACATGATCATATTCGCTGTTATTATATCATATATGTTTCACTTATGACTTTATATTACCTGTTCTTTTATAAATTCCATGTTGATGTAGCGTTTTGGGTAAAATCATTTCATTTGACGTTCGTGTTTTAACTTGTAATTATTCATATGATTACATAGATCATGGTTACTTACATCCAGAAAGTAAAAAATGATTAATATATAATATATATTCAGAATATACATATATATAATAGATCCATAAATGGAAAGAAATACACCGTTCATGGAGACGGTAGGTCATACGTACGCATGAACGCTGTTTTCGTTTCCTTATTTAATTGAATAGAATTAAGTAGATGAAATACATATATATATACAAAAATCCAGTATCATTATTATGTCATATATTTCATGATTACTTATTATATATATACTTTATAATAATTCCTGAATGGTAAATCATTGAGAATGAATCTCACCGCGTCGTGGAGAAGGTAGTCCGTACATACGCACGAGCGATGATATCATTTCCATGATCGTGGAATTGTATTGAAGTGTATGTTTAATATTTAAGAATCAGTATAACTTTACAATAATAATATATTGTCATTATATACACCATTATACCCTTCCAATTAAGGTGGTGGTGGAAAATAGATTACACCACGGCGTGGAGACGGTATTCCGTACGTACGCATGTGCGGTGATTTTGTTTTCCATATGATGGATAAATGGTGAAATACGATTATTTCATACTTATAATAATATATAAGTATATGATTGATACTGATGTTATTACTTAATTATGAAACAAATAATAAGAATTTGAAGTGGAAGAAGAAATAAAGTTGAAAGAATCGGTAATGGACGTTACCTTTTCTTTGAAGCGCCTCTTTGGGACCTCCTCTTAGGGCCATAAAATTGGTCTTTGAAGAGGACCAGGACCTCTAGGATGTTTCTAGTGATGTGGAGAAGTGACTTTGGCCTGGGTTTTCCGAGATTGAAGGCTCAAATTGGTGTGAGGAAGAGAGGGAGGAGGTTCCCTTTTATATGGGTGGAGAGGGGTACCTATGGAATTCTTAAAAATATTATTTTATAATAAATCTAACCCCACTAAAATACCTCAAAAAATGACTCATATACGAAGATTAGATGAGATAGTGTTCTAATCTCATCAACCAATCAAATTAAGACATGTTAGGAATTTATTTTAAACATTGTCAACTTGATTTATCCTTATTTAATAAATTTAATTTTATTTGTGGTAATAACATTATAAATTTTTAATTATAAACATTAATTACTTATTTGTTGTCAATTTTCCAGAATTGGATACATTATAACATTTTATACCATATATATTTAAATTTATAATTTTTAAATATTTTTGTGATTTTTAAACAATTTTATAATATATTATTTTTATAAAATAACAATAGTGCCAATTTTGACACTACTGATTTATTTGAATTTATAAAAAATATATACAGAAGATATGTTCAAAATAAAAGCTTTAATAGATTCATAAAAGGTAATATGTATCTAGAAAATTAGTGGAGCACATTAAATAGTTCATATAATATTTATTTTCTTATTTTTAAAACCATTTATTTGGTTTATCTCTTAATAAAATAATTACTACAACATTTTTATATAATTAATTTATATACTTATTTGTTGCCTATAAATTAAAAAAAAAATCATATTATGAAGATAAATTTATTAACTTTCACAATAATACTTTTACTCGAATTTATCATCTTAAAATCATAATAGTTAAATTGTTATACTAATTAAATTATGAAGGTGACAACTTTGGCATCATTTAAAATAAAATGATATAAGTGTCATAATCATCTTAATAAGGATCCAAATGGTCAATAATTCGGCCAATGGTTGATTAGGGTTTATATATACACTAATAATAAGTTTTGTGCTGATTTTTGGGCCTTTTGATATGTATTAATATTGCAATAAAAACTATATTATTGATTTTTCACTAAATAAATATTTTCTGCATCCCTATTGTGTCAAATTTAATGATAATTATTTAATACCTAAAAATTATAAATAAATTTATATGATGTAGATAATTTTATTATATTTTTGGAGACTATTAATGTTAGAAGTTTCATTAAGTTTATCACTAAATTAAAATTAATATACTTATAAGATTTAAGAGAGTGACATGTTGTCACTTTCTTTGGTTTTAATAATAATTAAGTTATTTTCATGGAAAAAAGTTCATTAAATGATTCTAATCCGACCCTTAGGTGATATGGGTCGACCGTTAGTCATCAAATATGATTTTGGAAGGTTTTAGGTTAATTTTATAATCTTATATTTACCCTTAATTACCCGATTTACCTTTAACTATGTTAAATAAAATTTACCGTAGTTACTATTCATAAAGCCCAAAAATAAAACGTAGATTATTAACATAATTTGTACCTACTGATTCCAAATATGGAATCCATTTTTTCAAATTCAATACACAAAAGTTATATAAATTAAATTAAAATTAATCCCGTTGTTGAAGGAAAATGGGTTTTTGTTTAAAACATTGCAAAGGATTGAATTGATTTAACCTACAAATTCAAGGTAAAATCAATTCAAATGACATATATTATATTTAATGGTAAAAATATATTCTATTTATTATTTAAAACCATTCAATATTATAATTTATAAATATAAATTATTATGATGAAAAAAGTTGTTTTTAATGAAAATATAGCATGATTTTACTATTCATTAATATATGAAAGTTATCAGAAAAATATCAAAACTTTATCCAATGTAAATTTTTATATCCTGATTCAATATAAGAATTTGATTTTGTCAAATTTATCTTATAAACATGTCAACAACTAGTTTAAAGTGGGTGCGCCATCAAAAGGCGGCAAAACTGCATTTTTTAAAAAATACATATTTTACCCGACAAATTTATTTTGTTCTTATACCATGTTCTAGAAAATGTGTAAGATGAATAATAATGTTATAAAATTTAAATTTTATTTAATACTATTCATAACGGCTAGTTCATAATAATATTATAATAATATATCATTGTTTAGTAAAACCCGGTATTGCGTACAACACACGCTATCGAGGAAGGTCGTGATTGCGTGTAATGCAAGCCAAGTCAGGGTTGTGTGTTGTGAAAGACTCCTTTGTTGTTGCGTATAACAGAATCCAACCATATTTCAATTATATATTGAATATATAAATGTATATACACTCAATGTTGCGTAGAATGACTATTATCAAACGAACATGAAATTGTGTGTAACACAATCTAAGAATAGTGTTGCGTATACTGCAAGATAATATGGTGTTGTGTATAGAACAAGATAATATTGTTGTGACATAAAACAAATGACATCAAATAAATTAAAAAGAATACTTATCAAAAAATATCTGGTTGTTACATTCTACCCCCCTTAAAATGAATTTCGCCCTCGAAATTTGTCGAGGTAAAAAATGGTTTACTACTCGAAAGTTTCTTTAATAGAAACCCACATCATAAAAAGGAATACCAAAACTTGGATTTAAAAACAAAAGTATGAAATGTAATGGTTACCAAAATAAATTAATCACTGGTTTTCCACATAGGAGAACATTGGTGAAAATATGGATATGGAAGAGAAATCTAACCATCATGTTCTGATGGAGAGTGGTATAGAAAATGGCTATGAAAAATCCCACAATCACAAAGCCATAAATTTTTGATTATCTAGGGTACCATCTGATTCATCAGATATAAGGGCACTAGGATAACATTATTGGTTTTCAACAGCATTTCCCTAAAGTTGAAGAATTTGAATTAGAATACTTTATTTTGGTACAATCTCACTGTTGTTCGTGCCTTGAACAATTTCCATATCCTCTCTTAGAGAAATAAAGTTTAATTTGTTATTCGTGAAGTGTTAGTAGATCATGTGATAGAATGATGGGTCATTCCATCTGTCTCAAACAAAAGGTTAGAAAATGTTATTAAATATACATAAGTCGATCTATAGTGAGATTAATCAAATATGGTTCCTAAAATGGATTTATACTTCATATATCATACTGCTTAATATAATAAAACTAGTTTCTACTAAACAGGGACTTCATGTAGGCCAGTGGTAGGCGATAAAGGCCAGTCGCACTTTGGTTGTGGGTTCGATTTCCACAGCATTGTCCGACGCGATGGGTTATCGCATGTCCTACAGGTTGTCCTTTTTCTAAAACTACATTACTATATCATCCCATCAATAATATCGATAAATGTTCTATCCTTAAACAATACTAACTTTTGTCCAACATAATGCATTCCAATCTTCAGGCGTATCCATAATATTGCAGTCCATTGTCATTTTATAGTGAGAACTATTACCAGAGATTTCATATAAGTAGCATGTTAAGACCATCGTTGATCCCCATATATCATAAGATATGTCTTTTTGGTCACATTCCAAACGTTCGAAGTCCTTAATCATGTATTCTCTTGAAAAATGAATACCCATTGAATCTTGGTGAAAACATTAGTGCTATCAAAAGATATCTCTTTCCACATACCAAAACCCCAAAATTCTATATAATCAAACCATGATATAACTATATCCTTATATTAGTCATGAGCTCATGAATACTATCAAACATTTCATTTTCTCCTTATAACTTTATAATGCGCATTTAATCTTCTTTCCAAAAATATCTCAATCACTTTCCATGGTTACTAGTACCATAAAATTACTGAAAACCACAACAGACTAATACAAAAATATTCTAATAAACCATAAAAGTACCTCAACAACATTATTCTTGAATACCAATACATAAACTCTTCAACATGTACTCTTCAATTATTGTCCTGGAATAATTCCTTCCTTGATTTAAAAGTAACTTTTTAGGTCAGGGCATTGATTTGGGTAATGCCCATGTTCTCCACAAATAAGACATTGAACTCCATAATAGTCTGTCACTCTATGACCCTTTTCTCCACACAGATAACATTTGTCCCTCCATTTGAGGTATTCCTCAAGGTTCTTATTCCCTTATTTAGAAATCTCAATCTTCCTTTCTTTATTCTCCTCAACATACGAACATGTATAAAAGTCTATCTTCCTCTTATTTGATGAATTAGGCATACCACTAAATTTCACCTTGTTAATCATATATCGCGTTGACTGGTTCAGAATAATCACAATATCTTTCTCTCTAGGCATTACACAATTTTGTTTCTCATAGTCACCAATTTTTCCATTGGATTCAAGGTTAACCGAATTCTTTATGGTTCCCTCCATTGACTAAAACACAAAAAGAATTCTGTGAGAGGCCAAAATCATTCTATAGAAAACAACATAGTAAAGGGGGAGTACCCTCAATATCTAACATCTTAGGTTAAATTCTAAGATCTTTACCATAGTTTTAGGAATATATAGTATATTTATACTTATCCTTAGGGACATCCCTAGACATACCTTAGAAATATCAATAAGAATCTCACTAACGTTTTCGCATCCTAATTTCCAAAGGTTGACTAAACCTTTCCTTTGATAACAACTATAGAGAACCGAAATGTGATGTACATGGACATTATATTAGTTTTGTGGAATACTTAATTCATAACAAAAATAACAACACAAGGATCGTAATAGTTTAGTGTCTTTGGAAACTCGGAATAAAATCTTCTAATCGTGGTGAAAGATCTTCAACATCTCCCGTAAAGATCTTCCTCTATTTTTTCTTACCTAAAACCATTCTTTATATCCTGGGGAAATAAAAACATAAAAAGGGTGTGCTCAAATGCTCATTAAGGGTAATAATGGATAAAATAAAACATACTATATATATTTGAACTTTAAAAGATGAACATAATGTTTAAACAACAAAAGATTGAGCAATGACATAAAACATGGAAGTACGTAAGGCATAGATCATAAAGAAACATTAAGAATGATAAAATAGCATGGGAATAAAACATGTAATTTTGGAAACCATTAAGAACATGATATGATTTCCATATTAGCCAAGTCATTGCTGCCAATACCATTTTAGTGGACAAAGTCCCTTTCTGAATCAAGTTCACTCCTCGTTCCAGTCCTGTATTACTGAACCGGTTTAACTTTCCATTCCATCCATGTCTATCTCATGAGATATAAATCTTTACCCAATTCATTGGAGGGAGATATAGGTCCCACCCATCTCAAAATTAAATCATTCTTACTTGTGCCACAAAATAAACATACATCATTCATAATAACCCAATAAATAAAATGGGTTTCATAAACATCATTCCATCATTATATAATCCATATTAAAGAAATGGATATCATTTCATAATAAGGAAATTGAAACCATGTAAATCATAGATACATTATACTTGAAACATACACATGTGAAATAATGTCATCTTAGATGAAAATTGTTTTGATAAAACACTTGAAATGAATTCTGGAGGAAAATATCCTTTTTTCTTCAAAATCATTTAATTTTCACAAAATTTCATGAAATTTTAAAAGAAAAGGGTTTTGTTGAAAATAGTAATGAAATATTTTGGAGGAATATTTATGAAAATATGGATTTATAAAACCGTAAAAATCCTATCATGCAGTATATGTTAAAAAACATTCTTCTCATACTTTTGTCGGAAAAGTCAAAAAGCACCTCGTAACATAAAAAAAGATTCCTTACATTCCATGTAGTAAAACTCAAAAATGGATACAAAGGACATTAAACATACATTAATACACTTTTATAAAACATGGACATGGATGATAGCAATAACCCAAGTAAATACATATGAATAAGCAATCTCAAGTAAAAATGATATTTTCAAAATTATCCCTCACCTTAGGTCTGATATGCTTCGTATGGTTACGAACCTCCTGTATAATGATTTAAATAATGTCATTGACTTATTACATGATCATATTAATTGTTATTTTATCATATATGTTTCACTTATGACTTTATATTACATATTAAATTGTAAATTCCATGTTAAAGTAGCATTTTGGGTAAAATCATTTCATTTGTCGTTCGTGTTTTAACTTGTAATTATTCATATGATTACATAGATCATGGTTACTTACATCCAGAATGTAAAACATGATTTATATATGATATATATTCAGAATATACATATATATAATAGATCTATAAATGGAATGAAATACACCGTTCATGGAGACGGTAGGCCGTACGTACGCATGAACACAGTTTTCATTTCCTTATTGAATTGAATGGAATTAAGTAGATGACATACATATATATATACATAAGTCCAGTATCATTATTATGTAATATATTTCATGATTAATTATTATATATATACATTATAATCATTCATGAATGGTAAATCATTGAGAATGAATCTCATCACGTCATGGATACAGTAGTCCGTACGTACGCACGAGCGATGATATCATTCCCATGATCATGGAATTGTATTTAAGTGTATGTTTAATATTTAATAATCAATATAACTTTACAATAATCATATATAGTCATTATTTACATGATTATACCTATCCAAGTAAGGTGGTTGAGTAAAATAGATTACACCACAGCGTGGAGACGGTATTCTGTACGTACGCACGCACGGTGATTTCGTTTTCCGTAGGATGGATAAATGGTGAAATAGGATAGTTTAATACTTATAATAACATATAATTATATGATTGATACTGATTTTATTACTTCATAATGAAAAAAATACAAAAAATAAGAAGTGGAAGAAGAAATAATGTTGAAAGAATCGGTAATGGACATTACCTCTTCTTTAAAGCGCCTCTTTGAGTCCTCCTCTTAGGGCACTAAAATTGGCCTTTGAAGAGGACCAGGACCTCTAGGATATTTCTAGGAAAGTGTAGAATCGAATTTGTCATGGGTTGGCTGAGATTGAAGGCTCAAATTTGGGTGAGGATGAGAGGGAGGAGGTGCCCTATTATAAGGGAGGAGAGGGGCACCTTTGGAATTCTTAAATATATTAATTTACAATAAATCTAACCCCACTTAAAAACCTCAAAAAATGACTCATATACGAATATTAGATGACATATGGGTTTAATCTCATCAACCAATTAAATTTAGACTTGTTATAATTTATTTTAAACATTATCAACTTGATTTGTCCTTATTTAATCAATTTTATTTTATTTGTGGTAATAACATTCTAAATTTTAAATTATACAAAATAATTACTTATTTGTTGTGAATTATCCATAATTGGATACTTTATATCATTTTCTACCATATAAATTTAAATTTATATTTTTTAAATATTTTTGTGATTTTTAAACAATTTTATAATATATTATTTTTATAAAATTACAATAGTGTCAATTTTGACACTATTCATTTATTTGAATTTAAATAAAACATATACAGAAGATATGTTCGAACTAAAATCTTTAATAGATTCATACAAGGTCATATGTATCTATAAAATTAGTGGATCACATTAAATAATTCATATATTATTTATTTTATTATTTTTAAAACCATTTATTTTGTTTATCTCTTAATAAAATAATTACTACAACATTTGTATATAATTATTTAATATACATATTTGTAGCATAAAAATTAAAAATAAAATCCAATTATGAATATAAATATATTACCTTTCAATATAAAACTTTTAATCTAATTTATCATCCTAAAATCAGAATAGGTAAATTGTTATACTTATTAAATTATGAAGGTGACAACTTTGGTATCATTTAAAATAAAATAATATAAGTGTCATAATCATATTAATATGGATACAAATGGTCAAAAATTCGGTCAATGGATGATTAGGGTTTATATATACACTAATAATAAGTTTTTTTCAGATCTTGGGCCTTTTGATATGTATTAATATTTCAATAAAAACTATATTATTGATTTTTCACTAAATAAATAATTTCTACATCCCAATTGTGTCAAAATTAATGATAATTATTTAACACCTAAAAATTATAAATAAATTTATATGATTTAGATAATTTCATTATATTTCTTTAGACTATTTTTTTTCGATTTTTCATGAATTTTATCACTAAATAAAAATTAATATACTTATAAGATTTAAGAGAGTGACATGTTGTCACTTTCTTTGGTTTTAACAATAATTAAGTACTTTTCGTGAAACAAAGTCCATTAAATGATTCAAATCCTACCCTTAGGTGATATGGGTCGACCTTTAGTCATCCAATATGATTTTTACAGGTGTTAGGTTAATTTTATAATCTTATATTTACCCTCAATTACCCGATTTACCATTAACTATGGTAAATAAAATTAACCGTAGTTACTGTTCATAAAGCCCAAAAATAAAAAGTAGCTTATTAACATAATTTGGACCTAATGATTCCAAATATGGAATCCATTTTTCCAAATTCAACACACAAAAGTTGTAGAAATTAAATTAAAATGAATCCCACTGTTGAAGGAAAACAGATTTTTGTTTAAAACGTTGCAAAAGATTGAATTGATTTAACCTACCAATTCAAGGTAAAATCAATGCCAATGACATACATTATATTAAATGGTAAAAATATATTCTATTTATAATTTAAAACCATTAAATATTATAATTTAACCATATAAATTATTACGATGAAAAAATTTGTTTTTAATTAAAATATTGCGTATTTTTACTATTCATTAAAATATGAAATTTATCAGAAAAATCTCAAAACGTTATCCAATGTAAAATTTTATATCCTGATTAAAAATAAGAATTTTATTTTGTCAAATTTAACTTCTAAAAATGTCAACAAATAGATTTAATGTGGGTGCTCCATCAAAAGGCGGCAAAACTGTATTTTTTAAAAAATACATATTTTACCCGAAAAATTTATTTTGTTCTTATACCATGTTCTAGAAAATGTGTATGATGAATAATAATGTTATAAAATTCAAATTTTAGTTAACACTATTCATAACGGCTAGTTCATAATAATATTATAATAATATATCATTGTTTAGTAAAACCTGGTATTGCGTACAACACACGCTATCGAGGAAGGTTGCGATTGCATGTAATGCAAGCCAAGTCAGGGTTGTGTGTTGTTCAATACTCCTTTGTTGTTGTGTATAACATAATCCAACCATATTTCATTTATATATTGAATATATAAATATATATACACTCAATGTTGCGTAGAATGACTATTATCAAACAAACTTGAAATTGTGTGTAACACAATCTATGAATAGTGTTGTGTATACTGCAAGCAAATACGGTGTTGCGTATAGCATAAGATAATATTATTGTAAATAAAACACATCACATCAAATAAACTAAAAAGAATACTTATAAAAAAATATCAGGTTTTTACCTTCCTTACTGAGGAAGACAGAGGTTCCAACTACCTTGAAGTTGAGGGCTTGCGGGGATAGCCAGATAGAGACTCTGATCTTTGTATCAAGGGTTTACCCGAGTGTGGGTAAGACAGACTTTTGTGAAAGTATAAATCAAGGGACCTTTATCCAAGGTTGTTGGATACCCATCTCTTTGGGTTAAAAGATTTATATCTTGTTACTTGTTTCTATTATATGTTTTTCTGCTTCATTTTGTGTTGTAAGGATAATATATCCTTATTATATTTCCTTACACTTGTACTCTTAATTAGTTAGATTCTATATGCTTTAAGATTTAATCTCATATTGTAAACTTTGGTTAAGTTTCAATTCCCAGATCCATATTTCCGGAACCAGTTTTTCGGAATAACTTTTCAGATTTAAGCAAGTGTATAGAACTAAAATTTTGTAACTTCATACTTTCTACTAATATTTTAATTGGTGTTATAGGTGTTGTGAATTTTCTTAGTTTAACTTTGTTAAACTTAGATCTTTCCTTGTTTGTGGAAATTTTTAAAGTGTACAATTCACCCCACCCCCTCTTGTATATTGAGCATCTACATCATTATTTTGATCCTACAATTGGTATATGAGGAGGTCTCTAAAATACATATATTCATATATAAGTTTTTCTTGATCCTTTTTTCATTGTTCTATATTTTCCTTGCTTAGGAATATTTTCCTTGAATTCAAACTTTTGTTATTAACAAGTTTTTGTGTAGAATGATTTTTAAGATGGAAGGTTAAAATGTTGGTTCAATCTAAATCCTAAATCCTACAAGACCACCAATTTTTTATGGTAATGATTTTGAGTATTAGAGAGATCGAATGAAGAAATTCATTATCAATTCTAGAGTATATAATTTTTTTATGATTACCGGAGGTTATAGAATCCCTGATAAGGAAGTCAGTACTTTCACCAAACAAGAGAAGCATAATTATCAATTAAACTATAAGGTATGCAATACTCTACTATGTTTAATGACTAGGAACATATATATCCAAATATCTTCTTGTGAAACAGCTAACTGTATATTGATGAAACTTGAAGTTACTCATTTTGGTACATCTAAAGTGATTGATAAAAGAAGATATTTGTGTTGAGCAGAATACCATGGTTTTAACTTTCCTTATGGACAACCCATTTGTAAGGTGAAAAAACAATTTATGACTATCGTAAATAGTTTACAATCTATGGGAGAAAAATGTCTAGGTGATGAAGCTCTTGTAGATAAGATCATTGATATTATTTCCAATTAGTGGGAATCAAAGAGAACATCTATTGATGAGAAAATGAAGGTTACTCAAATTTCCTTATATGAGCTATTTGGAACTCTTCTTCAACATAAAACAAGAATTAAAAGAGAAGATGATAACATCAAAAAGAATATTGGGAATGGTATGGTTGCTTGTACTACCACTTCTAATCACATGAAATCTAAGACTCCTGAGAGAGTAACCTGATCCAAGTCTAATAAGGTTACTATCCAATCGGAATCTAGTGAGAGTAATGTATCAAATAATGAGTTAGCTAATATTGCTCAAAGAATGAACAAGATATCTAGACAAAGAAACTTTCAATCCAAGTATAAGAAGAAGGAAATGAAAGATAGGAAATATTCAGATGTCACATGCTATGAATGCAAGAGAAGTGGACACATTCGAGCTGAATGCCCTATGCATAAAAAGAAAGAAAGAAAAGAGAGGCATTCTGAATGGAACAGGAAGAAGTTCTATAAAGCTAAATCTAAGAAAAGTCTGAAAGCTAATACTACATGGAGTGCTAGATGTGGAGACTCTTCAGAAAGTGAATATTGAGAATATGATTCATCATCTCAGAAGAATATGGGATTCTTTGCAAATACTTCTTTTCCGCATATATGTCTTATGGCCAAGGTACGCTCTGCCGAGTATTTAACAAATTTATCTCTTGAAAAGAATTACTATTCTGAAAATAGTACTTCTAATGAAGATACTTCATCCTTAGAAAATGAAGATCCTTCATATGAAGAAGTATCTTGATTTTCCAAGTTACTTGATGCAAAAAATTGTAAAATTTATAAAAAAATTAGACAAGGAAAATACTAGGGAAAAAATTCTTACAAAAGAGATTTTAGATCTTTATTAAGATCTTAAAGATAAATAACATCTTTTATAAAAACATTCTAAAGAACATGAGAAAGTAAATTCTTATAAGGAAAAACATTCTAAAGATATTAAGAATTCTATTTCAAAAAAATGTTTTTGAGGAAAAATCTAACTCTAAGGAAATGATTCCAGAGGATAAATATTTATTTATTAGACTAAAATCTGAAATTTTTTATCTCATGAAGCTTCTTTCAAAATTTACATCTGGTAAGGAACATTTTGAAAAGATGTATTCTCAAATTAAGTCTCACTGAAACACTACTGGAGTAGGTTATACTCACCAAAAACCAGTTTTCAATAATAACTATTTTTTTCTTCTAAATCCCTTTTTTGCACTAAGTGTCAATGTGGTGGGTATGGGAAGAAAAACTATTCATTGAATAGAGTTCAATCTCTTGGGATTCCTGAAGATAATTTATCTAAAAAAATGTGTATACCCAAAATTTTGTTATCTGAAAATCTCGGATCCAAACAATTTTGGATTCTGAAAGTATAATTCTTTTCTTATTTTCAGGAAAATAGGAAAAATACCAACAACAATACATGGTATATGGATAGTGGATGTTCCCGGAATATGACCGGTTACAAAAACTATTTTGACAATATTATCAAGACGAAAAGGGTAAAAGTAGGTTTCGGGGATAATGCTCAGGGAGAAATTGTTGTTATAGGTAATATTGATTTTCTTGGTAAAACATTGATTTCAAATCTTTTGTTTGTTTAGGGTCTTAAGAACAACCTCATTAGCATAAGTCAATTATGTGATGAAGGATACCTTGTAAATTTTAGGAATGATAAGTGATTAGTACAGAATTTCAAGGAAGAGTTTATTCTATCTAACAATAGGCAAGATAATGTTTACACATTAAACATAGAAGACCATAGGATCCAAGATTTACCATGCCTATGTGAAATGGAAGATCATTCTTGGTTATGGCATTGAAGGATAGGTCACTGTAACCTTAGAAACTTATGTAAAATATCTAAGAAAAAACCAGTTAAGGATCTACCGGAGCATAGATTTGATTCTTCTAATGTTTTTTATCCTTGTCATTTTGGAAAGAAACATAAATATAGTTTTAAATCAATTGGTGAAGTCTCAACAACTGATGCATTACAGTTGGTGCACATAGATCTTTTTGGTCCAACACAAACTGGAATAATTGGAGGCAAATACTATGTATTTTTTCTAGTTGATGATTACAATAGATTTACATGGGTCTATTTTCTAGCAAAAAAGTCTGAAGATTTTTCTTATTTCAAAATTTTTATAGCTCATGTTCAAAATGAGAAAACCCATCCAATGATAACTATTCATAACGATCATGGAGGAGAATTTCAAAATTCGTATTTTGATAATTCTTGTAGTAGAAAAGGTATTACTGACAACACCTAGAACTCCTCAACAAAATGGTGTAGTTGGAAGAAGAAATAGAATTATTCAAGAGATAACTAGAACCAAGTTGAGTGAATATTATATTGCTAGACATTTATGGGCTGAAGCTGTAAGTACTGCTTGTTATACTATAAATTGAGTTTTGATTAGGCCATTTCTTAATAAACCTCCTTATGAGTTATGGAATGGCTGAAAACCAAGACATTCCTACTTCACGGTTTTTGGAGGCAAAGTATTCGTTCTGAATACTAAGGAAAACATATACAAATTCGCACAAAAATATGATGAAGGAATTTTCCTGGGCGACTCCACAATTTCTAAGGCTTATTGAGTTTTCAATAAAAAAACTAGTACTGTTGAAGAAACAGTGCATGTAAAATTTGAAGAATCTGATCCTTTTGTTTTTAAACCATACCGATCTACATCTTCAGATGTGTTTCCAAAAACTGATTATCAACCATTATTAGAAGATCCTTCTGATAAAGAAATTGTTCAATAAGATACTTTTGAAACATTTACCCCCAGAAGACTTTCTACCCTATGTTGATGAACAGGTTTTACAAAACCCATGTCAAGTGTTTCTAAAGAATCATCCTAGTGATAGTATCATTGGTGCTGTCAATCAACCAGTAAGAACTAGAAGTTCCATGAGGAATGAAGTAGAACATCTAACATTTCATTCCCAATTAGAACTAAAAATCATTGATGAAGCTTTAGGTGATGATGATTGGATCAAATCCATGCAAGATTATCTAAATGAATTTGAAAGGAATAAAGTCTGGATCATGGGTGAAATAACTAAGGAAACTTACGTTATTGGTGTAAAATGGGTCTTCAGAAATAAGTGTGATGAAAATGGAGTCACTGTTAGAAAAAAAGTTGGACTAGTTTCTAAAGGCTATAATCAGTAAGAGGGAATATACTATGAAGAAACCTATGCTCCAGTAGCCATACTCGAATCTATCCATATCTTACTTGCCTTTGCAACATTCTTCAATTTTAAACTTTTTCAATTGGATTTGAAATGTGATTTTCTTAACGGTTATGTTCAAGAGGAAGTTTTTGTCGAGCAACCTCCTGGATTTGAAGATACAAAACATCCTGATCATGTTTTTATACTTACTAATGCTTTGTATGTCCTTAAACAATCCCCACGGGCTTGGTATGATAGACTTACAAGAATTTTTCTTTAATATAACTATGTTAAGGGAAATGTAGATCCAACAATTTTTATAAAGAAAGATAAGAAAAATGTTTTTTTTGTTTAAATTTATGTTGATGACATTATATTTGGTTCAACTCAACAATATTTAACTGATTCCTTTGCAAGCCTAATGAAATATATGTTTGAAATGAGTATGATGGGTGAGTTAACATTTTTTCTTGGTTTTCAAATTTCTAAAAAACCAGAAGGAACCTACATATTCCAACATAAGTATATTAAGGATCTTCTTAAAAAGAATTTATTTGAAAACAATAAAAGTGTTAGTACTCTCATTGGTACCTCAAAAACACTTGATCTTTATGATGCTGGGAAACCAGTAGATCAAACAGCTTTTAGAGGAATTATAGGAAGCCTACTATACTTGACAGATAGTCGTCCAGAATTAATGTTTTAATTCTTCTTATGTGCAAGATATCAATTCAATCCTAAGTGACAGAGCTCATATTTTCATATTTATCCTTATGTTTTTAAATGATTTTCTCTAGTCCCATTAATCAATATGATCAAATTTGCATCATTTTATGACTTTTGAAGAGTTTTGAGCTTCAATGTGAAAAGTGGTTAATTCTGGACATATAACAGTTTTATGATGCACATGTATTTCGATCAAAAATTCTGAAACTGGGATCCAATTAATGTTATTCCTTATCTTTAGTATGAAATTTTTCGTTTTCTACATATTAATCTTTTGGACCAAGTTCCAATTCAAATTTCTACATGTCCAAAAATGTCAGTCAATGTGAAAAGTTATTCTGTTCCGAAAAATGGACCATGAATAATTCAATGAATCATATCTCGGGAAACTGACTGCCAAATGGAGTTATTCCAGCTGGGCCAGAATTACAACTTGACGAGGCAACTTCATGTAAAATTTCATTGAGAAATGAGTTCATTAAGGCCGCCCTTAAACCGGTCAAATTTGGGTTGGTGGAATGGTTATTGGCATCTAGAATACATAAAGTCTACTAAATAGGACATAACTCCTCCCCACACGGCTCCAAATTCATTCAAACTTCGTGGGAGGATGGAAAACATCATTCCTCACCTCCTATAAGAAGGGACCTCGGCCTCATTCGGCCAGGAGGTGGGAAAACGGAAGCTGAACTTATGGTGGATAGATTCTGGAGGAGAAACTTTTGGTTCTTTCTTTTCTTTATTTTCTTCTTATTAGTTTTATAATGAATACTTCTTCCCCATTCTCCTCAATTACCCTTACCATGGTGGGTCAAATCTTATGAGTGATTTTGGAAGTTTAGGTTTTCTATTTTGTAATGTTTCAGTTCATGCGCTTAATGTTATAAAATGTTTTCTCTATTATGAAGTTGGTTTCAATTGTAATAACAGCTTATATCATCTTGAGTGATTATATTTTATTTTATATTCTATTGTTATTATTTCATTGTTTAATGATAATTATATCCCTCACTAGGTTCTGGTCTATATACAATGTAATAGATCAGAACATAGTGGTGAATTACTTGGCGATTGTCTGTACCTATGAGATTTGTACTGAGTATTCAAGATTGTTTGGGATAAACAAGACCCGATTGGGAATTGCCTTAATCAGTTGAGGTTATTCTCTAAAAATATTTCACAAAAGGATAGACATTAGAAAAAAATAAGATATTATTAAGGTTTAATCTCCCCAACATCATTAAACAAATAAGTCATAGGAAGCGATTGTGAAATCTCATTTTAATCAATTTAATAAAAGAGGAATGAATAAATAAGAACAATGATAACATTGAAATTGGAGTACCAATCCCAACCTGATCACTTAATAATTATCACTACTTTTAATCACATTACATTTCAATTTTTTTTTAAATCTTAAACTTTATTGCTTTCTTTAGTTTTGTTTCATTTTTTTCAAAATCAAACAAATTCATATACAAAGTGATAAACATGATTGTTGTGAAATCCTCTCTGGAGACAACTTAGGTTACCCACTATACAATCTTTTAACAAAGTAAAAAATTGTTTTTCCATAACCCACGATAGGAACATGTCAAAACTTTGCGTTGTTACTGGGGAGGTAGTGCCACAATCTAATAAAAAATATCCTGCACTTTTCAAAATTAAAAATACACATAAAAAATATTTTTTGATAATGTTTTCAAATGATTATTTCTTAAATTCATGGAAAAATTATCCACAAGAGGAACAAGTAGATGAGTATTTTTATCATATAGTTCAGATTCAAGAACTTCAAAAAGACATAGAACAACTAGAGAGAAAAATAGATCGTGCATTTGAATATGTCCGTGCATTGATAGAGAAACCAGAACCTACGAACGAACCTGAGGAGACCAAGAAGGAGGAATGTACTACTGAGATATGTGTTGGAGATCAAGAAGCATTAATGAAAGGCACCACCAAAGAAGTGAAATTTAAAGAGAAGATGGATGATCTTGAATACCTACCTCTATCTAGTGAAATACAACTCCAAGATAAACTTTCCACTGAAGAATCAATTGATGTCGAGCCACTTAAGGGAGATAATCTTTTTCATAACTCTTTTCATTATGATTGTATAGAATCTGAATTGAGTATCACCTATAATCGTTTTAAATTATCAGATTTGGATAACACATGTATTTCCTTGAAGGATGAGGAAGGAAAAGAAGATGCACATCATAAGGAATGTACGGAGCTCTCTAAACTTGTTGAACACTTAATAGAAGGAGTTCAATAGGAGGTCAAAGTGGATTTGCCTAAGGAAAATGAGAAACAAGATGCTTACTTTGGAAGGGAATAATTTGATATTGATTCATCATGTTTTAATATTATTCAAATATAATTTCACTCTTATTCTACCGTTGATAGTTATTTTTATGTAGAAAACTTTGAGCAACCACTAGAGAAGGATGATGAAGTTGTGCAAGTGGATACCAAGAATGAGGACTCATTCATTATCATACCCCCTCCATGCATGTTTTATCTCATTTTAATGGGGGTGGATTTGGTGTATCATATCCAGGTAGTCCTCAACAAAAAGTATGAATTTAATGATGGAAATAAGAAGTTCGGGTGGTTCATATTAAAGAAACATCACCCACCATCGGATTGGGGAAAACCAACTGAAATAACCCATCTGGAGGTAGTCAAACCCCAGGGCCCACTTGGGGGATTAAATCAAGTTATATCCTTCTATTCTCATTCTATTTCTATTTTCATTACTTTCAATAAATTTATTGTGTTTTTATTATCAACCTTTGTTTGTAGTTTTTAATGTGTGTAACACTTAGGAGATTAACTCAACATTGCACTACCAATAAGTCAGGTTGTACCTTTCCTTTACACTTTATTGATTTTTGTGATTCAATTTGAAATATATTTACAAGATAAATCTACTTGAATGCATTGTGTACACTATATTAATTAAGTGTGGGGTATGTAACCTTTGAAGTTTAGTATTTTCAATTATTTGTTTCAAAAAAATTGTGTGTTTTTCAAAAATTTTGTATGTTTTTGAAACTTTTGTGCTGAATTGATTATCATCACAAATTTTGAAACACATTTCAATGACTGAAACAATTTATTCCATGAAACTAATCTTAAATTAATGCTGAAAATGTCTTTGTTTCATGTTCAAATATTTGGAAATTTCATGAAAAGTTCTCTGATTTTTGAATCTCATGCCACATTTCATTATCTTTATATTTGAAATCACTTTCCTGTGAGGCTTCAAAACCTATTTTTCATACTCTTTTCTTTTAACTCACTTCTTGAATGAACCATACCATGCATGATTTACTAGAATTAGATTTGTTCCTATCAAAACTTGAGTGTTTGAGGTACATGTGTTTTAAATTATTGAGCCATTTAATTGATTTTAAAGCCCCCTTTTCAAGATAATCATTTTTATAATGGCCCACATTATACATTTAATCCTTTTAGCCCATAGAGTCCATGAAAATACTCTTAGGTTAGCCACATTAGAAGCCAATTTTCCCTATCCAACCTTATCTTGAAGTGAAATTGCATAATCTAGTTGAACTTCTGTGTGGGGGGAGGATGACTTGTGTTATGCTACCTCATTTGGAGATACTTTGGGTGGAAACTAAAATGTTTAATAGATGATCTTATTTTAAAATAAAATCATTCAGTTTAATGTTGTACCTTTTCTAGAGATTTCATGTATGAGAAGTTGTGCCTTTCTGGAGCTTCCAATGGATAAAAAAGTTGTGCCTATCTGGAGATTTCAAGAAAAATCATGTTTGAGATGATTGAAAGTATTGTTTCTGAAATGATGAATGGTGTGAAATTTAACTTATTATTCATGCTATAGGATCTGATTTACTGCTAAGGGTATTGAGGAGGATACCATATTTAATTGAAAATTAGAATAATGCAATTTTTCTTCAAAAAGAGCCAAACCATCGTTATTCATCCTTATAATTTCTCACATCATAATACTACCAACCTGAAGCCACAAAACAACCATTAAATTTCCTCATGATAATCATATGTCCTTGACTCACATCGAGTGGAGATATAGAAATTTATCAAGCCTATGGTGACCCTTGCATTAGTATTGGATGAGAAAAACATAGTTGAAAATTGGTATTTGCGTGATGAGGAAAAAAAGCATGTTTGGTAAGTATTTGGTCTATGAAGGAGAATAAATGAAGAGGAAATATATTTAATTAACTGAATTTAGAACTTGGAATAATCGTTGTTGATGAGGCATGATATATTTTTTTTCTTGGTGATAAATTGCTGGTTCTCAAGGATATGTGTTTTAAAATTTTCTTTGATTTAATATCGATATTTACTTGTCCAGGATTCCAAGTGCTAAGTGTGGGAGAATTTACAGATCTCATATTTTCATATTTGTACATATGTTTATAAATGATTTAATATCTTCCCATTAATCAATTTGATCATATTTGCATCATTTTATGACTTCTGGAGAGTTTTGAGCTTAAATGTGAAAAGTGGTTAATTATGGACATTTAATATTTTTATGATTCCTCTGTATTTCGGTCATAAATCCCGAACTTTTTATCCAATTAATGTGATTACTTTTCTGTAGGATTAACTTGTTCGTTGGATACATATTATTCTTCTGGACCACATTTTAATTCGAATTCCTACATGCCCAAAAATTTTGGTCAATGTGAAAGGTTATTCTGGCCAGCAGAATGGACCATGACTCATTCAAAGAATCATATCTCGGTAAACCAACCACCAAATGGATTTATTCTAGATGGGTCAGAAAGAAAACTTAACGAGGCAACTTCACAAAAAATTTAATGGAGAAATTACTTCATTAAGGCCTCCCATAAACCGGTCAACGTTGGGTTGGAGGAATAGTGATTGGTGGCCAGAATAAGTCATGTCTACTAAATCATCCATAACTCCTTTCACAAAGCTCCAAATTCTTTTGAAATTCTTGGGTGGATGGAAAACTCCATTACTCACCTTATATAAGAAGAGACGTCGGCCACATTAGGCCCTGAGTTTGGATAATTTATGATGAACATACGGTGGACGGATTCTGGATGAGAAACTTTTGGTTCTTTCTTTTCTTTCTTTTGTTCTTCTTAGTTTAATAATGCATACTTATTCCCCCTTCTCCTCAACTACCATTAACATTGTGGGGTAAATATTATGAGTTATTGGGGAAGGTAAAGTTTTCCATTTTTTAATGTTTGAGTTCATGCGCTTAATGTTATAAAATCTTTTCTCTATTATGAAGTTGGTTTCAATTGTAATTGCAGCTTATATTATCTTGTGCGATTGTATTTGATTTTATATTTTTTTGTTGTTATTTCTTTGTTTAATTATAATAATATCCCGCACTAGGTTCTGGTATATATACGATGGAATAGATCAGAACATAGTGGTGAAGTACTTGGCGATCGTCAGTACGTGTGAGATTTGTACTGAGTATTCAAGATTGTTTGGGATAAAGAAGACCAGATTGGGAATTTCCTTAATCAATTGAGGGTATTATCTACAAATATGTCACAAAAGGATAGATATTAGACCAAAATAAGATATTATTAAGGTTCAATCTCCCCAACATCATTAACCAAATAAGTGAGACAAAGCTATTGAGAAATCTCATTTTATTCAATTTAATAAAAGAGGAATAAATAAATAAAAACTATGATAACATTGCAATTGGAAAACCAATCCCAACCTGATCACCCAATAATTATCACTATTTTTAATCACATTCATTTTAAATTTGTTTTAAATATTAAAATTAATTTCATTCTTTAGTTTTGTTTCATGGTTTTCAAAATCAAACAAATTCAAATACAATGTGACAAACATGATTGTTTTGCACTGCTCTCCAGACACAACTTAGGTTAACCACTATACTATATTTTAACTTAGTAAATAATTTTTTTTCCTACAGCCCACGATAGGCACATGTCACTATGGAATCTCACTTAAAGGCAGTGAAAAGAATTTTTTACCACTTAAAGGGAACCATTGATCTAGGATTATTTTATACTTCTGAAATGATTTTATCTTAAAATGATTTTCGGAAGCTGACTTTGGTGGATGTAGAATGGATAGAAAAGGTACATCTAGAATGTGTCATTTATTTGAGATTCATTAGTTCCTTGGTCCTACAAGAAGCAACATTCTGTAACACTCTCTACTGCTGAAGCTGAATATGTAGCAGGTGGATTTTTGTGCTCAAGTGTTGTGGATGCAACACACACTCATAGACTATTTCTTGAGTTTTACTAAGACTAAGGTTTTGTGTGATAACCCAAGTACCATTACTCTTAGAAAAAACCCTACACATCACTCTCGTGCAAAACTCATAGATTTTAGGCATCACTTTCTTATGGATCACACACTAAAAGGAGAAATCATTCTTCAGTTTATCAGAATGCAAGATCAACTTGCTGATATTTTCACAAAATCATTACCATTTGATAGATTTGAATACATTAAATAGAAGTTAGGAATGATAACCATGTGGTAATCCTTCTTTATTAACTTCTTGTTGATCAATTCACCTTACAGTAATAAACTCCTTTTCATAGGGGGATTACATTTGTTTGTTAGCATAATAAAATTTTTCGTAGTCAATTTTTTTTCGAACTTTTGTAATCAAAATTTTCATAGTCAGTTTTCAAAATTTTGTAACTAAAATTTTCGTAATGAAGTTTTTGGAACTGAATTTTTCGTAATGGAAATTTTTAGAACTGAAACACTCGTAATAATAATTTTTGTACTGAAATTGTTTTCTCAAACATTTCATAGTGGGATTTTTCGTACTCATAATTTTTGTACTAGAATTTTTTGTACTCAAACTTTTAGTACTGGAATTTTTTGTACTCATACTTTTCGTACTGAAATTTTTCATACTCAATCTTTATGTACTGAAAATTTTCGTAATGAACTTTTTGTACTCGAAAATTTTCATAATGAATTTTTCCTACTCAAAAAATTTCATAATGATGTTTTCGTAATGAAAATTTTCGTAATGGTAATTTTCATACTAGAATTTTTCATATTCATTTTTTTCGTAGTGAGATCATCGTAATAAGTCTTTTGTAGTCAAAATTTTTCTACAAGAATAATATCACCTATTACGAATAAACTTATTGGCCAATATAAAAGGTATGATTTTCTTACTTAAGTTTTAGTAGTCATATTTTTATTGCTCGTATTTTCTTATGAGTTTTAAAAATTCTGGAATTCTAGTTTTCTTAAATCCGATTGTTTTTCTCAAAAATCTCGAAAAATCAGATTCAAGATTTCCTTGTGGGTATTTTTCCAACCATAAGATCAGATCAAAGGGTTTCTCAACCGTTATATGGTTTTTAGAAGTTCAACGGTCAACTCTATCGCCCAAATAAAGGGGACCCCTGAGGGTCATCCCACATTGGTTTTCCAAAGATCTCGCGTCTCGAATCTCTGACTCTCTTATTAAGGCTATTCCGATATTTTTTAAGACCATTCTGAATCTTCCAGAACCCTCAATTCCGAATGTCTGCTGATGAAACTTCTCAGGATATGTCAAACATTAAGCCAATCTCAAAATGGTTAGATTACAGGGAGAGGTTAGTACATATGAGTTTCATCATGTATGATCCTCTTATATCTAAGAATATCAAATTGAATAGCTGGGAGGATGTTTGCTTATCAATGCCTGAAAAACAGGATCCAATTTATACAGAGTTTCTTCTTGAGTTCTACGTGTCTGTTTCCTTCCTTGAGGAAGATGGAAGAGATTTTTTTTCATTAAAGTCATATGGGAAGACCTACAAATTATCCTACACCAAGGCTTCAAGTTTGGTGGGTTTATCTTTTGAAGGTGAAGCTGAGTTTTGTTCACATTAGCTTCCAGATGAGTAAGTAAGTTTCAACAAAGTGAAGGCATTGAAATGTCTTGTACATAAAGATAACAAGACTGCTAAGATTTCTCATCTCTCTCTGAATAATTGGATTATACAGATATGGGTACAAGGTTTTCTCGAACCAATAAGGGGTGATAAGGATAATCTCAAAAAGAGTGATATTTACATCCTAGATTTCTTGGTATATCTAAGGAAGATAAATTTGATGAGGCATGTTTTTATTACAGTCAAGAATACTATATAAGGGAATCTGAAAGCTCATATCATAATGTATCCGGCCTTGCATTCTAATCTTATTATCAGATGTCTTGATTCATTTAAGGTTGATTTCACTTCCACGCAATTAAATTGAAATGTAATGCTTGTTAGTGATGTACGTTAAAAAGGATAGAGATGAGTTTTTCTGATGAATCCAGAGAATTCTACCCTTTAACAGAGGAAGAGGCTGAGGCACCTCAAAAAGATCAAAAAACTCAGGAACCTTCTAAAAAGGCAGGGAAAAAGAGAATGTTGAAGAAGACGTGGCTGAGAGTTATCATTTTCAAGAATGAGGTAAAAGATGCCTTTGACACCGAGGATAACAAGATTAACAATCTTCATGATGAGCTGATCATTGAGAAAAGTTCTTAGAATAAACAATTAAATGACTTGAATTATATGTTTAACTCTCTTGCTCAAAATTTTATAAGGGATAGAGATCTCCGGATTGAGCTAGAAAAAGGACTTGTAAAGCAAGATGAGTTAGTGAAGATGCAGGAAGACGCCATGAAGGCTCACCAAGATGTTTTGAAAGCACAATATGGAAGGATAAAATCTTTGGAGAGGCAAGTTGAGGAGGATCAAAAAGAATTAAAGAAGATGAAAACCGTGTTAAAGAAGCTAATCCCGAAGGAAAAGGAAGACAAATAGACTAATTCCGATCTTTTGTTGCATTTGTCTTTCCTTGTAGAAACTATTTCAACTCTAATAAAAAATTTTGTTGGTTCTATATTGTGTTGTTATATACTAATGTTTCAGGTACTCTATTTATTTTCCATTCACTTAAATTATTTTTTGAAATCACAATGGGGGAGAAGAAAAAAGAACTACACAAAAGGGGATAAAGAAAAATTTTAAATGGAGAAGAAAAAAATCTAAGTGAAGATATCCTTAATATAAGGGGGAGTTTCTCATTACAATTTTTTTCATTACCATGATAATGAAAACTTCATTCCAGAAATTCAGAATACAATCTTTAGAGTTTCAATGCCTAATGGGGAGTTAGTTGCATTCATCATCATCCATGAAAAAAGGAAGATAAGTTTTAATTTCAATGTCTAATGGAATTTTTCAAAGTCCATATATTCATTTTCGTAATGTTGTTTGTGCTTTCCAAAAATCAGGCGATTGTTGAGTCAATATGGTTTTCCTTATGAATTTTCCATTCCTTCTTGTTTTGAAAATCACAAACACCTAATACTTAAGAAAATCTATATTTTACTTCTCTAAGGAAAATTTCCCTTCTCTAAGGATAATTTCTTTCCTTATGAAATTTTACCCTAACCAAGATTTCCTTATACATATCAATATTTTTCTTAAGTATAAAAATCGGATTCATACTCAAAACCTTGGAATCATATAATGCTTAGATATAAAGAATTCTGTTTTAGGATCCGAATTCTGGATATGAATTGTAATGAAGTTCCACGCAGAATTCTGGATACAAACTATAACAAAGTTCTACTATGAATTCTGGATGCGAACAATAATGAAGTTCCAATACAAATTATGGATACGAACTCTAATAGAGTTCAACTCCAAAATATGGACTCAGAACTTTTATGAGTTTTTCTACGCACTTTTACTAGTTCGACTTCGAACATCATTGAGTTCGACTCCAGACTTTTTCTAATTTGTCTCTGAATTTTTATGAGTTTGACTTCGAAATTTTACTAGTTCGACTCCGAACTTCTACATGTTCGACTCCGAACTCTGTAAGTTCAGATTCTGAACTCTAGTGAAACCAGACTCCAAATTTCCTTAGAAATTTAGACTCCAGATTTCTACAGAATTCAGGTCCCAAATTCCTTTAATGCCCAATCCGAATATCTTTTTATTATAGACTCTGAATTTCATTTTGGTTAGACTCCTAACTTTTATTTTCTTACATTACAAATTTTAGTTTTTCATATGATTACACTCGTTTCATTGTAAAATGATATCGTGCCTTCAGTTACACATGTTTTGTTATAAAATGATGTCGCCCATTATGTTTCTAACAAACTGTTGGTTGAGTGACATGTGTATAGGTCCCTTTTTTTGAAATTTAAGGAAAATATGACCGTTGGAGGAGGGATCTGACCATTCTAAATGAGCCTATAAATAGGAGCTCATTTGAAATATCTCAACAACGAATACTGAAGTTGATCACTCTAGAGACCACACACTATTAAGGTGATTTCTAGAGAGATAATACATTAATGCCTTGTGCATACTGAACTTCTCATTCAGACTGCTTCATACGACTCTGAATGTTGGTGATTACATTCAAGGGCAACAAGGGATAGGAAGACAGAGGTGTCGACTACCTTGAAGTTCGAGGGCATCCTTGCTGAGGAAGACAGAGGTTACAACTACCTTGAAGTTGAGGGCTTGCAGGGATAGAAAGACCGAGACTCTGATCTTCGTATCATGTGATTACCCGGGTGTGGGTAATAAAGACTTGTTTGAATGTATAAATCAAGGTACCTTTATCCAAGGTTGTCGTATACCCTTCTATTTGGGTTAAAATATTTATATCTTGTTACTTGTTTTTGTTACAAGTTTATCCACTGCATTTTGTGTTGTAATGAATATATAACCTCCTTATATTTACTTACACATGTACTCTAAATTAGTTAGATTATATACGCTTTAACATAGAATCTCATATTGTAAACTTTGGTTAAGTTTCAATTTCCAGATCCATATTTTTGGAACCAGTTTTACAGAATCACATTTTAGATTTAAGCAACATTATAGAACTAGAAGTTTGTAACTTCACACTTTGTCCCAAAATTTTAATTGGTGTTATAGGTGTTGTGAATTTTCTTAGTTTAACATTGTAAACTTAGATCATTCCTTGTTTATAGAAAATTTTAATGTGTACAATTCACCCCCACCTCTTGTATATTGAGAATCTACATCATTATTTCGATCCTACAAACATTTTCCTACCTCACATCACACTACTCATCTACCACGCATAGGCATCCGGTGAGGTTTTTCCCCTTCGTATAGCCACACGCTGCTTCCATATTATGGCCTGACCTTTTTTCCGGTGCGGCACACCCCTAGATACCCTTTGCCTCACTCTTCTATCCTCTCAGATCATCAATTTTGGTGTGTTCCACCTTGATTAGTTTTTTCATCCATTGGGGGGGATTATGGGTTAAGATTTAGTTTGGAATTTCGGTTCAATTTTTATGTTTTCTATTCGAAACAATGTTCCCGGGGTCTATTGGTGTGTTCTTTGGTGTAGTGGGTGTGCGGTGGATTTTGTGCACCAAGATCATCTAATTGTTCATCATTCTATGTAGGTGGTTCCACTAATAATTATTTTTTGATGAATTAATTTTAATGTTTATTTAATTTAGCATATTATTAAATTATTTTTCATGCTTTGAAATGGTTTTAGACAAATGATTGAGATCTCACATGAATTGATTTATTATTAACAAGTTTATGAGATATAAGTGGGATTTTATGTGAAAACCCATGTTGACCTGGTAATTAGTGTTTTATAAATTGTGCAGATGGCTTATTAGATCATGCAATGGATATAGATTATATGTTAGTATAGAGTTAGTGTGCATTTGATTATAAAAAGTGTGTTTGATTGTGTTTTTTATCTAGGGACCTGTGATTCTTTATTGATCTGTTTTTATAACTTGTAATATGTTTAATTAAATGTCATTGGTGGTGAAAATCACATTTTGAGAATATTACACTATGTTTTTGGTTCTAAAGTGGCATTTTAAATGAAACGAGTTGTATAATTTGTAAAACATTTATTGTTTCATTTGTTAAATAAACTTTTAAACTACTCAAACAGTTTCATTAATTGGTGTAAGTGGTGTTGAATAAGCTCTTGATGTGACGATGTGTGTGTTTTGTTAGGATAGAGGGTTGGGTTTCTTTTTTGTGTAAAGTCTTGTTATTCACTAAAATAAATTTATGAATATCTTAAATGCCTTTTTAATTAAATATTAAGGATGAAAAATTGTTTTAATTTAGGTGTGTAAAGATTCTTAACATGGTTATTAATATTAATATTATTATTATTATTTTAAAGTGAATTTGTGTGTGAAAATTGTGGCTTTGGATTATATAGTGTCTTGTTTGGTTCTAGTGTGTGATTATAACATATGACATGAACTCTGAACCACTTGAGCACAAATGGGATACATGGGTACTTGTTGAGTGGACTAAGACTAGTGCACTAGTGACACTGAAGTGGCATAGGCCCTATTTCACTTTTCTGGATTAATGACTAAAACAATAACAAAACGCATGGATGATGTTTGGAGACAACAAGTTTATAAATGTGTTTCCCTACTAGCAGATCGTTCACGAAAATGTATATTTTTTGTACATATAGAATTTTTCATCGAGACATGATTTTCATGGGTCCCACATCTTACAAGTATCATTATGGCCTTTACCATGTATTATGATCCTCTTTTTATTTGTTCTCACAATCGGAAAATGGTGTGAAGTTGGGGTTACCATGAATGTTTGTGTGTGTGTGTGTGTTTTAAATTAATTATTTTTCATAAATATATTTTTCCTTAAAACTATTTGCATTAAAAAATTTAAGCATTTATTTATTTTTTGTCAGTTAAATTACAAATATTTTTGTCATTTAATAATTATACATGGATACTTTTCTCTGTGGTGTCCTACTGGGATTTTTTCTCACACTCTACAAAAACCTATTGGTGTATCTTGATCATGTTTCTTTGGTATTTTAGTTTGAGGCATTGTGCTTAGCATTGTGGGTTTGGGTTGTCAGCGACATCCTCTTGTTGGTTTGGTGGTGATTGCTTTGGGATGTGACACCTCATGTCACACAAAGGTTTTAGTTGGGGTTTTGGTTTTCCATTGTTGTAGTCTCTTTTGGGTTTTTATTTCATGTTATAAACTTTAAATCCAATATTTGTGTAAGAGTATGTTTGGTTGTCTGATTTTAGTTTCAATTTATTCATATTGATGTTTCTTTTATATTTATTCAGTTAAATCGTTCCCATGTTTTATTTTTGATACCTGGGAAGTTGTACTAGCCCAGGGAGATCACGAATGCCCTTTGGGCCTTTCTGCAGATCGGTTAGGGTGTCGGGATGCAGGCGACCTGATTTTTAGAATGAATAAAATAAGAACTATTTATATAAACTATGGAACCTAAAATGGTGGAATAATAATATGACCTATGGAATACTAATTTGACCCATAAGAATAGTAACCAGTCAAGTAGAATTTATTCCTAGCCTATGAAAGTATAATAAATATTTATCAATCCAATAAATTAAAATATTATATAATTATATAATTTTATAAGTGAATAAATGTGTGGAAATGATTAATTAAGTGTTGGTACATTTATAAACCAAAATGTTTATTTACAATTTTATAATTAATATAATCATTTAAAATAAAATTTATTTTTTAAAAAAAGATTCCTAAATTAATATTTTATTTCCATATGATTATAAGATAATTTTAAAAGACCTTGTTTATTTTTTCAAAGCATTATAAAATTTGTTATAGATTTTAAATCAGTATATTTTCAGTAAATGATGATTTTTATTAAAATTAAATTTATTATGTATAGAAGATTATGTTAATAAAATTGATTTTATTTATTTAATCTAAACATATAAAATTTTTGGGGTTAATTTTATTGATTTTTCTAAAATTGCTGATTTTTTGTTGAATGGTGAATTGCGGTAATTTACAGTGAAAGCCAAATACATGAATTTTTTTGTCATAGAATATATATCTCTGATGTAACCCAATAATAGGATATTATCCTTCATTTTTTAATATATATAGTGATAATTCCAAAACTATTCAGTGTCTTGAGACAAAATAATAGAATATTGAATAAAATAATGAGAAAACACCCCTCTCTAACAATATAATTACCACCCCTTTCCACCTCTTCTACTCATTGAATTCATGATTTTATCATTTAAAATATTCTTCCCAATCAACCTTCAATATCTCTCATCCACATCCATGATACCTTGGTCTCAGCAATAGAATAACTCATTACACTATGGAGGTTCTCAATGATTAGACATTCATTAGGTAAAACCCTCATTCATTTCCATTTAGTTTAATTTTATTTTATTTTCATTTAATATTCACTCCACAAAAAATATTATATAGGTTTCATGAAAAATAAATTATCTTATATTTATAGCTATTTAATAATGGCGATGGAATAATTCATCTGCAAGCCACTTCTCCTCTCCGTTTTATTCTCCATAATGATAGCATCATCTGTGTTATGTTAATTCACCACCATCATTGTTGAAATATTATCAGATTTCATTACCTCTTAAAAGGGTAGTAATAAAACCTTTATTATGGTTTAAACTGGTAGTAAAATTTATTTTATAACCTTTTTCATTTTCATCAACTAATAGATGCACATAAAATAATAAAACTAAACTAGTTCATGTTGATCACGGAACGAAAAAAATAGTCAAAATGATTACCATTACCTTTTAATCTAATGAATCATCTCCATACAATATAAAAAATGAAATATAAATACAATTATTCTCTTAGATATTCATTAATAACATACAAACTATATTCTAGATAATTGGCACCCTTTTAAATGAATATCTATAATCTTGTACTTGATAACTAGTCTTGAAGAAAATAAAAATGAATACTCCCATATAATGAAAATGAACCCAAGAACCCATCATAAAGGTCATAAATGAAATTAATCTACAATGTTAAATCAATTATATTTATAATTGGTTCTTAGTATTATTAATTAAAGAATTTAGTTTGATTATTCAAGGCATTAAGTATATTTGTTGAACGTTTTCAGATATTATTAAATGGAGTATTTCTGAATCTCATTTTTTCATTCAGGTTAGTTTTTATCACTCTTTAAACTAATGTAATTTTTAATGTTTTATTATATACTTCTTATAAAATCTATTTATATGTTTCTAAAACCTATAATATGATTAGTAAATCAATTTTTTTTGGAAATATATGTTTTAAATAGAATCCCTCTATAAATAATCATAATAAGAAATACCAAGTAAAGGGAACTTCCAAATTTCATACACAGTTTCAAGTACCTTACATAATATTTTTATGAAATAATTTTTCATATAAAATAAATACATTTTTCATAAAAATAGGTCTTGGTTCTTATCTTCATTTATGAAAAAGAATATTTCCTTTTCCATATTAAATTCTCTTTAACATTTTTCCTTATACCACACTAATCATTATTATTAGTAATGTTTCTTAAAAACTATTTATACGTGTTTTCACTTATGTTTGACATAAATTAGGATGAACTGTGACTATTTTCCCTTAATAATGTATAATTTAAATTTAAATCCATTTATGCATGGACACCATTATGATATTCCATTTTTTATGCCTTTTGACATGATTATGATTCGTAATTCTTTCCGTGGGTAACCCTTTGGTTTATATTTGATTAATTTTCTAGGAATACTAATGTTGCATACATAATCGTGAACATGTTATGATGGGTGTCTAGATATTATCCTCCATTGTATTGGGTAATGTTTAGTCTCAAGAGATATCATGCGGGGATAGGAAGTGAACTTGATTCTATTATGGGACTTAGTCAACCATGTGATATAGTCTTGGAAATTACCCTTAACTAATGATTATTTCATATTAAATGTTGTTTCCATATTCTAATGATTCTAGGATGAAACGATTTCATTTTATAAGTGTTATTATTCCTTATGATTATTCATGTTCCTTATCATTTATGTTGTCATATTATGTCTTCTAAACCATGTGCTATGTTTATTCCAATGTGTATTCTCATACTGGGTTTTAAGCTCAAATTTTTTTTCAAGTATTCCCTATATTATCCTATGTAGTTATAAGGGCACAAAATGAGTTTGGAGCTCATTATTTTGTTTAAATAAATTATATTCTAATTTTTTTTTACTATTTTTAGTTTTATGGATCTATTCCTCATAATTCACAAGACATTACAGTCTTTGGTCTATATTTAATGGTTAATTATGCATAAATTCATGTAATAAACCTTATAAATGGATGAGAACATTATTTTTTTTCCAAAGAGGTTGCATTATTATTTTTAGAGATTTGGACTATAAACATTACTAAAACCCATTGATATAATTATATCACACGTATAATCTAGATTTAACCCTAGTGAATCATAGGTATGGATAATATTTTACATTAAAAGTTTTTCATTAAATGTTACAAGACTTTTTTATGATTATTTTATATTTATTCAATCCCCTTAATATAAATTTCATTTTCTATTTAAATGGATGTAATATGATAACATGTTCCAAAAATAAATGTGATTGGAAATAAGAAAATTTCCATAATGATATTCCAAATAAGATGGGAAAGGGTGATCCAAAAATCATGATAACAAATTCCCAACTAGATCAAGATATTAATAATAAATTTAATTGCATGACACTCCCTCCATCTCCCAAAAGAGATAATTTTGTGGTTAAATATATCATACATCAATGGAATTATTTTTTATTTCATCATCATATCCACTCATTGTAGAATAATCAATAACATTTATTGAGATGATATTCTCTATCATCTATTGATCATAAGAAGAGAATGTTGTTCTTGCACTGTATTGTTTGGATGTGGTGGAAGATCAATCAGGGAAACTTATCAATAACCCAAAGTCCAAGGATGAAATTGATTTCATGAATTGGTGTGAATTATAGAAAATTATATTCAATAAATATTTTACCAGAAACCTTCTTAACCTGATGAAACTGTAATTCCATGGATTGATTTATAGGGAAGAAAAGTCTTTTTTTGGAATATTAAGAAAAATTCACAAGGCATGCACGATATACCATCCAAATTTTAATGAAAATTGAAAGCAAGGTGAATCACTTCTTTTGTAAACGAAATCTATGTCTATGAAATGTGGTGTAGATTTGATACTTTAAAATCTATGAGAAGATGATATGTTTTCTCCTCGAGGATGAAATTTTGATCTAAGAATATCATTGGACTTATGTTCTTGGGGAGAAAAAGAGAAAAATAGAATTTAATATGGGGTGATCAGGTGATAAATCCTGTGATAGAAATCAAACCTAATAACCCACGTGTAAACATTATTCAACCAATAATCCTTTTAACTATCTATAATGGACCATGATAGGATTGAAATGTGTAAGAATAGGGTGTATGGAAAATAAATGCAGAAGGGATGAGAATAATACCAATAATTTTTAGGAATAAGTGAAGGTTCAGATCTGCACACAGCCAATAAGGAAGTGTTACACCTTCTTGGAACACATTTATTATGTGAACTGCATACCAAGACCAAGGTTTTTTGGAGGCAATCAATAAAAAAAATATCCAAGGTAGGGAGTAGAATATTAGGTCACTACTACTGAGGTGGAGCCATAAAATAATTTAGTGAATATTCTAAATATTTATTCTGGGGTAGAGAAATTTTTATTTTATATAGTTCTACCAATAATTTCATATCATGAATTCTTAGTAGAAATATTCAAACACTACCTCAAAATATGTAGGTTGAGTTATATTTATGAATAAAAATGGGAAAATTATATCTTTCAAGGTATAAAACTCCACCCCAATTAATTTTTGTGGAATGTACCTCCAAGAAAATATCTTCATACTTCATTTGGGGATGTTTCATGCAATAATTGTAATGGATTGGCAATCTTTATTCAAATCCAACATCAAATTTCGAGAAAGGGAGATACATTTTCACATCTTTGAGGATCCTCTTATTATGTTCATGGGTATGGAAGCATATTAATCTATTTTAAAATAATTTTATCAACTACGACTATATTTTCCTTATAAGCATTTAGATATTTCTAAAATTATTGAGACAAAGGATATGATCACGCATGAAGAAACACCCACTATGAGGGACAATACTGATGTGTCCCATGAAAATTTTCCTTGTCTTCCTCTTGATTGATATTTTGAGTTATCATTTAAACATATTCATGGATCTCTGAATATGACATAGATTCATTATAGAATGGAAACCCTTGAGTTGTATGAACTAAATAAGAAGTTATAGGATGACATATAAATGAGTTTTGTATCACTGGGGGCATCACAATGGGTGTGCTAGTCCACATAGTTAAGAAGGATAGATTAATGAACCTATAAATTAGTTTTCAATAGATTAAAAAAGTAACAATAACAAAAAATAATCCTTATTCATAGTTATATGACTTGTTTGATCAACAACATGGGGCCACATTTTTGTCAAAGGCAGATCTTCAATTGGTATATCACCAATTAATGCTGATGAACGAATTTATTCCCAAGAATTCCCTTCAAAATTGGCATGAACACTATGATTTAATAGTGATTCAATTCAAAATCACTAATTCTCTAATAATATTCACGGGATTAATGAAAATTATCTTTATAATTACCTCAACAAATTTTTGGTAGTCATTATTGATGATATTATGATATACTCCAAGAGAAATGAGGAACACAAGTATAATTTGGATACAATTATAATGACACTGTGATGGTAGAAACTATATGTAAAGTATAGTAGATGTGAGTTTTTGATTAAGGGTGTATCATTCATAGGGAATTGCATCCCTAGAAAAGGGATATATGTGGACCCTTCCATGAGAAATGCTATAGAAGAGTGGCATATGCCAATATCTGTAATGGAGATCCAAAATTTCCTTGGTCTAGTAGGGTATTATCAATATTTTCTATTGAAATTATCATGATTTTGAAACCCACTAACCAATAAAAAAAGTAACGGAGTGATGTTATTTTGGACTAGTGAAGGTGAAGACACCTACAATGGGATGAAAAGGAGGATAGTCACTAAAATGGTTGTCACACTTCTATCATTTAGGGAACACTTTTTCATGTACATCGATTATTCAAATTAAGGATTGGGGTATCTTTTGATGAAAAATGATAGAGTGATATCCAAAAGCAAAAGGAAATTTAAAATTCCAGAAAAAATAAATACCACAAATGTTCCGGATCTAGAATCTATGATCTTTGCATTGAAAATCTATTGGCATCATCTATATGGGGAGAAGTGAGAGATATATACTGATTATAAAATCCTAAATTATATATTCACACAATAATATGATTAATATAAGACAAATAATATGGTTATTTCCTATCATGGATTATGACTTTTCAATCCAAAACAATCCTGATAATGAAAATAAGCTTGAATATTATCCATGTAGAAAGGATAAACATGGGAATCATTAACCAAGGAACATCGTCAATACATTATCAAATGATTTCTCATCCTTCGCACATGGATAAAATAATGGATTCTCACTGAAAGGATGTAGAAATTCAAAAAAGGTGGAATTAATTAAAAAGGGGAAATCCTCATGGTTATAAATGGATGAGAAATGAGTCATAGGATTTGGGTCAGGACTATGTGTATCATCCATTCCAGAGAAAACAATGGCTTCTTAATGACACACATAACTCAATATTCGATATTGAAATAGGGTGAAAAGGATGTATCAAGATATCTGGGAGAACTATTGGTGGGAAAATATTATTAAATAGATAACTAAGTATACATAAACATGATTAGTAATTTAGAATGTGAAGGGTAAAAAGAAAATTTATAAAGGGATGAATCTACCATTCCCAATAACAACATTCAAATTAGAAAATATTAGTATATACATTTTTACTAGAATTACAAATACATTTGGAAGAAATAATTCTATATGACATTATTCGGATCATCATATAACGATTTATCACTTTATCAAAATTTAATAGGACTTCTCTCTAGATCAAGTTGCATAGATATACATTCGAGAAGTGATAAACATTCATTGAGTATCATTGTCGATTGAATATGACACAAATATAAGATTTTACCCTATATTCTTGAAAAGTATCCAACATTATCTAAACACTGAGATGAACATTATTATAGTCTATCATCGTCAAACTAATGTCCAATCTAAGAAGATAATTCATACTCTGAAAGGCATGTTGATAGTGTTTTCTATGGACCTGATGGGAGGATAGGACCAACAACAGGCTCTAGTTGTGTTCTGATACAATAATAGATTCCACTTAAACATCCAAATGGATCCATATAAATCCTTTTATAGAGAAGGATCCAGAACACTTTCAGGATGGTATCCAGTTAGTGAACAGAATTCGCGACATCCTAATACTGTAGAAAAAATTGTAGAAAAAGGTAAAAACTATTCAACAACATATATGTTCTTCTCAAATACAATAGACAATATGAGAATACAATCATAGATGAGACCTATAGTTTATGTATGGATAGATATTATTCCTCTGAAAAACTCCATTGATGTGGTTCTTGAGATTTGGGAATAAGGTAAATTAATGTCCCAGGTATATCATCCCCTTCAAGATTCTTGATCATGTTGGAGATGTGTCATGTAAACTACAACTTCGACCAACCTTGTCTCACGTATATAAATTATTTCACGAATCTCTCTTGAGTAAGTACAAACTAGATACCTTACATGTACTAAATTCAGAGGTGGTATAGTTAGAGAATAATATCTGTTACAAGGACTATCCCGTGAAGATCATGGACTATAGAGATACTATTCTATAGAAATAAACCACTCACCTAGTCAAAGTTATATAGTGGAATGATAATTATGAAGAGGAGACATGAAAATGATAGGAATTAATAAAGGATAATAACGTTCAAATTTTATCCCCTTAGATGGTAAAATAAAATATTGAGGGGGAAATTTCATAAGGGGGAGAATGTAACAACCAAAAATCCTATCAAGGAAAACTCCATTCTTATTATTATTTTATATATTATAAATCATTTAAAATCACATATAGAACACAATAAAAACTATTTAAATTAATATTTATTCAAATAATAAGTATTTATATAATTTATGGAAAATAAATGAATGGAATAGTATCATGCTCTATAGAATAGTAATGATACCATTATGAATAGTAACCCGTCCAATTGATGAGTATCCTTAGCTATTTAGGTATACATAAAATTTATCCATCTTATTGATGAAAATATGATATAATTATATTATATTATAAGTAAATATATGTCTTAAAAATGATGAATTATATGATGCTATTTTTGTAAAAAATAAATGTATATTTTAAATTTATAATTAATATAATTAATTAAATGAGAATTTGTTTTGATAAAATATATTCATAAATTAAAATATTTTATCTTATTATTATATGATTATTTTTAGAGACCTTAATTAATGTTTCAATCTGTTGTAATTTTTTTTATAATTTTAAAATCGGTATTATTTTAGTAAATGTTGATTTAAATTAAAATTTAATTTTATAGAAATTTAGAAACAATTATTATCATGAAATGGGCATCATTTTTTAAATCTACTTGTCAAAAAAAGGAACTGGTGAATTTTTTGGATTTCACTAAAATATTTTATTTTTTTGGTAAATAGAGAAAAACAATAATTTACACTATAAGTTAAATACATGAATTCATATGTCACAGATGATATTGTTGGAACCATAGATGTTTTATGCATGAATTGGAGTATGGTTTGTGTTTGTTGTCAATCCTCAGTGGAAGTTCAGAACATGTACCAGCAATGTGATCATACAGTTCATGCAGACAACAGTATTAAAGGTGGCACTGTTTCCCAGAGTTTGCCAAATTTTTGGGCCTCAAAACTTTAAATATGGAGAAATGTGTTTTTTAGCAAAGGGACTTTCACGCCGAGGGCTTAGAGGCATGGAAACTTGCGCGCCTGATGTTTTACTGAATGAGAACATGAAAATATGGCAATGGAAAGAGGGTCGTGCAAGTATGGGTTTAGTCTCGCAAGTGACTTGTGATCCATGAAAGGACTTGCGTGCCAGTACCTTAGAGGATTGGAATGTTTTATGTCGTTTGACCATCGTGTTTTGATCATCAAAATATGGAAAAGTAAATAGGGGCGCCCAAGATTGGAAGTTTTTCGCGCAACTGTCTAGGAGGATAGAAGGGTTGCGTGCCGAGACATGCGCACCAAGGGAAGACTTATGCGCCACCGCGCAGGGTATCTGAATGCCTATAAATAGAGGACCACCCCTCCTCATTCAACAAAAACTTTGGACTTGAAGAAATTCAGAGCTCCTGTCATGCAGGTGTTGATGTTGTACAATTGTTGGTGGGTCGAGCAAGGTGGAGCAACACATAAGTTGTTTGATGCTCGTCCAGTAGTCGCGCAAGTGATTTGGAGATACATGCGCGCCAGAATTGAATTTGCGTGACAGGTTTCCATTAGGTTTCAAAATTGTCTTGAGTTGAAATGAAGTTGAGTCGCACAAGTTTTGCTTTAATGTAGACTGAATCGCGCAAGTGTTGAAGGTGTACTTTCATGATAGTTATAACTTTCACGCCGTCCTTGAAAGTTGTGTGCCGCCTTGGAGTTGTGCGCCAGGTGCTGTTGAGGCTTGCCGGTTGTCTTGGTTCTACACGATAGTTTTAGATCAGTTCACAGGTGATAGTTGGACTTCAACAAAGAAACCAAATAAGGTAGAGAATACACTCATTGAGTAATGATGAAGAGACCTTCACGTATATAAATTGAGTGGGACATCACCAAAGGCAGTGAGCTAGGGGGAGTCAATGGGAGTGACCAAGGGACATAGTGAGTTATCCCTGAACAATTGTAAAGGTAGTGAGCCTGGGATAGATTGACTATGTCGAACCCTTTGTAATCCACAACTAGTGAAGAATAGTGGAGTTTGGTACGCCTGAAAAATTATCGGCATATGCTCCATGGGCGTGTCTCTTATTGGTGAACCAAGTAAAATTTGTTGTGTCATATCATTGCATGTGAATGTTTCATTACAGATCATATTTATCATTCAAGTTTAACTAGTTCATACCAACGTGGGAACTAGATCATCAGTTTAAAAGAAAAACTTTTCACCCTGATTCACCCTCCCCTCTCAGGGTGCCCTGGGGTCCTACAAGTGGTATTAGAGGGTAAAGGTTTACTGGGGTTTGGTCTGTCATTTACCGTTATGGACCATACATCTAATGTTAGTGAAGTCCCTCTCTGTGATGGTAGTAATTTACAGATCTAGAAGAACAGAATGAGATTTCATCTAAGATCTCTTGTGATGAATCTTCAGTTTTCTACTATGCACGGAATATAAGTCACTGATCCCACAAGAATGTCTATGACTGATAGAGACAGGAAATTTTTTGACGCAGATGCTAAAGCGCAAAATGCACTAACAGCATCCCTTTCTGATCAGATCTATCTAATAGTGATGAATTGAACCTCAGAAAAATCCATGTGGGATAAACTCGAAAACATTTATGAAGGAGATTGCAAAGTGAAGGAGGTGAAACTTCAAATGATACACAATAGGTTCGATGATTTGAAGATGCATCCTGATCAGAAATAAGAATCCTTCTTCAATCGAATTACTAAAGTGGTTTGAGCAATTCATGGCCAAGGAGAAGAAATAAAAGATGTTGACATTGTGAAGAAAATACTGAGAAGACATCCACCCCTGTACAATGGAGAGGTGTCAGCCCTTGAGGAAATACATCTTTCGAAACATTCTTTGGATGATCTTCTGAGTATCTTGGTAGCATATGAAATGAGAGTCAAACTATAAGATGCTACGACTCGCGTGAGCAAGGAAATGGAATTCATGGCCATGAATAAACTAAAAATTTCAAAAGATAATAGTGGTGAAGATGACGTATAAAAAGAAATATTTATCTCATTTCAAGGAAATTCTAGAAAGGAAAAGGGTAGTTTAATGGGAAGTTACCTCTTTCTTGATTTCGTTGTGGTAAATTCGGGCACATTGCTTCTCAGTGCTTAAGAAAGATCGATGATGATGATAGCGATGACAAAATCAATGAGAGTCCCCAAAAATGTTTTTTCAAGAAAGAATACATCAAATCAAGAAAGAATATTCTGAACAAGAGTTTTTTCTGTGAATAAGAAGATGATGATAATGAATTCTGTGAAGAAGTATAACCATAATTTAAAACTGGAAACCATGCTTCCATGATGGCCACTATTAAAAAATCAGAAGATAATGGTGGAGACATTCAGTTAAAAACTAGTGTCAATATTGAGTTGCAACTTAAGGATGTTGTTAGAAATCATAAGATGAAATTTAAGAGATGCAGTATGTGGAAATCAATTGTTGTAGAATCAACTAAATATGTTGATCAGCTTGAAGCTGAAATTGAACGACTAGAAGAATTTGTTAAAGTTCAATATAAAATCCTTGAAGGCAATGATGATGTAGTGGATCTGAAGCTGAGAATTTAAGAACAGGAAAAGGTCATCAATGATCTCACCACCAGACTAGAAGAAAAATCCAAGACTACTGAGGGTCTTGAAGAGGAAGTTGTTATTCTTAGGAGTAAACATGAGACTAAACCAAGTTCAAAAGAATCAAATAAGAAAATATAGTTTGGAAGATTCTCAAATACATAATTACTGGCAAGATCCAGGTGTGGTTCAGTTGGGGTTGGAAAATTCCTGAGTATTCAAAGACCCACTGGCATGGGAAAGAGTGGAATTGGCAGTGAAGCTGAGAAATCAACTGTTGGATGGGAAAAGATCCAAAAGAATGACATGATGAAAGATGAACATGTTGAAACATTGCATAAGTGATGAAAAAGTAATCCTCAATCCAAAATAAAAGGAGAACTAAAAATTATCCTCAATCATTCAGCAATGACAGGATGTCTATCTATTATCCCAAGGAAGAAGGTGTGAGGAGAAATTCAAACGAAAAGACATTTCCTCTCCTGTACTGTCTGTTCTGTGGGTATCTGGGCCATACCATGTCATATTGAGAAGAGGCAAGAAGATATCTGAATGGGGAAGATATAGGAGTTCAACAGAGTAGAACAAATCCATATCCTAATTCTTATAGAAGAAACAATTTCTATTTGTACTATTTTCATTGTTCTAACTTTGGTCATAAGGTTGTTAATTGTAGGCAGATAAGGGACATGGACACCTCATATCAAAGTTCGAGACAAGTCTAGTCTTGTCAGCAAGACAGTGTTGTTTTTTCAAACAGGTTTTCTCCTCTAAAAAAAGATTTCGACTATGAAGAACCTGGGTTCATGGAAGAGATAATTGAAAGTCCATTAGTGCTCTATACTCAATCCAACGTCTCATGGATAGAACGGAAGAAAATTGAGAAATCTAACCTTGTAGAGGTGGCCCTCAAAGCTACAAAAAACTATAGTACCTGTATTCTGGATAACAGTTGTTCGTCTCATATGACAGGTAATGCTGACCTTTTAACGGATATAAAAAGGAAGGTTGATGCGATAGTATGATTCGTTAATGATGGAGCTCTGAAAATCAATGGAAGTGGAATCACTGAATTAGCTAATGGAGAGCTGAAGAAGATTGAAGTACTTCACGTAGATGGAATATGTTATAATCTACTCAGCGTGAGTCAACTCTATGACTTTGGGCTTATAGTTACTTTTAATTATAAAGGCGACACTATCAAGGGAAAGACATTAAACTCACTCATGAAGGGATGTAGAATTGAAGGCAACTTGTATCAGGTTTATAGTGAAGATAATGTTTGTTACATGACTCTTGAAGAAGAAAACAATTTGTGGCATCGGAGACTATGACACAACAATCAACATGACATGGAGATAATATCAAGATTATGTATTTTCATGGACATTCCTAACATGAAGTGTGAACTTGAAAAATCTTGTGATGCTTGTATTCACGGAAAGATGGTCTATAGTTCATATCGGCCAAAAAAGAAAAGGGCATCTCACATTCTTGATTTTATTCATAAAGATGTATGCGGGCCGATAAATGTTGCAGGAAATCATGGAGAAAGGTACTTTGTCCTTTTTATAGATGATTACAGTAGAATGGAATGTGTGATTGTAATTCATATGAAACGACAAGTCTGTGACTGCATGAAAACATATTGGCGAATCGCTGAGAATGATACCTGATGAATAATCAAAGTGTTGGGATCTGACAATGGAGGGGAATACACATCCATTGAATTTGAAAATTATCTGTAGAAGCATGGGATACAACATGAGGTAGCTGTTGTGATAACTCCTCAACAAAATGGAGTTGTTGAACGGAGGAATCGACAGGTGAACAACATGGCATGAACTATGCTAATTGAGAGTCGCATTCCAATAAATTACTGGAAAGATGTTGTTCAAGATACAGTGTATATTCAAAATAGAACATGACTCTATATGGGTGAGGCAAAGACACCATATAAATTGTGGCATGGAAGGAAGCCTTTTTGAAATACTTTCATGTTTTTTGGAAGCAAATGCTTCATCAGAAACAAAGAAGGAAATCGAGGGAAGTATGGTGACAATGTAGATGATGGAATTTTCCTCAGATACTCAATGAACAACAAAGCCTAAAAGTGTTTCAAAAATAGATTATGAAGGATTGTGGAAATCAGTGATGTCAAAATAATTGAAGAGAAAACCATAAATGCTTCAAGACCTCATATGCTAATGTGAGAGAAAGTGAAGAAGAAATTGAATGTGGAGAAAATACAAATATTGTAATAGAGGAAGCTGTACAAAACACTCAGCAGTCACATCATAATGTTGACTCAGAAGAAGAACCTGAAGACGAAACTGAGGCTAGAGAGAATGAAACTGAACCACATAGGAGAAATCAAGAGCTGAGAATGATCCATCCAATATATTTGGGGATAGGAGTGCCTCCAATCCAACAAGAAGAATGTGGAATAACACACAATCTGCATTTCTATGTGTTGTAAAGCCATTTTCATTTGAAGAAGCTGCAGAGGATGAATTGTGGGTGAAATCCATGAATGATGAACTAGATTAGATTGTCAAGAATCAGACATGGGATCTCGTCCAGATACCCGAAGGTCACAATGTGATTGGGACAAAGTGGATCTTCAAAAACAAGTTTGATGAGTGTGGAAGTGTCATCATAAACAAGGCACAACAGGTATGTAAAGGATACTCTTAGATTGAAGGTGTTGATGTTGCAGAAACCTTTTCTCCAGTGGCTAGATTAAAGTCAATCAAGATTTTCCATGACATTGAACTCCAAATAGGATATAAAGTATACCAGATTGATGTCAAGACAGCATTCTTGAATGGTGTACTGGAAGAAGAAGTCTATATTGAACAACCAGTGGGTTTTGTTCTCGGTTCTGAGGAAACAAACGTTTGCAAACTGAAGAAAGCTCTATATGGTTTGAAGCAGGCAACACGAGCATGGTATTCTCGACTGGACTCATATCTCAAGAAACTAGAATTCAAAAGCGGTGGAGTTGACCACAATTTAAATGTGAAGAATTCTCCAAGAGATAAATTCATGGTTCTAGTCTACGTTGATGACATTATTTTGGTGGTAGCAAGAAAAAATCAGTGGACGAATTTCACAATCACTTGAAATCATAATTTGAAATGTCTTTAATTGGGGAGCTCACATTTTTCATGGGGCTATAGGTGACTCAAAAGAAGGATTACACTTTCATTTCACTGGAAAAGTATGAAAGGGATCTACTGAAAAAGTTTAATATGCAAGATTCCAAACCAATGTCCACTCCAATTGTAGTTGGAACTAAACATGGAAAACATGAGGATGTGGCCTCTGTAGATCCTATCACGTACATGAGGATCATTGGTATCCTACTTTACCTAATGGCGACACATCCAGATATTGTCTTTTCCACATGTCTTGCAGCCAACTTTCAGAGTAATCCAAAGGAGGAACATATGGAAGTAGTAAAAAGAATGATGAGATATATTCAAGGGACTCACAATTGTGGCTTATACTTTGCTGTAGGAAATATAAGTGAATTATAGGTATTTTCTGATGCTGACTGGGTTGGCGATGTTGTGGAGAGAAAGTCTCGCAGTGGTGGTGCATTCTGTATTCGGAATAAATGTGTTGGATGGCTGAGCAAGAAAGAAGAAAGTACTTCTCTTAGTAATGACGAGGATGACTATATCTCCGCTACAAAGGCATGCACTCAACTTCTATGGATGAAGCGGCAATTGATAGATATTGGTGATGAGGTGAAGCAACCAATGGTGATTTAATGTGATAATAAGAGCGAAATTGATCTTAAGAAAAATCTTGTTCAGCATTCTCATACATAACATTTTGAAATCAGGTATCACTTTATCAAAGAGAACGTTCAGCAAGGCATGATTAGAATAGGTCATGTGAGAATGAATGAGCATGTTGCTGATATCTTGACCAAGCCACTGTCAATATCTGTGTTTGAGAAGCATCGGTTGAACCTCAGAGTTTAGCCACCACCCATTGCATAAGGAGGTTATGCAATACCCCTCTTTGCAGTTTTGTTAGCTGTTTTTTTTTCAATTTATGGCTGCGATGCAGGTTTGTGGGGGAGATACTATCCAGGGGGAGTGGTTTGAGCTGAACAATGAACTAGTACCGGTCTTTGGGTTTATTACCAATTGGGGAGAAAGGAAAAAAAAATTAGAGTCAGAGGATGAGAAGGAACTCAGGAACTCAGCGAACATGGCGTCTTTGAGAATTCCAAAACACGAGCTCCTAATTCAAGCCTCATCTCTTGTTTTCTACACCGTGCATTGGTCATGTAGACTTAGAGGTCTGGCTGAGTTGATTCTTTAATTTTTTGGTTTGCATGTGGATCTATTGAATTTATTTTCTGATTTCCTACAAACCCCAAGGGGGATATTGTTGGAACCATGGATGTTCTATGCATGAATTGGAGTATGGTTTTTGTTTGTTGTAAATCCTCAGTGGAAGATCAGAACATGTACCAATAATGGGATCATACATTTCAAGAAGACAAAATTATTGATTATGGCGCTGTTTCCTAGAGTTTGCCAACTTTTTGGGCCTCAAAACATGAAATATAGAGAAATGTGTTTTTGGAAAAGAGACTTGCGCGCAGAGGCCTTGGATGCTTGGAAAATTGTGCGCCTGATGTTTTTCTGAATGAGAATATGAAAATATATCAAAGGAAAGAGGGTCGTGCAAGTATTGGTTTGGTCACGCAAGTGACTTGCGCGCCGTGAAAGGACTTGCGTACAAGTACCTTAGATGATTGGAATGTTGCACTCCTTTTGACCATCATGTTTTGATCATCAAAATATGGCAAAATAAATATGGGTGCCCAATATTGGACATTAGTCGTTCAAGTGTCTAGGTGGATAGAAGGGTTGTATGCCGAGACTTGCTCACCAAGGGAAGACTTGCGCGCTGTCGTGCAGGGTATCTGATTGCCTATAAATAGAGGACCACCCCAACTCATTCAACACGAACATTAGAATTGAAGAAATTCATAGCCCCCGTCACGCAGGTGTTGATGTCGCGCAAGTGTTGGTGGGTCGCGCAAGGTGGAGCTGCGCGACAGTTGTATGCAGCCCATCCAGTAGTCGCGCAAGTTATTTCGTGATACTTGTGCACCAGAATTGAATTTGCGCGACAGCTTTCCATTAGGTTTCAAAATCATCTTAAGTTGAAAAGAAGTTGAGTCGCGCATGTTTGGCTTTAAAGAAGACTGAATCGCACAAGTGTTGAAGGTGGAATTTCACGACAGTTATAACGTGCATGTAGTCCTTGAAAGTTGTGTGCCACCTTGGAGTTTCGTGTCAGGTGTTGTTGAGGCTTTCCGGTTTTCTTGGTGCTACACAAAAGTTGTAGATAAATTCACGGGTGATATTTGGACTTCAACATAGGATCCACATAATGCAGAGGATGCTTTCATTGAGAAATGATGAAGATACCTTCACGTCTATAAACTGAGGGGGACATCACTAATGGTAGTGAGCCAGGGGGATTCAACGGGAGTGACCCGAGGGATGCAGTGAGCTATCCCTGAACAATTGTAAAGGCAGTGAGCCAGGGACTGAGTGACTGTGCCCAAGCCGTTGTAATGCACAACTAGTGAGGAATAGGGGATTTTGGTATGCCCGAAAACTTGTCGGCGTATGCTCCTTGGACATAGCCCTTAGAGGTGAACCAAGTAAAATTTATTGTGTCATCTCTTTGCATGTGAATTTTTCATTATGGATCATATTCTTCATATAGGTTTAACTAGTTCCTACCAAAGTGGGAACTAGATCCTCAGCTTAAAAGAAAAAATTGTCACCCTGATTCACCCCTCCCCTCTCAGGGTGCCCCAGGTTCCTACAGATATATGGATGATGTATTTTAATAATATAAAAAATAATTAATAATATTAATTTAATTAGTGATATTTCTCATTCTATTTATATTCTAGACTAAAAATAATAATCAAATAAATAAAATAATGTAAAAACACCCATGCCCTCAACTAAAAATACCCCACCTCACCACCTTTCCAACTCACACATTTAATGCTTTTTAGATTCTGCAAATTCTATCAAATCCACCTCCTAATTACCTCACGCACAACCATGATCTTGTGGTCTCAAAAATAGACCAAACCATTTTCCTTATGTAGGTTCTTGAGGAGGGGATGTTAAGAGACAAAACTTAATTTGTTTTCATTTTATGTTATATTCATTTTCATTTCCTTCCATAATTTATCCTCACCTCCCCTTTTCCATCTATGATGAAAAGTAAATTATCATATATATAATTTAATTTGTTCATGTTAGTGGAGTAATTTTCATAAAGCCTCCTCCACTGAACATTTTATTCTAACAAATGAAAACAGCATCTGTGAGGTATCGATTCACCACTATCGTTGATTACATGTTTTAGTTCTCCTTGACACCTTCAAGGCAGGTCATAAAACCATTAGAATTTATGAAACATACTATAAAATTTATTTTATAACATATTTCATTTTCTGTAACTAGTAGATTCACATAATAAGATATAAAAAATTGAAAATAGTTCGTGATGATCAATGAGCCGTGAAAATAATCTAAACAATTATAATTAACTATTAATCTAATTAATCATCCACATATTATATAACCAAATTATATATATGGACAATTAATCTTCAAGATTATTATTAATAATATATATCATAAATTGTGGTTATCTATCCTTATTTTACATGAACATCTATACTCTTATAAATGAGAACCGATCATGAAAACAAATAAAAAACAAACTCATATATAAGGTAATTGAAACCTATAACCCATCTAAAAGGCTATAGAAAAACATAATAGTCTATATCAAATAAATAAAATGATGAATAGGTTTTGTAATTGTTGATTAAGGAATAATATTTGATTATACATGACATTAAGTACGTGTGCAGAACCCTTTCAGATATAAGGTAAGGGATTCTTTCCAAACCTCCATTTTATCATTTGGGTTATGTTTTCTCTACCTTAACCGACAATGTAATTATTTGTTATTTTAAATAAACATTTCAAAGTCTATTTATGTGTTCAAAGATTATGTTTTTGGATTATTACATCTATCTTTGACGGGTATATAATTGTTTTAAAAATGTTCTCTCCATAAATATTCATGATAAGCTAGCTCGGTATATGATGGTAGATTTATGTTTTCCATTAAAATAATATACCTTCTCCTCTTTAAATAATCTTTAACATTTTTCCATAAATCTCAGTAAAATGATTTATTTATAATGTTTCATAAGAACACCCTCTGCATTCATTATCATAAATTTGAGGTCAATTATAATGATCTATGCAACCATAACGTATAAATTTTCATGCATTAATTAAATCATTTCACTTATAGACAATATTATGATTATCCCTTTTTATTCCATTTCACATGATTATGATTCCCAATTCGTTCCACAGGTTAATGTTTTGTTTATGTTTTATTCTTTATTTTTAATTATTTAGGTTGCAAACATATTCATGAAAATTTTATGATGGGTGTTCCCAGATAGTTCCCTAATTCAATGGGCAATGTTCAGTCTCATGATATGTCTTGTTGTGACATAGAGTGAACATGGTTCCTTAATGGGAATTTGTTTACAATGTGAAATAGTCTTGCAAGTCATCCTTGACTAATGTTTATTTCATGTAATGTATTATTGAAAAATTCCTATGATTCTATGATTATATGATCGAATGATATAAATTTTATTCATCGTTATAATTATTGATTTTCCATGAATTTTATGTTATCATGTTATGTTTTATCCCTTGTGTTAGGACTATTCTTATAAATATTCACTTAAAAGTATTTTTAGCTCATACAATCTGTTCATATACTTCCTAGGGTATCCTATGATGCCATAAAGACTCAATGGTATTTAGGAGCTCATTATAATGATTAAATAAAAGATGTGCATATTTTGATGATTAATTATACATTGAATCTGGAAAAGACAACAGAATTTACAATAATTGGATTTATTTTCGGGTTAATTATGCAAAAAAAAAAACATGTAATAATATGTTAAAATGGGTAGGTTATATATATATATAGTTATGATACACTATTATGTGGTTGTTATAATGACCAAAAAATAACATAAATTTATATTATTTCATTTTTGTGGAACATTTCAAACATTAGACAAAAAACACTCATATATTGTATTAGTTAAGTGACATTAGATACAAGAAAATAGAAAAAGATTATTCATAACACATAAACATATTCTCCAAACTATTCAATCCAAACTAGATGCATTTGAAACATATAATTTTTAATACCATTCTTTGTATCATGTTGAAATACATCATAAGAAAAGTGAGCCCATAAGCTAAGTAAATGTAAGAATGGAAGATACAAAAGAATAATCATGAATATAAGGGTATGAGAAAAAGATATTTACATTTGAAAATAATGCCATTTATATAAAATATCATACATGTGATTCATTGGAATAAAAATGGATGTTAATATGGAATGAATCATAAGGTAATAAAATAACCTAATAAATGAAATCATAACATTGACATAATACATTAAATTTTGGAGGAAACGTATAATTGTGACATTGTGATCATGTATAAATAGAAAAAGGATCACTAGTAAAATTAATGCCATTAAATCATTCCCTTGAACTATTTTTAGAAATTATTCATATCCTATTTAAAGCATATGCAACATATAAAATTGTTATCTTATATAAAATGTATTTTTGAGAGATATCTTTAAAAAATAATAGGGAAAATTACTTTTTTAATTTGAAAATATTATATTTTCTAAAATTATTCAAACATTTATATGAAAATAAATTAACTAAAAATAAATTTGTTTGATTATAAATTAAACATCAAATAATTGAGGTGTAATAAAGAATTATAATTCCATTCATGTTGTAAAAGTTAAAAATAACAATCCTTTCATAATTTTCTAGAAAATTCACAATATTACCCATTTTCATAATAAAAATATATCATTTCAAAACTGGTAATGAAAAGTTAAAAAAGGGTAAAAACGACATTGTAATTCCATTGGTGAATAGAGGAAATATATTTGGAATTTTTTTAGAAAACATGGATATGTAAGATAAATATTCGACAATATAAACATAAAATGAAACAATCCCAAATATTGATGACATTATGAAATAAATACTAATTTCAATATAATTAGTGCAATCATATTCCATATGAAATGAATAAAGTTATATAGATATGAAAATACCCTAATCTTCAGGAATATACTAATAAAATAATATCATGGGAATTAAATACACCATGTAACAGAAATAAGTAGTAATTGAGGCATGTGTCCCACAAAAATAAAAATGATTCATAAATCCATTACATTAAGTATTGAATTCATTCGCACATTCTAAAACCACATTTATAATAAATAATAGATTATTATTTACATAAGTCATATCCATAGTCACATTTATATAATATCTATATTATTTACTAATGACTTAATAATACCCATTATTTAATTATTCCTTGTTAATGTAATGCATCGAGTAATATTTTCTTTTTTTTAATTTTTTGACTTGTTATCCTTGACATTCTTAAATAGAGCAGGATCTAATTATCTCCAAAATGAAAATCATGATATAAATATCATATATATAGTTAGTGAATATGTATTCATGGTGACATATAAATGAATTATATTTCAAATAAAATACACCATTTGGGGACGTGGTATGCCATATATACGATAGAAAGTTATTTTCTATTTATCGTTGCGATTGATAAATGTAATGTATATGATATATTAACATAAAAGAATATTTTTTTATAACATATATACCATTTATATTAATAAAGTTAGTTCTTATTACCATCCATGTGAAATATATCTAAACAACGAATCACATCGTATCATGGAGATGGTAAGCCAAATGTACGAATGAGAGACATAATCATTTTCCAAAAATACTAAATGGATGGGCAAATGAAAAAAATGATATTGTCATTAAACAAAGTATATTTACCTCATAAATAACATATTTATATATCTTCCAAATAAAAATTATCACTTAGAAAATATGGTGAAGGAAAAAAATTGTGTCGCTACATAGAGATGGTATGTCATACATATGCATGAGTGATACATTCCTTTTTTCATGGGAATGGGTTATATAATGGTGTTATCATAATCATAATAAAATTTAAACATACTCATAAGGATTAATTTATTAATTTATTAAATATATCATACATTTAGGGGATTTATAGAATAGTAGAAAAGGATAATGAATGGTTAGAGAGAATACCACTTTTTCAGAATGGATACTTTATATATCTTCTAATATATAGTTGGACATATGGATAGGTTAGAACCACTATAATATGAATATGGTGGTTTATAAAGGATATATTTCTAGTTTTTTTAGATCTATAATGCTCAATTTAATGAAATTAGATGAGGGAAGAGGTTTCCTTTTATAATGAAGGCGAGTGGCATTTTTGGAATCTACAAAAATTTTAATTTAAAATAAATTTAAAATCAATCCAAATACATAAAAAAATATAATTTATTTAAATATATGATGTTATATAAACATCCAATAAATTTTTAATGTATTATTATTTAATTTTAAACCTTATCTTTATTGTTAACCCATTGTTAACCTATTTTAATGTTTTACAGTGCTATTTCTTTTTAATTTCAGATAATTTATTTTTTACATTGAAATCATAAATTGGACAATAAATAATAAAATATAGATATTTTAAACTATATATAATCCCCTTTTCTTATTTAATATTTTCATTAATTTAAAATAAATTAATAAAATATTACCTTCAAAAAATTTCAAGCATACTGATATTCACACTTTTAATAATTTCTCTCTTTCAAAAATTTCACATCAATATGATATCATCAAAGAAAATATATTATATAAAACCTAAAAAGCCAAAGGAATATATAAATATTTTGGATGACATTAATTATATCTAACTATATTTATTTTAGTATTTTGAAATCATTTATTTGGTATTTCATTTAATTAAACAAATATTGCATCATCATTATAGAAGGATTCCATGTATTTATTTTATTTCATAAATATTATAATTAAATTTCCATGATGAAGAAAAGTATTTTATATTTAAAATTAATATTAATAGTAAAATTTATTGTATGTAGAACTATATATTTAAATTCATATTTCCGTTAAAAATATGAGAATGACATTTTGGACTTTTCTTAATATAAAAGATAACAAATGTATTACTCTAATAAAAGTTTCTTAATATGATATAATTTGGGACCAAGGATTATCTTGGTCATATTTTCCAACCAAATGTTTTTTCAGAGATCTCGATACATCTCTGTGCTCCATAGGTGAATAGAAAAGTTCGATCTATGTGCATCATTCAAAATCTCATTCTTTATCACTGGATTGGATGGTACACATAATCATCACCCAAGTATTACTAGATGTTACTCATCAATCAAGAACTCAGAGGATTTCCTATTTTAAACATCTTATACCCTTTTCAAAAT